>OX336389.2:44057553-45257553 GCA_946902985.2 Meconema thalassinum | reverse complement strand
CAAGCGTCACTAGCGCAGCCTGGGGGGTGAAAAAGTAGACGAAGTTCTCTTGATCACGGAGATGATAGCTGGCGATAGCGACGAGATCTGGTGGCTAGATTGGTAAGGAAGTCCTCTTGTGCAGGGAAAATTGAGGAACTTCAGAGATTCGCTGCTAGATGACGCTAGGTGGGTCATGGAAGATATATATCTAGAACAGACTTACAGGTAGTGTAAGAAACATATACCAACAAAGGGAAATCAGGAGATCACTGTTGGTGTTTGCGAAAAAAAGGAAGGGATGAACTAAAGCAAAGAGAAGCAAAAGCTTACTCTGTCTACCGTGTATTACAAAGAATACACCAAGCTGGGAGGGTAAACACCAACAGAGAACAAAGACATGAAATTAAAAGCTTAAAGGTAAAGGAGAAATTAAAGAAAGTGGTCTTATAATATGCCCATTAGTGGTCAAGATCTTGGCTACCCTAGCTCTCCCATCCCTTCCAGGATAACACACGGTCACTCTACCAGAAATCCAGACCAAGGGAGGAGAAACATCCCTAACCAGGACCAAGTCACCCACTTTAATGTCGGGATTGGAAAGAAACCACTTCTGTCTCGTTTGCAAGGAAGTTAAGTATTCCAAATTCCACCTCTTCCAGAAAGAATTACGAAGGACTTCAAATTTACGCCAAACAATAGGTAAATTAGAATCCCTGTAAGAGTTGGGAAGGGGAGGAGGGACAGAAAGAGAAGTGCCTATAAGGAAGTGACCATGTGTGAGTGGAAGCAGGTCATCAGGGTCATTGGAGAGCGGAGTTAAAGGGCGAGAATTCACGACACCTTCAATCAGAACAGACAGCGAATTAAATTCTTCATAAGTCAGAAAGCGATCACCTAAAACCTTTCTTAGATGACGTTTAGTGAGCTTTACGCAGGATTCCCACCTACCACCGTGATGAGGAGCGTAGGGAGGTATAAAACGCCATTTGAAACCCTTAGAGTAGGAAAAATTAGAAATCTGTTCCATGGCAGGAGAAGATGTGAGAGCTTTCTTCCACAAGGAAGCTGCGCCTTGAAAAGTGGAAGCGTTATCAGAGAACATCTCCGAAGGAACACCACGCCTAGCAGCGAAGCGAGAGACAGCTGATAAAATGTAAGAAGTAGAGTTCCAAATGGATCGCGCCAGTAACCATGCAAACAAAGAGAGAAACATAGAGCTTACCAAACAATTTGCGTTTAGCTTCAGGGGAATTGCGTTGATATTGGAACGGACCCATATAGTCCACACTAGTTAGAGCAAATGGACGTATAGGAGAAGAGCGAAAGGAGGGCAGATCGCT
The DNA here is from genome assembly GCA_946902985.2 of Meconema thalassinum. Classification (NCBI taxonomy): domain Eukaryota; kingdom Metazoa; phylum Arthropoda; class Insecta; order Orthoptera; family Tettigoniidae; genus Meconema; species Meconema thalassinum. The sequence continues at coordinate 45,256,231 of OX336389.2, read as the reverse complement.
CATTAATTGAGTATTGACTTTAGGTTTAGTTTTGAAGCTAATACATTTGTGAATTACGGAGGAAACTTCTTGAATTCCATTTATAATCCAGTACTTTTCCCTAAAGAGGCAGAGCAGTGTGCGTGTACCAACATGCAGATTATGATAATGAAAGTCACGTATAATTAAGGAAGTTACGTGATGTTTAGAAGGCAAAAGAACAGGATGCTTTTTGTCCTCAGAAAGCAAAGATTGCGACAGCCTACCACCTACCCTGAGTAACCTATTGTCATCAAGGAATGGGGCTAAGGCACGAAGACGACTTAATTTGGGAAGATCCTTTTTAGAAGAAAGTAAAGACAATTCAGAAGAAAAGGCTTCTTCCTGTGTTAGTTGCAAAACCCTAATGGTAGCGAGATTCAATTCATGATTGGTAAGGTGTGGTTTGGGGAGAATAGGTTGGTCAACCACAATATATTTCCATCTGAGAAGATAGGCAGCAATTCGAATTAATTTGTGAAAGGAAGAATAGCGGGACAACAAGGGATGAGAAACGTTGGAAACAAGACACGAAGCAGTAGATTTGGATACATTAGCGTCAGGCAAGTTGGAGTTTGTAGCTGGAGGTTTAGAAGGCCATCAAGAAGAGTCTTCGATTAACCACGAGGGCCCATGCCAGTACAACTGAGAAGCTGCCAATTGAGAGGGTAAACATCCACGAGAAATGATGTCGGCGGGGTTGTCAGCGCTGGGCACATGCCTCCATTGACATTCCGAAGAAAGAGTTTGAAATTTGGAAACCCTGTTTGCAACAAAAGTTTGCCAATGAACGGGGTTTTTGGAGATCCAAGAAAGGGTAATCATGGAATCGCTCCAGAGATAGATTTGCGAAAATTTGACTTTTAAGACTTCCCGCAATTTCTTAACAAGTTCTGCGGCCATGAGTGCAGCACACAATTCAAGCCTAGGCAAAGTGATAGTTTTAAGAGGAGCCACCTTCGATTTGGCAAAAAAAAGGTTGGAAACTGAAGATCCATTTAACGAACCGCGATAAACCAAGTATGCACAGCAACCGTAAGCTTTTTCGGAACTGCCGGCAAACACATGAAGGAAAAAAGATGCTTTAGGATGAGCGTTAATTACATTCCTGGGACTTTCAATAAGGGAAAGATCAAGCAAATTGCTGCGAAAAGAGAGCCATCTGTTAAGATAAGAAAGGGGAACAGTGTCGTCCCATTCAATTTGCGCGACCATAGTTCTTGCATGAAAAGTTTGGCTATAACAATAACTGGGGCAAAGAATGGAAGCGGATCAAAAAATTTTGCAATTTCAGAGAGAATTTGTCTTTTTGTGTTAGGGAGCTCTTCTGCAAGCGAAACTTTATAGATAAGAGTGTCAATGTTAGTGCATCAATGAACTCCAAGAGTTTTTATGGATTCGGAATTTCCACAAATTTCGACGGAGGAGAGGTCTACATCTTCAATAGGAAACTGGGCGAGAACCTCATGGGAGTTGGAATTCCACTTATGAAGTGGGAATCCTCCATTCTTTAACAATGCTTGAAGTTCTAGTGACACGAAAGAAGCTTCCTCCAGAGTGGGGAAGGACTGCAAGTAATCGTCAACATAGAATGATGTAGTTAGTGCTTCGGAAGCTTTAGAATCAAATAAATGACCATCTTGAGAGGCTAACAAATGTAGGGATCGGATAGCAAGGAAAGCGGAAGGTTTTAAGCCATAACTAACCGTCTTTAAGCGAAATACCTTAATGGGGTTGCTGATTTCGTCGCGCCACAAGATTCTTTGGAGATCTCGATGTTCAGGCTGACTTAAAACCTGACGGTACATCTGTTTTATATCCGCTATAACAGCTATGGGAAATAATCGAAAGTTTAAGAGTATAGCAGATAAATCTGACTGAATAGCAGGACCAGAGTAAAGAGTATCGTTAAGACTGTTGCCATTAACGTCAGGGGATGAACCATTGAAAACGACTCGGATTTTATCCTTTACAAGAGGGTTTTTCCACACGTGATGATGATTTAAGAAAACCGTTTCAATTGGGGGGTGCAATTCGTCATCGGATTTGCTGACGACTTCCATATGATCTAAGCTTTCATACTCATCCATGAAATCAGTATACTGCTGTTTAACGAGAGGTTCTTTCTTGAATTTGCTCTCGATAGCAAAGAGAGCTTTTCGAGCTTTGGGTTGAGAATTAATAAGTTTAGGGGGATTATGTAATCTTGGCATCTGAACAATGAACCGGCCATCAGGAGAACGAGTGGTGGTGTTCAGGAATAGTTGCTCACAGAATTCGTTTTCTGAAGAGGTCACGTTAGGGGAATCAACGCTTTCAAGCCTCCAGAACTGTTCCAAGTCAGTATAAGCGAAATAACATTGCGATGCGGGTTGGGGAGAATAATGAGGAAGTTGACCGGTGACGATCCATCCAAAATTAGTGTCTCTGGCAACCACGTTTGAGGATAACTTGCGAACCTGTTTACGAAGGCAATTCCAGAAAACATTGGCATTAAGAGTATGTCAATGGGGTTTTGTACATTGAATAGGGGATCGGCTAGCCTTAAATGCGAGGGAATGCTTAAACCTGAAATATCAACAGAGTGACTTGGAGTATCTTCTCCTATGCTATTGAGAATGAGACAATTCAGTTTGAGAAAGTTATTTCCGTGACAAATGTCTCTTATGGTTAGCTTTGAAAACTGTAAAGCTTGCGATTTTGAGCTGTTAATGCCTGATACATTGATAGAAGTGGGGTTTACAGGTAGGCCTAGTTTTTTGATTAATGAATTAGAAACGAAATCGTGAGTTGCCGCCGAATCAAGAAGACAGCGTGCACGGACCCAGTTGCCAAAGTTATCCTGAACTTCGATTTGGACAGTGGACAATAGTACTTGGGCTCTACGTATGGACTTGGCATTTTGAATGTAAGATGAAACATTGGAACTGCTAGAATTGTCACTTTTCTGAGAAGTAGAAGCGGTCGATGACCTTGCTTGATCATGACGATGTAGTAAAGTGTGATGAGCTTTTTCCCAATGGAAGCAAAGTCTGGTGGACTTGCAATTTGAAGCAGAATGCGTGGGTGCTAGGCAGTTGAAGCAATGTTTATTCTGGGAAACTAATTTTCTTCTGTCGTCGACTGACAGTTCTTTGAAAGATTTACATAGATATAAGGCGTGGGAATCTTTACAAAGTATGCACTTTAATGGTTCATTTTAACTCTTACGGGGTTCGCTTTGAGTGTTTAAAACAAGAGAACTAGCAATACGGCGTTCACTAGACCTAGTTGGGTAACCAGTGGCGTTTGACTTGAGTTTAGATGAGCTGGACCCAGGTTTTTGGGTACTAGACGCTAAGCGTTCGCTTTTAGGTTTAAGAGACATTGATTCAAATTTAGAACTAGGGGATGAGGGTTCACATTGATTAGCTAAAGCAGTTAAGAGTTGGCATCTAGCATTTATGAAAGTGACTAAATGCTCGTAAGAGTAATCGTCTTCTCTGGAAAGTTCAATCTCCCAAGCTTTGATTGTAGCAACATCAACTTTAGAAACCACTAAGTGTATTAAGAAAGTGTCCCAGTGTTCAGTGGGATAGAGCTTTAACGTGAAGTTGTGTTGTATCAATGAGTGTACGCAAACTAGTGACGTCATTGTGCTGTGACGCAGGTAAGTTAAATAGAGCCTTCATATGGCGTTGAATACGTAACCGTGAATTACCGTATCTTTCTTTCAACAAGTTAAAGGCAATGGGGTAGTTTTCGGCACTTAATGGGATGCTTCAACTAACTGCAGAGCTTGACCTCGGAGGATAGATCTCAAATAATGAAACTTGTAGATGACTTGAATGTCTTCATTGTCATGAACAACAGAACAAAATAGTTCATAGAAAGAATCCCAAGTAGTTTCGTCTCCAGAGAAGTGGGGTGAATCAATCTTAGGTAGGATTGGTTTGGGCTTGTGAGTGCCCTCACGAGAAGAGGTTTGTTGTTCGTGAAGGGAACCAAGAACAGAACCGTCTTTTTCTGTTCTTCTTCGAGTTGGCGTATTATTTTAAAAGCAGAACCTATACCTTCGTAATATTGATTTTCCTCTTTGACTCGATCTTCAGTTTGATTGAGCATACAAATTTCGATTTCAGTTTGGATGTTACAATAATTTTCATATGAACGTTCAAAATCCTTTACGCGATGTTTTAACAAATCTAATTGAGCTTCTGAAGGATCTAGCTCTTTGATGTATTTTCTAAATCGGGTAATTTGCCCTTTATAGGATGCTCGTTTAGAAGTAAGTTTTTCATCCTTATCCATTTCTGTAGGAGCCGTGACAAAATAGGTAAACTGTGGAACCTTGGAAATGCTGTCAGACTGGCAGCAGCAAATAAGTTGATAGAAAGGGACACACCAAAGGAGACAGGAGCGGCCTCTTTCTAATTCACTGGCTTTGCACGGTGAAGCTATAGTTGAAAAATTCAAATAAGATATTAATGATTACAAAATATTGTCAAATAACCCTTGACAAATTAAGTCTGATAAGTAAAGTGTAATAAATGGACGCTCCCGTGTTTCTGGGACCAAATTTTGGGTATATTATTAGCTTGGGAATAACTTAACCCCCAAGGGAAGATGATGAAGAAAAATAAGTGGGTTTCGGACTGGAGAAAAGGATGGAGAAATAGGACGAGAGTCCAACACAAGTTATAATTTTAACTTTTATACTCAAAGGCAGCTGCCACTGCAAATCCACTTTCCGATGCCTAAATTGGATAGGGACCTGGGCGAAGCTAACAGGAAACGCAGGTGGAACTTGGGCTATTCGCAAGAAAATTGCTATAGCGTATTCCCTCTCAAGCATAAATATACCTACTATGGGGAAGGGTGGTGGTCTGGCAAGACAAAGAGTAACAGATTTATTGTGTATCTGTTCAAACGAGTTTGTTTCTAAACAAGTATTTTGAAGAATAAAAATAATTTGAATCAGCCTTGATATTTTAGTTCTTGAAATTGTAGAATTTCTAAAGAGCGACCGAATGCTTCCAAGAAGGATAGGGATAAAGCAATTATACCCTTGGGAATAATTTTGGTAAGAGCACCAATAGTTGCATTTAGAATGACTAAGCTTTTACCCAGCAAGGCGCCGACTAAAAGTTTAGTTAATGAGAAACACTTAAATTTTGAAAAACCAACCATAAGTGGTAGAGAGAATCTCCACAAGCAGGATGCTGGCGTAGCGAGCTATGCTTGCCTTACTGGCCAGTTAGAATTAGCTATTAAAGCTAAGAGAGACTTTACTAAGTTAGTAACTAAGAGTTCTTACTCAAATGCAACAAGTGGTGAAAACCCTATCAATAGATTTATTTTTATTAAAGAGGGCATAAACCTAGGAAGAGTCAAGGAAGACAGGATCTTGCCTAACCGTTATGTTTGAGAAATGATGAAGCAAAAGAACAAATCTTAATTTATTTAACAATGTAAAAAGAAGTAGTTTATGTAACAAATATATAATTTTGATTTTTATAAACAATTGGGGTCGCAGACCTCCGAAAACATCTAAAGCTTGCGCCAGGCAATTGGCAATTCTTTTGGTTTTAAACCTTTTATATGCTTTAAAATCTTCGTAAGATTTTGAAATGTCGTTAAGATTAACAAATGGGAAATTTAAAGATAATTGACGTAATTAAGGTTAAACAATAAATCAAGTACAAGATGTGTACTTTAAGGATTTCTAGATAGGTATCTTAGAAATATGAACAAATAACAACTTCGAAAGTAACAACAAAAAAAAACAGGAAGAAATGAAATAGAAGTTTCTATAACTTCTTGTATTAATACAGAGCTATATTTGGCGATTATACAAATAGGGCAGGTCACTTATTGTGAAACCTGAAGAGAAAAATTGAAAGGAAGTTTCTAGAACTCCTATGTGGGTAGGGATCACGAGAAAAATAGGGCAAATTCCCTTTCGTGAAACCTAGAAATAACTCACTTTTGAGTAGAAAGAATTGGATTCCCTCATTAGAAGGGAGAAACAATATAATTTAAGGCGTGTACTAGACACGAAGTTTTACAGACATTAATTCGTTATACGTGGAGCAAGTAAGGGAGGGCACTTATTGAGAGTGACACCTCAATGAAAAAAGACCTAAAGTAACAATTTTATTATTCTAGTTTGTTAGTAAAGGGTTTGGGAAAGATCAAACGGGATTGTGGAAGAGTGTTCATGGCCGTATTTATTGTACTCGGACGAGCGCGACGCGGATGAAAAGTTGAACAGGCACTGTTTTCACTATAGTCTGTTGATATAGTTGAAACGTTCACTGTAGGAGCACAAAAAGTTGATGGCAAAGAAAGTTATTGCAATGGTGGAAAATAACTAGTTACACTAGATTTGCGAGAGTCTATTGCTTGAAAAACTTGTAGGTTATAGTTGAATGCACCAGAAAAATCCCAACGGAGGAAGAAAAATTAGATATTGATTAGCAATTCATAAGGAATTCGAATTTTATAACGTCTCACCAATCCAACATGGCGGCTGTACGAAATATTTCACCGGTATTCTATATCTCCGAAACCATTCCCGATATCACGCTGAAATGTGTACGGTGATAAAGGGCGCTACTAGAAGTTCAGCTATGAGACTCTCAAAAACCTGTTAACTACTTAAACAACATGCCTGCTAAGCGAAGTTGAAACTTTTAAATCGACTTTTTTTTTGCGATTTAACCATCCAAACGCAATGAAACTTTGCACAGCAAATGCTTATACACATTGAAATGCACTGGTATCAAATTTAGTACAACTGTTTACATAACCTCAAGATGGCGGCTGTGCGAGATATATCACCGGCTTTCTATATCTACGAAACTGTTACTATCTACTATGACTGATATCACCCTGAACTACAAAACGTTCGTCCAAGTAACTTTCAAAAACCTGTAAAGTACAAAAGCAACATGGCGGCCAAGCAAATTTGAGACATTTGAATAGACTTTTCTCGTGATTTAACCATCTGAGTGCAATGAAACATGGTACAGTAAATGTTTATACACATTGTAATGCACTGGCATCTAATTTAGTTCAATTGTTTATATAACCTCAAGATGGCGGCTGAGCGAAAATTTAAAATTAAGGTTTCATTTCTTGTGTCGTAATCATGCGATCGAAGTGAAAATTTGAATAATGAACCTACGCAACAATTTTCATTTAATTGTGCATATAACATATAGGCTACATATAACAATCCAACAAGGCGACCATCCGAAATATTTAGACGGTTTTCAATATCTAAGAATCTATCATAGCAATCAAACTGATTTTTTTAAATTTTCATAGAGGCTATGAACATAAGTTCACCTATGGGACTTTCAATAACCTGGTGAGCACAAATTAAATATGGCGGTGACGCGAAGTATAAATATGAAAATGGACGTTTCTCGTGATTTAACCAACCGAGTGCAGTGAAACATGGTACGGTAATTGCTTATACAAGTTTTAATACACTGGCATCTAATTTATTTCAATTGTTTTCATAACCATAAAATGGCAGCTGTGCGAAATTCTAAAATCTCGTTTTTATTTCTTGTGTCCTAATTATGTGATTGAAGTTGGAATACTACACCTACACAATAATTTTCATGTAATAGTACATTACTCTAATACCTCCACTTATAAAAATGCAACATGGCGACCAACCGAAATATTTAGACGGTTCTCTATATCTACGAATCTATTACAGCAATCAAACTGAAATTTTGTATGTTGATAGAGGCAATTAACATAAGTAGGATATATGAAAATAGGGGAGCGTGATGGCAGAGTGGCTCAGCTGCTCGTCTTTCACGCGGACGGCCGGGGTTCGAATCCCGGTGACAGGGGGGAGGGAGTGGAATATTCGACTGAAAAATCACGTGGTGTCAGGAAGGGCATCCGGTCTTGAATCCCCGGCCAAAACCAAAATGAGCCTGGTTGGCTCCGGCGACCGCAATTAATTGGGATAAGTCGAAGAAAGAATCAAACAGTATATATGAAAATAGGCTTTTGTTCTTCACGGAACTACTTGTTTAGCCTATTTTCATTTATGAAAAAATAAGCTTATAAGATCACCTTTTGTCCGTGTGTGTGTATGTGTGTACATCAGTGTGTGTGTGTGTGTGTGTGTGTGTGTGTCTAATAACTTCTAAACGGATAGAGCGATCTCAATGAAACGCGATAAGGTTGGTGTATTCTTTGGAATACACGGTAAGACAGAGTAAGTTTTTGCTTCTCTTTGCTTTATTTCATTACTTCCCTTTTTCGCAAACACCAACAGTGATCTCCTGTTTTCCTTTTGTTGGTGTACTTTGCCTATGCTACCTGTGAGTCTGTTCTAGATATATATCTTCCATGACCCACCTAGCGTCATCTAGCAGTGAATCTCTGAAGTTCCTCAATGTTTCCCTGTACAAGAGGACTTCCTTACCAATCTGGCCATCAGATCTCGTCGCTATCGCCAGCTATCACCTCCGTGATCAAGAGGACTTCGTCTAATTTTCATCCACCAGGCTTCGCTAGTGACTCCTGCTATCAACTCTTTGAAGACCATTTCATCAAGAGAATTTATTGCTACAATGTTGGTTATTCTTTTGTGTATTCCTTTTGTCTCCTACCCCCACTCTTTTCCCTTCCCTGGTCTCTCCGCGCTTCGTTCAGCTGGCCTCACTTGTGCTACAGTCGTCTAGACTTTCAGTCGGAGCTTACCTAGAGCTCGTCTCCTCACCTCGAGAGACAAACTTTCAAATTGGACGCCAAGTCCAGATCGTAACTAACGGTCAACAAGGAATCGCCGTTCATCAGAAATGAGCTAAGTACTACTTCAACGTTCTTGAACTAATTTTAATGATTTTAAATAGCTACATGCTTTTTAACCATCATTTTACAGACAGTGTGATATTACTAAATGTGGGGCAATAGCCATCTTCGCGGGATTTTCGAGGTTGGGCTTTGTCTATCTAAGCTAATCTTAATATGAAGCAGCATTTCTTATGCTTATTAACTGAGATAATTTCTCACAACGTGGGACATCGTTAAATTACCCACTGTCTGTAGAAAACTTAGCTCGTTCCACCGCTGGAATTTTTCTGTCGATTTCAACCGCCATGATTGTTCTGGAATTTTCCTTGCCAAACAATTCATCTATAAGTTAAACCTTCTAGTATTTTCCACTCACATATGGGAATACTTTTTCAAACTAAGGAATCTTCCTAATGAACTGCTAATCAACACCTAATTTTTCTTCCTCCGTTGGAACTTTTCTGCTGCATTCAACTATAACCTACAAGTTTTTCAACTCAATAGACTCTCGCAAATCTAGTGCAACTAGTTATTTTTCACCATCGCAATAACTTTCCTTGCTATAAACTTCCTGTGCTACAATAGTGAACTTTTCAGCCACGTCAATAGACTATAGTGAAACAGTGCTCGTTCGATTTCTCATCCGCGTCGCGCTCGTCTGAAATGAATAAAATAGGCCAAAAACTTTCTCTACAAAGTTCCTATTTCCTCTTCCTCAACCCCTCTTTACTAACAAATTAGGTTAATCTTTAAATTTATGTATTTTGCAACGAGGCCTCGCCAAACCATAGGCGCCCTCCCAATTTTCTCCACGTATCATTTATTAAATCTGTATATATATCAGCAGTTAGAAACTGCTTAGTAATCTATTTCTTTTGTTGCTAGCACAAGAATTGGTTATTGTCTACCAAACCTTTAATTAATCTCTTTAATCCAGGTTTCACGATAGGGTAACTGGCCCCATTTTTCCCTCGTGATCCTGTTTAAACATAGAAGTTATAGAAACTTCCTTTTAATTTTTCTCTTCAGGTTTCACAATAGGTGACCTGCCCTATTTTGTATAACCTCTAAACGTAATTCTGTATTAATACAAGAAGTTATAGAAACTTCTATTTCATTTCTCTCTGTTTTTTGTTGTCGTTACTTTCGAAGTTGATATTTGTTCATATTTCTAAGATACCCTTCTAGAAATCCTTAAAGTACTCTTCTTGTACTTGCTTTATTATTTTATTTAATTACGTTAATTATCCTTAAAATTCCAATTTGTTAATCTTAACAACATTTCAAAATCTTACGAAGATTTTAGCGCATATAAAAGGTTTAAAACCAAAAAATTGTCAATTGCCTGGTGCAAGCTTTAAATGATTTCGGAGGTCTGCAACCCCAAATTGTTCATAAAATTAAAATTATATATTTGTTAAATTGATTACTCCTTTTTGCATTGTTAAATAAATCAAGATTTATTCTTTTGCTTTATCATTTCTTTAATATAACGATTAGGCAAGATCCTGTCTTCCCCTACTCTTCCTATGGGCTTAACTTTAAAAACCTCACAAATAAAATTAATAACGGTTCCACTTTTTGTCGCATTTGAGCAAGAACTCTTAGTCATAAACTTATTAAAGCCTCTCTTAGCTTTGATAGCTAATTCTAACTGGCCAGTAAGGCAAGCATAGCTCGCTGCGCCAGCTTCCTGCTTGTTGAGATTCTCTCTAGAACTTATGGTTGGTTTTCAAAATTTAAGTTTTTCTCATTGTCTAAACTTTTAGTCGGCGCTTTGCTGGGTAAAAGCTTAGTCATTCCTAAATGCAATTATTGGTGCTATTACCAAAATTATTCTCAAGGGTATAATTGCTTCATCCCCATCCTTCTTGGAAACATTCGGTCGCTTTTTAGAAATTCTGCAATTTCAAGAATTAAACCATCACGGCCAATTCAAACTATTTGTATTCTTCAAAATATTTGTTTAAAACAAACTACTTTAAAAAGATACAAAGGAAACTCATTATTTCTTTCTTTGCCAGACTACCACCCTTCCCCATAGTAGCTGAATCTTGGCTTGGAAGGGAAGGTACCTCCTCTTCTCGCCTGCAAATAGCCCAAGCTCTAGCTGCGTTTCCCGTTAGCTGTGTTCGGGTCCCCACTCACTTTAATGATTTCACGGGCTTTGCGGTGACACTCTTCTTTTAAAATTATTTGTATTTTGTGTTGGACTTTCTTCCTATTATCCGCACTTGTTCCTCTGTCCGAAAACCACTTCCCTTTACTTCTTTATTCATCTTTCCTTGTGGGTAAGGTTAATTGTTAGCAAAAACCTACTCAAAATTTGGTCCCAGAAACCCGGGAAAGTCCATTTGTCAATATTTTGCAAATCATTAATATTTACTTTGAATTTTTCAGCTATAACTCCGCAGTGCAAAGCTGGTGAGGTGGAAAGGGATTGCTTCTGTCTCCTTTGGTGCATTTCTCCCTTTCAACTTGTTGCTGCTGCCAGTCTGACAGCTTTTCCAAGGTTCCACACTTGCGTAAGTTATACCTCAATTTACCTATTTCGCCATGCCTTCCACAGATAACGATAAGGACGGCAAGGATGAAAAACTTACTTCCAAACGAGCTTCTTATAAAGGGAAACTTACCCGATTCCGAAAATACATCAAGGAATTAGATCCCTCAGAAGCTCAATTAGATTTGTTAAAACATCGCGTAAAGGACTATGAACGTTCTTATGAAAATTATTGTACTATCTAAACCGAAATCGAAACCTGCATGCTCAATCAAACTGATGATCGAGTAGAGGTAGAAAATCAATATTACGACGGTATAGCCTCCGCCTTTAAAATAATTCGCCAACTTGAGGAAGAGCAGAAAAGGGATGGTTCCGTTCTTGGATCCCTTCACGAACAACAAACCTCTTCTCGTGAGGGCACTCACAAACCCAAACCAATTCTACCTAAGATCAATTTGCCTCACTTTTCTGGAGACGAAACTATTTGGGATTCTTTCTATTAACTATTTTGTTCTCTAGTTCATGAAAATGAAGATATTCAAATCATTTACAAGTTTCATTATTTGCGATCTATTCTACAACTGCCCTACAGTTAGTTGAAGCACTCCCATTAAGTGCTGAAAACTACCCCATTGCCTTTAACCTGTTGAAGGAAAGATACGGTAATTTACGGCTACGTATTCAACGCCACATGAAAGCTTTATTCAATTTGCCTGCGTCACAGCACAATGACATCACTAGTCTGCGTACCCTCATTGATACAACACAACTTCACGTTAAAGCTCTATCCCAATTAGATCAACCCACTGATCACTGGGACACTTTCCTAATACATTTAGTTGTTTCTAAAGTCGATGTTGCTACCCTCAAAACTTGGGAAATGGAACTTTCCAAAGATGACAATTACTCGTATGAGCATCTAGTCACCTTCATAAATGCTAGATGCAAACTCTTAACTGCTTTAGCTAATCAAAGTGAACCCTCTTCTCCTAGCTCTAAACTTGAATTACTGTCTCTTAAATCTAAAACCGAACACGTAGCGTCTAGTACCCAAAAACCCGGGTCCAGCTCGTCTAAACTAAAGTCAAACGCCACTGGTTACCCAACTAGGTCTAGTGAACGCCGTATTGCTAGTTCTCTCGCTTTAAACACTCAGAGCGATCCCCGTAAAAGTTTAAATGAACCATTAAAGTGCATACTTTGCAAGGATTCCCAAGCCTTGTATCTGTGTAAATCTTTTAAAGAACTGTCAGTCGACGACAGAAGAAAATTAGTTTCCCAGAATAAACATTGCTTCAACTGCCTACAACCCACGCATTCTGCTTCTAATTGTAAGTCTTCAAGACTTTGTTACCACTGTAAAAAACCGCACCACACTTTACTGCATCGTCATGATCAATTGAGGTCATCAGCAGCTTCTACTTCTCAGAAAAGTGATAATACCAGCAATCCTAGTGCGTCTTCTTACATTCAAAACGCTAAGTCTTTGCGTAGTGCTCTAGTATTGTTGTCCACTGTCCAAGTCAAAGTCCAGGACAAATTCGGCAACTGGGTCAGTGGTCGCGGTCTTCTTAATTCAGCGGCAACTCATGATTTTGTGTCTAATTCTTTGATTAGAAAATTAGGCCCACCTGTAAACCCCACTTCTATCAATGTATCAGGCATTAACAGCTCAAAATCGCAAGCTTTACAGTTTTCAAAGCTAACCATAAGAGACACTTGTCACAGAAATAAATTTCTCAAACTGAATTGTCTCATTCTCAATAGCATAGGAGAAGACACTCCAAGTCACTCTGACGATATTTCAGGTTTAAACATTCCCTCGCATTTAAGGTTAGCCGATCCTCTGTTCAATGTACAAAGCCCCATTGACATACACTTTAGTGCCAATGTTTTCTGGAATTGCCTTCGTAAACAGGTTCGTAAGTTATCCTCAAACGTGGTTGCCAGAGACACTAATTTTGGATGGATCGTTACTGGTCAACTTCCTCATTATTCTCCCCAACCCGTATCTCAATGATATTTTGCTAATACTGATTTGGAACAGTTCTGGAGGCTCGAAAGCGTTGATTCTCCTAACGTAACCTCTTCAGAAAACGAATTCTGTGAGCAACTTTTCTTGAACACTACCACTCGTTCTCCTGAAGGCCGGTTCATTGTTAAGATGCCAAGATTACTCAATCCCCCCAAACTTATTAATTCTCAACCTAAAGCTCGAAAAGCTCTCTTTGCTACCGACAGCAAATTTAAGAAAGAACCTCTTGTTAAACAACAGTACACTGATTTCATGGATGAGTATGAAAGCTTAGATCATATGGAAGTTGTCAGCAAATCCGATGACGAATTGCACCCCCTTATTGAAACGGTTTTCTTAAATCATCATCCCGTATGGAAAAACCCTCTTGTAAAGGATAAAATCCGAATCGTTTTCAATGGTTCATCCCCTGACGTTAATGGCAACAGTCTTAACGATACGCTTTAATCTTGTCCCGCTATTCAGTCAGATTTATCTGCTATACTCTTAAGCTTTCGATTATTTCCCATAGCTGTTATAGCGGACATCAAACAGATGTACCGTCATATTTTAATTCAGCCTGAACAACAAGATCTCCAAAGAATCTTGTGGCGCGATTAAATCAGCAAGCCCATTAAGATATTTCGCTTAAAGACGGTCACTTATGGCTTAAAACCATCCGCTTTCCTTGCTATTCGCACCTTACACATGTTAGCCTCTCTAGATGGTCACTTATTTGATTCTAAAGCTTCCGAAGCCCTAACTACATCATTCTATGTTGACGATTACTTGCAGTCGTTCCCCACTCTGGAGGAAGCTTCTTTCGTGTCACTTTAACTTCAGGCATTGTTAAAGAATGGAGGATTCCCACTTCATAAGTGGAATTCCAACTCCCATGAGTTTCTCACTCAGTTTCCTATTGAAGATGTAGACCCCTCCTCCGTCGAAATTTGTGGAGATTCCGAATCCATAAAAACTCTTGGAGTTCATTGGTGCACTAGCACTGATACTCTCATCTCTTAAGTTTCGCTTGCCGATGAGCTCCCTAACACAAAAAGGCAAATTCTCTCTGAAATTGCAAAAAAATTTGATCCGCTTCAATTCCTTGCTCCGGTTATTGTTATAGCCAAACTTTTCATGCAAGAGCTATGGTCGCTCAAATGTGAATGGGACGAAACTGTTCCCCTTTCTTTTCTTAACAGATGGCTTTCTTTTCGTAGTAGTTTACTTGAACTTTCTCTTATTGAAATTCCTAAGAATTTAATTAACGCTCATCCTAATACATCTTTTTTCCTTCATGTGTTTGCAGACAGTTCGGAAAAAGCTTACGATTGCTGTGCATATTTGGTTTATCGCAGTTCGTTAAATGGATCTTCAGTTTCCAACCATGTTTGTGCCAAATCGAAGGTTGCTCCTCTTAAAACTATTACTTTGCCTAGGCTTGAATTGTGTGCTGCACTCATGGCCGCAGAACTTGTTAAGAAATTACGGGAAGTCTTAAAGGTCGAATTTTCGCAAACCTATCTGTGGAACGATTCCATGATTACTCTTTCTTGGATCGCCAAAAACCCCTTTCATTGGCAAATTTTGTTGCAAACAGTGTTTCCAAAATTCAAACTCTTTCTTCGGGATGTCAATGGAAACATGTGCCCAGCGCTGACAACCCCGCCGACATCATTTCTCGTGGATGTTTACCCTCTCAATTGGCAGCTTCTCAGTTGTACTGGCATGGGCCCTCGTGGTTAATCGAAGACTCTTCTTGTTGGCCTTCTAAACCTCCAGCTACAAACTCCAACTTACCTGACGCGTTAAGTATCTAAATCTGCTGCTCCGTGTCTTGTTTCCAACGTTTCTGATCCCTTGTTGTCCCGCTATTCTTCCTTTCGCAAATTAATTCGAATTGTTGCCTATCTTATCAGATGGAAATATCTTGTGGTTGACCAACCCCTTCTCCCTAAACCACACCTTGCCAATCATGAAATGAATCTCGCTACCATTAAGGTTTTGCAACTAACACAGCAAGAAGCCTTTTCTTCTGAATTGTCTTTGCTTTCTTCTAAAAAGGATCTTCCGAAATCCAGTCGTCTTCGTGCCTTAGCCCCGTTCCTTGATGACAATAGGTTACTCAGGGTAGGTGGTAGGCACTCGCAATCTTTGCTTTCTGAGGACAAAAAGCATCCTGTAATTTTGCCTTCTAAACATCACGTAACTTCTTTAATTATATGTGACTTTCATTATCGTAATCTGCATGTTGGTACACGCACACTGCTTTGCTTCTTAAGGGAAAAGTACAGGATCATAAATGGAATTCATGAAGTTTCCTCTGTGATTCACAAATGCATTCCTTGCTTCAAAGCTAAACCTAAAGTCAATACTCAATTAATGAGCGATCTGCCCTCTTTCCGCTCTTCTCCTATACGTCCTTTTGCTTTAACTGGTGTGGACTATATGGGTCCGTTCCAATATCAACGCAATTCCCCCGAACGCATATTGTTTGGTAAACTCTATGTTTCTCTCTTTGTTTGCATGGTTACTGGCGCGATCCATTTGTAACTAGTAACGAATGCCTCTACTTCTTACTTTTTGTCAGCCGTCTCTCGCTTCGCTGCTAGGCGTGGTGTTCCTTCTGAGATTTTCTCTGATGACGCTTCCAATTTTTAAGGCACAGCTTCCTTGTGGAAGAAAGCTCTCACATCTTCTGCCATGGAACAGTTTTATAATTTCTCCTACTCAAAGGGTTTCAAATGGCGTTTTATACCTCCCTACGCCCCTCATCACGGTGGTAGATGGGAATCCTGCGTAAAGCTTACTAAACGTCATCTAAGAAAGGTTTTAGGTAATCGCATTCTGACTTATGAAGAATTTAATTCGCTGTCTATTCTGATTGAAGGTGTTGTTAATTCTCGCCCTTTAACTCCGCTTTCCAATGACCCTGATGACCTCCTTCCACACACACCTGGTAACTTCCTGTCCCTCCTCCCCTTCCCAACTCTTACAGAGATTCTAATTTACCTATTGTTTGGCGTAAACTTGAAGCCCTCCGTAATTCATTCTAAAAGAGGTGGAATTTGGAATACTTAACTTCCTTGCAACGGAGACAGAAGAAGTTTCTTTCTAATCCCGACATTAAAGTGGGAGACTTGGTCCTGGTTAGGTGTGTGTCTCCTCCCTTGGTCTGGATTTCTGGTAGAGTGACCGAGTGTTAACCTGGAAGGGATGGGAGAGTTAGGGTAGCCAAGATCTTGACCACTAATGGGCATATCATAAGAACACTGTCTTTAATTGCTCCTTTACCTTTAAGTTCTTAATTCATGTTTTTTTTTTCTCTGTTGGTGTTTACCCCTCCCAGCTTGGTCTATTCTTTGGAATACACGGTAAGACAGAGTAAGCTTTTGCTTCTCTTTCCTTTATTTTATTACTTCCCTTTTTTCGCAAACACCAACAGTGATCTCCTGGTTTCCTTTCGTTGGTGTACTTTGCCTATGCTACCTGTGAGTCTGTTCTAGATATATTCCATGACCCTCCTAGCGTCATTCAGCAGCGAATCTCTGAAGTTCCTCAATTTTTCCCTGTACAAGAGGACTTCCTTACCAATCTGGCCACCAGATCTCGTCGCTATCGCTAGCTATCATCTCCGTGATCAAGAGGACTTCGTCTACTTTTCATCCACCAGGCTTCGCTAGTGACGCCTGCTATCAACTCTTTGAAGACCATTTCATCAAGAGAATTTATTGTTACAATGTTGGTTATTCTTATGTGTATTCCTTTTGTCTCCTACCCCCACTCTTTTCCCTTCCCTGGTCTCTCCACGCTTCGTTGAGCTGGCCTCACTTGTGCTACAGTCGTCTAGACTTTCAGTCGGAGCTTACCTAGAGCTCGTCTCCTCACCTCGAGAGACAAACTTTCAAATTGGACGCCATGTCCAGATCGTAACTAACGGTCAACAAGGAATCGCTGTTCATCAGAAATGAGCTAAGTACTACTTCAACGTTCTTCAACTAATTTTAATTGATTTTAAATAGATACATGCTTTTTAACCATCATTTTACAGACAGTGTGATATTACTAAATGTGGGGCAATAGCCATCTTCGCGGGATTTTCGAGGTTGGGCATTGTCTATCTAAGCTAATCTTAATATGAAGCAGCATTTCTTATGCTTATTAACTGAGATAATTTCTCACAACGTGGGACATCGTTAAATTACCCACTGTCTGTAGAAAACTTAGCTCGTTCCACCGCTGGACTTTTTCTGTCAATTTCAACCGCCATGATTGTTCTGGAATTTTCCTTGCCAAACAATTCATCTATAGGTTAAAACTTCTAGTATATTCCAGTCACATATGGGAATACTTTTTCAAACTAAGGAATCTTCCTTATGAACTGCTAATCAACACCTAATTTTTCTTCCTCCGTTGGAACTTTTCTGCTGCATTCAACTATATCCTACAAGTTTTTCAACTCACTAGACTCTCGCAGAATCTAGTGCAACTAGTTATTTTTCACCATCGCAATAACTTTCCTTGCTATAAACTTTCTGTGCTACAATAGTGAACTTTCCAGCCACGTCAATAGACTATAGTGAAACAGTGCTCGTTCGATTTCTCATCGGCGGCGCTCGACCGAAATGAATAAAATAGGCCAAAAACTTTCTCTACAAAGTTCCTATTTCCTCTTCCTCAACCCCTCTTTACTAACAAATTAGGTTAATCTTTAAATTTATGTATTTTGCAACGAGGCCTCGCCAAACCTTAGGTGCCCTCCCAATTTTCTCCACGTATCATTTATTCAATCTGTACAAATATCAGCAGTTAGTAACTGCTTATTAATCTATTTCTTGTCTTGCTAGCACAAGAATTGGTTATTGTCTACCAAACCTTTAATTAATCTCTTTAATCCAGGTTTTACGAAAGGGTAACTGGCCCCATTTTTTCCTCGTGATCCTGTTTAAACATAGAAGTTCTAGAAACTTCCTTTTAATTTTTCTCTTCAGGTTTCACAATAAGTGACCTGCCCTATTTTGTATAACCTCTAAACGTAATTCTGTATTAATACAAAAAGTTATAGAAACTTCTATTTCATTTCTCTCTATTTTTTGTTGTTGTTACTTTCGAAGTTGATATTTGTTCATATTTCTAAGATACCCTTCTAGAAATCCTTAAAGTACTCTTCTTGTACTTGCTTTATTATTTAACTTTAATTACGTTAATTATCCTTAAATTTCCAATTTGTTAATCTTAACACCATTTCAAAATCTTACGAAGATTTTAGCGCATATAAAAGTTTTAAAACCAAAAAATTGTCAATTGTCTGGTGCAAGCTTTAAATGATTTCGGAAGTCTGGGACCCCAAATTGTTCATAAAATTAAAATTATATATTTGTTAAATTGATTACTCCTTTTTGCATTGTTAAATAAATCAAGATTTATTCTTTTGCTTTATCATTTCTCTAAAATAACGATTAGGCAAGATCCTGTCTTCCCCTACTCTTCCTATGGACTTAACTTTAAAAACCTCACAAATAAAATTAATAACGGTTCCACTTTTTGTTGCATTTGAGCAAGAACTCTTAGTCATAAACTTATTAAAGCCTCTCTTAGCTTTGATAGGTAATTCTAACTGGCCAGTAAGGCAAGCATAGCTCGCTGCGCCAGCTTCCTGCTTGTTGAGATTCTCTCTAGAACTTATGGTTGGTTTTCAAAATTTAAGTTTTTCTCATTGTCTAAACTTTTAGTCGGCGCTTTGCTGGGTAAAAGCTTAGTCATTCCTAAATGCAACTATTGGTGCTCTTACCAAAATTATTCTCACGGGTATAATTGCTTCATCCCTATCCTTCTTGGAAACATTCGGTCGCTTTCTAGAAATTCTACAATTTCAAGAATGAAACCACCACGGCCAATTCAAACTATTTGTATTCTTCAAAATATTTGTTTAAAACAAACTACTTTAAAAAGATACAAAGGAAACTCATTATTTCTTTCTTTGCCAGACTACCACCCTTCCCCATAGTAGCTGAATCTTGGCGAAATATTTCACCGTCATTCTATATCTCCGAACCTATTACTAATATCACCCTGAAATTTTGTACGGTGATAAACGGCACTACTATAAGTACACCCATGAGACATTCAAAAAGCTGCTAACTACAAAACGTACATGGCGGCCAAGCAAATTCGACATTTTAAATAGACTTTCCTCACGATTTAACCATCCAAACGCAATGAAACTTGGTACAGCAAATGCTTATACACATTGTAATGCATTGGTTTCTAATATAGTTCAACTGTTTACATAACCTCAAGATGGCGGCTGTGCGAAATATTTCACCGGCATTCTATATCTCCGAACCAATTACTCATATCAACCTGAAATTTTGTCCAGTGATAGAGGGCACTACTAGAAGATCACTTATGAGAATTTCAAAATCATGTAACTACAAAACGAACATGGCGGCCATACGAATTTGAAAAATTTAAATAGACTTTTCTCGCGATTCAACCATCGAAACACAGCAGTGAAATTTGGTACAGTAAATGTTTCTACATATTGTAATGCACTGGCATCTAATTTTGTTCAATTGTTTCCATAACGTCAACATGGCGACTGTGCAAAAATTTTAAATTAAGTTTTTATTTCTTGTGTATTAATCATGCGATCGAAGTGAACGTTTGAATAATGAAGCTACGCATAATCGCTATGTGATAGTACATAACTCTATGGCCTACATATAAAAATACAGCATGGCGACCATCTGAAATATTTAGACGGTTCTCAATATCTATTAATCTATGACAGAAATCAAACTGAAATTTTGTATGTTAAGAGAAGCTATGAACATAAGTTCACCTATGGGACTTTCACTAACCTGGTGAGCACAAATCCAACATGGCGGTGACGTGAAATGTAAATATTTAAATGGACGTTTCTCGAGATTTAACCAATCAAGGGCAGTGGAACTAGGTAAGGTAAATGCGTATACAAATTGTAATTCACTGGCATCTAATTTATGTCAATTGTTTTCATAACCACAAGATGGTGGCTGTGCGAAAGTTTTAAATCTTGCTTTTATTTCTTGTATCCTAATCATGCGATTGAAGTTTGAATATTACACCTACAGAATAATCTTCACGTAATAGTATATGAGCCTAAGGCCTACATATATAAAGATCCAAAATAGCGACATCCGTAATATTTAGACGGTTCTCAATATCTACGAATATATTACAGCAAACTGAAATTTTGTATGTTAGAGGCAATTACAGTAACATAAGTAGCATATATGAAAATAAGCTATATAGTTCTTCATGGAACTACTTGTTCATAAATGAAATGAACTAAAAAAAACACACGGACAAATGTTTATTTCATAAGCCTATTTTTAGTCTATTTTCATTTGTTAAAATATAGGCTTATGAGATCTCCTTTTGTCCGCGTGTGTGTGTATGTGTGTGTTCCCCCCTAATAACGTCTAAACGACTGGAGCGATTTCAATGAAACTCGGTAAGGGCATAGTACTATTTCGGCCAACCCGGACCGTGACCTTCAAATTTTATTACGTCTCACCAATCCAACATGGCGGCTGTGCGAAATATTTCACCGTCATTCTGATATCACCAATCCAACATGGCGGCTGTGCGAAATATTTCACCGTCATTCTGATATCACCCTGAAATTTAGCCCGGTGATAAAGAACACTACTAGAAGTTCACCTATGAGACTCTCACAAACCTGTTAACTACAAAACGAACATGGCGGCCAAGTGAATTTGAAACTTTTAAATATACTTTTCTCACGATTTAACCATCCAAGCGCAATGAAACTTGGTACAGCCAATGTTTATACACATTGTAATGCACGGGCATCTGATATAGTTCAATTGTACACATAACTTCAAGATGGCGGCTGTGTAAAATTTTAAAATTAAGTTTCTATTCCTTGTGTATTAATCAGGTGATCGAAATGAACGTTTGAATAATGAACCTACGCAATAATCGTCATCTAATAGTACAAAACTCTATGGCCTACATATATAACAATTCAACATGGCGACCATCCGAAGTGTTTAGACAGTTCTCACTATCTATTAACCTATGATAGCAATCAAACTGAAATAGTGTATGTTGATAGAGGCTATGAACATAAGTTCACCTATGGGACTTTCAATAACCTGGCGAGCATAAATCCAACATAGTGGCGATGCGAAATATAGATATTAAATGGAAGTTTCTCGCGGTTTAACCATCCGAGCGCAGTAAAACTTGGTACGGTAAAAGCTTACACAAAGTTTAATCCACCGGCATCTAATTTATTTCAATTGTTTTGAAAACGACAAGATGGCAGCTGTGCGAAATTTTAAAATCTGGATTTCACATCGTGTGTCCTAATCATGCGATTGAAGTATTCCTCATTGATAGTACATAACTCTAAGGCCTATATATAAAAATCCAATATGGTGACCATCCGAAATATTTAGACGATTCTCAATATCAATGACTCTATTACAGCAATCAAACTGAAAATTTGTATGTTGATAGAGGCAATTAATAGAAGTAGAATATATGAAAATAGGCTATTTAGTTCTTCACGGAGCTACTGGTTACATATTGGATTCTGTCAGTAAGGCAACTTCGGATGAGATTAAGAGCTGTGCCTCGAATACCCTATTTTGCCATTTTTGGAGGAGAACATCATGTGACACAGTGTCGAAAGCTTTAGGAAGATCTAAAAATATTCCTAATGCTGGTTTGAAGCAATTTAATTTATCTTGTATTTGTTTTGTTAGTGTTGCAATTGCATCCACAGTATTTCGACTTGTTATAAATCCATTTTGCCTTACTGATAGAATGTCATGCTTCAGTATAAACTGGAAGATATTGTTCTTAATACATTTTTCAAGTATTTTTGCTATTATTGTAATCAGAGATCTAAGTCTATAATTTACCATGTCTCTAGTATTGCCTGATTTTAAGATTGGTTTAACTGTTGTTGACTTCAGTTGCTTTGGGAAATATCCTTTTGTAAATGACTGATTTATGAGATCAAAAAGCGGTCTCTGTAACGATACTGTATTTTGTTTTATAACCTTTGCTGAAATGTTATCTCTTTACATAGCTTAACTGTCACTTATGTCACCTAGATTTTTTTTTCGAATCAGAGGAATTTACAGAGGCCATGAAGCATTAACTTTTATTGCCAGTTATATTAAGTGTGAGGTTTCCGCTTTTTCTTTATACATTTGGACACCTCGGTAGTTTTTTTAATGAAATATTCATTCAATTTATTTTTTATTTGCGTGTCACTTTTGTAGCTTTCATTCTGATTCCTTATTTCACTAATTTCCTCGTTTTGATTAATTGTCTGAGCTACCTCATTAACTATACCCCAAATCCTGAACTAGCATTTACTAAATGTCTGTTGTAATCTGTTTTTGGCTGGTTTATTAGCTCATTTAATTTGTTTCTGTATTTTTTATATTTCTCTCTTAATTCTTTATTTTTTATTTGCCATATAATCGCGATATAATGTACGCTAATATTAATGGATTCTACCTATGCAAGGATAATCCACTATTTTCTTTTGACTGGCTTTGAGTTTAACTGTTCAGTGGATTCATGGATGTGTTAATAAATATATTTAGCCTAATCTAGTATCCAAACGTCCTTCTTCCAGTTTATTATCCTAGTTAATGTTGTTTAACTTCTGTTTCAGTTCCACAAAGTCTAATTTATGTCTTTGTTGTATTGTGATCAGTTATTTTGTTTTCTGAGAAGATAGGGAGAATATTTTCATTCGAAAGCCTGCTTTTAAGAAATGCGTGGTCAATGTATGTTTTACTAGTTTCAGTTTCCTTATTGTGGTGTTTGAAGCCATATTTTCAGTGTTGCCTTAGTAAACAAGAGTTTAGTGCTTTTCAGTCGGTCAACACGAATGTACCCAAGAGAGATGGGTTATACCCTAATCCTGAAATAAATTACATGAGATTAATAAAACACTAGGATGACCAGTTTCGATCGTCAAGCGATCATCATCAGATCCATTACACTTAGGCTACAAAATCCATGTTTGAAATACAGGTGAAAATATTTACAATATGTACAATTATTTAGTTGCAGTATTGGTACTGCAACTGTCAGTGTGTGCTAAATGCAGTATATATGTCAGGTGAAATGCTAAAAGGTGATAGCTATCCGGAGATTGTACTTTAGAGAGATTATATGGTTGTAAACTATGGTTAAACTATAAAATTTTAGGCTAACTACTTATCTGATTGTCTTCCGTACTACAGCTACTCGCAGTTTTCGTGCTCACTGGAACTCACTGTGCGGTCGACTGCGGTGGTTATCTTAACGACTGGTTTTTCCTGCCTTCTCCCCCCCCTTGCCCCTACGTGCTGTGGGGAGTGATAGCGATGTGTTTATGTGAGGTGTTGCCAACCTAGATAAGATGTATGTTATTGAATGAGGTGGGTCTACAACTATTAAAGACCGTGGATTAGCCCTCGCCATGCGTGGAGCATAACCCATTCGAACTAAGCGTTGACGGTCTTATAAGGACGTCCCGGCACCTTTAATACTGCCGCGAATATGGGCCTTGGTTTATTGTAGAAGAAAAGTACATCGTACACCTGATCCAGATAACATTTACCTATTAAAAAACCCCTAATTTCCCCTTTTTTTTTATCTAGCTTGGATGTGTCGCTAAATTGTGTTTTGTTTCCGACAGGGTGTGTTTTTTAGTAGCGTGAAGAGGGGTGAGCTCTCCATGAACGTGTGATCATTTAGATTGTTGGGATTGTTTCGTTTGGCTAGGTGTATCTCGATTGCTTCCTTTATGTCAAGAGCTCTGAAAATCACTAAACTCTTGTTTACTAAGGCAACACTGAAAATATGGCTTCAAACACCACAATGTTCACGGCTAGTCAGGCAAATCGTGAAGCCAAGAAATTCAAATCACTCAGGCTTAAACTCATGAATTTAGACAAGTCAATTTGGTTCAACAAAAAATGTATAGAACTAAACCTCACCCCTAAATACGTACCAATTAAAACCGTACCGAACACACCAGCCTCGATCATTTCAACCAAACAAGCAAAAGCGCTTTGGATAAAAAACGAATTAAGATTTGCATACATAAGAAAGCAAAAAATTAACCAACAATTATACGACATTCAATTGCAACTAAGTAATTTCTGGCACGCAGCCCAATGGGACAGCTTCACCGAGCACCTACATGACACCATCAAAATCAGAGCAACGAGGAAGCATAAAACGCTAGAAAATAAATTAAGAAAACTAGGAGAAACACAGAACCATCAATCTAACGAACAACACACGAATAACAATGAATTCAATTTCCACAGCAGAGTAAACAACAGAACGAACGTAACCTTTTCTCAATGTGAAATGAATATGTTAGACAAAGGTTTGAAATACAACTGCACAGACGCACACACGAACCACAATATAAAACAGTTAATCACAGATATTGAGATAGCCAGTCACAAGCTCCCAGCAGAAGACAGGGAATTAACCAAAATCTCGCCACCAACGAAGCCAAAAAAAAATCCTCAAACGAGAGGGCGATAGCAATAACATTCAAAACAACAAACAACTCAAAGAAATAAAGTCGTTGAAACAAAAAATAAAAGAACATGACTTAATCATCACAAAAGCAGATAAGGGAAACACTACAGTAATTTTGAACAAAACAGAATACATTGAAAAAACAGTCGAATTCCTAAACAACAACGAAATCAAGGAATTAACAAAAGACCCCACCAACAAATTCCAAAAACAAATAAAAAGTGCGCTAAAAGAAACAGAATGCATACTGACCAAAGCCGAAAAATCAAAACTAATAAACATGAACCCGAAAATACCGTCATTGAGGGGACAACCAAAAATACACAAAAAGGAATGCCCAATGAGACCAATAGTCAATTGTAGGAATGCCCCTAATTACAAAATCAGCAAAGAGTTACTAAAAATCTTAAAATTCCGTCTTTCCAACGACAAAAACAACTCTGTAAAGAACACAACAGAACTAGTAGCAGCATTGAACACCCTACAAATGAAACCTAGCTTCAGGCTAGTATCCTTCGACGTAACTAACATGTACACCAATATTCCGATTATTGAAGCAATCAACACTATCGAAAACAACTTAAAATCCAACAATTCTGTAAAAGAAATTGAAGAGATTGTGAGATTACTGAGGGTCGTTCTCACCCAAAACGTGTTTCAATTCGACAATAAAATATACACACAGAGAGAAGGCCTAGCAATGGGATCGCCACTAAGTGGGTTAATCGCTGACACCTTCATCAATGCACTAGAAAATGCGTTCTTAGAAAAGACTTCAACAAAGGGAATAGTAATATGGAAAAGATACGTAGATGATGTAATTTGCATCTACGATACTGAACTAACAAGCGAAGAAACAATTCTCCAATCCATTAATAGCCTTCACCACTCTATCAAATTCACTAAGGAATCCGAAATAGACCGGAAAATAAATTATCTCGATATAACTATTGAACGTAAAGACAACGACCTTTCATATTCCATATTCCTGAAAGCAACACAAACCTCGCATGCAATCGACAATCAGTCTAATCACCCCAGTACGCACAAACTAGCGGATTTCAATTCAATGGTGCATAGGGCTTTAAACATACCCATGTCAAAAGACAACTATAATAAGGAAATAAGAACTATTATGCAAATAGCAAAGGAAACAACTTCTCGCCAAGCAAAATAAATCAAATTATAGCCAAACATAAAAATAAAGATAAAACGATTCCCAAACCGGACAGTAATGAGAAAAAATTTGCGCGTTTCAACTATGTGAATGCGAATACATATAAAATCACTAACCTATTCAAAGAGCAAGGCATAAAAATAGCTTTCACGACGAAAAACACAACCGCTAGGCACCTCCTAAATAGTAATCTAAATAAACGTGACCCGTATTCAAGGTCAGTGGTATATTCTATAACGTGCCAAGACACCGATTGTCAAGCTAATTACATCGGGCAGAGTGGAAGGCGAGTAGACACACGTTATAATGAACATAGGAATGCGATAAGATACGGAACACATTCAGCCGTGTGCGAACATATGTGTGACGCAGGGCACAGCTTTACCAGCATAGAGTCGGACCTTAAAATAATCCATCACAAATCGAAAGGCAGAGCTCTTGACATAAAGGAAGCAATCGAGATACACCTAGCCAAACGAAACAATCCCAACAATCTAAATGATCACACGTTCATGGAGAGCTCACCCCTCTTCACGCTACTAAAAAACACACCCTGTTGGAAACAAAACACAATTTAGCGACACAGCCAAGCTAGATAAAAAAGGGGGGAAATTAGGGGTTTTTTAATAGGTAAATGTTATCTGGATCAGGTGTACGATGTACTTTTCTTCTACAATAAACCAAGGCCCATATTCGCGGCAGTATTAAAGGTGCCGGGACGTCCTCATAAGACCGTCAACGCTTAGTTCGAATGGGTTATGCTCCACGCGTGGCGAGGGCTAATCCACGGTCTTTACTAGTTGTAGACCCACCTCATTCAATAACATACATCTTATCTAGGTTGGCAACACCTCACGTAAACACATCGCTATCACTCCCCACAGCACGTAGGGGCAAGGGGGGGGGAGAAGGCAGGAAAAACCAGTCGTTAAGGTAACCACCGCAGTCGACCCCACAGTGAGTTCCAGTGAGCACGAAAACTGCGAGTAGCTGCAAGGTTCGTATATAAGAGGTTGTCTCGTTCCGCGCGCATGCGCTCTACTCCCCCGGCTGATGACGTATTGCTCAGACCCGGCAACAGCCAACACCACAGTCTCCAGTAAGCTGGCAGCTTCAGCTATTCTTTATGGTGTTGTGTTGATGTGTTTATCTATTCTCGTTACGTGTCATTATTTAGTGGTGTTTGATAGTGCTTCATTAAGTACTGCTCTACACGTTTCCCCTAGTAATAGGTAAGTGCTCGGTAAATGAAAGAGCCATTTGTGTATCATTAGCTTCGTGGTACGACCTGATAGTTTTGATGTTTTTTTATTTCTTTCAGTTTTCTACGATGCCTGGAATGAGATGCACGGTGGCTTTGTGTACAAACAGTCTTATTAAAACGAAGCGGGATCCCGGGAGTGCGCATATAAAGTATCATTCATTCCCTAAAGACAATTTAATTAGGCAAAAATGGGTGCTGTGTACTAGAAGAGACGGGAAGTGGAATCCGAATACTTCACAAATATGCTCTGAACATTTTACGGAGGATGACTATGAGAGGGACCTGAAAGCATAATTATTGAATTTAATTCCTAAGAGAAAACTAAAACAGACTGCTGTGCCTTCACTTAAATTAGGAACTGATATACCCGAAGAAACCCAGGTGCAGATACGTGAACGTGAAATACGTAGTGAGAAGAGAGAAAATAAAAGAACTGTGAATCAAATTTTAGAAAGCTCGTACTCTGTTCAAGAAGTGTGTGATGACGTCCAAACTACAACGGAGGAAAATCAAATAGATGTTTTGAAGATGGAAAATGAAAAGTTGCGACAAAAGAACGCAGAGCTGGAGGAGAGAATCGTACTGAAAAGCCAAGAAATTGGCAGGCTTAAAAGAGAACTTTGTAAAATGAAGAGAAAAAGGATTGATGAAACCAGAGTGCGTAAAAAGGCCCGGGAAATACTCGGTTCAGTTTTCACCGAAAATCAAATAGACATCCTTTTAAGTAAGAAAAAGAAAGTTAAATGGACAGACGATGAAATATCTCTTGCATTTTCCCTGAGATATATTAGTAAGCGTTCATATCTTTTTCTGAAGAAGAAAATGAACATTCCTTTGCCTGGACTATCTACACTGCAAAAATGGGCATCAACAGTCGATATGAACAATGGTGTTCTCCAAGATGTTTTCCGCTTTCTGTGCGTTGCTGGTTCATCTCTGAGCAAGAAAGAAATAATTTCCGTTATTCTTTTTGATGAAATGAAAGTTAAAAGCGTCATGGAATATGACCGGAAAGGAGATGAAGTTATCGGGCCACACTCCAATGTGCAAATAATAATGGCTCGGGGACTTTTTGCTCAATGGAAGGTGCCTCTCTTTGTTGATTTTGACGTGAAAATAACCTGCGAGATTTTAAACTCTATTATTTTAAAACTTTCCGATATAGGGTACATTGTAAAAGCATGTGTTAGCGACATGGGGGGTGTAAATGTTGGACTTTGGAAGGAACTAGGAATTAGTACTGAAAAAACCTGGTTCACTCATCCCTCTACGGAAGAAAAAATATACATGTTTGCTGACGCGCCACATCTTCTGAAACTAGTGCGGAACTGGTTTTTAGACACTGGGTTCCAGCTAAAGAGCGGACAGATTGTAAATAGAAATCCTATCGTAGCATTATTAAATGATCAGAAGAAAAGTGATCTCAAAATGTTGCATAATCTGAACGAAAGTCACATCACTGTGGAATAGACTCAGAGACAAAATGTGAGGAAAGCGTGTCAGTTATTGTCGCACAAGACAGCTACTGCTCTGCAATTTATGAAACCGGGAGCTGATCCTCAGCTGGCTGAAGAAACTGGAAAATGTATTGAAATAATTGATAGGTGGTACGATGTGATGAATACATACACTCCCAAACCTTCAGGTAGACCTTCCAAGAACCCATATGGAAAAGATCTGGAATCTCAAGACGCAATTCTCAACGACATGCTTGAATTAATTGAAACAATGAGATGCTGTGGCAAGAAAAATATACAGCTTTTTCAGAGAGGAATCATCACATCAATTAAATCTTTGAAGTATCTTCTATTAGATTTGAAGAGTGTCCATGGTATTGAGTACATACTCACCCACCGTCTCAACCAGGACGCTTTAGAAAATCTGTTTTCTCAGATTAGGACGAAATGGGGTCTGAATGATCATCCTTCTCCTTTAGACACATTATATCGTTTAAGAATGATTATTTTAGGGCGAAATCAAGGACTCCTTCAAAATAATTCTAATACAGGAACCGAAGATGATTCCGAATATATTCCAGCCAAAGTGCTTCGAATGTCTGGTGTATTATGCAAGAAGGAAGAGGATAATCCGGAGAAAGATAGCGAAATAGATGTCACCAAAGAAATGATTGCATCTTCGATTCCTGAAAACGAATTGAGCACCCCCCTAACTGAAATGGAAGCCAATGCATTGTTTTACCTTTCTGGGTGGGTAGCAAAAAAGCTTAGATCGACATGTCCAAACCTTGGTAGCTATACATTTACTAGCTCTGAATCGCAGACTATGAATCCACAAAATGCATGGATCAAAAGTTTGTCGTTCGGTGGACTCGTAGAGCCTTCTGAAAGCTGGAAAAAGAGGCAAAATTGCTAGAAGATGAATTTAAGAAGTACCATGGTCTCAAGAGCATAAAAAGGGGGAAATTGTGCATTACCAATTTGGTTGAATCTCTTTACAAGAAATATCCTGAAATAAATCGTGTAGTGGTAGAGACATTCGTTCGACAGAGGACCTTCATACGAATGAAGTTCATGAATGCACTGAAGACAACACAGGGGAGCAACAAGAGGAGTAATGAATGTTCAGTCTCTCATGACAAAATATCCAAGAAGATGAAAAAATACACCAGGTGAATGTATTTTCAGGCTTGAACGCTCGATTGAGTTCGTGAACAGTGAGCAAATGTACCGGTAATAGTTTTCCCTACTTAATCTCAACAGTATAATTGAGCATGAATTTTAATAGAATTAAAACGGCGCTGTGTATTGTGCATTATGTTGAACTTTATCAATCATGACTCAATTTTGAAGCTTCAGAATTCTCGTTCTTTGTCGATTCGAATAACTTTTATATTTAATTATTCATGATGATGATGATGATGATGATAATTGTTGTTTTAAGGGGCCTAACTCTAGGTTATCGGACCCTAATGGTTTGGGTGATCGTGAAAATGAAAGATGATCAAATGAAACCTACAACTAAAACTAACTACTCTCTTACAAACTAGAAGAGGAAATGGTAAACAAAAGTGTATTTACACGCTCTGATTATTTAAAGCTCTATTATATTAAACTGCATTTATAGCTACAAGTATCACGAGTTCTTATGTTGTACATCAACCCCGTGGATACCTTCTGCAGTAGTGCAAGGCTAGCCGTAACAGTAGTCCCAGCCGCTCAGCGCGGGTCGGCTGATGACGTCACGCAACAGGGGAGCGCTGTTACCACAGACCTTATGAGAACGAGGCAACCTGTTCTCTACAAGCCTTGGAGTAGCTGTAGTACGGAAGACAATCAGATAAGTAGTTAGCCTAAAATTTTATAGTTTAACCATAGTTTACAACCATATAATCTCTCTAAAGTACAATCTCCGGATAGCTATCACCATTTAGCATTTCACCTAACATATATACTGCATTTAGCATACACTGACAGTTGCAGTACCAATACTGCAACTAAATAATTGTACATATTGTAAATATTTTCACCTGTATTTCAAACATGGATTTTGTAGCCTAAGTGTAATAGATCTGATGATGATCGCTTGACGATCGAAACTGGTCATCCTAGTGTTTTATTAATCTCATGTAATTTATTTCAGGATTAGGGTATAACCCATCTCTTTTGGGTAAATTCGTGTTGACCGACTGAAAAGCACTAAACTCTTGTTTACTAAGGCAACACTGAAAATATGGCTTCAAACACCACAATGTTCACGGCTAGTCAGGCAAATCGTGAAGCCAAGAAATTCAAATCACTCAGGCTTAAACTCATGAATTTAGACAATTCAATTTGGTTCAACAAAAAATGTATAGAACTAAACCTCACCCCTAAATACTACCAATTAAAACCATACCGAACACACCAGCCTCGATCATTTCAACCAAACAAGCCAAAGCGCTTTGGATAAAAAACGAATTAGGATTTGCATACATAAGAAAGCAAAAAATTAACCAACAATTATACGACATTCAATTGCAACTAAGTAATTTCTGGCACGCAGCTCAATGGGACAGCTTCACCGAGCACCTACATGACACCATCAAAATCAGAGCAACGAGGAAGCATGAAACGCTAGAAAATAAATTAAGAAAACTAGGAGAAACACAGAACCATCAATCTAACTAACAACACACGAATAACAATGAATTCAATTTCCACAGCAGAGTAAACAACAGAACGAACGTAAACTTTTCTCAAGGTGAAATGAATATGTTAGACAAAGGTTTGAAATACAACTGCACAGACGCACACACGAACCACAATATAAAACAGTTAATCACAGATATTGAGATAGCCAGTCACAAGCTCCCAGCAGAAGACAGGGAATTAACCAAAAATCTCGCCACCAACGAAGCCAAAAAAATCCTCAAACGAGAGGGCGATAGCAATAACATTCAAAACAACAAACAACTCAAAAAAATAAAGTCGTTGAAACAAAAACTAAAAGAACATGACTTAATCATCACAAAAGCAGATAAGGGAAACATTACAGTAATTTTGAACAAAACAGAATACATTGAAAAAACAGTCGAATTCCTAAACAACAGCGAAATCAAGGAATTAACAAAAGACCCCACCAACAAATTCCAAAAACAAATAA
The DNA here is from genome assembly GCA_946902985.2 of Meconema thalassinum. Classification (NCBI taxonomy): domain Eukaryota; kingdom Metazoa; phylum Arthropoda; class Insecta; order Orthoptera; family Tettigoniidae; genus Meconema; species Meconema thalassinum. The sequence continues at coordinate 45,224,262 of OX336389.2, read as the reverse complement.
AAAGTGCGCTAAAAGAAACAGAATACATACTGACCAAAGCCGAAAAATCAAAACTAATAAACATGAACCCGAAAATACCGTCATTGAGGGGACAACCAAAAATACACAAAAAGGAATGCCCAATGAGACCAATAGTCAATTGTAGGAATGCCCCTAATTACAAAATCAGCAAAGAGTTACTAAAAATCTTAAAATGCCGTCTTTCCAACGACAAAAACAACTCTGTAAAGAACACAACAGAACTAGTAACAGCATTGAACACCCTACAAATGAAACCTAGCTTCAGGCTAGTATCCTTCGACGTAATTAACATGTACACCAATATTCCGATTATTGAAGCAATCAACACTATCGAAAACAACTTAAAATCCAACAATTCTGTAAAAGAAATTGAAGAGATTGTGAGATTACTGAGGGTCGTTCTCACCCAAAACGTGTTTCAATTCGACAGTAAAATATACACACAGAGAGAAGGTCTAGCAATGGGATCGCCACTAAGTGGGTTAATCGCTGACATCTTCATCAATGCACTAGAAAATGCGTTCTTAGAAAAGACATCAACAAAGGGAATAGTAATATGGAAAAGATACGTAGATGATGTAATTTGCATCTACGATACTGAACTAACAAGCGAAGAAACAATTCTCCAATCCATTAATAGCCTTCACCACTCTATCAAATTCACTAAGGAATCCGAAATAGACCGGAAAATAAATTATCTCGATATAACTATTGAACGTAAAGACAACGACCTTTCATATTCCATATTCCGGAAAGCAACACAAACCTCGCATGCAATCGACAATCAGTCTAATCACCCCAGTACGCACGAACTAGCGGGTTTCAATTCAATGGTGCATAGGGCTTTAAACATACCCATGTCAAAAGTCAAATATAATAAGGAAATAAGAACTATTATGCAAATAGCAAAGGAAAACAACTTCTCGCCAAGCAAAATAAATCAAATTATAGCCAAACATAAAAATAAAGATAAAACGATTCCCAAACCGGACAGTAATGAGAAAAAAATTGCGCGTTTCAACTATGTGAATGCGAATACATATAAAATCACTAACCTATTCAAAAAGCAAGGCATAAAGATAGCTTTCACGACGAAAAACACAACCGCTAGGCACCTCCTAAATAGTCATCTAAATAAACGTGACCCGTATTCAAGGTCAGGGGTATATTCTATAACGTGCCAAGACACCGATTGTCAAGCTAATTACATCGGGCAGAGTGGAAGGCGAGTAGACACACGTTATAATGAACATAGGAATGCGATAAGATACGGAACACATTCAGCCGTGTGCGAACATATGTGTGACGCAAGGCACAGCTTTACCAGCATAGAGTCGGACCTTAAAATAATCCATCACGAATCGAAAGGCAGAGCTCTTGACATAAAGGAAGCAATCGAGATACACCTAGCCAAACGAAACAATCCCAACAATCTAAATGATCACACGTTCATGGAGAGCTCACCCCTCTTCACGCTACTAAAAACACACCCTGTCGGAAACAAAACACAATTTAGCAACACAGACAAGCTAGATAAAAGAGGGGGGAAATTAGGGGGTTTTTAATAGGTAAATGTTATCTGGATCAGGTGTACGATGTACTTTTCTTCTACAATAAACCAAGGCCCATATTCGCGGCAGTATTAAAGGTGCCGGGACGTCCTCATAAGACCGTCAACGCTTAGTTCGAATGGGTTATGCTCCACGCGTGGCGAGGGCTAATCCACGGTCTTTAATAGTTGTAGACCCACCTCATTCAATAACATACATCTTATCTAGGTTGGCAACACCTCACATAAACACATCGCTATCACTCCCCACAGCACGTAGGGTCAAGGGGGGGGGGGAGAAGGCAGGAAAACCAGTCTTTAAGATAACCACCGCAGTCGACCGCACAGTGAGTTCCAGTGAGCACGAAAACTGCGAGTAGCTGTAGTACGGAAGACAGTCAGATAAGTAGTTAGCCTAAAATTTTATAGTTTAACCATAGTTTACAACCATATAATCTCTCTAAAGTACAATCTCCGGATAGCTATCACCATTTAGCATTTCACCTAACATATATACTGCATTTAGCATACACTGACAGTTGCAGTACCAATACTGCAACTAAATAATTGTACATATTGTAAATATTTTCACCTGTATTTCAAACATAGATTTTGTAGCCTAAGTGTAATGGATCTGATGATGATCGCTTGACGATCGAAACTGGTCATCCTAGTGTTTTATTAATCTCATGTAATTTATTTCAGGATTAGGGTATAACCCATCTCTTTTGGGTACATTCGTGTTGACCGACTGAAAAGCAATAAACTCTTGTCAGTTTCCTTAGTTGTGGCATTGATTATAGATCTGAAATCATATTCATTAAGAAGGTTTAAATAATCTTCTTAGTCTTGATTTTCGAATAAATTAATATTCATGTCACCAATTAATTATTAATTCATTTTCTAGCTGACAATCTGCTTTATATAGTTATTTAAATTTTCCAGAAATGATGATTTGTTGTATTTTGGTGGCTTGTACACCCCTGTTATTGCTATTTTGTTGTCGCTTTTATTAACAGCTACTCGAATAAATTTGAAATGTTAACTTCATGCTGTAATCCATCTTTTATCATGATGACTACTCCATCATTCTGATTTATTGCAATTTAATTATAGTAAGATTTATAGCAGATTTGTTTAGTAACTTTTGCGTTATTTAATTTCCACGTTTCCGATAAGACTACAACATCAAATATATTTTCATACGCTTTCAGAGTAGCATCTAAGCTACTCTTGTGTTTTGCTAGACTTATAATATTAGAAAGGATTGCTTTTAAACTATTGTTATCTTCATGTCTATCTAAGAAGAATTTACACTCGCTTATACTCTTCCCCACCTCTGACTGAATTTGATATTTTACATAATCATCTGCGTATGTGTTCATAGAATTGAATAAGGAAAAGTATTAAGTGTTAGCGGTCAAGTTCTTGCGAGATATCTTGAAAGGAGGGATGGAGTGGAATTCAGCTGTTGAGGGAAGGAAAGTGAAAGCTCGGTTTGAAATAGCACCAGTAAAACGGCAGTGAACAGTTATGCAAGAGAGAGACAGATACGCAAGAAGAAAGGTCTAGCGGTATGGGATATCTTGAAGAGTGAAAAACTCTTGCTTATACTAAATCTTACTTTAAGCTTTGGGTAACTCACACATCTTTGTAACACGGTACTTGCTGCCATCTGTTTTCCTCACGTAAATTACGCCATCTTAAGTCCATACGTTGGGTTGCTGAAATCTTGCAATTACCGCCTTCAGAATCGCCAGTCTTGTGGCTGTGAGATCTTCCCTGACTGTCACCGGGGTACCTTTGAGATGTTTCTTGTTTTTAAACAATTCATGCCTAGCACGATACATCGCCAATTTTACTATGATTGTTCTGGGTTTAGTCCCAATCTTGGGGCCTAACCTATGGCTGCTGTCTATGTCCGCAAGAGCGATGTTTGCTTTAATGTCCCCGGCAACTTTCAGCACTTAATCATCCGTGTCCACGTTAGGATGCTCTGGCACACCGAAGATATGGAGATTTTACCTTCTTTGGTATGGCTCCAGTTTATCGTCATTGGAGTTGCTTTCTGATTTGAGATCTTCGATCTCTTTATCCCGTCTTTTTTTCCCCTCAACTTTGAGGCCCTCACAAATATTCACGTTGAATTGGATCGTTTCTTCAAGTTTTTTTTAATACACTTTCCGTGATCTTATCCACTACAGTACTTACAATTATTAGGTCCACAAATGCTTTTGACTGCAAGGTTTCCTCCATCATACACCGTACTACTTCCCCTATGGAGTTGGTAGAACTGGAACTGTCGTTATCTTTCTGCTGCTGCTGCTTGCTCTTCTTAGAAGATATTTCAATTTTTAGTTTTTACTATTCACGTAAAATAAGTGATGAGGAGTGTGAAATAATCTCACCAGCTAAAACTTGTATACTCAATGATTCACTCTATACTTTTTTTCCTCTCTACACAGCGTTTACACCTGCCAAGTACACAATTTCCACGAGCCGATCCTTAGTCTTTCTACTCACTCTGCGCCATGACACATTGATGGATGAAGATTCATTAACTAACTGGTATTCTGCCCGAAGGCAGGTCCGAGCCTCCGAAGAGGCTATCCTCAGCCAGAGTTTACGTGCGGTAGGGTGACCAGGGCCTTTCCGCTCCTCCTTATTTTCGCCAACAGCGCGCAGTACCTAGAACCGGCATGCCATCCAAGTTCCGAGCACACCCAATGCTGCTTAACTGCGGAATTCTCATGGGATCCGGTGTTTCAACATGGCCAGGCCGTTGGCGAAGGTTCATAAGGAGAAAAATATGTCTGCGGACAACTATCAACAACTATAAATCATCGCATAGTGTAACAGGAGAAAAAGAGTGTAGAACCCCTCTAAATATTATCGATATTTTACTCATACCAGCACATGTTAATGGTTGGTGATTGTATGACCGCAATGTGGCAACACTGCAGGGCGTAAGGTATCTTACAACAGTTCGTTTCACACAAATATTAATTTTCATTCTACGGTATGTTTCTTAGCCACCATCATTATCACCAATATTAGCCTGTCTTCACTGCTCTCTATACGGTAAGTGACGTTGTTGTTGTTTTTTGAGTCTTCAGAATGTTGACTGGTTTGATGTAGCTATACATGCCTCCATGTCCTGAGCTAATCGTTTCATCTCTACATAGCTATCACACATTACATCTGAGGCAATCTGTTTATCATATTCTAACCTTGGTCAACCCCTACAGTTTTTGTCCTCGACCCTTCCTTCCATAATTAAGTTTGCTAGTGCTGGGTGTCTTAGTAAGTTTCCTACCAACCTATCTCTTCTCTTCATTAGCAGTCGCCAGAAACATCTCTCCTCTCCCACTCGTTTAAAACCTCTTCATTTGTTACTCTATCTACCCAACTGATCTTCATCATTCACCATATTTCAAATGCTTCTATTCTTCTCTTTTCTGATGCTCCCAACGTACCATGAGTGAAGTTATTACATCTCTGTAATACAACGTTGCCTTATTTTAGTGGTAAAGTGTTGCAAAGCGAAATGTTGTCCCCGACATTTTCATATCTTTCTTTCATGCCTCGTATAGTGTAGCATGCAGGCACTTGTCATCCTCAGGTGCCCTGGTTTCGCTTTGTGGGTGGGTTGAGTATATACTGTTGTTGTTGTTGTTGTTGTTTGATGAGGATTCATTCAGGGGCCTTGCGACATCATGGTCTTGGGTGTGTGTGTAATCTGTCTGCTAGTGTGTGTATTTGTAATTGGCAGGGTAGTAGGTGGCCGGTACCATCTTGGCATTTGCCTGGAATAGAAGTGAGGATACCACACAAACCACTTCTTAGAAGGCTGAGGTAGGAAAGGAACCCTGCCTCATGACGCTGTCTATACTATTGTATACTGTATTACTGTGTGTTATACCAACCGTAATTCAAATTCATTGTCTGTATTGTGCCCGTTTGACGAGGATTTCGGGGAGCCATAGACCTTAAATGACCCTTCCGAAACCCCTCTATAACAGGAGGACATATAGGACGGGGTGGAATGCATTCTTGGACTGGGAAAGCACAGGGAAACTTGACTCAGGGGTGTCAAAAATACAATAAAGAGGCCAGGCTTACATCTAAATCGCACTCAATTTATTCAAAGAAGTGACAGACCCCTAACTACTTCAGAGAGGTAAAAACGGCTAATCCGTGCTAAACAATGGAGATAATAACTTAACTCGTCTCCGTACGAAAAATCCTAAAACTAAAGCCTCTCGAAGTCCTACTAAAAATGAAGAAGTCAATAAGAAAAGCTAAGAGGATGACAGATAATCCATCCCTGTACAATTACTTCGGAGATGCAATAATAATAATAATAATAATACAAGCATGAATCTACTACAAAGAAAGATATTTACTTGTTTACAATGCAAGGAATTCGTTACATTTACTGCACAATAAGTTCAAAGCTACGCTATGATGGTGTCACCTCTAACATTTAACGTTACAGTAATTTAAGCTAATACCTATCGTACGTTAAAAGTATCAACGATGTAAACGAGAAGCGTTTCATCCAAAATTTATTCCAAAGCAAAATCTAAGCACATTCTGAACCTAACAGATGATAAGAAAAAGCTATTATAAATTACAACACAAATGAATAACATGTAACCCTTTAATAATGCGCAATTGGCGCCACTGTCCTGCCTACGCGCAGCTTCACTGTTTGTGAAGTTAGGTCATAAATGTGTGGAAGAGAAAAATTAGGTTGGCGACTGCATGAACAATTCATGTCTAACGTCGCATTATCAGGTTAGCTACCGTGTTTAAACACGTAACTAACTGATTTTTGTCTCACAATAGGGAAAAGCTATAATTGTATTTAGATGTGTCGAAGAATCAAATCTAGGCACTGGTCATCAACGTTTCATTAAGTTTAGTGGTTTATTTATGTTTTAGAAGATTTCCTAACACTTTATTTAGGTTCCAGTTTAGATTAAAAAATCCTGATATTTGATTATTACATACTTATTTATCAAATTATCTTTTAGTCCTATTAGTTTCTTTGTATTGGTTTAGTGACCATGTTAACCTCGAAAAGTGTGAAAAATTGGTGTAAAACAATCCAATATCAGACTCATAATTGGAAGAAAAACCTCATTCCAAACATTCATTCGCACCTCTAAGTGCTTAACAATAACACTGACCCGTCGGTCATCAGCTCAGTTAACGAGACAAAAGTCGCACTCGTTACTACTGTAGCTCAACTAGTACCAAAACTTGTACTTGCAGATTCTACCTCTGTAGTGTATTCAAAAACATAACAATGGTTTTCACTAGCCTTATACAATTCCAGCTTGTGGACAAGATCATTACTCTGCTGTACAAACAGCTGTGGATTCTGAATATCATTCTAAACGTATTTAAAATGTGCATCAATTGCTTTTATATCAGACTTCTACAGTCAAGAAACATGTGTTAATAAAGCGGGTCTCTCTTACAGTCGTAAAATGACCCCTCACTTCGAACCCAAGATAGCCTGCTTGGCTCATCTTATGAATTACAGATTACAACTTGCATCACAGTCGTCAGATTGTCAAAAATAAACAAAAGAAACACTCCAATCTGTCCATGTGGCGTGAAACAGGTTTTATGCAGTGTGGGTTAGCGTTCATTTCACTCACTGCCTTCTAAATAATATCACTGGATTAAAGAGCGCGCTGTGTTCGTGGCTACAAGGTCAACAACAAAAATGACATTGGCTTTGCTATGGCCTTGGCCAACATGTGGTTACTGGATTTACAGTTCCAGTGGAATGCAGTTATGACAAGATTTTATAACCAAAATACCTCCACGCAAATGAGTGTTGGTTCGATGCACAGTTGGACTATAAAATGTGTATTTTCAAGAATAAGGGCAAGAGCGTTTGTCCCAAGCTCTGACGGTGGCTTCGGTGGCGTAGTCGGTAGCATGCTGAGCTTCTATGCCCAAGATAGCGGGTTCAAACCCGGCCGAAGCCGTCGGATTTTAAGAGCGTTAAAAATCCCTCAGTATGCCTTCCTTCGGAGGGGAAGTACAGCCGGCGGTCCCATGTCATAGATTTATGACATGTTAAAGAACCTTCCACTAATTGCACATGTGTGAAGCTAAATTGGATACGTTAAGAATGTAAACAACGCTCTCAGGTTTCTACGTTCGTTGCCAAGAGCCAACTGCGGTGGCGTCTAGTAGCTAAGTTCTGAACTTGGCCTAGTAGTCGTTGACGGTGGCGCTTGGCGGCAAAAGTAGGAACTATTTGAAAAATTCTAAGTTGCAGTACTTACATAAAAACAGATAACACACACTAATACATTCATCACAATTAACACCGGTTATCAGACAGATTCTACACACACCCAAAGTACACGGGGCTACATGACCGCGTTGTCGCAGCCCCTATACTTAAGAACCAACCAACCAACCAAGCTCTGGCAAATGATACGAAATAACGTGGCGGTAAACTAACCACTAGAGAAACATAGCGATGAATCCTACCTGGGAATGTGCTGAGTAAGGTCTACTATCACTAATCCCCTCGACCATGACCGTACATTAAAAGTATTCGACTGCTAGTCGGACTCACGTGTTTCCTTCACGTCTCCAGCGTGAATTCGCCTGGTCTTGGTGGCAATGTGGCGTGATGGTAATTAGCCAAGGAACACCGTCCTTCCTTCGAGAAATTTCAGCCATCACTAGACCCCTCCATTATTGGGGTTTCTATTCCATTCCAAACTCCATTATAACGGGAATAGCAATCGTGTCTTCAGGCTGTAGAATGAATGAAGTAAATTCCATGGTGATGAAGTATTCGTAGGTTTTCACTGGCTTTAAGTGTGTTAAATTATCGATTACAATTCTCACTGAATTTACACTTGAGTAGCGGGTTAGTGCAATAAATGGCCATGAGTTTCATCCGCTCACAGAATTTAATTAGTAGCTTGTGCCACTTTGTTCAATAAAAACCGGTGCATTAAATTACACGCAAACTTTTGCTTAGCATAATTCACTGTACGTTTTGTCTGGCAATGCCTTAACACTTTCAACTAAATTATATGCACTTGGCAAACACGTACTTGACGGCGTGTTCGATTCCGGCGTGGTAGAAAATTATGAATTCCACAAATATTAGGAATTCGCTTTCACTGATAGTTTAAAACAGATTTAGCAGCTTTACTGCGTGCATGTGAACATCTCAATTCACTTGATTAAACCTTTTGCACTAGATATTCGTCGATTTAGACGACGACCAAAATTAACGCCTCAACAGGACCATGCCTGTGGTAGAAGTGGTGCTTATCAATATGCCGGATGCTCGATCCTGCTATCAGTCAAAAGTACGACTGTAAATGTTTATCGCATTCTCTGCGGGGTTTCATCTCTATTTCTTCTCATCAACAAAAATCAAATACTCTTCCAGCGCATCGAAATATGTTCAAATAATTAATAACAATTCAGTCTCACAGAAAAATAAAATATAATTTACATTGGCGGCGCGGCTACTCGTAATTAGTCAAATGAGAGTTACTCATACATTCTCCTTGGAAGTCCTTGGTTCATCCAGAGATGTTACATTATTCATGAGCCATGGCTGTCACATCGCAGATGTGAAGACGGGTTCAGTATATTATTTATTTATTTAATTTTCGCTCGCTCTTACTCATTCTCAGTACATATGCTTATAATAATAATAATAATAATAATAATAATAATAATAATAATAATAATAATAATATCGTATGGTCTAGAGTGCCGGGTGCAGGCTTTTTGACATCCAGAGGGCAGCTTGCTTGTCGAATTTTGTTGTTCCATGGAACGCTATGTAAGTCAAGGAGGTTAGATATCTAAGCTCCTAGACATTATAGCGCTTTCTAGTAGAGAATGGAGGAACTATGTGTGGGCGGAAAATCCCGAGATTAATTTTGCCATTATGAACACGGCCTACTGAACTCAAATAGGTTCTTTAACATGCCAACAACGTATGACATGCATGTCGTGATTTTTGTCTCCATGGCCAGGAGCGAACCTGCAATCTTGGGGTTGGCAGTCCGACACGATAACCACTCTCCCACCGTGGAAAGCAATATCCTTCAAAAAGCCCTTCCCTGACCCTTCCTTAATAAAACCAAAGTTAGCGGTTGCCTGGAGATCGGCCTGTTCCATCCTCAGTTATATCTGTTGACAACGTGTGTTCAGCTCCCAGACACCGTCCCTGTGACGGTATAGGAATGATCCCTCGCAGATTCCGTAGGTGAAGCCAAGCTGGGAGGAAAAAGAGAGCCCTGCTGATTTGGTTATCCATGCACTCAGTGTGAAATGACCAAGTCACCGGGAGCGATTTAGTCTCGTATGTTTAGCTCTGCCCTATGTTCCTCATGGGAGCCATGCTGATTTGGTTATCCATGCACTCAGTGTGAAATGACCAAGTCAGCGGGAGCGATTTAGTCTCGTATGTTTAGCTCTGGCGTATTGTACCCGAAACTCACATAACCACCATCTATTATCCGACGGATGGAAAGGATCGCTAGGGATGCTGATACCCAGCTAGATATACCAACAATAACCTGCTAGATGGTTAGTTAGGAACCTCTCGATACATGATAATTATTAAAAATACCTAGTTACATACAAATTCTCGAGGGTGAACGGATTAAAAGTGGGCGCCAGTACCTAACTAGTAGTAGCACCGCACCTGATTATTAAATGAAGAGATCGTAATGTTCTATAAAAAGGAACAGGCAAACTAAAAAGTGCCTGCTAACGTTTATTTAAATATAGGACAAACAAAACAAATGTCCAACAAACAATTAATTTACACTTCACTCGTTACGTAAAATAAAATTTGAAACTTCAAATTAAAAATCATAGCTTTGCCTAGAAGCAAAATATAGCGTGAATTTCGGTATTGGGATTTCACTGTGTCCTTATTAAGGAGTAAATCAAAACTGTACTACTATAGACACCTCGTCTATTCATTTCCTTAAAATTATCAACAACTTGTTGATCATACTGTACTTCGCCAAACTAATAAAACTTGTGAAACGACGTTTACTATTTACATTTCCACCCCTTAAATGATATGGGTCTCCTTAAATTAACGTTTTAATAATCCTAAACCATTAAATAAAATTCCTAAATTAATAAAATATTTACAATGTTTTCCAATTACTATCATTACCAGCACGATATTCTATCACTTCAACGATCATCTCTAGATCACATTACTATTTCTCCTCTCTTACGATCAGTTTTAGATCACAATACTATTTCTCCTCTCTTTCGCTATTTGTTTTAGATCTCATTACTATTAACATTGTAGCTTATGTCTGTCAACTCCAAGTGAACATATGTGACAAGCAATGAAGCTAATCACTGTTCCAAAATATGTCAACATCTTGATAAAAGCGATAACAATTGATAAAATATAACAGACTATCTTTCGTGGCTTTCACATAACTTGAAATATAGTGGTTTTAAAATACTCAACTTCACAAACATATGTATCGCAAATTTATATCTCACGTTCTTCGACAATACTGTCGTAAATACATTTCACAGATCGCTATAACTCAATTAATTCATATCGCTGAAACATTCACATTATCAATACACAAGTCTCGCGTTACATTATACGCATAAATACTCTCAATAACATACCTTTCCATCTTTCTCATAATTTCATGGAATTCCAGTAATTCTACTCATCATACACGTTTGCATTACTTATTCTTCAAATTACAATAATCCACTATCGATTATACAACTCTTCATTCCCTCGTGTTCGTATTATTTATTGACTTGATCTGTTACCACACACTTAATATTTGTCAAATATTTCAACTATATTACATTTCTTAGCGATTCCTTGCGATATTATCATTACCATCATTTTAACCACTGTTTCGTTGAACTATACATATTAAAGATATTCGTTTGTATATAATGATCACAATAATAAAAATACGTTAATATCCTCTCCAAACTGTTAAACTTCATGAATATAAATTCATTTCAACCTCTACTTACATTTCTTACAATATAGGTCGATGCATTCCAATATAAAATCCTGCATTCCTTTCCTTGTATCTCGCAATCCGCTCCGCTCTATGACTAAAGTATAAATTCCTTTCAAGTGAGCAATAATGCCAACAATACGTTGCTTCATTCCAAATAAACTTATTGATGTTCAATAATGAATCAAATCAATAATTTATCGTTACCAAAATAATTATTTAAAATATCCAGAAGTATTCCTTCAAATCAAACCGACGTAAATTGAAATATACTTTTTAAAGTATAATAAAGTATTCCAACGTATTACAAAGTATTTTAAATATTTAAAGTACTCCAATATCAATTAAACACAGATACGCGTAGAGATTCTAAACACTAAACAATATCAAGATTACGACGACGAATAAAATTTACGCTACGTCGGAATCCTAAACGATAACGTTCTAAACATACTAACGTGAAATTTCAACAATAAAATACACTGAACTGAACTGTCAAACAAGTAAACAAGAAAATGGTCAATAGCTAAATAAATTATGGTCAGGTCAAATGTAACCACAACATTGCAAATAACTACTAAATGTAATCAAAGCGCTCAACTACCTTCAGCTCGAATAATTTCTTCATATACCGACTCCTTTGAAGTCTGGCATGTCACAGTGCTATGGGCATGCAACTAGAAACAGCTGACTGAATGATACGGGCGGGGCGCGTGCCTACCAGCTGATCTCGGCTCCCTTCTCTGCAACTGTGCTGGCCTGCGTGGAGACTGACCATTCTCGTCCTCGTCGAATCCTCGGGTCTCGAACGGGCATCTCGCGTTCACTTCGGAAGCCAGGTGGCTTCTGTTGTTCATTCTTCATTCGGCCCCTGTCTAGAGATTTCCGGTGAATCGTAGATAATTGCGGATAATAATGAGGTTTCCGAGGTAGTGATGGAAACTCATTTCCTTGTTATTTCTGTAGTGATGTTAGTGGATTAAAGATGTTTTAACTCCACTCTTCTTGGATAGTCGGCGGCGTATTACTATGCCACTCCTGGAATCCACATATTGAAGTAAGCTAGTTTCCCGTAATGATTTAATGTGCCATAATCGCTGCCGTCGAGTAATTCATGTTAATCTTCCTCGTCGATTCCAGTTTATTAATCATGTGAAATTATTTCAGAAATGCAAGAAATATTTCATTGTTCGAAGATTGTAGGATAATTATTTTTCGATGAACTCTTGTAGCTCTTAAATTTATAATATTTTCCTTCCAAACCTTTGACTTATACGTAGGCTTCTTCTTATTTCAACTGTATGACGAATTCACTTCGTTGGATTATCAATCTCATTGTTTATAGCTTCAAATATCCCAAGTTCTCTTTATCATGCTTCATCAGCGAAGACTCAAAGAACCTTGGCCGAAGGTGACGACGACTTATCCGTCAACCTTCCTTCATGATTCTCGCGCTATATTCTGCTCTCAGGAAGCACGTCCTTACTCATTCGATGCTCGTAATGGAATAATCTTACTGACGCTGCGTCACTTCTTTTCTGGTCATTAGAAAATGGGGTCATTAGCGCCAAACAATGAAGGTGTACTTCATAGCCAAATATCGCCGTAATTAGCATTCAAATTAAATTTTATTTATATCGGTGTGTTTTATTTTAAAATCTGAACATATATCTGACGTCTAATTTCCTTTAAATGTAATTCCAAGTAATTATGAATAATTATAAAATGCTGTACGTCATCATATAACAATATTCTAATTGGTCAGATTCGTATCACGTGGCCTCTTTGTCTACGAGCGTAGTTGTGCGGTTCGTGTGCAAAGGTCTCGTACCAAGCGCACTTCCCCTTGACGACACGAATCTAGCTCGCTTCTGTCACGTGATCAACCAAAACTGGTTTCTGCTTGAAAGTATCACTGATAACTTGCTTATTCGTCATATTCCTGGTCGAGTTAAATCTCATTTATCCCATGTTAAAAATTCATAATACAAAACTCTTCTTTCTTCGCACATACAATGGTTTGACAAAAACATACAACTCAGCTGCCGGGCTCGCCTGTGATTTGAAATACTCGTGAATGATGCGGGCAGCCTATCCAGTCCCCTTATTTCAAAACAAAAATACTTATGCGCAGACAGTTCGATGACATACACTGGGCTTTATAAATATGGGTTCAGTATGTTCCTCATGGGAGCCCTGCTGGTTTGGTTATCCACGCACTCAGTGTTGAACCCGTATTTCAATGCATGGCTCAGCCGACATTAAAGGCATGTTTTATTTGGCTGTATTAAAAGCGGGATTCGAACCTAGGATGGGAACGGACTGGCATATCATGAAGCAAGCGCTTGAGCTCGCATTTATAACAGATCGTGTATGTTTGGAAACCCGTATAATTTTTATATTTTCCGTACAGCGCAGTGCCAGGCGGACGCGAAAGCAAGGCTAGCTCAGCCAAGGTCAATTGTAGGGGCGAGAGATGGGTTGTCCTTGTGAGCGGGGCATGTCGGTGATTTAATTAAGACATCAATACTGTTACAGAAGAAACGGAAGAATTAAGAACTTCCCAGGAAATGTCTTATTATTTTAGCGATATTACCATCTGTTCTGATACAAAGTTATGCATATTTTGTGATTTGGAATTGAAATGACGATTTGAGAGAACTATTTTTTGTTGGCGGAAGGGTTGACGTTTTCCCAAGGAGAATGAGTGGTGCAGTCAGCAGAGCCACGAGAGAAGGGACTTGTGATTGAACTCTTGACGCGTTCGGAGTAAGTCGTGGTGCGTGACAGGGGCGCCGAATCCATGGTCGAGGTCTAGCGACCGCTAGACCTGACGAAGGGGTGGGTCTCCAGGTCCCCTTGGGGGGTGGGTTCCGTTGGGGGGTTACGGATAGAGGAGGAAAGGGAAGGACAAGGAAAAGAGCAAAGGAAAGAAGGGAGAGAGAAGAGAAGGGGAGAACTGTGCGAAATAAGCTGTAAAAACGTAATTATTGGGGTAGGGGTCCGGTTTAACAAGGGGGGGGGGGGGTCCCACAGAACGAGAGGGGTGGGTGTCTGCTAGACCTGAAAAAAAAAGATTCGGCGCCACTGCTGCGTGATGTAATTCTAACCGGGTCCGGGAGTGTTTAACTTAACCGGGATCGAGAACGTGTCTTCAACCTGAAGCAAATTGTAAAGTCGGGCGACTTGAAATAGTGAAACTGAGTGCTTTTGACTTCAGCATTAAGCAAAGTTCACTTAATGTTAAACGAATACAGGAATAATGTTACGCTAGTGAGATTTTCACGGAGGCATTAAAGCACACATATGAACAGTGGAGTTTGTGAAACCATACGCAGAGCGTTACTATATTTTCGCCATTTACGAGATTTTTGAACATTCATGTCATACGAGGGATGTTCAGGAAAACATTTCCTTCTAGAACACTGATTCGACACTTCGAGAATTACGGACATATGAGGGGGATGTCACGCCATACGACATATAATATAACCAAAGAAACCAGAGGAGGGAGGTTCTTAAATTTAAATTACGAAACTTCGGCTGAAAATGGAATTCGTAGCTTCAGTGTGGGAAATCGTATTGTAATTGGACATGAGTGCTGAGATGGAAGAGTAAATTTGAATGGCGAATGCTACAATGAGACCATGGGAAATTCTTGAGTAACCAAAATCTGATTTTACAAAATCTTGGAGAAATGCCGAAGCTACGCAATATTTTCTGCGCCATTATGAGTATGGAAAAGAAGTTTCCAGAGCGTCAGGACATGCCTGTTTGAGGAGGAAGAGATTACGTAGGAGTAGCAATATGGACCCAGCTCAAATGCTTCGAGAATCCAGTTCGAGACTGGACGCCTACGTACTTGGAAATCGGACCAGGCGATTTAGCAGAGGTTGGAGACATGGAGTTCCAGTGGCTGTTCCTATATTACCAGGGATGGTAATATCTATGCCAATTTCTTCAGAGGGAGCTAAGGTCATCGCAAGGTAGAAGACGACTCATTCACGTAGTTTTTGCTGTAGAATTTTGGAAAAATTTTGACTACCATTTTTTGATGTATTATATTTGGATAATATATTTGAATTTTCATATTTAGATTTGGAGTAGTGGTTAGATGAGCTGTTTGCTTTTTCAACGATTTTCATTGCGGCGCTTTTCGTATTTTTCTTGGCTTTCATGTTTTCGAGTACGTTAGATATTTTCTTAGTTTTAGCTAAATTTTGGCTAGGAGGTTTTTCTGTCTCGATAGGTTTCGATATTATATGAGACGATTTTAGAAGCGTTTATATTTTGCTGCGTTAGTTTTCCTTGTATATTTGATCCACGTTTGCATTTCTGGGATGGATCGAATTGTTTTGCGTTGTTTTATTTTCATTACTGTCTGGGAACAGCTGATTGCTGGAATGTGGATCAAGGACATTCTAGACTTGTGACATATTCGCTAGAGACTTTGTTAAGTTCCTTGCAAAACTGAATTATGAAAGCATGATTAAATCGTATTGTATATTATATTGTAAAATATTTTTTGAAAGCAACGTGAGATTGCCTGTTTGATTAATGGACGTAATTTATAAATGCCGATTGGTGCATTTACGATTTACCAGAAGGAAGTGCATTATATAGTTATTTCATATAGATGTCATGATTGTTATAAAAATATGCTTTTGTGAAATGTAAAATACAAGCTCTACATCTTTCGAAATTGTATGCAGAGTCGTAATTAAGGGGAAACGCACTGTCAATTATTATATGGCATTTTGAGAATCGAATGTTTTTGAATTGGAATTCCAATATGTCAAGGTGACGATGGGAATGTTCAAAATGGATGTTATTATTGAAAGAAATTATTAAAGTGGAATTATTTGCGGAATATGATATGAGATGCCGTTTAAGAACTGAATCTTGACAGGATCAGTTATAATACAGTTTGTGGGAGATGTTATTCCCCATGCATTTTGATGAAAGTTGATTTAATTTGAAGCTGCGTTGTTTAATTATCAGGTGCTATGCTAGACTTGTATGATTGTTGAAGGAAGATGAGACTGAAGCAATTTTGTTGTGGACAATTAACATCGTTTTTATTAATTATTGAACCTGATTTAAAAGGTATTAACATGAGCTAGACTTAATTGGATGGTTTTATGTCCCACAATTTCGTCATATTAGAGGAGTAGTGTTGTGGAAATAGTTGTTCTTTCGAAGTTTTACTAAAGCCAGTTGATCTATGGAAGTGAAACTCTCGTTCCCTACCGCAAGGACATGGGTGTCATATTAAGTGTATATAATTTGTAGGAGAGGATATCAGAGATTACCAGTTGTATAAATTAAGAATAAATATATGTTTAGCTTTGCTTTAATAATTTTTATCAATTCATATGAACTGAATTTTAGTTAGGGATTTTCGATCTTTGAGTTAATAATCTCCGATTTTAAGGTTTGGGAGGATCAGTTTTTTTGTGGTGTTCCATGCACTTGTCATTGTGAAAAATAGACCTACAGAACGTTTGTTATTTGTGGGGTAATGGATTTTGTTGCGGAAAGAGGCGTCGAATGCGACAGTTTTTTGTGTGTATCATCTTCTGAATAAATCCTGAACACGAGTTTTTCGTTTGTTCGATTTTCTATCTTAATCTTCGATTTCTGACTTATCTTAGCAAATGAAAGTTGTTCTACGGGAACTACAAATGATGCCAATCAATTTTTCACCTGTAATCCCCCGAGATTTTTAAGTTTCTCGGCTCTATCGGAGTTGTATTTCTTTCAGTTTCCTTGTCCTTGTCGTAGAACAACTTTAGGAGAGATGTTTCTATCCTATTTGTCAAGCATTTTCTTTCAGCGTTTCTTCTAGCCGGGGGCCGTGAAGAGTCTGCGATCCTGCCCATCTTGGCTTCTGACAAACAGTTGTGATGGAAGGGCACAGCTCGTTAAAATGTTCACGCAACGTGTAGGCTTCGATAATTTGGGTGTTTCGAGTCTATATGTGTTTTACCCAACGTGCGTTCAGATACTTTGCAGAATCAGCTCTTTTTCGAACGTCAGACCATATGGGAGACAGCGAATGGGGCCAGATGGGGTTTTGTTTTGAACGTTGGGAATTTTTCAAATACAACTGATTTGGATGACCTGAGATAGGTTGAGTGAGTTATTAAGCCAGGAAGGTGACTCAGGATCAGGCCAGGGTTGTATTTAACCGGCTGATGGCTATATGAGGCCACGCAAAATGTAATGTTTAACTTATTTTCTGTTTTCTTTAGTCATCACAATAGATAGGGAAAGTTAAGATAAATCAGTATTTAGTGTAATTAAATTAATGATGGGATTAGAACATAATCGATGTTCATATGGTAGAATTAGAGTGTATTTAGAGCATGAAAATTGCCTATGTTATTCGAAAATGGTAACTCTTGGCTTTTCCAATGTTCTCAATTGTATGTATTCCCTAGTTTTTCAGCAAGTGTTAATGTCATGTCAGGAGCGGAGATGGAAGCAATCCAAAGGATGTTTCAGGTGATCCAGGAGAGTCAAAATGCGCTAACTAAAGACTTAGAAAGTCTTCATAAATACACACATGATAACTTTAAATTAATAGAGACGGAAAGAAAGATGCTGAGACAGGAAAAGTCTCAGGATGGAAATGAATAAATGCAAGTTGTTAACGAGAATAATACTAAACACATGCAAACCTCACTTTCACAAATACAGAGCAGTAATACACTGTTGCTGACTATGGTAAATGATATGAAAGCTGACACAGCGCAGTTAAAACAGAATTCAGAACAATTAAGGCAATAAACAATAAAACAGGAGTCCACGAAACTGCAGACTAGCGTGAATCAGTTAACAGAAGACCCTGAACAAATAAATACTCGCATGATGAAATTACAGAGTGACTCAACACAGGTGCAGAATAGTGTCAATACTTTAAAAACGAAGGTTACACGATTGCAATCTGGTGTGAAACACAATCTAGAACAGATAACAAGGCTAGTTAAGATGCATTTTAGGAGGAAGTCAGTTAAAGCACAAAAAAAAGTTGAATCCAACTTAGAATTAGTTCAACTAAACCATGCCAAGTCAGATTCCAGCATGGTGGATTTAAGAAACACTGTTAGTTCATTACAGACAGAGGTCTTAAATAAAGATATTCAATTAAAAGAGAGAATTGAAGCAATAGTGAAATAAATATTGTCAACTAATATTGATGTTCTTAAAAGTGATTTGCTTACGGCAAATGAAACTTCTGGTAAAACTGTACAATCTCAGGTGGATAAAAATATTGCTATCCTAAAAATAAAATTTAACAAAGATATCTCTAATATCAGAGAGGATCTCTGTAAACGAATGGATATTGTACATTAAACCAATATCGATAATCTGTCGGAAGCCTGGAGTAAAACCGATAACGATATTCAAGCGGTTTCAGTTTAGCTAGATCAGTTAAAATTAGATATTGACGTAGCCAGGGAAAGGAAACGTTTGGAACTTGATGAGTTTAAAGCTAGTTTCAGTTCGATACATCTCGGAAATCAAACTAACGTTGATAGTTTTAAAGCCGATCTTAAAAGTCAGATTAAAGCGGATGTTAAGGAAATTTTAGGAGAATTCGCCGAGCGATCTACGATAGCTAAGGCCGGTCAGCAAACCAAAATAGTTAATCAGGGAGTAGAAAGTAGACCGGCAGAAAAAAATATATCGCCTAATACATTGGCATCGCAAATGAGCTACATTCCACCGGGAGAATATTCGACTCAGGCGGAAGGCCCGAAAAGACTGCAGCCTGTAGGACAGCCAGAGCACGTGGAGTATGGGGCACCGTTCGTGAACAGGGAATTAGGTGACCGGTATGGAGTTTTACGAAATGGAGCACCTAGAAATGTTACGATAATACGTAATATTGAAACGACACCTCAAACATTCGATGGCCAGAATGGGATTACGCCTTTAGAGTTCATCAGGGAACTGCAATATTTTTTTTATCGAAAATCAAATTGCAAGAGAGGGAGATGAGATTAATCGAGCGTTTTCTAGAAGGCAAAAGCTTACAGTAGTTCAAGGCCTTCCAAAATACGTTCGCAACTTTCGAAGAATTCGCGGATGCCCTTATAAAAAGGTATTGGAGCATCCAGGATCTGCAAAACTTACGAGCAGAGGTCTATAGTAAGAGATATGCGGATTCGCAACCGACGAAATATGCAAATATATTTACGCGAAATTAGCAAAGTTACAGTAACTTCAACCTCCGTTGTACCAGTGGGGAATGATAGAAGTCATTTCGAGGCAATTGCCAGTTGACGTGCGCAGATATATAATTTCAGCAGGTGTCGACGATTTAATTTCGATGGACGAGTGATTGCGAAAACTGGACCACACGAGCGCTATGACGAATGTACCAGCTGTCAGAAATGTTGCACAGAGACCTGAACACCAGGAGATTCACGCCGTGGTGATGGATCAGATCAAAAAAAAAAAAAAACAGATGAGCGCTAGAAACGCGATCAGGATAGACCGGGTCCCATAAGAAACCAGTATTTTCCACAGAGGAGATTTGAACCAAGATATCAGGGAAAAATTATAACCGACCCTATCGAACTCATAACAGAAATGGTGGAGACGCAAGAAGAGCAGGGTACCACTACAATAATAGTTACAAGCACAACACTACTATGAGAGAAACGATAGGAATGTCAGACCAAGTTATCAGCGCTATAAGAATTATAACGATGAAGCTTTTACCCATCGACAATACGAGGAGAGCCATAGAGAAGCCCAAGAATATTTGCATAATTTAAGGGAAGAATCGAAACAGAATAATAATGATCAGAATAGTGCAGAAGTACGCCCGAGCACTAGTGGTCAGGGGAGGAATGAAGGCGCCTCCCAAGAAAAAAACGCCACTTTCGCCAAGGAAGTAGATGAATTGAAGGAGCAACAAAGTTTCACACTAACTATAAACGAATCTTAACAGGCCACTGATGATGACTTGTTATTTTAAGAAGAGAGGAGGATTGAGGGGAGATCTATAGAACTACCTGTTATAACTTTTAAAGTTTGAGAAGAAAATTTCAGAACGCTGATCGATACGGAAGCTATGGTCTCGGTCCTCTCAGAGGACTGTTACGAGATTTTGTCCAAAGAGAAAGCTATGACAGTTATACCAACATCTACGGTAAAGATCCGAGGGATATTTTTGGATAAAACAATGAAGTGCAAGATACAAGTTTTGTTGGAATTTTATATCAGTGAACATATTTTTATTGTCGTAAATAGAATAAATTTCGATTCTGTACTTGGAATAGATTTCATTACGAAAGTCGGGGCCATCACAGATATGCGGCAGAAGTTCATTAGATTTGATGAACGCACTATTGACACAGAAGAGTCTGAAATTGAGGATCCTGAAGCGACTATCGAAAGAGAAGTGAGAGAAGGAACCTTAGAGCTGGTTGTCAATGAGGTAGTAGCGGAAAACCACCAATACTCTTTGAAGGCGGAAGGTTTTGAGGAGATTCACGAAGAATTTGAAGCCGTAATCATGGAATTCCAGGATATCATTGATGACAAACCCGGAGTAATCAAGGATTTCAAATACAGTAGCCGCTTGACTGACGAAACACCATATCAGGAACGAA
The DNA here is from genome assembly GCA_946902985.2 of Meconema thalassinum. Classification (NCBI taxonomy): domain Eukaryota; kingdom Metazoa; phylum Arthropoda; class Insecta; order Orthoptera; family Tettigoniidae; genus Meconema; species Meconema thalassinum. The sequence continues at coordinate 45,203,026 of OX336389.2, read as the reverse complement.
TATATCCTATTGCCGAAAAGTATCACGATGAGGTCCAAGTAATAATTAAACAGAAGGAGAAGGACGGAATAACAAGGGAGCAAGCATCCTCGTATATCAACCCGATCACCGTAGTAAAGAAAATAACTGAAAGCTAAGACTATGTCTCGATGCTCGCACCATAAATATGAAGATATTGCCTGAAAATGACTGATCTCCAAAGATTAGGGAATTGCTGAGAATGTTTAAAGGAAAGTCCTGATTTTCAACGATAGATCTAACGGCAATTTTTTACCAAATAGAGTTAACCGAGGAATCCAAGCAATACACAGGATTTCTATTTGACCAGAAGAGCTACGGGTTTAATCGTGTTCCATTTGGGGTCATAAACAGTAGACGGCACTAATTAGAGCCTTGGATGAGAAGCTTACAGATGAGGTGAAGGAATTTATAATCTGCTATATCGATGACTTAATCATTTCATCGCAATCGTTGGAAGAACATATGCACCACTTGAGGAAGCTGTTTGTAAACCTGCGAGATGCTAACGTCAAAGTAAACTTTGAAAAATGCCATTTTTGCCATGAGCAAGTGAAATTCCTTGGCCACACGATAGATAAGGATGGTTACCACCCGAATGAGGATAAACTAGAAGCGATAGTCAACTTCCCTACTCCGACCAAAGTGAAGCATATAAGACCGTTTGCCGGCATGTGTCAATTTTTGAGCTACCATTGCACAGCATATTCGGAAGTTAGGGCACCTCTTCACCACATGTTGAAAAAGAACAATCGATGGAAGTGGACCAGCGCCACTCAAGAGACATTTAGAAAGCGAAGGAAATGCTACGTCATAAAGTGAAGTTGAGATACCCGGATTTTGAACGGACCTTTTCCATCGAATCCGATGCTTCGAGGATTGTAATCAGCGCGGTGCTTTACCAAAAGAATGAAGACGGAGGTCGAGATTATATCGAATTTTCCAGCCGCAAATTGAGACCTCGTGAAGAAAACTATTTTACAACGGAATTCGAGGCTCTAGCATTCGTCACGGCACTTCACCAATGGAAGACAATTTTGATTGGTCATCCCATTATTATTGTGACAGATCACAAGGCACTACAATTAATGCTCCAAACTGATTTATCTAGTGATCGCATTACCTGATGGACCCTTTTTGTCCAACAGTTCAACGCTACTTTAGTGTACCAACCAGGCAAAGACAACATTTTGGCTGACTCTCTTTCGCGAAACCCATGTTAAAGTATCCAGGTGAATCTGGTACAATTGGAGCAAGAAGATCAGGATACTCTTCTTCGCCTTCGCCGAATAGCCGTGTCACAGAAGAGACACGCTCCAATTAGGAAAATGTACCGATTTTTAAAGGGTTATAGGGATAACACCGATCGTGATTATGATGACCTAAGAACTCGATCTAATCGATTTACCTTGTGTAGAGGCATTGTATGCCGTTATGCTGATGTTGGAAAGACGAAAGTAAGAATTGAAGTACCACCTTATTTTATAAACGCATAGGAGCATAGGTCTAGGAGGGCTTGATAAGACTTTGAGTACAATAAAGGAGAAATTTATCTGGACCAATATGCGAGTTACTGTGGGCAATGTCGTGAGATCATGCGATGATTGCCAGAAAAGTAAAAATGCATCCGAACTCTTGAATGAGAAATCAAAAGCTATCATACCTTCAAATGCCCTGGAGTTATTCGCTTGCGATATTTATGGCCCTGGTCCTAAGGGATTTCGTGGTAACCAGTTCTTATTGGTAACCGTTGACGTATTTTCGAAATGGTTCATGATAAACCCCATGCAAAAGGCAAATTCAGAGCAAGTCTTAAGAAAAAATGTAAAAGATATAATTCCAACTGCAGGAAAGCCAGAATATTTCTTAACTGACCATGGATCTCAATTCACGTCGGTCGAATTTCAGGATGCCCTGAAAATTTTGGGAATAAAGCATAGCTTTAGTAGCATCAGGAACCCAGAATCAAATCCAGCGGAGAGATACATGGCTGAGATTGCAAAATTTGCAAGGATTTGTGGTTTGGAGAATCGTAGAGAATGGATCCAGATTGTGACTACCATTCAAGATTGCTTAAATTCGACAATCCATAAAAACTCAGCGGAGATTCCATCCGTTCTTCACTTCAATCGAAAACCAGAGAGACCATGGGAAAAGTAATTCGATATGATTCCAGCAGATCCGGAACCGTCGAGAGCAAGAAAGATAAAGGAAGCTAGAGAGCACTTGCAAAAACAAGCCGTCAAGCGACTGAAGAGAACGGTAGGGAAGCGCTTCAGTTTTCCTCTGGAAAAAATACGAGTTGGTTTTGGTGCGAAAACCAGAATCTTCGGATCTACCAAGGAAGGTCTACAGTAAATTCAATAGGCTGTTCGTGGGACCCTATATAGTTGGCGTTGTCTACGGTAATAATAGCTCCACGATTGCCAATGTAGATGATGATCAAGTATTGGGGTAGTTCAATGCAAAACGTCTCAAAAGATCAAGAAGGTTGTTTGAAGAAGGAGTAATATGCATAAAAATCCAGGTTCAAGAAATATTTGGTTATGTTGATAAAATAAAAGCTATGTTTAGCTTATAGTTTTCGCCGTAAGACGAGAATGAACCCGTATTTCAATGCATGGCTCAGCCGACATTAAAGGCATGTTTTATTTGGCTGTATTAAAAGCGGGATTCAAACCTAGGATGGGAACGGACTATTATATCATGAAGCTAGCGTTTGAGCTCGCAATCATAACAGATCGTGTATGTTTGGAAACTCATATTATTTTCATATTTTCCGTACAGCGAAATGCAAGGCGGGCGAGAAAGCAAGGCTAGCACGGCCAAGGTCAATTTTAGGGGCAAGATATGGGTTGTCCTTGTGAGCGGGGCATGTCGGCGATTTACTGAAGCTTTAATTAAGACATTTATACTGTTACAGAAGAAACGGAAGAATTAAGAAGTTCCCAGGAAATGTCTTATTATTTTCGTGACATTACCATCTGTTCTGATAGAAAGTTATCCATATTTATGTGATTTGGAATTGAAATTACGATTTGAGAGAACTATTTTTTGTTGGCGGAAGGGTTGACGTTTTCCCAAGGAAAATGTGTGGTGCAATCAGCTGAGCCACGTGAGAAGGGAATTGTGATTGAACTCTTGACGCGTTCGGAGTAAGTCGTGGTGCGTGATGTAATTCTAACCGGTCCGGGATTGTTTAACTTAACCGGGATCGAGAACGTGTCTTCAACCTGAAGCACAGTGTAAAGTCGGGCGAAACTGAGTGCTTTTGACTTCAGCATTAAGCAAAGTTCACGTCAAGTTAAACGAATACAGGAATAATGTTACGCTAGTGAGATTTTCACGGAGGCATTAAAGCACACATATGAACAGTGGAGTTTGTGAAACCAAAACCCGGAGCGTTATTATATTTTCGCCATTTACGAAATTTTTGAACATTCATGTTATACGAGGGATGTTCAGTAAAACATTTCCTTCTAGAACACTGATTCGACACTTCGAGAATTGCGGACTTATGAGGGGGTAGTCACGCCATACAACATATAATATAACCAAAGAAACCAGAGGAGGGAGGTTCTTAAATTTAAATTACGAAACTTCGGCTGAAAATGGAATACATAGCTTCAGTGTGGGAAATCGTATTGTAATTGGACATGAGTGCTGAGATGGAGGAGTAAATTTGAATAAGGAATGCTACAATAAAACATTGGGAAAATCTTGAGTAACCAACATCTAATTTTACAAAATTTTGGAGGAATGCCGAAGCTACGCAATATTAATCTGCGCCACAAAACATATGGAAAAGAAGTTTCCAGAGCGTCAGGACATGCCTGTTTGAGGAGGAAGAGATTACGTAGGAGGAGCAATATCGACTCAGCTCAAATGCTTCGAGAATCCATTTCGAGACCGGACACCTACGTACTTGGAAATCGGACCAGGCGATTTAGCAGAGGCTGGAGCCATGGAGTTCCAGTGGCTGTTCCTATATTGCCAGGGATGGTAATATCTATGCCAATTTCTTCAGAGGGAGCTAAGGTCATCGCAAGGTAGAAGACGACTCATTCACGTAGTTTTTGCTGTAGAATTTTGGAAAAATCTGGACTACTATTTTTCGATGTTTTATATTTGGTTGATGAATTCGAATTTTCATATTTAGATTTGGAGTAGTGGTTAGAGGAGCTGTTTGATTTTTCAACGATTTTCATTCCGGCGATTTTCGTATTTTTCTTGGCTTTCATGTTTTCGAGTACGTTAGATATTTTCTTCGTTTTAGCTAAATTTTGGCTAGGAGATTTTTCTGTCTCGATAGGTTTTGATATTGTAGGGAACGATTTTAGAAGCGTTTATATTTTGCTGCGTTAGTTTTCCTTGTATTTTTGATCCACGTTTGCATCTCTGGGATAGATCGAATTGTTATGCGAATATTTTGTGATTGCTGTCTGTGAACAGCTGATCGCTGGAATGTGGTTCAGGGCATTCTAGACTTGTAAAAGATTCGATAGAGGCTTTGTTAAGTTCATTGCAAAACGGAACTATGAAAGCAAGAATAAATTGTATTGTATATTATATCGTAAAGTGTCTTTTTGAAAGCAACGTGAGATTGCCTGTTTAATTAACGGTCGTAATTTATAAATGCCGATTGGTGCATTTACGAATGACAAGAAGGAAGTGCATAATATTGCTATTTTATTGTGATGTTATGATTGTTATAAAAATATGTTTTGATGAAATGTAAAATACAAGCTCTACATCTTTCGAAATTGTATGCACAGTCGTCATTAAGGGGAAACGCACTGACAATTATTATATGGCATTTTTGAGAATCGAATGTTTTGAATAGGAATTACAATCTGTCAAGGTGACGATGGGATTGTTAAAAATGGATGCTATTATTGAAAGAAAATATTAGCGGAATATGATATGAGATGCCGTTTAAGAACTGAATCTTGACAGGATCAGTTATATTACAGTTTGTAGAGATGTTATACCCCATGCATTTGGTTGAGAGTTGATTTAATTGGAAACTGCGTTGTTTGCTTATCAGGTGCTAAGCCAGACTTGTATGATTGTTGAAGGAAGATGAGACTGAACCAATTTTGTTGTGGACAATTAACATAGTTTTTATTAATTATTGAACCTGATTAAAAAGGTATTAACGTGAGCTAGACTTAATTGGACGGCTTTATGTCCCACAATTTGGTCATATTAGAGGAGTAGGGTTGCGAAAATAGTTGCTGTTTCGAATTTTTACCAAAGCCAGTGGATCGAAGGAAGTGAAACTCATGTTCCCTATCCGCAAGGACATGAGTGTCATATTAAGTGTATATATTATAATTTGTAGGAGAGGATACCAGATATTAGCAGTTGTATAAATTAAGAATATATATATGTTTAGCTTTGCTTTTTTTTTTTTTTTTATCAATTCACATGAACTGAATTTCAGTTAGGGATTTTCGATCTTTGAGTTAATTATCTCCGATTTTAAGGTTTGGGAGAATCAGTTTAGATTTGTATGGTGTTCCATGCACATGGCATTGTGAAATATAGACTTTTAGAACGTTTGATATTTATGGGGCAATAAATTTTGATCTGGAAAGAGGCGTCAAGTGCGACAGTATTTTTGTGTATCGTTTTCTGAATAAATCCCGAACACGAGTTTTTCGTTTGTTCGACTTTCTATTTTAATCTTTGATTTCTGATTTATCTTAGCATATGATAGTTGTTCTACGGGAACTACAATTGATGCCCACCAATTTTTCACCTGCGATCCCCCGAGATTTTTAAGTTTCTCAGCTCTATCGGGGTTGTATTTCTTTCAGTTTTCTTATCGTTGTCGTAGAACAACTTTAGGAGAGATGTTTCTATTCTATTTGTCAGGCATTTTCTTTCAGCGGTTCATCTAGCCGCGGGCCGTGAAGAGTCTGCGATCCTGTCTGTTGTGTATTCGAACCCTCAGAAATGTATGTTTCAAAGAAATTTCATCCTCAACAGTTGGTGATACATACACACCACCAGAGACTCAGTTATCGATTACTCGACCGGACTAGAGCCGTTAGTGTGGCGCACTGATCTGTATTGTTCTGTATGTATTGTTTGGCTTCCTCATAATAAATGGGCAATCATAGAAAACACAAAAGTGATGTCAGAAGTAGGATTGATAAATAACGTGTACGGTACCGATGTTCAACTCCACGCCGTGAAACTTGTGAGAAACGTGCTACCGAACGAAATTCAACTCCACGCAGGTTAGTGTATCAGTGAAGCATCTCCCTTCATCATGGCAGAAGGAATATCCACAAAGCTTCGTCAGACTCTTTCTGGGATTATTGCTAGCGCTCTCAGGGAATCCACCACGCGAGGCGGTATCGGGAAAGAGTCGATGTCACCGAGACGGCCTAGACCACCACAGTTCTCAATGTCAGCATACCACGCCGCCGATGGGACCACCACAGGGGACTATTTCACGCGGTTCACATGGGCGCTCGGTCTGAGTAAGGTCCCGGAAAACGAACACGCGCAGTACGCACGTGTCTACATGGGCGCCGAACTCAACGAAGCTTTGAAGATCCTAGTAAGTCCCGTCGACCCGGAAACTCTCTCATACAGCGAAATCCAGTCAAGGTTGTCGAACCATTTCGACGCCAGCCGCAACAAATATGCAGAGAGCATAAAATTCCGGAACGTCATGCAGAGAGCAGGGGAGACGATCACCAGCTTCACTCTCAGATTAAGACAAGCAGCTGTGACTACGGATAATTTTTAGACCGCATGCTAATTGAGCAACTGCTTAAAGGTTTGGAATCGAGGGACATGTGTGACGAAATTATTGCCAAGAAACCGGAGAGCTTCACTGCTGCGTACGAGATAGCCTGTGCACTCGAAGCCACCCGGAACACTGCTGACGAGGTTAAGAATTCGAATAATACCTCAAAATCCGATTCTGCCAATTGGATAGGCTTCGAAAAGCCACAGTCGCGGAGGGGTGGCAACCAATGGTAACGTGGGATATCGACCAATTGTCAACAGAAATCCGACCAATGAAGGCCTCAACTAGGATTGCATCCAGCAAATCAGGGAACATCAAATAAACAATCGTTGTGCGCTCGGTGTGGTGAGGAACATCCACGCAGTCAGTGCAGGTTCCTCAACGCTGAATGCCGGACATGTGGCAAGAAAGGTCGCATTGCTAAAGTTTGTAGGTCCAAACCAAAGCAGCGGAATACAAATCACGTGACCGAAGGAGAACAACCAGCTGACAGCGTTGATGTCATACAACATTTCAACAAAGTTGAGGTCATAGGAACAATGCAGTCTCCAGGGAAGCAGTTGATAGATGTCATCATAGAGGGAACCACCGTCAAGATGGAACTCGATACCGGCGCCCCCTGTTCGATGATGAGTAAACTGAGATTAGGTATGATCAAACCAAATTGTGTTCTACAGAAGGTTGATCGTATTTTTGCGAGCTACTCTGGCCACCGTATTAACTGCATCGGGAAGACACCAGTCACCGCCACCATTGGCACCATCTCCAGGAACCTCGACCTCTACATCGTCGACGATGAATTCGAGACACTCCTTGATCGAGAGTGGATCTCTGAGTTTGTGCGAGAGATCAATTTCGAGCAGCTTTTTGGAAAACCAGAACCGTTCCACCAACTCTCCGTCAAACAGTCTCTGTCCCTGGACCAGCAAAACGATCTCGACGCCACCCTCAACCGCTACCATGATGTCTTCAGTGATACCCTCGGGAAGCTGTCAGGCCCACCAGAGAAGATGCACCTGAAGGATGACGCCACCCCAATCTTCTCCCGAGCACTTGACATTCCTGTAGCCCTGCGAGATGCCTATGCCAAATAAATCGATGCAAAAATCGCATCTGGTTTCTACAAGAGGGTAGACTACTCAGAGTGGGCGTCAACAACTCATGTCGTAGTGAAGAAGAACGTCAAGTTGAGAATCACGGGCAACTACAAACCTACTCTCAACCTGCGGATCATCATTGATGAACACCTGATTCCGAAAGTGGAATACTTGTTCAACCAATTGCGTGGCGCCACCATCTTCTGTCACCTGGACGTCACAGACGCATACACTCATCTCGAGGTCGACGATGAGTTTAGCCAAGCTCTCACGCTCAACACTCCAACCCATGGCCTGATCCGTCCAATTCATGCTGTCTACGGAGCAGCCAACATACCGGCTATCTGGCAACGGCGAATGGACACGGTTTTGCAGAAACTCCCAAATGTTGTGAGTTTCTTTGACGACACCATTGTTTTTGCCGATAGTTTTGGCAATCTGATGGAGGCCCTCACCGTGGCACAAGAGCGCTTTCGCTAACACGGTCTCAAGCTCAACCGAGCTAAATGCAGCTTTGCAGAACCTGTCCTGGAAGCTCTTGGCCACAAGATCGATGCTTCAGGCATTCATAAGTCTGATGCGCACATCCAAGCCGTACGAGACGCGCCGAAACCAACGACTCCAGAGGAACTCCAGCTGTTTTTGGGTAAAGCGACATACTACAGTGCCTTCATCCACAACCTGTCAACGAGAGATCGACCACTCAGAGACATGCTGTTGAAGGATCCTCTCATATGGACACCAGACGGCGACAGGGCCTACCAGGACATCAAGGACGCTCTAACCCCACCGCAGGTTCTTATGCAGTACGATCTAACACTACCACTTTGGCTGGCAACGGACGCCAGCAAAACCGGTCTCGGCGCAGTGCTGTCACACCGGCTCAGCAACGGACTAGAAAGGCCTATCGCATATGCTAGTCGGACAATGTCATGTACGGAGCAAAGGTACCCCCAGATCGACAAGGAAGCGCTCGCCATCGTTTGGGCAGTACAAAAGTTTTTCAACTATCTGTACGCTTGACACTTCACGCTAATCACGGATCACAAGCCCCTGACGCTGATCCTACATCCAGAGAAGTCGCTACCAGTCCTGTGCATTACTCGCATGGCCAATTATGCCGACTACCTCGCACACTTTAACCACACCGTGGTTTTTAAAACATCGAAGCAAAACGCGAACGCTGACTACTGCTCTAGAGCACCGTTACCATCGACCGTCAACAAGATCCAAAACTCAATCTCACAACAGAGGGAGGAAACAGAGGATTACGACGACTTTGATTTTTTACAGTTCACCAGACGCAGCAGTTACCCGTCAAATCCGAAGCCATTGCACGAGAGACGAGGAAGGACCCTGATCTCGGTAGAATTGTCAAACTTCTGGAAGGAGGCCAAGATCTCACCCGCCACAACTTCAAGGCACCCGAGGTAAAATACACGCTCGCCGCCAACTGCTTGATGTTCGAGCACAGAGTAGTGGTTCCACCTGCACTGCGAGATGCCATCCTCAACGACCTCCACGCAGCTCACCTGGGGATCGTCAAAATGAAGGGAATGACACGTTCCTTTATGTTTAGCTGTGTCGTATGTTCCTCATGGGAGCCCTGCTGTTTTGGTTATCCACGCACTCAGTATGAAATGACGAAATCACCGGGAGAGACTTAGTCTCGTATGTTTAGCTCTGTCGTATGTTCCTCCTGGGAGCCATGCTGTTATGCTTACCCACGCACTCAGTGTGAAATGACCAAGTCACGGGGAGCTACTTAGACTCGTATGTTTAGCTCAGTCGTATGTTCCTCCTGGGAGCCCTGCTGTTTTGCTTATCCACACATTCAGTTTGAAGTGATCAAGTCACCGGGAGCGACTTAGTCTGGTATGTTTCGCTCTGCCGTATGTTCCTCATGGAGGCCCTGCTGGTTTGGTTATCCACGCACTCAGTGTGAAACACTTTCTTCGTCACGACATTTAACAAGTCACCGTGGGCGATTTAAGTCTCGCATGTTTAGATCCTACAGTATTGTTATATTATGCATTAACTTGACCTGTTTAAATGCTAAAATACGACGAAAGGTTTTAGTTAGAGACTAATCGCCGTGCAGGTAACATTTACTAATAACCCATCCTTTCTTCTCTAATCATTTTAATTATAATAGCCTACCGTATCTATTAACACTTATTTAACCAATAATCATTTTATACATTTTTCAGGTATTGCAAGAAAGCGATATTTGATAGCACATGCCGCTCATTCTTAAAATCTAGCCGTGCATAGTTTTCAGTATGCAAAATATGGAGAATTTGAATTTGCTGGTACTAGACCAGACGATTGGCGACATTTAAAAAAATGCTCATTACATCTTCACCCAAGTCTACGTAAAGTACCATACGTTACGATAATCACTGAAAGGGTTGGGGGTTTTTGGCCTCCATTTCACAAACTAACGAACCCCATTTTGTATGAATTATGGAGCCCAAAACCTTCTAATGGAGGTATGGATTGTCTGTCTATAGAAATATTTTAGTCAATAATTTAAAACAAGTTGCCAGAAAACTAAATACAAAAATGTGCGTGCCTACTACGGGAAACTACAGCCTTATGCTATTCCCGAGGATATGCACCTCTCTATGCATAATTACATGTGATGATGGCCTCCTCCCTTGTAAAATTTCAATCCGGAGGTAAACTAGTCCCCCGTTCGGATCACCGGGTGGGGACTACTCGAGAGGGGGTTAACATCACAGAAGTGACAAAGAGGAAATCTGATATTCTACGGATCGGAGCGTGGAATGATAGAAGTCTGCTAGGAAGTGGAAGGTTAGAAAACTTAGAAAGGGAAATGGATACGTTGAGGTTGGATTTGGTTGGGATTAGTGAAATGCGCTGGCAGGAAGAACAGGACTTTTGGTCAGGAGACTATAGGGTCATTAGCACTAAATCAAACAATGGCCAAGCAGGGATTGGCCTCATATTGAGTAGGAAACTTGGACAGCGGGTGGAATATTATGAGCAATATAGTGAACGGATTATTGTAGCAAAAATCAATACTAAACCTACCTGCACCACAGTGGTACAAGTCTATATGCCTACCAGTCAAGCTGATGATGAGGATGTTGAAAAGGTCTACGAAGAAATAGACGAAATTCTGAGGTATATCAAGGGTGATGAAAATGTTATAGTAATGGGAGATTGGAATGCTGTGGTAGGAAAAGGGAGAGAAGGGAAGATAGTAGGAGATTTCGGATTAGGTGAAAGGAATGATCGAGGAATCAGGCTGGTAGAATTCTGCACCGAGCATGAGTTGGTCATAGCTAACACCTTATTCAATAACCACAATAGAAGAATATACACATGGATGAGACCAGGAGATACAGGCCGTTACCAAATCGACTTCATTAAGGTCAAGCAGAGGTTTCGAAACCAGATTTTGGATTCTAAAACATATCCTGGTGCTGACATAAACTCTGACCACAATCTGGTTGTAATGAAATGCAGATTAAAGTTGAAGAAACTGAAGAAAAGTCAAAAGCCAAAAAGGTGGGCAATAGACAGACTGAAAGAGAAGGATGTAAACGAAAGATTCAAGAAGAGTATAAAGGAAGGACTAATGAAAACCCCTAAACAAACTTCAATTGCAGACGAATGGGCACTTTTGAAGAATGAAATAACAAAATCCGCAGAAGAACACATTTTTAGGAAACAAAGAATAGGTAGAAAACCGTGGATAACTCAGGATATACTAGAATTGATGGATGAAAGGCGAAAACACAAGAATGTAAGAAATGAAAAGGGGAAAGCAGAATACAAACGTCTGAGAAATGAGGTTAACAAGAAGTGCAAGGAAGCGAAAGAAGAATGGTTGAAAGAGAAATGTGCAGGTATAGAAAATTGTCTGAAATTAGGAAAAGTAGACACTGCTTATCGAAGGATTAAGAATATTTTTGGGGAAAAGAAGACTAAGTGTTGTAATATTAAGGACACAAATGGAAAGCCTCTAACAGATAGGGAAGAAAAGGTAGAGAGATGGAAAGCTTACATAGAGTGTTTGTATAAGGGAAGGGAGATAGAGAATCATGTAATGGAAAGAGAGGAGGAAATTGATGAGGATGCAAAGGGAGATTTAATATTGAGATCAGAATTTGACAGAGCATTGGAGGACTTAAGCAGGAACAAAGCACCAGGCATAGATGATATACCGATTGAGTTGCTACGCTGCATAGGAGATGAAGGTCTGATCAGGTTAATTCACTTGGTGTGTAGGATTTATGAGGAAGGCGAGGTACCCCCTGATTTCAAGAAGAATGTTATCATCCCTATACCAAAGAAAGTGGGAGCTGACAGATGTGAAGATTACCGTACAATCAGCTTGATTACTCATGCTTCAAAGATCCTGTCTAGAATAATTTACAAGAGGATGGAAAGCCAGATAGATACGGAGTTGGGTGAAGACCAGTTTGGTTTCAGGAGAAATGTAGGAACAAGGGAAGCTGTACTAAGTCTTAGGCTGATTTTGGAGGGTAGAATAAGTAAAGATAAGAGAACGTTCATGGCATTTGTAGACTTAGAAAAGGCTTTTGATAACGTTGATTGGACTAAATTGTTTGACATTTTGAAATCTATTGGAATAAAGTACAGGGATAGGAGGGTGATATACAATCTATACAGAAACCAGACAGCAGTCAATCGAGCTGAAGGACATGAGAGAGAAGCTGGTATTCAGAAAGGTGTAAGGCAAGGCTGCAACTTATCACCCATACTTTTCAATCTTTACATTGAACAAGCAATGAAGGAAATTAGAGAAAAATTTAAAGTGGGAGTGAAGATTCAAGGAGAAATAATTTCAACTCTGCGGTTTGCTGATGACATCGTCATCTTGGCCGACAAGCCTGAGGATTTGAATGAGTTTTTGAATGGTATGGACTCCGTCTTACGGAAAGAATTCATGATGACAATTAATAAATGTAAAACAAAAATATTGGAATGCAGCCGAAATAAATCAGAAACCTCTATGGAGATCAAATCGGCAGGTGAAAAGCTGAAGGAAGTAGGAGACTTCTGTTACTTAGGAAGCAGAATAACCAGTGATGGACGAAGCAAAGAGGATATAAAAAGTAGGTTGGCTCAGGCAAAGAAAGCATTTCTACAAAAAAGGAATCTGCTGACATCGAATATAGATTTAGGTATTAGGAAGTCATTTTTGAAAGCCTTTGTCTGGAGCGTGGCACTCTATGGAAGTGAAACTTGGACTATTGGTGCAGCAGAAAAGAGGAGAATTGAAGCATTTGAAATGTGGTGTTCCAGGAGAATGATGAAGATCAGATGGGTAGATAGGGTTACAAAGAGGTATTAAGACGAGTGGGAGAGGAGAGATGCTTCTGGCGACTGCTAATGAAGAGAAGAGATAGGTTGGTAGGACACATACTAAGACACCCAGGAATAGCAAGCTTAGTTATGGAGGGAAGGGTCGAGGACAAGAACTGTAGGGGTAGACCAAGGTTAGAATATGTTAAACAGATTGCCTCGGATGTAGGGTGTGGTAGCTATGTAGAGATGAAACGTTTAGCTCAGGACAGGGAGTCATGGAGGGCTGCATCAAACCAGTCAAAAGACTGAAGACTCAAACAACAACAACAACAACAGCGTGCCTACTATGGTGTAAAGTTGCTCTGTGAAAGAAAAAAAAACCAATATTGCCAAGAGTGTACGTCGTGCATACAGTTAAATACTATCATCCAATTGGAGAAACACTTTCTTCGCCACGATCTTTAACACATTTCAAACATAATCTATTGTAAATAAACGGGAAAATATGCAACATTGTATGCGGCACAACGTTAGCTGACATTTCACATCATGAATACATTAGAAATTAACACATGCAGAGCTTTCTCTTTGTAAACAAATGAAGATCATATCATTCTTGGTGCATTTTACAACTTTTATTCCTCTTAACGACAATAATTTTTTAAACTCTATGCAAGGAAAATTGTAGGCCTAGTACACAGTACCCATTGCTCTCATTACCTGACTTTTAAACCGGAAGCTGGTTATGCATAACCATACGCCGTTGGCGCATCCTATGGCAAGTGGAAGAACGAAGGAAAGTGTAAGCTCTATACCCTGCATTTCGAAAGAAAGAACATGAAGGATATGGCAGGAGCTTGGAACAGCTGAGATGTGTTACCTAGTTTTCATTGTTGTAAATCTGCTAATGTGAATAATACACAGGGCAGAAATTATTTCGGTGCAATTATACGTAACATATAGTATTTTAAATGTCGATCTTGAGTCAACGGAGAGTACGGTACATTAATATAGGGAAATGCGGTGTATATGCTATATATCATCATCATCATCATATATATTATTTCAGTAGTATATATCCCTCCTGCGGCACTCACAAGCGACCGATCGTGAAAATGAGCATTCAACTGAAAGAGAATAGACATTAGCATTGACGAATTCACTCTAATTCCATAAATATCAAACATTTCTTTAAAAAATGACCTTTAAAAGAAATGTACGAAGTATGCGATTTGCAGATACTGTTGACGTATGAAAATGCGCTCCATAATTGCTGTCCACTTCACATTTTGGTCGCTGTGACGCCCGTTTCATGTCATTTTAACATTATGAGGTATTTCCTTTATCATTTTGCGTGTATTTAAGAAACACGAAACAGGAAATCAAAGGAATGGGTACTCAAATCGTATAATTTCATAAATATCGAATAACCGGTGAGTGTTACAGCACACTCAGCACACAAGTGACATTATCAGTGACCAATTGCATTCTAATTTCTTAAATATCAATTTTTGTAAGAAGTGTTCGATTTGCAAAACCTATTGGGGAAATTGTGGTTTATGAACATGCGAGATTTCTCGCACGGGTCCGCTAGTATACATTAATTAATCAATACCAGTAACACATCGAATCTACGCTACCGGTACTGCCCCCGAAACATGAATTATTTGGGACTTAAATGAGAATATTTTCCAAGCCCATGATACAGTTTAACATGGCAATATAAATGCTGGAACTTGATGCAAACCAGTCGTGTTAGCGTAGCAAGCAGGCAAGGAGATTCCGGTCACGTGCTATGTTGCGCAATAGAGGCTTCTAGAAGGTTGAAATCGACCTAGCAACTGTGAATTTGCTAAGGAATATTATAATTATTGTTATAATTTATGTCATTGGACATAAGCACCCAGCCAATAAGGAGAGCTCTTAGGGAAGACGGGAATACCTTCAGCTATATTATATGGAGAATTTATGCATTTAGGCCCCAAGAAGGATATTTTATTCATTGGTAATGAGAAGAATATTAAAGGAAAATATTACAGAGACTTTAAAAGGATCTGAAAGGTCTAATTACGCAGTAATAAGCATTGTTAAAGTGCGCGCTAAATTTATGGAGGGAGTCAGAAATGGCCGCCAAAATTACGACTTGGAGAGGGAGACCCAAGCATCGAGGTTCTTTATCCAACAGACTTCGAAGAGTGTAGATGTGTTCACCGGGTTAACCGAGATCCCGAAGGTTTATCCGAGTACGGTAGTGAGACCACTCGTGGAGACAGCGCGATCGCCGGGAAGATATAGGAGATCCCGAGCTCTGAAACTAGGCGAAGTTTGCAAGTTTTTGATATTGCATTATCTCTCATATAATTGAGAATAGACTTCGGCCAATTAAATAATTCTAGTATATGTGGAAATTTAACCGTCGCTGTTTGTATAGTTCCGAAGTTATACACTTTTTAAAAGTGAAATAGAAAAGTGTCGGACGCAGAAGCTAAAAACATTTTAGTTGAAACAAGACAGCAGTGAACATAAACCAAGTGAGTAACAGTGCCTTTATTTACACTTTGGAGCAGTATATATACATTTTCACTATGACTGCTAATATTCAGCAGGACTTGTTGTTCGATATTTATCACGATGTTGCGATTATTAGATAAGAACGTTATGTGTGAGGGACATATTTGAAGCAGAGACTTAGATGCAACATGGAGCTTCGTTAACCAGAATACTTCAGAAGTCCTACAACACCACATACAAGTCCCTTGCCTTATTGGTTCACAAGATTTAAAAAAGCCAATGACCTATTAGTTTTGGATCTGTTAAATTTAAAATAATATAACTCATCTATAAATCATTATTCAAAAACCCGCCCTCTTACAAAACCCCCAAGTGTGCATGCATAAAAACAAAAAAACAAAAATGTTAATTCATATTGTCATCCAACCGTACACATGTATTTTGTGTGGAACAACGTTTAATTTCATCATAGCATTGAACCGCATACATGGAAAGCAATGTCTACCTAAAATAACTCTTTTTAACCCCCTAGTAGGGGTAGGTTTTATTTTGGGGTGAAAATAAGTTGTCCAGAGGAAGGTTGCAACATGCAGTCACGGTGCGTGCTTTAACGCTACGAGTGGGTTTAAACCGGTAGCTCTCCCATACTCACGATTAATTCGAGCTTTCGTGATAATACAAAAGTAACGTTAAGGCAAAGTAATATTTAACACAGAGCACTCAAACAAGCGTGGCGTTATTATTGCCGTGTTTTTACAATGTCGCGTTGTAGGCTATTGGATGACAGGTGGTAATATTTGAACCGAACACTATGACGGAAAACAAAAGATACAATAGAACGTCAAGAAAATAATAAATGAAATAACGAAATAAAATTGAAACAATTATATGAAAACTGAATGCTAACAATAAACGAAAAAATGAAAGGAACTCTGACACAGACAGTGGTTAACTAGCGAACGGCGAATGAGCATGCGTTGGAAACGAGTTGTGCTAGCTGTCAAACTCCAACCAATAGAACCCCGAGGCGGCCATTTTATATCGTTCCCGCCAAATATTTCAGATTCTTTCGAATTAAAGGGTAGCCTACTAGCGGACCCATGCGAGAACTTTCGCATAATGGGTTGTGTCCTCTCCCCCCCCCCCCCCCCCCCAATGTGTACAAACTACCCACCCGACTCTAGTGCTATGCAGGCTATACGCGACACAGTTTTGCCAGGAGCTATCATCTTGTTCATTTGTTTAAAAGCACTTTATAAAGAAATATAAATATATATCCGTTGACTTTTCAAGAAATGCAGGATTTTTCCTGTACTATTGAGACGATTTGGAAGATTTTGTTACATACCACACCCGGTTTAAGAGCTTGAGATTTGTGAAACATACGCCTTAGATAATCACGTTGCTCTACTGAGACACAAATGACATGGGAAGTTTGAGCGACTTACCGACAGAGTGCAAAAACGTCAATTTGCAGGCGATCAGTTCCCTATTTCTGAATGCGTCAAAAATTGTTTTAAATATGTTAAGTAGTTGAAGTAGGTTATAAGGTTCTCATTGAATATATGAAGGTCTAAATATTCACAAAACTATACCTGTTAAGCGAGATATTTCATTGAACAGTAAAGACCCCATCCAGCGGTAGTACGGGAGATCTCCGCTTTAGTGTTTCACTCGCTATTACCGAGTTGTTGAATCGCTCCTATTCTCAGCTCTAACTCTATCAAATTCCTTGGATTTATGTTACTCCTTCGAAACAATTGACTGTCGCTAGTGTTTGTGTTTTGAATGAGATTTTGAGGAGTCTGGATTTGTGATATTTATAGCTGGTAAATAATGTCGTGTCATCTAGTTAGCCTGCTGTCTCTCAGTATAACTAATTAGTGATTTTGTTGCCTTTGTGACAGGTTTGACAATTGATGTGAAGTAGGAATAACCTAGTGTGTAGGTGCAATGAGGGGCATGTTTCGGCGATGGATGGAGAAACAACTTGTTGAACGTATTTCGCTGTAATTCTGAAACTCCTTATTAGGAATAACCTAAGGTGTAACCGGTGTTGTATATGTCACTGCAAGTTTAATCGAGGTGTGTCATGTAACACTTCCTTAACATTGGTTAGGTCTATTAGGTTTTAGCGGCTTTCCCCGCTGTTTTTCTTTTTGGTAGTGTACGTTTTCTTTGTATCATTTATTTTTATAAGCTAAAGTGTATTTTGTCCCTTTATCTTGTTCGTTTTATAGGGGCGCCGTTTTGTTTGCAATGCAGGAGTATTTTTAAATCCTCATTTGTGATGCTGGACGCATTCAAAATTGCGCAATCTTGCCGGATTATGCACGTGGCATTTTGTCCACTAAATAGTGGAGTAGGATCAAATATGATGACACCTTGACTTTATTCAAATATCAGGTGTATTTTGCATTTTCTTCTGGGAATGACAAATTAAGGAAGATGACAGAATAAGTCTCATAAAAGGTGATGAGCATTAACATGTTCTTGTTTAAAACTTTATGATCTGCAGATATTTAAAGCATTTGGCAAATTAATTTCTCGGTGCCAAATTTGATTTAGAAGGCAACATATCCTCTAAGAAGGAGCAGCAAATATCCACCCCTTAAAACAACAATCACCACCACCTCTAACGAGGAGACAGCATGCACTTACATCATGGGTTAAATTGGTATTTTGTGATGAAAGTACATTCTCATAGATGTAATTGATGAAGTCATTACCATTGTTTAAACAGTTTCAGGTAAATTAAATATTAATTGTTCAGAATAGGTAGCCTACTCACACGTTTTCACAACTTTTACAAGACAGATATTGGAAATGTATTATTTATGATTTACATACCTATCTGACAGTTATTAGAAGTTCATTTCAATTTGAATTGCCACTGCTGCACCAGAAATATTTCTTTTTTTACGAAAATAAAGAATTTTTCCTCTTGTTCATTTGACGACCGCCGCCATGACACATAAGACGTCATACGCTACGTTATACCAGTTGCCAACATGTCCGATACAAGATACACCACACGACACGTGAATTTACAAAGGCTAAACCTTTGGCCTGGATAAAGATTAATTAAAAGTGCAAAGTAGTGCAATGTCCCTTTTCGTAACTTTTGACAAGGTAGATTATTGAAAATATATCATTTATTATTTTCATACCTTTCTGGGAGTCCTCAAGAGTTCATTTTCATTCAATTCCCACTGCCTGCACTGGATATAATTGCTTTTTACGTAAATAAAGCATTCTTGGTCGTGTTCATTTCACGACTTCCGCCATTTTACATTGACGTAGGACACTTCGTCATATCCCATGTGACATGTTGCCAACACGCCGGTACAAAATTAACCAGACGACGCGTGAATAATGAAATAAAAGACAAAACCATTGGCCTGGATAAAGATTATGATGCGTGACTACCCCCACTGTGTGACAAAAACCAGGACGGCTCGTGCTACCCGACCACCATTGGTCTAGGTAAAACCAGTGGTCTGCCGGATGCGATATAGTACCGAATGCGTGGGGTTGGCATTACTGACTCCTTCACAAAGATGGATATCAGTGCTACTATTTCAACTATATAAGTCTTGCTCCTATTTGGGTGGGTTGGTGGGTCTATGGCAGCGGAGGAGTGAACATCTAATACTAAATTGTCTCCAGATATTCTCCCGACTAGTAATTCAGGTAATTTCAATACTTACATTTTTTTATAGGCACATTGCACTACTCTGCATTTAAACCAAGGTTATTGATGCGTGACTACCCCCACTGTGCGTGACATAAACCAGGGGTGTTATATATTAGCTAACGCGGCCGCGCTACCTAATTATTATTGGTCTGGGCGAAAACCATTGGTCTGCCAGATGCGATATTGTACTGAATGCGTGGGGTTGGCAATATGGTACATGATGCTGACAATAGTTCAATCAGCTGGAATTTTGCCTATATAATTCGTGTTCATATTTGGGATGGCTGGGTGGGTCTCAGACAGCGAAGGAGTAAACATCTATCTTTGTGCGCCCCGATAAACACGGCAAGCTAAGTCGGCTGTGACTGGCGCAGATTGCGGGCGCGTGTACACGATTCAGCCGGTGTTTGGCGTGTATTTCTACACTTTTACCTAACATGTTCAATAATGTGTACTTACAGTGCTCATAGTCGATGCTGGAAATGTCCTCCCTCTCTTGTAATACACAGCTGACATCTTGTGATGAAAGAATGGACAACGATCTCATCTAATTTTTGTCTTGTCTTCCTGGAAACATGATTCAACATTTTCGTCTTGTTTCAGATAACTCACTAAACGATATGAGTCAGTGGAGTGGGGTATTGCTCGCTCCGCACCGGCCAACCAAATGGCGCAATAGTTTGCCACAGTCCACTCATTCGGCTGGCCGGTTGCGCAGCGAGTGGACCTCGCAATACCCCGCTCCGCCGACTCATATCGTTAGTTTACACGTGTTTTGTCATTCATATGGACGTGTATCTGCAAAGCTTAGACGTTAGTGTTGCACGTTTAGTGAGTATTGTGATTACTGTGAACTGAAACAGTACATAAGAGATGAAATTGAAGCCATCACTGCTGTGGAACTTCAGAATGTTCTCCATTCTTTCTTCAGAAGATGTCAGGTGTGTGTTGCAAGAGAGGGAGGACATTTTCAGCATCGGCTATGAGCACTGTAAGTACACATTATTGAACTTGTTTGGTAAAAGTGCGCGCCAACCACCGGCTGAACCATGTACGCGATCTGCGCCAGTCGAAGCCAGCTTAGCTTGCCGTGTTTATCGGGGCGCACATACACTCACCGGCAAAAAAAGCGAAACACTACGATTTTCAGACAAAATTCAATGTTGGATTGCTTCAAACCTTCTATTAATCAAATATCATGACATTACAACAACATGGCAATGAATCACAAGTTAATTACCCTAATTAGCACACTAATTGATAGACATTATTCATCTTAACAATCACAACATTTCAGAAACACAAATTAGGAAATGTCGAAACCTAAATCCATTGTACTCTCCTCACACCTGTTACACTGTATGATTATGAATGATTACTCTATGACTTAGTCAGTTTGTCGACATGTTTGCACCACATTTCCATTGGCTCAATAACTGGTATTACCACCTCTAGCGACAGTTACAGCTGTGATTCGATCAGGCATGCTCAATATGCAATCTCGAATGTTCTCTTGTGGTATGAGCTCCCATTCTTCCTCCATCGTAGCTCCAAGTTGAGCTAATGTTTCAGGAGAACGACTCCTAGCATGTCTCCCAAGCATATCCCACACATGCTCTATCGGGTTTAGGTCGGGACTACAAGCAGGCCACGCCATTTGCTCAATTCCGACTTCATCCAGGTATTATGCCACAATTCGAGGAAAAACTCCGTCAATCAATACATTTTATTTTTAAAAACAGTTAGAAAGGGGACATGTTTCGAGCTACTCTTCTTAGCTCTTCATCAGCCCTAATTTTAGTATTAGACAATCTTAGTACATCTCATCATCAAATAACAAAAAACATGCAAACATACTGCAAACAAACATGTTAAAAAACATGTTTTTTGTTATTTGATGATGAGATGTACTAAGATTGTCTAATTCTAAAATTAGGGCTGATGAAGAGCTAAGAAGAGTAGCTCGAAACATGTCCCCTTTCTAGCTGTTTTTTAAAATAAAATGTATTGATTGACGGAGTTTTTCCTCGAATTGTGGCATAACATTTCTTGTCAATAAGGACCTAATGGATTCCATTATGGAGTCGAATAAAGCTGAGATTCATCCAGGTACTCGCGTGCACAGACTGCGAGCGTTGTCATGCATCAGGATAAAGTTCTCTCCAATGACAGGTGCAAAACGCACGACTTGATGTACTGGTGTGCTGCTAGTCTCCCATTGTCGACGAACACAAGCTCCGTGCGCGTATCCAAGGTAATCCCAGACCAGCACAGAGCCTCCATTGAACGGTGCACTTGCAGAGAAGGTACAGGGTGAATAACGTTCCCCGGGCCTTCTCCATACTCTCTCCCTCCCATCCGGTGCCCTCAATTAGAATCAGGATTCATCCATAATCAGCACTGAGCTCCTCTGTTCCACAGTGCAGTTTCGATGGACGTGGACGAATTGCATCCGAGCGGCACGGTGCTCACGTCTAAGGAGAGCTCCTGTGGCGGGCCTCTTGGACTGTAAATCCACTCCATGCAACCTCCTTCTTACTGTCCTTTCACTGATGTTCTTGCCCCGTACTTGTTGCAAGCGATTTCTGGCCTCCACAGCTGTTGTGTGTTGATCACGAAAGCGATCATCGTGCTCAGCAGTGCTTTTCCTACGACCAGAACCGGGCCTTCTGGAGTAGATATTGTCCTCTCTGTACCTTTTAACAGTCCTGTATACGTTAGAACAAGATGTGCCTATTACGTTTGCCACATAGCGTATACTGCGCCCATCCTCCACTAATGCCACTGCCCTTGCAGCATTTTCAGGAGAAAGAGCCATTATGATCTGACTTAAGAGTGAGAATAACTATTGTAGACTAGCCGTAAAGTCCACAAACATATGCGGCACGAGAATTCACAGCAATAAACCTTAAGACGGTGGTTATTCCTGTCCGAAGGCGGGAAACGGTAATATTGGTGCTGTGATTGTCACGATCAACAATGTTTACCAATTATTGCACTGAATCTTCTCAAATGGGCTATTTAAGTCATGATACATTGCCATACCACTGCAATGTCAGAATATTCAATTTGTACCAGGTTTGAAGCGGTCCTACATTGAGTTTTGTCTGAAATTTGTAGTGTTTCGCTTTTTATGCCGGTGAGTGTAAATCATCTCCAGATATTTTCCTGACTATTAATTCAGGTAGTTTGGTTAATTTCAGCATCCCCTTATAAGATCATGACAGTTAAATTCCAGCTGAGTCCGCTATCATACACGTTAATTATGGACAAATACAGCATTGCCAACCCCACAATAATCTTTATCCAGATCAAAGGTTTTTGCCTAGACCAATATTTAGGGTCGCATCAGCTAATATATGATGGGTGGGTGTGTAATGTGCATTATGACACAATACATTAGTTCTGAGAAAATCAAGTTTTAAAGTTCAATTCGAAACCCAAAATAGAGTTGTGGAATATAAGTAATTTGAATTATGTCTTCAGGATCCTAATACTGTTCGCAACAATGGGGTAACTCGTCATAATAAATTCCATGTAAATTCACGTAGCTACGGAGCCAAACAACACGAGGTGTCTCATAAATTATGACTTAACACAATTTGCACACCCACATCTAGCCTATATAGGCTAATGTAAAGCTCAATGTTGGTTTGTCTCCTCCAGCAATACTATGCGACTTGTGTGGTCGCTTGTTCCATGCCAGGATTGGACTCTTTAGTCACCGTAAACACATCCACAAACTGGACTGAAGGAAGAAGATTTATACTCGGATTCGAGTTAAAGCCGATGATGATGAAAGCTCAATGTTGGTTTGTCTGTCATTTATTCAAATCTACACAGTTTCGCTGATCTGGACCAAATTTTATGTACTTTCCCTTTGGAACCCAACGACTAACAATCTCCACTTGAAATTTTGGACAGCCCTCTCCATTAACTGCATTGAGGCCTTTTGGCACTAATCTACACTGTTTCACCGATCAGAACCAAATGTTATGTACTTACCCTTTGTAACCCAATGGGTAACAATGTCCACGTGAAATTTTGGACAGCCCTCTCCATTCACTGCATTTAGGCCCTTTGGCACTAATCTATACCGTTTCACCGAACTGAACCAAATTTTACGTACTTACCATTCGAAACCTAGCAGATAACACTGTGTACCTGAAATTTGGACATCCCTATCCATTTCCTAGATTTAGGCCGTTTGGCACATAGCCGAAGGA
Organism: Meconema thalassinum; assembly: GCA_946902985.2. Lineage (NCBI taxonomy): Eukaryota > Metazoa > Arthropoda > Insecta > Orthoptera > Tettigoniidae > Meconema > Meconema thalassinum. Next base: position 45,179,404 of record OX336389.2, on the reverse strand, counting down.
TCGAATTTGTAGTAGAAGGACCAATCTAGGCTAGTTTTAAGCCTAGCAAAGCAAGAAACAAAACTCGGGACGTAAACTCTAGTTTAGTTTAGTTTGGTGAAATGGTGCAGATTTGTAAAAATAACAGACAAATGGACCTGAAAACCCCGTTTTGAAGCCATAGAACCAATAGTGTCTGAAGTAGTGTAACTGCAAGAATATTTAATTAAGTTCCTTGTTGGCTGGCATGGCCAAGGACCAGGAACTTATGATTAATGCTTTTTAACTAAGCTCGTAACATACACCATGAAAACCTCCTGTCAGCAAAGCAATAGGTACCGCAACAAGGCCTGTCACTAGCCAACCAGCAGAACAGCTTGACAACGGTCTACGTGACCTTCCAGTTGGCGGGAATTTAGTTTAATAATCACACAGTGATAGGGAGTGATCCTTAGTGTAAGAATTCATTAATTATATTGTAGGGCAACTTCAAGAGGAGCACAAATGAGTAATGCACTTAGTCATTACCAAACTGACATAACGCTCTTTGCACGCATTGAATGAAGTGTTGAATAGTGCTCAGTGTGTTAAGTCATGACGGGAAGGACATAACGCACTTTGCACACCCAAAGTCTGGCCGAAGTGGACATAATACACAACCCAATAACTTGGAACTTTCATTTCAGGTCCATGGAGCTGTTAGTACAAGACAGCATATCCACTTAATTCTGTTGTTACGGTACAAAGAAACTTTCGACATAATTATGGTGTTGACCCGCCTACGGATAAAACCATTCGCCAATCGTTAAGTGCTTTCAAACAAACAGGAAGTGTTTTAAAACAAAGTCGCCGATGTGTCACAAGAGAATGTGGACAGAATCCGATTTTCATGCCTTCGAAGCCCTAAGAAATCCTTGACAAGACGCAGTCTGGAGTTGGGGTCACCAAGATCAACAGTTCATAAGGTAGTTCATAAAAGACTTCGTTTAACTGCTTACAGAATTCAACTGTTACACCACATTCAACCGGCAGACAAGATTTAAGAGATTAGACTTTTCTGTTTCTATGCTAACCGAAATCGATGAAAATAACTATTTTAAAAAATGTTATTTTTAGTGATGAAGCGACTTTTCATGTCAACGGGTCTGTAAACAGATATAATTGCAGAATTTGGGGATCAGAGCCGCCCCATGAATTCATAGAGTATGAACGTGACACGCCAAAAATGAATGTTTGGTGTGGTCTTATGTATGATAGAGTAATAGGTCCCTTCATTTTTGTTGAAAGAAATATCAATGGTGATGTCTATTGTGACATGTTAGAGGAATATGTTTTTCCTCAGTTAGATGACATTGAGGCAGAGAAGGGTTTAGTCCACTTCCAACAAGATGGGGCACCGACACACTTCAGTTTGCGTGTGCGTGAGGCACTTGACGCTCGACTCGGCAACAGATGGATTGGAAGGGAAGGACCTATTCCATGGCCTCCAAGGAGCCGTGATATGACTCCATTGGACTTTTTCTTCTGGGAGCATATCAAGAATCTTGTGTATGCGGAGAAAATTCATGATGTTGGCCATCTCCGGGAACGAATAATCAATTGTGTGTCAACCGTCCCCCCAGACATGCTGGCCAGGACATGGGAAGAGGTGGAATACCGTTACGATGTGTGCCGTGTCACTAACGGGGCTCATATTGAACTTTATTAAATTGTTAAAAAAACTTGAAAATGCAATGCAACCCTGTATATTAATTTTGGAGGAGACAAGTCTGGACTTTTACACTTCTACCCGACTAATTATTCATGATCTATGATTCACATATCTTTCGGGAAGTCATTAGCAATAGAAATGACTGTCAATTATCACTGCTGCACTGGAAATATTTGCCAAATTAGGTAAATATATCTTTTCATTTCTTGCTCATTCAACGATGGCAGCCATGTTTCCCAGGAACATGAGGTCTCTTCAACTGTTATTCGGGCAAATGCAATGACTTCATATCACTGTTGCTAGCATTGCCTACGTTATAATTAGAGACGGGAATTTGCCTATTTTATTCCTGTGTTTAGAAACGTAGGCTTTCGAGATATAAATCCGTGTTAGGTTCTTTTAGGCTAGATTTCGTTGGTTTTATTGTGCCTATAAATGCCTATTTCAAGGGTTTGTGCCTATTTGGAGTATAATTGCCTATTTGATGCCTTTTGACTGTATTTTAAAGTGCATTATATTGCGGCTGGTGTGCTCGACAGAATTATATTCTCATTTCTCAATATGTGTTTACCCCACGAACAAGAATGGGAATTCTCGGAAGTCACCAGAAATAGCGCCTGGGATCTCGATATTAAGCCTCCAAACTTAACAACCCTTTGTTTTGTATTTCGCTTTTCTTTATATTGAAAATTTACTCGTTAGTATGTGTGTGAATTAATATCATAAACTATATGCTGATTGAATAACAAAATAACTAACTTAGTGCCATGTTTTCGAGTTTTTTCAATCTCGATATTAAGCCTTCAAAGTTTAAAAAACCCTTCGTTTCAGGTATCGTCCCCTTCAAAAGCCGCGTTAGGTTGGCGCTGCAACCTAACAGTGAATTAATATACAGTATATCCTGTACGCGTCTGAGTGTTGAATGGGCAGGCAGTTAAAAGCAGCCAGGAGGGATGCGATCCAGCTGGCAGTGATAATAATAATGTTATTGGTTTTACGTCCCTTTTAACTACACTGGCTTTTAGAGACGCCGGGGTGCCGGAATTTTGCCCCGAAGGGGATCTTTAACGTGCCAGTAAATCTACGGACACGGCTCCCTCGCATTTGCGCACCCTCAAATGCCAGCTGACTGCGCCAGGATACGAACCTGCAACCTTGGGCCCAGTAAGCGAGAACGTTACCCCTGAGCCACGCAGCCAGCCAGCTGGCAGTGAAAATGCCGCGGCGATCACAGTGCGTTGGTGCTGTAACCTATCATGTGTTGAATGGACAGGCAGTTTAAAGCAGCCAGGAGGGATGCGATCCAGCTGGGAATGAAAATCAGTGCGTTGGTGCTGTAACCTATCTTGTGTTCAATGGACAGGCAGTTTAAAGCAGCCAGGAGGGATGCGGACCAGCTGGGAGTGAAAATGCAGCGGTGATCAGTGCGTTGGTGCTGTAACGTATCTTGTGTTAAATGGACAGACAGTTTAGAGCAGCTTGTAGGCAAGCGATCTATCTGGCAGTGGGTGTAGCATGGCCTCTTACCAAGATATATGGAAACTTCGTGGTCACGTCTCGAGCTACTGTTGCTATGGAGATGGCCGGCCTTGCTATTACTTCCATCAGTTTATTTTCTGCTTTTATTAGCCTTTGCTTGAGTGCAAAAAGGCCGAAATCAGAAGAATGAGAAAGACTATCGAAAATTCATGTAGCCAGCCGTTCCTTCTGGGTCCTAAACTATGTGTATGCAAAATTTGGTTGAGATTGGTGGAACGGTGTGGATTTGTATACGGAACAAATCCACCCACCCACATACATACATACAGACTTTCACTTTTATATATAAGATAAGTATGTTATTAAATTATAAGTTGCTTCTTGTTAATTCTTTTTATAGTAATTAAATATGTTATTAAATTACAAGAATTTTTTTCATGCCTATTTTGTTGCCTATTTTACACGTTAGTGCCTATTTACATGCCTATTTTGGCTATTTTAAGAGCCTATATGCCTGCCTATTTTAACTGTTTTTAGTGCCTATAATTCTCGTCTCTAGTTATAATACAAGGCCGGGAGATGCTGCACTGCGACTGGGGGGCAACTGAGTTCAGCATTCTGACGCTAGAATTGCATTGTAACACCCTCAATATGAGCGCGCTATATGAATTTAGTATTGAGATGAGAGAATACCCTGGCTATTTTCATGCACATTTACAAAAGTGTGGTTTATCATTCAGATCTATAACTCACTGGAATATCATAAACAAGCAGTCTTTTCTTAGAGCTTCAGTACTTTTTTGTTCAGAGGCTTATTGTGAAGCTGTAAAGATCGTTCATTCCTGCTCGTGTGATTGAAAGCTAGTTTTTTCTAGGAGCGGCTTCGTGAACTTTTTCAAAAGGAGAATCGGAAGTTCAGAATCGTTGCATTGGTCACACTTAATTGTTTGACAGAACTTGTCTTTTAATAAAAGTGTGCAGTTTGTCAGTTAGTTCTTCCGTGGCAGATACTGGACAGCAAGTGATATGCCCTGCATAATTTGCTCTAGTAACACCACAAATTATGTTTTAGGGTACCTCAGTCCTCCGCGATCTTGAAATCGTATGAGGCTGAGGACCGGGCTTTCACTCGCAGGAAGAGAAATTGGTTGCAAACAACCTTCACAGCTGGTATTTTCTTCTGCTACGCGCACTAGGTAGGGTGCCACCATTGCTACTGCTATGTTGGATGCAGTAGCTGGAGTTCCTAAAAATAAAACCAAATTGTTAAATACCTTAATCGTGTTTAGATAAAAGTAAAATGCAATGAAAATAAATGGGCAGGTTAAAAAGGTACCTTCAACGGTGTTTCCAACTATAGCAAGGACTTGTTCGGGAAGCTCCGGTACGAAGGCACAATCCGTAACGTGTCATTCTTCGATATTGAACTCTGAGAGTCATACATGGTTCCGTATTGACAATTGTAAAATTACATTTATATAAACAATTGTTACTGCCCAGTCCTTACTATTTATTAGTTGAACAAGTTATTTACTCGTCATCCTTAGTACATGTTTCGACACCTTTAATATTATTGGTGTCTTCATCATAATAAATAGTATTGACTGGGTGGTAACAATTGTTTATATATACGTAATGTCCTTCTTCACCTGGCTCTTGAAGTTGGTTCCTAGGAAAGAACCAGGACCTTACGCTGGATACTACATTTCCATGGCTCGAAGCTGCAAAATTCCAGTGTGAAGGGTAGATTCAATAGCATGGATACAAGATCTCACATCCATCATATCATTGAACCCCCCCCCCCTTTTGTCTGATTTGACTAAAAAATATCGAGACATCGCCACTCGATCAATTCCTCGTTAGGACATAGTGGTAATTGATGCTTATTAGATATCTTATGCATGCCACTGAAGAGAGAGTTGTCAACTCCTGAGCGTGGTAAGTCTCTTTAGTAAATTTCCTGAACTTTTCGGGATGTTGCTGAATATCCTCAATGTATGGCAGAAATATGTCTGTTAACCAGTGCAGTCTTTCATCGTCCATCTCACAAAATATCATCTTATTGTCATTTCTGGATTGTGTGCCATGGGATGTGTTACAGACATCATGGATGTCAAACCATTTCTGAAAATATTCTATAAAGTTAATAGTCTCCAAGTCTCGAGTAAACTGCCTTTGTCACTAATTTTCTCAGAGCATACGACTTCCATACCTTTTAAGCCTGCGATAACTTCACGTGAAAACACCACTTTGGCCCTTGAAACATTTATCTTTTCCCAATTACTAGTATAAACCACCTTCCTGGAGAGTTTCCCGACCGGTTTTGTCACCAGAGTTTTCTGAAGATTATAAAGGATCTTCAAATGATCACTTGTCACATTGTTGCCATTTACAAAGAGCTCCCTAGACAAGTACTGCGATCGTACATTCTCGATAATGTGACTGGGATCAAAAGTCATGAAGAGCAGTCTATTTCCATCTAGAGGATGTTCAATTTCATGCGTTATACGATCTCCGCATAGCGTTTCAAATATCAAAACATTCGCTTGACAGTTGTCAGTTACGATTCTTAACACTCTGAAACCACTTTCTTCGACTACCTTCATAGCATCTAATACCAATTTTGCCAAGTGCGCTCCATAAATAGAACATGTAAAATAAAATGACACAGGAATTCTGTAAGAAGAAGATAGTCCTTTGAAAAGAATGCAAAGTAACTTGTTGGCTTGTTTGTCTTCAATACCAAGAGCGTCTAAGTCTGCATTACTCATGCCGAGAAACATGTCTTAAGTTCCTATCGTACAGAAGCCTAGGCTTTATAGCCATTTCGTCAATGATAAGGGAGCCCACTTTCGCATTCTCGTGTTCCAGTGACTTTTCCTCTGCCATCAATCTTGCTCTGATGCCAGTCTCCTTTCGAGTACCCTACATATGTTTTCAAAGTTTTGGGATGAGGTAGGTGCAAGATACTTAGTTCACGTAACAATCGATAGCCTGTCAGTGACCTAGTAGATAGAACACAAATTTTAATTGTAGTTTCTTGGTAAATGCTTGCAGCTGTCGAGCAAAAAATGGCTTTGAGGCTACCTTGTTCGGCTTCATTTTGAATTGCAGACAGCTGCTTGTTCATGTCATATTTCTTAGTTCTATATTTCTTCAATTCAGCCTGAAGATTATGAAGTTTTCTTCGTAGCTTGTGAATTGCAGCATCTCGCTTAGCAGTTTCTTTCGAAGAGACTTCCTAACTACTGACCTTGAAATGGGTGAAAACTGTGTCCCTATACATCTACGATTTATCTCGTCTTCACAAATAGGGATAAAATTACTCACAGTTTCTGGAGAGTCTCATCTTCTTTTGGATGAAAGAGTGTCGTCAGTTTGACACTGTCGTCGTTTTGGTGGTTTCCTAGCTGTAGTTGTCACTTGTTTGTGCTGAGCAAAGTCTGTAAATACTGAAGGTACGGATTTAGGCAGAAGAAATCTTCTACACTGACCGGCAAAAAAAGTGGAACAGTTAAAAAAAGTAATATAAATAGTATAAATCTAGCCTTGAAAAAGATTTAATCACATTTTAAAAGCTTTTCATGCATTAGAACAAACATCTGAAACATCCGTGAATAGAAATTTCTTAGGGTTGTTTATTACCACCAATTACCCCCAATCCTCGATGAGCCTATCTTAATGGTTTTATGGCGGGAAGCGGACTGGAAGCGTTTAAGGTTTATGAGTGTTGCCACTCGCTTATTGTTGTTCTAGGGATAACAACTGGCACTTGTTGAACCATTGTCGCACATTAGCAAGTTATCCATTTGCAGTTCACACTAAAACATGCCTCTTAGCCGTGAAGAAGCTGCACAGGCAGTTGCATTGGTGGAGGATGGCCGCAGCTTCCGTTATGTTGCTGAGGTCATTGGATCATCTCTCGTTAGCATACATCGTGCAGTGCAACGTTACAGAGAGCTCCGAACATACGACAGGAGACGAGGGTCAGGCCGTAGAAGAAGCACAAGTGCCAGGGATGACAGATTTCTCACCCTCCAAGTTCTGAGTGATCGGCATACCACAGCAGTTCAGGCACGAAATCAACTGGAAAATGTCAGAAATGTGAGAGTGAGTGAGCGAACAGTAAGAAGAAGGTTTGAAGAAGCTCATCTTTCGTCCAGGAGACCTGCACTCGAACGGCATCACAGAGAGGCGCGTCTTCGCTTCGCAAGGCAGCATCTGGGAAGGACCCACGAGCAGTGGGCCTCTGTTCTCTTCCCTGACGAGAGTCGCTTTAACCTTAGATCTCCTGATGGAAGAGAGAGTGTGGAGAAGGCGCGGGGAGAGGTACAGCCCTGTTGCTTTCTCCTCCAGGACTCCATTTGGAGGTGGCTCGGTTATGGTGTGGGGTGGCATCAACGTTATGGCCCGCACTGAGTTGGTGTGTATCGATCACGGAACGCTCAATTCCCAAAGGTACATCGAAGAGATCCTGATGAACCATGTGATGCCCTTTGTGCCTTTCATTGGTCAGAATTTCATGCTGATGCTGGATAATGCCCACCCTCATACTGCTCGCTGTGTTGTACAATATCTGCAGGAAGTGGAGATTCAAACCCTGGACTGGCCAGCTCGTAGTCCTGACTTGAACCCCATTGAACATGTATGGGATACGCTTGGAAGGAACGTCAGACAGCATGACCACACCACCTTGGCACAAATGAGAACATCGCTGCTGGAGGAATGGGATCGCATCCCGGCAGATGCCATTCGACGAGTTGTGAACAGTATGCCTGAGCGTTTACAAGCTGTCATAGACGCTAAAGGTGGAAACATCCGTTTTTAGTGACCAGTGTTCTCTTGCAGTGCAGTGCAAACATTAATACTGTTTTGTTTGGAATTACCTTTGATAAACACCAGCCCAAATGAGCATTACTAAAAAATAGAAAATTGTAAGTTTTGCAAAATGTAACGAAATTTGTGAGTTAAAGCGTGTTGTAAAACATGATTCGGTATTTTCTGTTGCCAACCATCTAAATTTACATGAATAATGCAAATATTGGAAAACCGATACATTTTAGTGGAATAAATTAAGAAATTACATAAAAATTAAAGTGTTCCACTTTTTTTGCCGGTCAGTGTAGTTGTGCTCACACTGTAATTGTCTTCTCTGAAATGCCTACTACAAACTGCCAACCTTTTAGGAGGAGTCCACACTCTACCTGGCTTATCACCTCGTCAAGAAACGGCTATAATCCACTTATTTCTTGGTTCCTGATTGATAGGAAATGAGTGAAATGAAACTGAATTGCACATTCCCTGTCGGGACGTACAAAACGGTACACAGCAGTAAACCATTTAAAAAATACTCATGTAAACAACCACTATTTTCAATGCCACTATTGAGTTAAACTGGTGCGGATGCAAGAACTAGAGTGTTATGAAGCGATCCTAGCGGTCATTGGCGGAACTTAATGGCAATTCATTTTTAGCGCAAAACAGTTTCATTTCCCGTCCTTGTATATAGCGTAGGCAACGGTTGCCAACGTGTGGGATCCAAAATACACCACAGGAACTTGCAATATTGTAATTATGTAAAAAAAAAGCATTATTTGGCAAAACCATTGGTCTGGATAAAGATTATTAATGCACGACTTCCTCCACTGTGCGTTACAAAAACCAGGGGTGTAAATATTAGCTAACGCAGCCCTCAGGGCCATTGGTCTGGATGAAAATTATTGATGCGATTTCGAGCTTGGTAGTGTTTCAGCTATTAAACCGTGCCGTATTAAAAGCTTCAGTAACTCCTTAGGATCGTTATAATATCCCCAATTGAAATTGCAAATGCATATCTCCCAACTTGCACTTTCCATGGTAAACTATGAATGGAACATGGCGCTTTTTTGTTGAATACTGTATTTGTCCATAAATCACGAGCGTAATTGCGGACTCTGCTGGAATTTTATCTATATAAGTCATGATCTAAAAAGGGGATGGCGGGTGGGTAACAGACCGCAGGGAATAAACATCTATTACTATATCACTCCAGATATTTTTTCATCTTTACCACAGGTATTTTGGCTAATTTCAGTGGTTTAACTCTTTAACAAGCCAGATTCATGATTCACATAGGCCTACCATTCTGGGAGTCCTTAGAAATTGAAATTACTGTCAATAGTCACTGCTGCATCGGAAATATTTGTTTTATTACGTAAATAAATGTTTTTATTTCTTGCTCATTCAACGACTGCAGCCATGTTTGATGCGCTCACAGTCATGTCCTATCACTGTTGCCAACATGTCCGATACAAAATACACCAGAACTAAAATGGCTGTATACAGAATACACCAGAACTAAAATGGGTGTCTGGACTGAACGATTGGTCGCTACTTGGTTAGACTACTGTCTGGATGAAACCATTGGTCTGGAAGAAATATTGATAGCTACTTGGTTAGATGACTGTCTGGCCGAAACCATTAGTCGCTACTTGGTTAGACTACTGTCTGGACGAAACCATTGGTGTGGAAGAAATCATTGATAGCTACTTGGTTAGACGACTGTCTGGACGAAACCATTGGTCGCTACTTAGTTAGACTACTGTCTGGACGAAACCATTGGTCTGGAAGAAATCATTGTTAGCTACTTGGTTAGATGACTGTCTGGCCGAAAATTACTGATTGCACTACAAGCAAGGGGGTCTGGGGCATAAGCCCCAGGGGGACTATTATATACTTTTGCATATAAAATTCCCCTAAAAACAAAATGGCGGCATTGATGACGTCACGAAATACTTCTCTGGCAAGCTACGGGAAGAGGGGGGGGGTTTGTGTGGGGGAAACATAAACGGAAATTAGCATTTACAATAAGCATTCGAAACATCTGTAATTGACCTATATAGGCCATTTACAGATTGCGATACACATCAAAATTTTCGCATTTCAGCTTATAATTATCCCCATCTTTACTTTAGCTATATACAGGGTCTTTATTTTTTGCTTGGCAAGGACATTCTCGCTCCGCCAGTGACAGCTCAGTCCCCGGCTGCCGCGCGCGCGTATAGACGGCTGAATACGGTGCTGAAAATCAGTATCATGCATTTTTACTCACCATGCCTACAGTAGATGCTGAAAAGGTTCCCCATCCGCTGCCAAGCATTACCGGCATCTCCTTATGAAGTTTCCGGTTACTCTGGTTAATTTAGCTTCAGTAAGGAAATAACGACATTTATGTCTATTTTTATTGTTTACTGAACCTGTACGTTTGAATCTCTTAGCCAGTTGATTTATTGTCCGATTTATCTACTGTAAGCAGGGTGGTTAAAAATGCATGATACTGATTTTCAGCACCGTATTCAGCCGTCTATACGTGCGCGCGGCAGCCGGGAACTGAGCTGTCACTGGCGGAGCGAGTGAGCGAGAATGTCCTTGCCAAGCAAAAATAAGGACCCTTTAGGCCAAGATGAGGATACATATTTCATAAATATAAGCTAAAATGCCAAAATTTAATTGTGTATCGCTATCTTTACTTTACCGATGCAGGTCAAGTAAAGATGGGGATACATATTTTATAAATATGAGCGACAGTACGAAACTTTGGAAAACTATATCTCATTTCCAAGTATTATTCTAAATGCCAATTTCTGTTTATGTTTCACCAACTCAAAACCCTTTATTCCCAGGCATTTTCCCATAAGCATTGCAGGTAAACATTTACTGTCCTTCGTGATGTCGTCGATACTTCATCAATGCAGCCATTTTGTTAATAAGGCTTTCCATACATCCGCGAACCTATCCTGGGGCTTACACCCCACACCCCCTTGGTTGAAGTAGAGCAGGAATTTTCATTTAAGCTAGTAGCGACCAATCGTTTCGCCCAGAATGTTGTCTAACCAAGCTTTAGAAGAGTACAATGCAACTTTTCAATTAAATTCAACAACTAAAAGTAATGTATCAACATTGTAACTCATCAGTCATCACCAAACCTCACTTCTACACATGTAATGGTCATTTCTGAAAGCCTTTGTCTGGAGCATGGCATTCTATGGAAGTGAAACAGGGACTGTTGGCACAGCAGAAAAGAGAATAGAAGCATTTGAAATGTGGTGTTACAGGAGAATGATGGTCAGATGGGTAGATAGAGTAACAAATGAAGAGGTATTAAGACTAGTGGGAGAGGAGAGATGTTTCTGGCAACTGTTAATGAAGAGAAGAGATAGGTTGGTAGGACACTGCTAAGACACCAAGGAATTGCATGCTTAGTTATGGAAGGAAGGGTAAAGGTCAAGAACTGTAGGGGTAGACCAAGGTTAGAAAATGTATTTTTTGTTAGTAGTATTTTAGTATTTAGCTGTTAATAGAAGGTTAGTATTTTGTTAGTAGAATAGTTCTATTACTTTATTCTGAAAGGGAGTAGCAGCCTTTCATACACTGCGTTCTGCTGCACGGCTAAAAGCAACGGGAAGCTTCAGTCGCAATGCTATTCCCGAGGATATGCGCCCCTCTATGCATAATTGCATGTGATGATAGCCTTCTCCCTTGTAAAATTCCAATCCAGAGGTAAACTAGTCACCCGTTCGGATCTCTGGGTGGGGACTACTCGAGAGGGGGTTAACATCACAGAAGTGAGAAATCTGACATTGTACGGATCGGAGCGTGGAATGTTAAAAGTCTGCTAGGCAGTGGAAGGTTAGAAAACTTAGAAAGGGAAATGGATAGGTTGAGGTTAGAATTGGTTGGGATTAGTGAAATGCGCTGGCAGGAAGAACAGGACTTTTGGCAGGGTCATTAGCACTAAATCAAACAACGGCTATGCGGGGGTTGGTCTCATATTAAGTAGGAAACTTGGACAGCGGGTGGAATATTGTGAGCAATATAGTGAACGGATTATTGTAGCAAAAATCAATACAAAACCTACATGCACCACAGTGGTACAAGTCTATTTGCCCACCAGTCAAGGTGATGATGAAGATGTTGAAAAGGTCTACAAAGAAATAGATGAAATTCTGAGGTATGTCAAGGGCGATGAAAATGTTATAGTAATGGGAGATTGGAATGCCGTGGTAGGAAAAGGAAGAGAAGGGAAGATAGTAGGAGATTTCGGATTAGGTGAAAGGAATGATCGAGGAAGCAGGCTGATGGAATTCTGCACCGAGCACGAGTTGGTCATAGGTAACACCTTATTCAATAACCACTTCAGAAAGTATAGGAACTTTTTATTGGATAGTTGAAAAAATTTCAAACTTGAGATTTATACTACCAATACTTGTGCTTATAACATAATACATTTCATTACCCTCAGCCAAGTAGTTTTCTATGTATAAAGTTTTAAGTGAGTGGTTCCTTGAAAATACGTCAAAAATCCAGACAATTTTCCATACAACCACAAATTAAAAAATTATTATTAAACTTGATAATAATTGGCTTATATAGTCTAACGCAGAATTAAACAAGGAAAAATTGGTATAACTCATTTCTCAATAGGTCTGTTGGTTTGTTTGTAATTAAGACTTAAACTCGAAATCCTATAGACCAATAATTTTGACAATGGTTCCAGTCTAACTCTAACTCTTCCAGTGGTTCTAGACAATCGTTACAGCCTAACGTGTCTTTCAACAGTGCCCCGCTAGCTTCCCGCGGCCAAGACCGCACCTCAATCCCACCATTCTAATCTTCGATTTGTCCAATCCAATGGTTACAGCCTAGCACGTTTTTCGTCAACAGTGCTCGCTAGCTTCCCGAGGCTATTTGCTATATTGGAAGAAATTATTGTTCATATTATTTATATTGTTAATGTTTCTTGAACAGTTTTGTTACTGAATGTATGTTTTTGTTAATGTATGTAAAACTTGTGAATTTTGTGGTGTTAGAAGTTTGTTTTTAATCTTATTGACTATGTTATTTATGTAGGATATTTTATAACTGTTGTGTTTTGCAATTTTGTGTATGGTTTCCTATTTTTTCTTGTAATTTTATTGACATAATGGTATTTTTATTGCCCTGTGTATTGAACTCTAAAATGTTATCTTTTCTGACTCTCAGAGTGATTGACATTTTTTTTTACAGCATCCATCCGAGTCGGCTTCCTGTATATTTTATATTCTATTCCGTTGCCTTTCTGTGTCAACTAAAATCAATAAAATTTAATGTTCTATTGTTTTTTGATTCCATCTTTAATTTTAATTTTGAGTCTATACTACCGATTTTTTTGCAAGGCGGGGCTGTTGATTTTTTTGTATAATTTGACAAAAATGTCGTCCACTCACCTTCCCTAAAATGCTGCTGTTTGAGTCTTCAGTCCTTTGACTGGATTGAAGCCTCACTCTCCTGACCTAATCGTTCCATCTCACCTACCATACCTTACATCCGAGGCAATCTGTTTTACATATTCTAACCTTGGTCTACACCTACAGTTCTTGTCCTCGGCCCTTCCTTCCATGACTAAGCTTGCTATTCCTGGGTGTCTATCTCTTCTCTTCATTAGCAGTTGCCAGAAACATCTCTCCTCTCCCACTCGTCTTATAGAACCTCTTCATTTGTTACTCTATCTACCCATCTGACCATCATTCTCCTGCAACACCACATTTCCAATGCTTCTATTCTCTTTTCTGTTGTGCTAACAGTCCCTGTTTCAATTCCATAGAGCGCCACGCTCCAGACAAAGGCTTTCAAAAATGACTTTCTAATACCTAAATCACCGGCCGGGGTGGCCAGGAGGGCTGGCGCGCTACGTCTTGCATTGCTGGCATCGGGAGATCTCGCCTCGGCCGTCCTGGAAATGGTTTTCATGGTTTCCCCCATTTTCACCACAAAGCAAATGCTGAGACGGTTCCTTCCAATAGGTCCATGGCCGATTTCCTTCCAAAATCCTTCCCTGACCCTTTCTGAAAACAAAAGGAATGGCCTGGCCAATAACTGCATTAATAAAATTAATACTTCATTTATTTAGCGTATGGCCCATACAATCTAGTTATATACATAATAATAAAATATATACATATGTACATAACAAGAAAAACAACGAAATGACACCTTACAACTGAACGCCAACTTGAGCTGCCATCAAGAAATCCTCTTGGCAACCTGTGTACGCCCGCGTTTCACATTTGCTCACAATATGGTGGGTGGTATGTTGCGCAGCTCCTTAGTCACACGCAGCTGTCGGCAACTTGTTCCATTTAAACAGCATGTCTCTGCACCTACCATGGCCTGTTCTTATTCTATTCAGGGCAGTCCATGTTTTACGTGGTAGCTGGAATCCACTTGGAAGTTTGGCACCCGAGAACATACTGTGTAGGTGCATCTCCGTTGCTGGTTCCCATTGTCTTTTCCACTCTGTTGTTGGGTCGTAGCCTCTAGCAACCATGTCAGAGGTGTTACGTGGAGCTGGATGGCGTGAACGAAATTCCTTGATAAGAGCGTTGGATCTGCGAAAATCTATATTTGATGTCAACAGATATTTTTTCTGCTGAAATGCTTTCCTTGCTTGAGCCGACTACTTTTTATATCCTCTTTTTGCTTCATCCATCACTGGTTATTTTGCTTCCTAAGTAACAGAAGTCTCTTACTTCCTTTAGCCTATCACCTGCCAATTTGATGTACATAGGGCTTTTTGATTTCTTTAGGCGGCATTCCATTATATTTGTTTTACATTTATTGATTTTCATCAGGAATTCTTTCCTCAAGATGGACTCCATATCATTTAAAAGTTCATTCAAATCTTCTGGAACCAACTAAGATGACGATGTCATCAGCAAATCTTGGAGTTGAAATTATTTTCCCTTGGATCTTTACTCCTACTTTAAATTTTTCTCCCCATGTCAGTAGATTTACTGGCACGTTAAAGATCCCCTTCGGGGCAAAATTCCGGCACCCCGGCGTCTCTAAAAGCCAGAGTAGTTAAAAGGGACGTAAGACAAATAACATTATTAATATTATTAAATTTTTCTCTAACTTCCTTCATTGCTTGTTCAATATTAAACCTTCAATTTGTATCAATACTTGTGTGTGCTCCAAGTGATCTAGATAAATATTGGTCAAAATCCCTGATGACGATGAGCCTATAGCTAGAGCCCTGTGCGGATAAACAATACATTATCCGGATCTACGGGCATTACAATCATATTTTTAATTAGATAAAGCATAATTTACTCTTCTTCTTTTGCTTTAGCATTTGTCCCACCTCGTGGCAGGGTCCGCTATTTGAATCCGCTGTCTCCACTTTACTCGGTCATGGGCCATGTCCGGATGAAGGTTGACGCCTTTCAAATCCCTGTGCAGTGTATCGGCCCAACGTTGTCTCGGTCGCCCCTTTGGTATTTTCCCAGCGACCTCCAGTGTGTAGCCCTGTTTTGCAATGGTGTCCACATGCCCAAACCATCGCAGACGACCCTCGCGCATTTTGTTACTGATTGCTGCGATACCAAATCGCTCCCTTATTCTTTGATTGGGGATGTGATCCAACCTAGTAATGCCTGCTGTCCATCTAAGCATCTTGGTCTCCATGGCACTTAGCCGACGTTCTGCTTCCTTTGTGGTCGGCCAACATTCGGTACTATAAAGCGCTACGGGACGAATGACAGTGCGGTAAATCTTCGATTTTAGGTGGTCTTTCATCTGGCGATCGCACATGACACCTGTCGTTGTTCGCCACTTCATCCACGCAGCATTAATTCTTATGTTGACCTCCCTGGTGAGACGACCTTCAGCAGTTATCGTAGAGCCAAGATACTTAAATTTTGTCGTTCGAGGCAGATCATCGCCGTCGACTTGGATTGTTCCGATTTCTCCAGCATCCGTTGTCATATATTCTGTTTTAGCTTTGTTAAGCCGCAGGCCATATTGACTTAAACGATCACTCCATTCCTGGACTTTATGTTGGAGATCCAGCTTGTTTTGAGCGGCCAACATAACGTCATCAGCGTACAGAATGGTCCAAGGCAACGGTTGTTGTAGATCTGTAGTAACCGTGTCCATGACCATAATGAACAGCAATGGTGACAGGGCCGAACCGAGATGAACACCAACTGTTGCATGGAAGTTTTCCGACGCTCCTGCGGCGGCTTGCACGTAACTTCTTGGCTCCGCGTAGAGCAACTGTACCCAGTTGACAAGGTACACTGGGATGCCATTTTGTCGGAGAGTCAACCAGATCAAGTTGTGCGGCACACGATCAAAAGCCTTTTCGAGATCTAAGAAAGCAAGGTGCAACGGCTTATTCTTATTTACTAAAGCAATATATTTAGACATTTGAGGAAAAAGTCGTTTGATCAGGATTTGTAAGTAATCTTCTGTTTATAATGAATGTTATGCAGCCAGAACTGCAACCCTTTCCTGTTCGGAGTGTTAATTATGCCTGATGACATAATTTGAATGAGATTAACTTAAATCATCATCTTATATTTGTCATGAAAAGAACATAACGGATATATATGATATGTCAAACAAGTTCGGATTTGTTCTAAAAACTATCCACAAATTTAATCCAAACATTATCCGCAGCTTATCTGCTATCCACACAGCCATGCAAACTATATCGGCATGTCGAAAAATTTTGCGGATGTCCGCTTCCTCGCAGGGCTTTATCAATCCATTGGCATATTAAAGGTGAAATATCTGTTGTCCAGCGTAAAAACTAATATTGTCATGAATTCCTCAATTTTGATTTTGCATAGTTCACTCTTATGAAGCAGGTTTTTCTGATCATTTTGTGTACTTTCTTTGTCAGGGTATTCAAATATATATCTTTGATGTCATAAGTGTGAGTCATTTGATTTGGACCTCATATTACATTTTTAGTTTTTTCACAAAAATCTATAGAATTGATATTATTCATATTTGCTTCGAACTTAGTGTTTTTAGAATATAGTGTGCTACTTTGTATGTGGGAATCTACTAATTTGAGTACAGTCTTTATGGATTTAAGGCAAGGCTCTGGCTGTCAGTAATCCTGTTTTCATGTTTATTAAATTTAATTGGTTATTAAGTTGCTGTCAAATAGGAAATATGTATTCGTAATTATTTGTTTTAGTTTTCTCTGTATGTTTGTGTTAGTAGGGTCTTCATTAACTTGTATTTAAATGGTAGAACTACTTCTTCTTGTCGTTGGAACAATTTAACCTATAGTTGTGTTGGGCAAAGTCATTCATGGGGTTTATACAATTAATGCCAAATGGACGGCTCAGTGCCAGAGGTGACTAAGTGCCAATTGACAAGTTTTGAGATGATCTTGGCACAGTTTCGAGCCACTGGCCGGGTCTGTTTGGAACATAAGCCTCTCCATCGCCTTCTGTCCTCCCACCATCTCTCCGTCACCACCTTAGTCCAGTCTTCTCCTTTCTTTCGCACACAGTCCTCCACACCCTTCAGCCACTTATCTCTTGGCCTTCCCTGTTCCGTCTTTTTCCCTCTATTTTCCCCTCTATTTTCATCTCGTGTATCTTCCTGGGTATCCTCCTCCCATCCATTTGCTTAACATGCCCATACCATTTAAGCCTTGATTCCTCTATCCTATCCTATAATGCTCCCTCCTTGACTAATTCTCTGATCTTCTCATTTCTTAACCTATCCACCTTTGTCACTCCAAACTGTTTCTCAAGAATTTCATCTCACTAGCCTGTATTCTGCTACGCTCCTTTTCCTTTCATAACCCAGGTCTCTGAGGCATGCGTTAGGATTGGAATGTAGTTTGCTGTTTTGAGGGACATCCTTTTCCTGAATAATTCTGCTTGCCTCCCCCGCTCATTTATTTCTCTGTCGTTCCTTCCATTTTATTGTATCATGTTTCCCAGATACTTGAAACTCTCTACTTTCCTCAATTCTTCCCCACCAATTGTTATTCCCGTAACGGGAAGTTTTGAAATAATGAAGGTTAATGTCGACAATAGATTTAAAAGTATAGCAGCTTTCAAAAACATTCTTTTAGTGCATCTGAATGTTCATAAAAGTATCCTCTTTCACATTGGCAGGCCATTTAATAATTATTCTTAAGGGGGTATGCTTACATAGCCTGCAAAGTACGTGACAAATCATAGTCATATATGGCGCAATATCACTTGTCATAAATTGGCACATAAGCAGTAGTTAGTCATGTTTGGCTCACAGAACATGAAAGAAAAAGAGAACACTGACAGCAAATATATATATTTTATTCTAAACCAGTCAATTGGAAACCATTTTGAAGTTATCTACCTTCTATAAAAATGAAAATGTCTTACTCATCATGATCAGCAGTCGGGCAGCTTGCTTAGTTACTTAATTATTTCAGAATAATGTTTGTACATTTTATGGACAGGAAACGATGGAGAGGCTTATGTTCCAACCAGACCCGACCAGCGGTCGGAAACTGCTCAAGTTGATGATGATCCGTATTGCTATCAGTGCGTGGGAGGTTGAGATCCTAGACATAGTGAGATACTACAAGCATAGTGCATGGTTTGACCTTGTATTGATAGAAATAATGTGCATAAAATTTTATTATTTTGTCTTATTTATAAGGAATATATTCAGTGAAAACAACCATTTCGCCAAACAATGCCTAAGATCGCCGCATGATGTGTTAGACTTGGCTTTTGCGGGTGAAGCTACCTTGTGTGTCTGGATTTCTTTTGGTTCATAAAAACGTCCCCTTGTGCCATTAATTTCCAAGTGGCAAAACATGATTTTACTCCTGTATTTTGCTAATGTAAATGGACTATAGGGGAATATTGAGATTTATGAAAATTATGCTTACTAAGTAATTAATTGTATCTGTAGAGGCAGTTAAGGTATTAAATGCAAGGTTTGTTTTTAGTAAGGGGTGTTTAAAGTTTTTTTCTCCTTTTTTTAGTAGGTCATCATGGGTGATGAAATGGAACATGATGAAGTGATCGGGACCCGAACACCTACAGGAGGAAGCCATCTATCTCCTGGTTCCCCTAATCCAGTTTCTAAGCTAACAATTCCCAGCCCAATTATAACTCGTAGGACCAGGACAGACTCAACGTAAGTTGCTGGAATTAACACATTTCACAATCTCCTCAATATAGAAATTACATTAACAACAAAACCTTCAAAAACCAGATTCATGTCAACCCTAAGCTGGCTGGCACAGTTGGCCTGTAAATTCAGATATTGGGGAATTGGTCCTCATGCAATCCAATGGCATGTAAGGCTGTTTTTACGTGACAACTTAATTCTAGTAGATTTAAGTTAAATTCCATAGCAGTTACAGGGAATTTTAAACCCATAACATTATTTTTTTAATTGTCACTGCAGTATATTGTGATAATATGCTTTGGGAGATAATCCCATCCTGATAGTATTTGAGGTACTGCACTCAGTTTTGCCTTATTAACAGTACTAGGGCCCTATCCCAATAATTACAGTCATTATAGAAACACAGGTTATCAGACAAATTGAACATAGCCAAGTATACAGGCACATATTGATATCGCGCCAGGAGATGGCAGTTGGGTTTGATCTGCAGAAGACTTCCCGCGCATTCCAAGAACATTTAGTTGGTCACTACTTGCTTCACTCACTCAGCACATTCCTTCTTTCACTGGCCGTGTGTCGTGTGCTGCATTGACAACCATTGGCATGCGGGAAGCCGATATATTTAGGTTTGGAATAGGCAGGCCGCACATGCGTACTGCGTACCCTGTCGCAGCGTGTTGAACAATACACTGAAGGTCAGGGATGATGTGCTTGTGATACAGAATAGGAAAAGAGGAGTCCAAACAAGTGGTTTTCTTTTTCTTGCTCTGAAAAACATTTTTGATGGCATAGTTCAACAATAATAAGAAAGATCTTTGGATTAATGAAAATTTAGATAATGCAATTAAAAAGAAATTTGTCATGTTCTTTGTGTGGAGTGTGCTTCTGTGTGGATGTGAATCTTGGACGATCAGAGGTCAGGATTGGAAGCGACTCTTAAGCGTTTGAGATGTGGGTTTGGCGGAGAATATTACAGGTTAAATGGATTGAAAAGAGGACTAACACCAGCATCCTGAAAGAAGTTCAAGGGAAAAGAGAACTGATACCAACGATTCATAAAAGAAAAGCTAAATTGACAGGCCACATCTTGCGAGAGAACGCTTTCCTAACTAATCTCCTGGAAGGAACAGTCACAGGGAAGAAAGGCCGAGGTCGACCGAGAAAATGTTTCCTGCAAGACATCGCACTAACTCTTTACTATGGTTCCTACTGTGAGATGACACGAGGTGCTGAAGACAGAAAGACAAGCCATTGCCTGTAGAAGTTGATTGAGTTCAACATTCCATGGATTGATGATTTTCATGTCCTCACAGTTTCTGTTACAAAGTGTTATTACAGTATCAAACGTACAATGCACTTGCACGAATTGCTACTGCATGTGCAAAAGTTCTGCTTATGTAGAAATGTGGTACTATACACAGGATGTGCCAGGAACAGATGAGTTTCCTGGTCATGAGGTGCCAAAAGACTTGAAAAACATATAATAAAAGGTGTGTGGTTTTGCAGGAAAAGTATGTCACATTTGGCAACACTACTACCATGTGTCAGGAAAAGTTTTAGGAGCCTGGTATGGCGTAAGGATGTCCCTCAAAACAGCAAAAGGGTTATATATAGGACGTACTACATTCCAATTCTGACGTATGCCTCAGAGACCTGGGTTATGAAAGGAAGGGAGCGAAGCAGAATACAGGCTAGTGAGATGAAATTCTTGAGAAACGGTATTGGAGCGACAAAGGTGGACAGCTTAAGAAACTAGAAAATTAGTCAAGGAGGGAGCATTGCAGGATAGGATAGAGGAATCAAGGCTTAAATGGTATGGGCATATTAAGCAAATGGAAGGGAGGATACCCAGGAAGATACAAGAGATGAAAATAGAGGGAAAAAGACCAAGAGGAAGGCCAACAGATGAGTGGCTGAAGGGTGTGGAGGACTGTGTGCGAAAGAAGTGAGAAGACCGGACCAAGGTGGTGACGGAGAGATGATGGGAGAGGCTTATGTTCCAAACAGACCCGGCCAGTGACTGGAAACTGTGCAAGAAGATGATGACTACTGTGTGTAAACTTGGAAACCAGGTGTCAAACTAGATTTGTGTCTAAACACCAAGACTTGTAGCCAGCTGGTATCCAAGTGAAGGTCATGCAGGGGAGGGAACCCGTCCATTGACATCGTTGCCATATTGCATAATCATCGCACACCACTTTTCAAACACTGAAATACCTGTAGGTTTATAAAATTTCGTCGCGTAGCATATTCGTATTTGTGCGCCCGTCAGTTGCACACACTGCCGCGAGCTAATAACCTGGCGTGGCTTTGTCAGAAGAAACGACGAGTCCCTGCCTCAGTGCCTGTGGGCTTGATCATGTGATGTGAGCGGGCAGCATCGTCACTTAGCACTTTCGTATTTGTGCACTGATCAGTTGCGCATGCTGCCACGACTTTATAACCTGGCGTGACTTTGTCATAAGAAAGTAATCTCGTCTTCATGCCTGCGGGCTATGAACCACGCCACGAGAGGCCAGTATAGTCACTTAGCACATTCTGCGACTTTAAAACCAGGCGTGACCTTGTCAGAAGAAGGTAACCTCTTCTTCATGCCTGTGGGCTATGAACCGCGACATGAGCGGCCAGTATCGTCATTTAGCACATTCTGCAACTTTAAAACCAGGCGTGACCTTGTCTGAAGAAGGTAATCTCTTCTTCATGCCTGTGGGCTATGAACCGCGACATGAGCGGCCAGTATCGTGACATTATAATCTGGCGTGACCTTGTCAGAAGAAAGGAGCCTGTCTCTCTGACTGCAGGCTATGACTCACCCTACGCGAACGGTCAGCCTACGGCATGCTAATCAACTATCGCGCTCAGCGCCACTCCAGGGGAGTGAAACTTGAGTGGACCCGTCACTTCCGTGAGTTGGTCTCGGAGTGACGAGATTCAATAAGCCGCCGTAAGAAGCGCTGCTAGCCCCAGTTCGCCAACGTTAAAACAGGCCCGACTGCTATTGGCAGAATCTAACGCAAGGGACACCCCGTGCCAGTCTAGCATCAGCCACTTCCGTGGAAACATCGCAACAAAGACCTGCGTGATGTTACGCACGTGTTGTCCACAATGAGAAAATACAAGAATTTTACGGTGATCTCGATGACAGTGAAATACCGTATTTACTCGAATACGACCCGCCCTTGAATAAGACCCGCACCCTGATTTTGAAGAACAAAATAAAAAAATAAAAAATACTCAAAACTATTTACAATCTTTACTAAATAAACAAAATAGCATTTCTACAAAATAGTTTCCAACAGTTCTGAAGTCGTCCTAAAATAACACAGAAACAATTAAAAATACAAATAAAAGACACAAACACTTCATCAGAAGTACCAACTTCGGAACTTTTTTCACCATCACTTTCCCACAAAATGTCGTCATCACTGCCATCCATAGCATTGGAAATACTACATTTCTTGAAGCTCTTCCGTATGAGATCTCCCGAGATACGATTCCATGCCGTCAAAATCCACGAACAGAGCAGCTGAACTTCCGGGCGCTGAATACGACCAGTTGGGGTCAGTGTGTGCTTATCGGCCGCCATCCACTCCGTATACAGCTGTTTCAAGGCTGCTTTGAACGGTCGGTTCACGCTGACATCCAGTGGCTGTAGCATAGACGTCATCCCACCCGGGATGATTGCTAGGTCGGTTTTCCCATCCTTGACGAATTTCTTCACAGCGTCTGTTGTATGGCCGCGGTAACTGTCCAGAACAAGCAAGCTCTTTCGTCGTAATAAAGCACCAGGGCGACGTTGCCAAACACACTTTAACCAGTCTTCCACCAGTGAACTGTCCATCCAACCAGAGTCCTGAGTTCTAACGATAACACCAGCGGGTATATTTTTTGGAAGAGTCTTTCGATTGAAAACAACGTACGGCGGAAGTTTGGTTCCGTCAGCGAGTATACACAACATTACCGTGCACCGTTGTTTCTCATTACCACCTGTTCTGATAGTCACACTTTTAGATCCCTTAACATTCACAGTACTGTCCAGTGGCATTTCAAAGTAGACTGGCGTCTGATCTGCATTACCAATTTGGGAAAGCAAATATGAATTTTCCTTCCGCAACTTAATTATGTGACGCTGAAAGGAAAGTAACTTTTCTTCATAGGCACCAGGAAGACGCTGCGAAATTGAGGTACGCCTTCGTATGCTCAACCCATTTCTTTTATAAAAATTTTGAATCCATCCTCGGCTTGCTTTAAACCCTACCGTAGAAAGTTCCTTCGCGATCTGTAATGCCTTTAATTGACACATTTCGGTCGACACCCCATTTCCCAATTCCCGCCTTTCTGTTACGTATTTATAAAGTTGTTTTTCAATTTCCGGAAACTGTACACTCAGTCCGCGGAAAGCTCTACGAGCACCACTACTTGTTAGCAACACTTTTTTCTTCTTTCTCCAATCTCGAATACATGACTCGTCAATATCATATTTCCTACCGGCGGCACGATTTCCAATAATTTCAGCTTCCCTCACAACTTTCAGCTTCTCACTCACAGTAAACGACCGCAAACGCTTCGTAGAACTCATGTTTACACTCGGAAAACGTGCGCTAGACAGTATGACGCCGCCTGCTTACGGAAAAACAAAGTGATAGCCGGAAGAAGGCTAGCACCATCTAGCGGATACTCGCAACACCCGATATCGCGTATGGCGGGCAATTTCAATCTTTAAAATCAGGATGAATCAAATAAGACCCGCACCCCAATTTTTCACGTCCGATTTTGTTTAAAAATGTGCGGGTGGTATTCGAGTATATACGGTACACTTAATAAACAAATAATAATATTAAGAAAGCACACAAGTGTGCAGCAAATAACCATACCGTATATATTTAAAAATTGTGGTTTTCTTCTTTGAACTTCCAGTAAATATTCTTCGTATGATCGTCGCACCCTACTTTTTTCCACGAATTTTAGGCTAAAATTATGCGAAGAAATACGGTACTGAGAATCTCACAAAGTGATTGCAGTAGCCACACATGGCTGCACATGTGCTCCACAACATTGTAATAAAAGTGTACGATGAATGTACCTTGCCTGATGTTAACAGCTCCATCCAAACCTACCACCACCAGTTTCGACCCTTATCACTCCAGGTTGCAGGGTGCAGTCAGCCATGTCAGTAGATTTACTGGCTCGTTAAAGATCTTTTTGGTTTTAAAATATTCCCGAAGGAATTATGATGTTAGTTTCCATTTGAGCGGATGTAATATCAAATAATATGATAAAATGGTCCGGTTAGCTCAAATTATAATTGCCAGCGTTTCGCCCCAGTGTACCATTGGGCTCGTCAGTTGGTTATGCTTCACCTCACCAAGACGCGTGGCTAGCACATACTGAGAAGGCCATTGCAAGACACAAAATACAAAAAAAGTAGGGTGCAACGATTATTCAAAGAATATTTAAGTTCAAAGAAGAAAACCACAATTTTTAAAGATGAACGGTATGGTTATTTGCTGCACGCTTGTGCGCTTCCTTAATATTGTTGCGTGTTGCCGCGGGCCAGCAGGAGGCTCCCGGTGGGAGGGGCAGTGTGACAGTCTAGTGGCCTTGGCCAAACCCCGCAGGGGGAGGGAGAGAGTGCCCACACCCTCTCGGTTCCTCCCACGGCCATACATTAACAAAGCACCTGTGAGTCGGTGCGAGCCGGCCAGAGAATACGCGAAGATTCTGGATGTGGAACCAACCAGAACAGACTCAATGCGGCAATGGGTTGTGACATTTCGAACTTTCCAGGTCAGGGACTGATCCCATATACATACCTGCCAACTTTTACGGTTTATCCGTAAAATTTACGGAAATTGCAGCATTTTACGGTTTTACGGATGAACGGTGTCATTTTACGATTTCGCGGACAAAAATTTGAAACGATAATTAACATTCGATAATCCCTCCCACTTCCGTACAATCGATTGTTTGCGTGGGTCGAAGGCAAGTCCGCGATAGTCGATAACTCGTTCTTTGAGTTGATTCGTACTTTTGACCGTGTCATGTTTGTGTCGTCATTGTAATTGAATTTGAAGCCGGGATAACCGTTCTTCCATGTGAATCTTAGGTGTCAACACGCTCTGCTTCGCAAATTCTTTGTTCCCCTACGTTCGCTCGTTGCGATTTAAACGATATTCTTTGACCACGTGAGTTGTTTATTGTTCGCGAAGTTGGCGTTCTTTGAATGTTTTCGTATTTTAAGGTTATGGCATATATTAATGAAGTGTTCGAGTTTTTGTGCTATATCTTCGTGCTTCGCAGTTTCCTGTATTCCTTGGACTAATTACATTCGTTCCACGTGTGTGTTTTTTTCTCTCTACCATGTGCATATTCTTTCTTTACGAGGTTGGCGTCGTGTTCATTTGACTTGTGTGCTTTGACTTGTTTTAATGAAGTGTGGGCTGTGTTTTATGCGATTTATGTTATAATTTTATGTGACGTTTAGTGATCCAGGTTCCTTTCGATGTTTTAGTAGATATCGAGAATGAACAAATACAACAAGAAACAGTACTTCCAGACATTTAAAGAATCATACTCGGTTGATTTTCCGTGCATACTAAAATCAAGAAAGGGAGAAAAATTTGCCTTTTGCACGGTATGTGCGTGTGATATTAATATTGCTCATGGTGGAAAAAACGATTTAAGTAATCATGTGAAGTGCGGTAAACACATAAGTTATGTTAAATCGAAGGAAGATAGCAAGAAAATCAACACCTTTTTTGCCAAGGCTGGTAACGTTGACAGTGACGTAATTAGGGCCGAGTGTCTGTTTACTTCCTTTTTGGTGGAACACAATGTGCCCTTAAGTGCGGCTGATCATGCTGGCGCTTTATTTAAGAAGATGTTTCCCACATCAGAAGTTGCAAAGAAATATAGTTGTGGTCGCACGAAAACGACGTGCATTGTAAATAAAATGGCAAAAAATGCATCATCTGAAGTTGTTAAGTGCCTTCAGAACGGACCATTTTCTTTGGCAACGGATGGAAGCAATGATACGAATGCCAAGTTGTATCCTATTGTTGTTACATTCTATGATGTTCGGCAGGAAAAAGTAGTGAGCACTGTGCTATCCATACCAGCGTTGGACGGGGACTCAACAGGGCGAAACATAGGTAACCTGATGTTATCACAGCTGAGTTCTCATAATATACCAATTGAAAACTGTGTGGCTTTCTGCTCCGACAATGCTCCTGTTATGATAGGACACAAAAATGGGGTTTCAGCAGTTCTGAAGGAAGTTCAACCAGGTATTGCCATCATAGGGTGCATTTGCCACCTGATTAATCTAGCAGCTGAAAAAGGTGCTGGAAGATTACCAGTTAAAGTGGATGAGATCCTTGTAGATATATTTTATTTCTTAGAGAAGAGTGTAAAGAGAAAAGAACGCCTTCAGAAATTTCAGAACTTGCACAATAAGGAAGCAAAGAAAATTCTGAAGCATGTATGTACTAGGTGGTTATCTTTAGGCAGATGTTTGGATAGACTACTGGACCAGTGGGATCCTCTTCTTTCTTTCTTCAAGGAGGAAGTAATATTATGTACCCAAAACATTTCCACAAGCTTGACATCTTTCAGAATACCTAAAGTTGAACAAAGTGGATCCAAAGAGTATCAGAAGAAGAGAATTCTTGATTCTGCTACTACACATGCCCCTAAAAGAATAGCATATTCTTCCAAATGTGACAAACCCATCCTAAAAAGTAAGACTTCTGCTACAACTCGTGAGGAAAAATTGTTTATGTTCCTGTCCTCAAACTTGAACAAGGCCTTTTGCACTTTTCTTCATGTGACTATTCCTGTATTTGACAAATTGAATGTTGCCCTTCAGACTTCTTCCCCACAAGTTCACTTGTTATTAGAACTTCTAATGGATTTGCTAAAGCAGCTGTTCACCAAGTTTGTTAAGCCCAAAATTGTCAAAAGCTCCTCATTGCTTGAAGTTGAGTACAACTTGATTCAAAATCAAAGAAGTGATGATGAGTTAGTTATTGGCATTCAAACTTCGAACATAGTGAATGATCTCCAGGATACAGATAAATCCCTTTTCTTTTCATCAGTGAGAAACTACTTTTGTACTGCCTGTGACTACATCATCAACAAGTTTCCACTCAAGGATGACGTGCTAAAGAATGCTCAAGTTGCTAGGTTAGACAAAATTGAAGATGCACAGTTTTCTTCCGTTCGTTTTTTCTTGGAAAAGTTTCCTATCATGTTATGCAAGGAAGAGAATGAAACTACCGATGAGGTGGTGAATGAGCTTCAGAGGCAGTTTACAGCTCTTCAGGTAGATGACACTTTGGCTGCACATCAAGATGCTGCAAGTGATTCCAGTTGGGCACAAATATCAAGAATTCGTGGAGCCGATGGACTTCTTAAGTATAACCGAATTTCTAGAGTAATGCTCTCTATTCTCACCATACCCCATAGCAATGCAGAATGTGAACGTGTTTTCAGCCTTGTGAAGAAAAATAGAACACAGTTCAGGTCATCCATGTCCAATGAATCTCTGGAGTCTATTTCTATTTTGAAGACCAGGAGTTCTGGTCCCTGTTATGACAAAGCATTTTCTCAAGACTTTTTGCTGGAAGCTAAAAAGGCCACAACCATGACTTTAAAGTCGAACTAGCATGTGATTTGCAGTGTGTATTATATTATTTCTTGCCTGTGTTACGTTAAACAAGTTTTATTGTGTAAAACCTTTTTCAAATATCGTATATCGGCTTAATTTATCAAGGAAGTCCTGTTATGTATGCTCCAAACCAATATTCACCACGCCTGCTGCTGATTAACATGGATTTCTTCTTGATTGTTATGTTCATCTACAAATCATGTAAGTAGATATGATTTCATTGAAATATCCTGTTTAAAGCATGAATTATTGTATTTTGTAGCCCAGAAGTATTATTATTTTCGTCAAGCCGGGGTATGTCGAAAATCGTTAAATTTTTTGTCGCGCGTGAGTTTTACTGATAGCCCTTTTCAAAAGTTGGCAGGTATGCATATAAACCAGCGAGCCGCGGCGAGGAGGCAGTGTGTATTGCAGTGTATTGGTGTGTATTGGACAGTATTGGTCAGTGCTAGGGTGTATTGAAGTGTGGCCGAGTGGGTGAGTGCGCAGCAGTACAGTGATTATTACTGGACGTCTACGGTAACAGAGTGTAAGCCTGTCTGCCAGGGTGCAACTTTGAGTCAGGACTGTTAGTGCTTGGAGGTGTCACGGTGCTTCGTGGAAGTCGTTGTCGTGGGATCGACACGGGACGAGCAACAGCGCACAAGGAGCAGCAAGAGGACTCTGGAAGTAAGTGTAGTGGCAGGGACAAGGCTGTAGAGAACCTGTGTAGACTGTACGTGTGAGTGTAAGCTGGAACACTGTAACGCCTCACGGACAGAGAGAACATAAATGTGGAAACTAATAGTGACCAGTAGTGTTTTCTGAAGTTAGACTCAGTGTGTGTGTATGTGTGTGCACTGTGTATGTTTGTAGGCCTGTAATAAATTATATTTCGTTAAAGGAACAATTGTGTTTGTGCTTTTCGCCCACCGTAATCCAGTTAACGTAAGTGCCACTAGGGGGTGGCACGTAACAACTGGTGTCAGAAGTGGGATTACGATCTCAAGCAAGCACAACACCTGAAGGTCCTAGGTTCAAAATCGTGCAGTTCATTGTATCACTGTTCATTATTCTCCTGCGATTGCATGCCCGTCACAAGTCGGACAAATAAAATGGATGCGCAAATACAACTCCTGCTAGAAAAGTTAACTTCCAAGATAGAGGACGTGGAGAAGAAAATGACAGAACATTTCGAAAAAGTGGGTAAGAAAATGACGGAACATTTTGAAAACCTGGGATAGAAAATGGTGATATATTTGGAAAAGAAAATTGGGGAAAGTTCCGAAAATTCTGAAAAGAAAATGGAGCAGGGAACTAGTCAGGACGAGCTGAAATATGACCTGAAATCAAGACCGGAGTATAACAAGCTTGGAGGTGATATGGAAAGTGGCGCGGCAGAGGACGCTGATGGCCAAGACAAACAGTTCGTGGAGTCCGGAGTTCGGAATGCTCAGCGAGTCAGGGACGAGCCACTGGGAAGCGTCAGGGGCATGGAAATAGGGCCGAGACTTAGCAGCTCTGACGACAGGAACAGCGTCACGAGTGTGAGGACGCCGCACATCGATGAGGCTTCATCATGGCAGATCTTCGGGACCGGGTTCGACACTGTGGCGAACCATGCCAGGTGCACGCTGGAGGACGGAGCCGTTCAGCTCATCACAGGACTTCGCCTGGTGGATGTGCTACACGACGTCCGGACGGGGACTGGGTACAACGGGATCGTCGCTACGCTGGAGGAGCATCGTGGGGTCTATCAGCTACCTTCCATGTACCACCTACGCCTGGAAGGGAGGAACGGGAGCGCGAGTATGTCAATTGAAGAGCTCGCGCTGGCTGGCTCGCCTCCCGAGCACGTGCACCAAGAGGCGGCGTACATCTTCGTGGATGGGCATTGCGACACCATGGTACGTGAGTATTCGATGATCGGGGGAAAGCGCTACCCAAGGCAGGTAAAGACCATCGTGTTGGGAATGGCGGCGGCGAAGAGGACAGCATGGGTGACGCCACCGAGGAGGAGTAACGCCGCCGGAGACGAAGAGGCGGTGGAGGTTGACTACCCTCCACCAAGGCAGCGTAAACCACCACTGGGACGCCGTTGCAGCAGGAAAGTCACCTGTTGGCTACGGAGTGAAAGAGGCCATCTAATTAGCAGCTGTCGGCGAGGAACAGCCTCACGGTTAGAAAAGCGAGTGACGGCCAGCCTAAACAGGGGCTTGTCAGCACCGTCAATGCCACCCCCTCAGACCTTGGACAGTCTTTATGATGAACAACTCGAGGCGAGTTGCTTTAAGGAGGGGAGCAGTGTTGCGTGTTGCCGTAGGCCAGCAGGAGGCTCCCGGGGGGAGGGGCAGTGTGACAGTCTAGTGGCCTTGGCCAAACCCCGCAGGGGGAGGGAGAGAGTGCCCACACCCTCTCGGTTCCTCCCACGGCCATACATTAACAAAGCACCTGTGAGTCGGTGCGAGCCGGCCAGAGAATACGCGAAGATTCTGGATGTGGAACCAACCAGAACAGACTCAATGCGGCAATGGGTTGTGACATTTCGAACTTTCCAGGTCAGGGACTGATCCCATATAAACCAGCGAGCCGCGGCGAGGAGGCAGTGTGTATTGCAGTGTATTGGACAGTATTGGTCAGTGCTAGGGTGTATTGAAGTGTGGCAGAGTGGGTGAGTGCGCAGCAGTACAGTGATTATTACTGGACGTCTACAGTAACAGAGTGTAAGCCTGTCTGCCAGGGTGCAACTTTGAGTCAGGACTGTTAGTGCTTGGAGGTGTCGCGGTGCTTCGTGGAAGTCGTGGTCGTGGGATCGACACGGGACGAGCAACAGCGCTCAAGGAGCAGCAAGAGGACTCTGGAAGTAAGTGTAGTGGCAGGGACAAGGCTGTAGAGAACCTGTGTAGACTGTACGTGTGAGTGTAAGCTGGAACACTGTAACGCTTCACGGACAGAGAGAACATAATGTGGAAACTAATAGTGACCAGTAGTGTTTTCTGAAGTTAGACTCAGTGTGTGCGTATGTGTGTGCACTGTATATGTTTGTAGGCCTGTAATAAATTATATTTCGTTAAAGGAACAATTGTGTTTGTGCTTTTCGCCCACCGTAATCCAGTTAACGTAAGTGCCACTAGGGGGTGGCACGTAACAATATTACTTGTTTATTATGTAATTCCATGTATTTCACTGTCGCCAAGATCACCGTATAATTCTTGGATTACCGTATTTAAGATCCTCTTCGGTACAGAATTCCGTCACCTCAGCGTCTCTAAAAGCCGCAGTAGTAAGTGGGACGTCGAACCAATAACATTATTGTCACTGCAAATGTTCCCTTCGGGGCAATCCTATCTGCTCCAACCCCAGTGCACTAGTCGTTCACAGTCGTTTGCTGCTAAAGGCTCTCCTACTGAACTCACCTATACTCTTGTGCTGCTCACTCCTACCACCTGTGTTTCCACTTCCTCTATCACTAGGGACGTTCTTCATCACCACGGAGCAGCTTCGGTAGCATGCTGATCTGCTATACCCAAGATCGCAGGTTCAAACCCGGCCGAAGTCGTTGGATTTTTAAGAGCGTAAAATCCTTCAGTATGCCTTCCATCGGAGGGGAAGTAAAGCTCAGTTAGTTCGTCATCGAGGTTTTAAGGGACGTAACTACGAGGTCGTCTGCCCCTGAAAGTAAAGCCCATTCCATAGATGTATGCCATGTAAAAGAACCTTCCACTACAAGTGTAGTGTGTAGCCAACTTGGTAGGTTTTATTTGGCTGGTTAGAAACGTTCTATCAAGTTCGCCGCTAAGTGATGGTGTCCATCTGGTAGCCAAAATTGGAACTACAGTAAAACCTCGATTATCCGTTCTAATGCCCGGGAAGGGGTGAACGATTAATCGAAAAAAACTGATAATCCATACTACTAATTTTAATGGACTTTAAAGCACATAAAATACATACTGTATAACATTAAAATGCAGTGCAATAAACCCTCTTTAAAACCAAAATATAGTCGAAGCTACAACAGTAGGCTACATGCTAAATATTCACCTAAATTACCAGCAGACCATAAATGAATTAATTTACCGGGTGTCATTTAAGCTGCTTTAAAAAAATTCGTTACTTTTTTTTTTGCACTCTCCTACAGCTTGTTTTCTTCTTTATGTCCATTCTGAGCTTCCTTATTACTAGAATGTCTGAAAAATCCGTATCGTCCTCTTGCTCCAAGAATTCCATTAGCATTTCAGCCGACTCCAGTGCTGTCTGAAGTGGTAAACGATTGTTTGTGACGCACTCTTCTTGTCCATTTCCCTCACTTTCACCCGTCACTTTGCAGCTGACTGCCGTGTTCCTGTTGGCGCTTTTATTTACTATTTCGTCATCAGTTAAAATGTGATGCCCTGGCAATAGAAGAAAATCCACAGCCTGCTTCCAGTCTCCGACCGGGTCAGGAATGGAATGAATGAAGCCCCCATCTAGCGGCGAGGATATGAACTGTGCCGGCTGCCGAGGCCTGACGCACTCCTCTGGGGCAATGATTAAATGAATGACAAATGAAATGATAGTGGAGAATGTTGCTGGAATGAAATTTTGACAGGGAAAACCGGAGTACTCGGAGAAAAACCTGTCTGCCTCCGTTTTGTCCAGCACAGATCTCACATGGAGTGACCGGGATTTGAACCACGGACCCAGCGGTGAGAGGCCGGCGTGCTGCCGCCTAAGCCACGGAGGCTTCCCTGGCAATACATACAATCAATAATACGGAGCTTGTATTGTGCAATTAACACAACACGAGCAGTAGTGGCAGGACTATCACACTGAATATAGCAGCATGCAGGCACCATTTTGAAAACACAAGTTATTAACCCTGCATTGGTCCCGGAGAAATTTCAACGTAAGTAGTCGCGGGTGAGATTTTCGCTCACCTTCGTAATTTGAACCTTTATACACAAATGACTGTTTTGAAAGGTACGGTAATAGGTTTATTTGCTTTCGTGAAGTATCTAATGGATATTTACGTAAGAAAATACTTCAATTTTGTAGAACAATAATAATAATTAAACAATCTAAATCAGAGCACCCTAAATATGGCATCTAAAAATATTCTCTGGCAGACGCTCGCGTTTATTAATCATACCTGCCAACCCTTCCGATTTATTCGGAAACTTTCCGAATTTTCACCTCGTCTTCCGATCTTCTTAATTACTATTATTTCTTCCGAATTTTGGGCCCCAGTGATATATTGTAAAATAAAAAGGAACTGCAAATAATTTCCATTCTCAAGGAGATTCTCTCGTAAGTCGTAATTGCTTTTGTGATTTGTGTAACCTTGTTTTTTTTGTAAGTTTCTCGCTTGGCAGTGAGCTCCATAGCTGCGATCTCAGAATGGTGAGTCAGCTGATCGGCCTACCGCATACTGATTGGTGGTATTTAACGGACAAACAGGTGTCAAGTCTGCGCTGATTAGTCAAGGTTGGCCACGTGACTGTGCAGAATGGGTGAAACCTTGTATGCTACGCGCAGCGATTGTGACTTCCTCCGTTTGACTCTGCTAGCGTCACGTTTAGTGCATTTAATTGAGGTATTAATGTGTGCGTCTGTAGATAATTATTTCAACGAGTTGTGTCGATGATTGTTTTGTGTCGTGTATTTTAAGTTTCTCTCGTCACGTTATGGCGACAAAACCTGAGAAAAGTTATCTACTAGTGTTCAAAGAAAGCTATAAAACTGAATTTCCATTCATTTTACAATCTAGTAGAGGAAACCATTTGCTCTTTGTTCCGTGTGTCGTTGCGATATAAATATTTCTCATGGTGGCAAAACTGACATTGTAACTCACAGCAACACTCTAAAACACAAGGACAGTGCTAGTTGTTTACAGGAGAACAAAAAATTAGGTACGTTTTTTGTTCATGGGAATGAAAACAATGCTGCCATTCGAGCGGAATGTTTGTTCACGGCATTCATCGTAGAACATAACCTCTCTTTATCATGTTCCGATCACGTGGGACAATTGTTTAGAAAAATGTTCCCGGATACGGAAATTGCGAAGAATTATGCCTGTGGGAGGACAAAAACATCCGTCATTGTTCATGAAATGGCACGTGACGCCGATTCAAAAATTATTAATATTTTAAAATATGGGCCTTTTGCGATCTCCACTGATGGTAGCAATGATAGAGATAGTGAGCTGTATCCTGTCGTCGTGTCGTTTTTCAACAAAGAATCTAAGATGATTGAAAATCGTTTGCTATCCATGGAAAATTTGGAAGGTGACTTGACTGGTGCTAACATTGGTAATTTGCTTCTTCGTCTTCTGGAAAGACATGCCATTCCAATGGCAAACTGTATAGCTTTTAGTGCAGACAATGCCCCTGTTATGATAGGGAGGTAAAATTATGTTGCTGCGAAATTAAAAGAGCAGTGTAAAGACGTCAGTTGTTGTAGGATGGCCATGCCATTTAATCTATCTGGCTGCTGAGAAAGGTGCTGATTCCCTTCCTGTGAAAATTGATGAGATAATGATTGATATTTATTATTATTTAAACAAAAGCTGCAAGTGGAAAGATCATCTGAAGTTATATCAAGCTCTTTACCAAACTGATGTTAGGAAAATACTGAAGCATGTGTGCACGCGTTGGTTGTCCTTGGGTAAATGCTTAGAAAGACTGATTTCACAGTGGAAGCCACTGCTGAGTTTTTTTAAGGCTGAGGTGAACTAGTCCACTGGCACAAACACATCTCTCAAGTATTTCCAAATTCCCAAAGTAAAGGCACATGAAGATTAGCCTACAGAAGTGTAATTTGGTGTTAGTGTGAACAACAAGAGTACAAGATCAAGCATGTGTTATCATTGGCAAAAGGAAGTTGGAGAGCATTTCTTCTCCGTCTGTAAGGAAAAAAGTGACGGAACCAAGTCAAACTGTTGGTATTTCAAGACAGGAGGGACTATTTCTTTTTCTGTCATCTAACTTAAATGAGGCATTTTGCTTGTTTCTGGTATTTACCATCCCTACATTTGAAAAATATAACAAAGTTCTTCAATCGCAAGCACCTCACTTCCATGTCCTAAGATTCATGCTGACTGATATGCTGACAGAAATGCTCTGTAGGTTTGTTAAGCCAGTGGCCATAAAGAAATATTGCATAATTTTAGAAGTGGTCTATCACACAAGAGAGAATCAGAAAGCTGATGATGATTTGGTAATTGGTTCAACAACATCTAGTTGTGTAGAAAATCTGGCTCCTAAGGAGAAGAAGGTCTTTTATTTACATGTCAGGAACTACTTCACTGCAGCCTCTGATTATATTATTCATAAATTTAATTTGGACAGTGAGTTTTTTGTTAATGCTCAAGTGGCACAGATAAGGTCTTTGTCTACTGCTTCCTTTAGTGCCGTGAAGTATTATATCTCTTAAGTTTCCAATTATGTTGCCAAAAAACGACGGTGAAGATGAACACCAAGCAATGGATGCTTTACAATGCTAGTTTTGTGCTCTCCAAATGGAGGATTTGCCATTTTCTATTGTGGAAGGAAAAAGAGCAGATTGTTCTTGGTCTGCAATAGAGATATACGAGGTGGAGATGGGTGTCTGAAATATGACAGACTAGCTAGAGTAATGCTATCAATATTAACTATCCCACACAGCAACGTTGAATGTGAGAGATTGTTTAGCCAGGTGAAGAAGACAAGGACACAATTCCGATCATCTCTGAATGACGAAAACCTAAACGAACTGTTAGTGGTTAAATCATGCCTAAGTGGAAAAAGGTACGAGCAGCAGTATCACGGGGCATTTTTGAAGAGAGCAAAGTCGGCTACATGATCTGCATTAAATCAGTAAGCAGTCTCAAGATTACTATCCACATGTACTGTATATACATCACCTAATCATAATTAGGTAAGTAATGTTGTCCATGGTAATTAACTTTAGTCTGACAAGACGTGAATATGTGGTAGCGAATGAGAAGTGTAATCCATCAGAATGATTGTATGCATTTTCTTTAAACACACAATTATGTTCTCTTATGTTTAAATATTGGCCATCCGTACTACTCGATGATTGATTACATTTTTGTGAATTTTATGCTGAATTCATACTTTGCCAATAAAGACACGCAGGTCTTTTGTGTACCCCCTTTCGCCCACGCCACGGTATACTGCGCATCATGAAATCTATGATTTAAAAAAAATCTTCCTATTTTTGACTTCCGAAGGTTAGCAGGTATGATTAAGCATAAATACAAAATGGAAGTTTATATGGGTTGCTTTCCCTGGACCTTACTCTGTTGTGAACAAGCCTGCAGAGGTTGTCAAAATGCTAGCACATCCTATTGAGAATACTGGAAGGAACTTCACTGTGGGTTATTACTTTTCATCGGTTTCCCTGGCTCTTAGACTTGTTGAAAAAAGGATTGACAGTAGTGGGAGCTGTTAGAAGAAAATAAGGCAGAGATTGCCCAATGGTCTTCTGCATCCACATAAGAATCGTTCAAAACGCCAGAGAGATAGAATAGCCCAAATAATGCAGTTATTTCTTCACAGTGTTTCGAGCGTCCCCTTCTCGTGCGTAATTTTCACATTTGTATGTTGGTGCAGTCCACAATTTCTTGGATAGTTTCTGGAAGAAAAATCGATCTCCACGCCTCACTGCGGGAGGTCCCAATTTTTGCCTCATCTTTTAATCCAGGAAGGCGTCGAACAAGGTGCTTTTGTCTGTTTTTATTTGGCAACGTATTGTGGTCAATGGATGTACCTGGTCGTGCGTCAATCTTCCCCCGAGTACTGTGCACCAGGATTATCCAGTTCATTGCCAGAAATGTCTGAAGCACTGAATCACTAAATTTTATATTAACCTCTTCGTCTTCACTAGCACTGCCAACTTCCAACAAATCATTATCTTCCTCACAATTTCTTCTTAATTCTTGCTCCACCTTGTCCTACTAGACCATAACCTGTTCCTCTAGTTTATTAGCCATTTTTAAATTCGCTAGAGAACAAACTATGCCACAAAAAGTAACACAAAAATAGTTACGTTTATGGTCGCGGGTGAGGGAAAGTCTCACTTCTCTGCAAGCGTGTACAATAATAGTAACCGTGTGAATGTTTCAAGTGTTCACTTGCTATTGTTGCGGGAGATGTCATGTTATGCCCCCTACTAGGAATACCTAGGAGGGTAGGTGAATCCGCATGCGGGCTGCAAAGTTACTTGCAAGACATTTCCAAAGTGAGATAATCCCCTCCCCCCGTGACCACTTCCGGGTTAAAATTGATAACCCGGCATCTTTACAGTAATGAAACGTAGTCTTGCTAAAAGGCTTTCTCTGCAAAAGGCACAAGATCATCAGTATCAGTGAATTTACATAGTCAATGTATCTCTATGCAAGTGTGTGTGTCTGCTTTGACATCCCTTCCCTAATAAATTACAAAATCAAGTTGCATGAAAATGATAAAACTTGACCCATGAATTTAAGAGAAAGTAGATTGTATTATGTATTTTATATGTTTCACCTGATGTTTGCTTGATGAAATGAAATATATTGGGACTGGCTGTGTGGCTCGGCTGTGCCCAAGGTTGCATGATCGAATCCTGGTGCAGTCAGTTGTCATTTGAGGGTGCACAAATGTGAGGGAGCCGTGTCAGTAGATTACTGGCACATTAAAGATACCCATCGGGGCAAAATTCCGGCACTCCAACGTCTCTAAAAGCCGCAGTAGTTGAAACGGGACGTAAAACCAATAACATTCTTATTACATTATAGAAACATGTCGACTTCCTCTTTGTAGAACAGTGGAATTCTAATATGTACACCAGTATTCTTCTCTTTACAGCTATGCTACAGGGTGTTCGTATACTCGCCGGACGCAATATTCAGATTCTTTTGCTGACATACACATACAAATGTAGTGATTACACACAATAGTTCCACATACCTACAAGTGAAGGACATTATTTTTTAAACTCCGGTGGATGTAATCTGGAAGTAATATAATAAAATAATAACCCCTGGCACTACAGCCCGTGAAGGGCCTAGGCCTACCAAGCGACCGCTGCCCAGCCATTTGGCCTGTAGATATTGGGGTGACGCGTGATCAGCGCATCGGGTCCCCTCGGTTGTTAATCTTGGTTTTCGTGATCGGGGCGTTGCCTCACCGTCCGACAGCTACTCAATTGCCCTCACGAGGCTGAGTGCACCCCGTCTCAGCCCTCACGTCAGTTTTTAAAATCCCTGACGGAGCCGGGAATCAAACTTGGGGGAGAGGCAGGTGCGCTACCCCAACACCATGGGGCCGGCTAATCTGGAAGTGCTGAGAGTAATAAATGTTCAGACATAACACTAAGTCTTTTTCCACACATTGCGTTCCCACAGTTCCAGTTCACAAGAGCTGTAGAATGTGACCACCAATTTCTCGCAGGCACAAAATTTTCACGCTTACACATGTTTTGCGGCACTTTTTTCAGAGCTGCTGATGTTATTTCTCCAAATAAATTAGAAATTGCTTCTGTGAGTTCTTGTAAGGAATGCATATTATCTCTGTATACTCTTTCTTTTAAATATCCCCATAGATTTTCTTTTGGGTAGGGATGTTGTGGCCCCATCGCCCAGTGGGAAACCACTGCAATCAGCCAGTTGAGTATTGGCGGGAAAGCCATACCCAAGTGGGTAAGGAGGAAATGCCTGTCCAAACCCTGACATCTGGGGCATCCTGTCTTCAGGGGATAAATATGGAGGATGGGAAGGTAACCCAACAAACCACTTTGTTGGGCCAATCGCCCATGTGGAGGTAAAGTGATTCTGAGAACTACAAGTAGCCTCGGATTGGGCAGAAATGGCTCAAACGAGGTTACCCCGACGCTTGAAGACATAACGGAATTGAAGAAGAAGAATATATTTTTTGTAGAGGTTAAATCGGGCAAACGAGGAGGCCACAAGTTTCTTGAGATTGCTCGAGTTCTGGAAAGAATCGCAACATAGCGATGGTCGCGTATAGCAAGTGGCACCATTTTGCTGGAACTAGCAATAGCGCTCATGAATTGTCGCACAATATCCCACTTTCAGAGCTTTATGTGTGGGCCCAATTGATGCTCCAAGTTCTTACAGATTTCCGTGGAGATCTCTCAATGCACTGCCGAACATCGCGAAGGAAAGTGTCACATTGTACTCTATCACCCATGAAGTCTGTGTCACGAAATCTGCATACAAGATCTCACAAAGAAGATTTACCTGGTGAGGGTTCATCAGGAAATCTATGTCTCCAATTTTCCACACATCTCTCATAACTTTGGCACTCAAAGTAAGCCTCCAATAAAGCAACGCGATGTGCGCGCGTAAAATGCATTGTAGACCGCTTGACCTTGTAAGACTCGCTCTGTGCAAGGCAACAGCCCCACTGTTCTGACATTACTAAAACTGGTTCTAGAATGTCTGATAACATCTCGCAGCAAAGCTTGCAAAATTATTTCGTCAGATACGTGAGCTACGATTTTTCAAAGTCAGAGTCTGGTGACTTTACGAACACTCTGTATATATTTCATGTACAGTAAAACTTGCTCCAAAGGAATCACGTGGGTCCGAGTTCTTCCACCTCCCCCGAATTAGACAAGTTTACGGATTGAACAAAATTATGCAAAAAGATGCACAGATTACTTACCCCTGGTCCATGAGTCTCGTTTGGTGATACAATATACCAGTAACATCTTGATAATTTTTTTATCACCCATGCATAGGCCTGCACAATAACACACTCAACATATTATGAATGTACTTAAACACTAAAAACCTGACAATTTCACGGACAGACAACTTATCCTTCTCGTTCAGTGTCAATTATGTATATATCTTAGCCATCACAACTGATACAAATTTACTGAGAGGACATAAAGTTACAAAACTGTTTACATTAGAATTGGGCTCAAGGTGTACATCGAGATAAGAATCGCTACGGACCCTGGCAAGTATGAGGCAATTAGTGAAGATTTAAATCACATTCTTCGAGGAATTGGGGAAACCACACCTCGTTAGAGCGGCATGATAAGTTATGTGAGGATTGCCCAACCTGCGGCGTGTCGCCGAAACTTCGAAGTAACTATAGCCAACTGGACAAAGAAGTGCGCGCGCACCCCTACCCAAAGCAGTTCCTGTCGTCGCACTAAACTAAGTTGTCATAATTTGATTAATGAAAAATGAAAATCCACAGCCTGCTTCCAGTCTCCGACCGGGTCAGGAATGGAATGAATGAAGCCCCCGTCTAGCGGCGAGGATATGGACTGTGCCGGCTTGCCGAGGCCCAACGCACTCCTCTGGGGCAATGATTAAATTAATGACTAATGAAATGATAGTGCAGAGTGTTGCTGGAATGAAATGTTGACAGGGAAAACCGGAGTACCCGGAGAAAAACCTGGCTGCCTCCATTTTGTCCAGCACAGATCTCACATGGAGTGACCGGGATTTGAACCACGGACCCAGCGGTGAGAGGCCGGCGTGCTGCCGCCTAAGCCACAGAGGCTTCAATTGGATTAATAATTGTGTCAAATGAACATAAATACTTGCTCTTTGTCATGCATGCTGTATGTGGATTGAATATCATCGTACTTCTATTTTAAAGGGATTCATTAAAAATATGTAAATTTATGTTCAGTGTTTTATTCTTTTATCCACTACAAATAAGTATAGAAAACTGCAGCAATACTAAGAAAACTAAGGTCAGATAGCCACAAATCTCACCATATTGCACCTATATTAAAAAAAAAAAAAAAAATCCATAACCCCCAAACCCCCCGGAGTGTTATTGGCCCGCAAGGTCCCCCAACTCTTTACAATGTGGCCCTTAGGTAAGAAAGGTTGGGCACCCCTGCGGTTTGTAAACACCTGGTTCTACCCCTGGCAAAATATTTATGTAGCAATTTTACTGCAGTACCGGATATGCCTAAGTAAATTACACAGCTAGAGCATAAGCTCTGCATTATACAGTAAGGTTTGAACAATTACAGGGTCTTTCATATAAAGTAAGAACGGAAAGCGGCAGTTTTATTATTTGCTGTTGCGGTGGCCTTGGCCGAGATTGTGGTGCGCCATGGCCCCCTGCTATACTATTGAAAGCGCGTGCATAGTACATAGGAGGGCTGTTTTTCTTTTCATGTTCCGATGGACTGTATCAAAATAACTGATTGACTTACCAAACTGATTTTACAACTGAATGATTGCTTGTTTTATTCGTATGTCTCAACTTAATCGCTAAAACGATTCAAACATTTGTCGTATTGTTACACTGGGTTTTCAGTGCCCTCGGCAAAATATTCTGCTGCCACTGAGGTGGGTACGTCTGGACAGTCTCCTGAATTTTTCCTTTTTGATGAGACTTTGCCACCCAACCATACCTTCAATTCTCGGAAGAGGTGAAAATCATTCAGTGCTGGTTTGGACAAAACAGCAGATGGCCCAATATTTCACACTTGAATTCTTTGTAAAAGTCTATCGTAACGCTGGTACAGAGTGGTCGTAAAATCAGTTTGGTTTGTCAATCTGTTATTTTTATACAGTCCATCGGAAGTTGGAAAAAAAAACAACCCAACCCTCGTATGTACTAAGCGCGCGCATTCAATAGTACAGCAGGGGGCCACGGCGCGCCACAAGCTCGGCCAAGGCCACCGCAGCAACGAATAACAAAACTGCCGCTTGCCGTTCTTACTTCATATGAAAGACCCTGTATATCCATAAATCCTTTCCCTTCACATTGGACAAGTTTTGCTGTATTAATATTGGCTGCCCATTATAATTTGACTCGCAGACTGATGAGCAACCTACACACTGAAAATTGTGGTTTCAAATCTCTGTATTAATCATCCTTCCTTCAGCATTTAAGACTGCAGCAATTAAAAGGGATGTTAAAGAGTATAGCTATTTCTCCAAGATTGTATCATTGTCAATTGTTTTCTGATCCAGTTTTTCTCTTTCTAGGTCAGCCCGAGCTTTTGAACACCCTGTCCAACATGGTAAAATTCAGTCTTTTTCGAGAACAAAGGGTCACGGCTTCATCACCCCAGATAGTGATGAGCAATTACTGTTATTTGTGCATATTTCAGAGTGAGTATACCTGTTGCATCTTCAACAATTATGTTGTGCTGATCTTTGTGCAGTGTTGTTTGAATTTATCTTAGAATCTTGTCTTTCGTTAGTCTAAAAGTGGTATGTCGTAAGTCACGTTTTGGCCAGATTGAGAATTGCTTATTAAAATGTGTGTCAAAAATAGCTTTACCTTCCTAGAGTAAGCTCGTAAGTCAAATAAATATCTGAGGGAAATTTATTGTTGAAGACTTAGAGGTTACTCTAGGAAGTTAAAGGTATTTTTGCCACAGATTTTAATACGCAATTCTCAGTATGGCCAAAACTTGACTTACGACATACCACTTTTACACTAACGAGATACGTTATATATAAGTGTTTGGTTCCAAAATTTCAGGTTCTTGACCTTTACCATAAATGAATTGGTCGATGCTGAAAGGGCCTAGGTCACAATTTTGGTGAAAATGAGTTATTGCCAAAATCGTATTACTTGGGACTAAACTTACATGCTATAACGAAGGGACCTCAGTCCCGTGCTCACAAAGCAGAGAAATCCATGCATGCGTTTCATAATTCCACAGGGAAAGGGCTTCAGCCCATATATCATTTGTAACACTGAAGACAGTTGCCGCGCAAATTTACTTCCTCTCTTCCCGCGGTTCCTTATCTAATAGGCAACAACTGAGCGGATTGTTGGGGTTTGTCGTGCGTTCACCTCCTCTGGTTCTCCGTGGACTTCGTATTCTGGCATAGAATAAAAGATAATAATAATGTTATTGGTTTTACGTCCCTTTACACTACACTGGCTTTTAGAGACGCCGGGGTGCCGGAATTTTGCCCCGAAGGGGATCTTTAACGTGCCAGTAAATGTACTGACACGGCTCCCTCGCATTTCGAACCTGCAACCTTGGGCTCAGTAAGCGAGAACGTTACCCCTGAGCCACGCAGCCAGACAGAATAAAAGAAAAATGGTATCAAAATATATTATAATGTGCAGAAGGGGCTCAGTCCATCGTCTTTATTTCATCACCCACACTAGGTAAACATTAGAAAGTCAGGTTTTGTTATGAAATTATATTCAACATAATGGTGGCTATGATACTGGATGGCTTTTCAAAACTAATGCCCGTTGCTCACGGTAAAATGTTTCTTAAAATTTATTGTACAACTAATTTTATAAAAATTTGACGAAAGCGAGCTGTGTTGTTCATGGTAAAATTATTTTATAAAATCTGTGGATGTATCAGAATCGCCATCTACCGATAAACTTCTGAACCAAGAATCAGCTGTTCAACACACATTGGTTTGAGAGTATGGCTCCAACAAACAAAGCAAAAATTGCTGCTTTTGCTGCAATTATATGTTGTACGGTGGTAAACTGGAAGAAAAGAAATGCTAGGAAGTGCTGGACTCGGGAGTGGATAAAAAGAAGAGAAGGAGGTAGAGGAATGCTGTCCTTGATCGAAAATGAATTTAGGTTAGAAGATCAGAATTCATATAGGAATTTTCTAAGAATGGAGGAGATTTCTTCCTTCCTTCTTGCATTTCTATTGTGGTATATGGGCATTTTAACCTCATACAAACCGGATATTTCTGGTACTCGTCCAGTAAAACACTAACAGCTTCCTTAGTCCAGCCGGAGCCTGCCATTTTCGAAGTGTTTGATTACAAGCGAGCTTCACAATCTTCTCACCACGTGGCGCCAGCATCATCGTCATGTCAGGTTCTCCAATTGGTTCGTTTCGCAAAATTAATTTTACGGAATAGAACATGTCCTATTTTATGGAAAGTTTTATCAAAGGTTTTATAAAACTTGAATTTGACCGTGAGCAACAGAAATTTTATAAAATTTAATTATTGTACAATAAATTTAAAGGAAAATTTTACTGTGAGCAACGGGCATAAAGATAAAAATTATATCAAAATATATCATATCGTGCAGAAAGGGCCTCAGTCCATCGTCTTTATTTCATCACCCACACTAGGTAAAAATTTGAATGTCAAGTTTTGTTATGAAATAATATTCAGCAAAATGGTGGCTATGATACTGGATAGCTTTTTAAAACTAAAGATACAACTTAAGGGAATTAAACAGTTTTTTTTTGCATTTTACTCAAAACTGACTCGACTGAACTGAGCCCCTTTCAGTATGGACCGATTCAAATACACACATCAAAAAAAGTTTTGCATCACCTCGGTTCCAAGAGTTCCGGAACCTTTAAATACAAAGG
This sequence comes from Meconema thalassinum, assembly GCA_946902985.2. Lineage (NCBI taxonomy): Eukaryota > Metazoa > Arthropoda > Insecta > Orthoptera > Tettigoniidae > Meconema > Meconema thalassinum. The sequence continues at coordinate 45,135,347 of OX336389.2, read as the reverse complement.
GAATAGAGATCAACACAAACAACATTTCAGCTCGTTTTATTGCTCATGAGACCCACACATTGCATGTTGTACCATCATACAGCTAGACTTTCAGCATTTGTGGTCCAGATTGCAGTACACACCACTACCTCTAATACCCAGTAGTACGTCCTCTTGCATTGATGCATGCCTGTATTCGTCGTGGCATACTATCCACAAGTTCATCAAGACACTGTTGGTCCAAATTGTCCCACTCCTCAACGACAATTCGGCGTAAATCTCTCAGAGTGGTTGGTGGGTCAAGACGTCCATAAACAGCCCTTTTCAACATATCCCAGGCATGTTCGATAGGGTTCATGTCTGGCGAACATGCTGGCCACTGTAGTCGAGCGATGTCGTTATCTTGAAGGAACGCATTCACAAGATGTGCACGATGAGGTCGAGAATTGTCGTCCATGAAGACAAATGCCTCTCCAATATTCTGCCGATATGGGTGCACTATGGGTCGGAGGATGTCATTCAGGTATCGTAAAGCCGTTTCGGAGCCTTCCATGACCACCAGTGGCGTACGTCGGCCCCACATAATGCCACCCCAAAACATCAGGGAACCACCACCTTGCTGCACTCGCTGGACAGTGTGTCTAAGACGTTCAGCCTGACCAGGGTGCCTCCAAACACGTCTCCGACGATTGTCTGGTTGAAGGCATATGCGACACTCATCGGTGAAGAGAACGTGATGCCAATTCTGTGGGGTCCATTCAGCATGTTGTTGGGCCCATCTGTACCGCGCTGCATGGTGTCGGGGTTGCAAAGCTGGACCTCGCCATGGACGTCGGGAGTGAAGTTGCGCATCATGCAGCCTATTGCGCACAGTTTGAGTTGAAACACGACGTCCTGTGGCTGAACGAAACGCATTATTCAACATGGTGGCATTGCTGTCAGGGTTCCTCCGAGCGGCAATCCGTAAGTAGCGGTCATCCACTACAGTAGTAGCCCTTGGGCGGCCTGAGCGAGGCCTGTCATCGACAGTTCCTGTATCTCTGTACCTCCTCCATGTCCGAACAACATCGCTTTGGTTCACTCTGAGACGCCTGGAAACTTCCCTTGTTGAGAGCCCTTCTTGACACAAAGTAACAATGCGGACGCGATCGAACTGCGGTATTGACCTTCTAGGCATGGTAGAACTACAGACAACATGAGCAGCGTACCTTCGTCCTGGTGGACTGACTGGAACTGATCGGCTGTCGTACCCCCTCCGTCTAATAGGCCCTGCTCATGCATGGTTGTTTACATCTTTGAGCAGTTTTAGTGACATCTATGAACAGTCAAAGGGACTGTATCTTTGATACAATATACACAGTCAACGTCTATATGCCGGAGATCTGGGAACCGAGGTGATGCAAAACTTTTTTTGATGTGTGTACTGTAGAATCTATTTTTATGTAGCCTACACACTAGCTGCAATACCCATGCTTCGCTTCTGATGAGAAATGGCAAAACTTAGGACTGCGCACAATTTCATGAAAGACAATTCTCTGCACTTCATGCGTGACTGCCATTTCAAGATTCTGGAACATCCGATAATGTCCAAAAAATACAGCAGATAGTCCTACCAACATTTTATTTTTGGGAGGAAGATCCCAAAGGTGGTTTACAGCATACTACATGGCGTTGCTGTGCGTATGCCATTCGTAATGAATCCCATAATTGTGTAGAAATCTCGTTAATAACTCGCAGTGTACTTTGAGACCAGGACTAGTTTGCAGCAGCACGGTTATCTGATTGAAAGGCCTGAAGATATGCCATATAGCTGTGGAGTAATGTTTTAGGCATAAACAGCACATTGTTTAATTTGTGATGTACTCCATGCACATACACCTCGCATTGGAACAATTTGTGATGTACTCCATGCACATACACCTCGCATTGGAACAATTTGTGATGTACTCCATGCACATACACCTCGCATTGGAACAATTTGTGATGTACTCCATGCACATACACCTCGCATTGGAACAATTTGTGATGTACTCCATGCACATACACCTTGCATTGGAACAATTTGTGATGTACTCCATGCACATACACCTCGCATTGGAACAATTTGTGATGTACTCCATACACATACACCTCGCATTGGAACAATTTGTGATGTACTCCATGCATATACACCTCGCATTGGAACAATTTGTGATGTACTCCATGCACATACACCTTGCGTTGGAACAATTTGTGATGTACTCCATGCACATACACCTCGCATTGGAACAATTTGTGATGTACTCCATGCACATACACCTCGCATTGGAACAATTTGTGATGTACTCCGTGCACATACACCTCGCATTGGAACAATTTGTGATGTACTCCATGCACATACACCTCGCATTGGAACAATTTGTGATGTACTCCATTCACATACACCTCGCATTGGAACAATTTGTGATGTACTCCATGCACATACACCTCGCATTGGAACAATTTGTGATGTACTCCATGCACATACACCTCGCATTGGAACAATTTGTGATGTACTCCATGCACATACACCTCGCATTGGAACAATTTGTGATGTACTCCATACACATACACCTCGCATTGGAACAATTTGTGATGTACTCCATGCACATACACCTCGCATTGGAACAATTTGTGATGTACTCCATGCACATACACCTCGCATTGGAACAATTTGTGATGTACTCCATGCACATACACCTCACATTGGAACAATTTGTGATGTACTCCATGCACATACACCTCGCATTGGAACAATTTGTGATGTACTCCATGCACATACACCTCGCATTGGAACAATTTGTGATGTACTCCATGCACATACACCTCGCATTGGAACAATTTGTGATGTACTCCATGCACATACACCTCGCATTGGAACAATTTGTGATGTACTCCATGCACATACACCTCGCATTGGAACAATTTGTGATGTACTCCATGCACATACACCTCGCATTGGAACAATTTGTGATGTATTCCATGCACATACACCTCGCATTGGAACAATTTGTGATGTACTCCGTGCACATACACCTCGCATTGGAACAATTTGTGATGTACTCCGTGCACATACACCTCGCATTGGAACAATTTGTGATGTACTCCGTGCACATATACCTCGCATTGGAACAATTTGTGATGTACTCCATGCACATACACCTCGCATTGGAACAATTTGTGATGTACTCCATGCACATACACCTCGCATTGGAACAATTTGTGATGCACTCCATGCACATACACCTCGCATTGGAACAATTTGTGATGTACTCCGTGCACATACACCTCGCATTGGAACAATTTGTGATGTACTCCGTGCACATACACCTCGCATTGGAACAATTTGTGATGTACTCCATGCACATACACCTCGCATTGGAACAATTTGTGATGTACTCCATGCACATGCACCTCGCATTGGAACAATTTGTGATGTACTCCATGCACATACACCTCGCATTGGAACAATTTGTGCCCCATCCATAAATTACATGCAAATTTTAGCCTATTTTCATTTATGAAAAAAAAATAGGCTTATGAGATAGCTTTTTTTGTCTGTGTGTGTGTGTCTAATAAAATCTAAATAGCTGGAGCGATTTCAATGCAACTCGGTAAGGACATAGTACTATTTTGTCCACTCCCGACCGTGCCCTTCAAATTTTATTACTTCTCACCAATCTAATCCTGGGAGAAATATTTCAGTGGCATTCTATATCTCCTAAACTATTACTGATATCGCCCTAAAATTTAGTACGGTAATAGGGAATAGCTATGCTCAGCTATGTGATGCTTAAAAACATGTTAAGTACAAAACCAACATGGCGGCCAAGCAAAGTTCAGATATTTAATTGGCATTTTCTCCAAATTTAATGAACCGAGCACAGTGAAACTTGGTACGATAAATGTTTATACACGATTTAATATACCGTATTTACTCGCCTATAAGACCCCCTCACCTATAGCACACCCCCCCCCTCAATTTTCGACTATTATTGGGGGAAAAAAGTTATTGTAAAAAAAAAGGAATTGGGAAGGAGAAATAATCAGAATAATATAGCAAATAGGCCTACAACATTCCAGTTAACGGTAAAACCCACGCTTCTGCCTGCACCACCTGTGCGTTGTTACGACACACACACCCCTACCCTCCAGCTTACGAGTAATGGGTCTCGCGTCCCGCACGGCCGAGTGTAGTGTATAACTAAGAAGTGCGCAGTACACAAGCAGGACTGAAGATGAGCAAGAGAACAAGTTTTACGGCATCCTTCATGTTGGAAGTGCTAGAATTTGCTGCAGAAAATGGAGTGAAAGCGTCGAGTCATAAATACGAAGTGCAGCTGTGTATGATTCGGTATTGGCGCAACCAAAAGGAAAAATTATTGGGAACCAAGAAAACTTTTAAGTCCTTCCTCGGTGTGAAGAAAGGAAAGTATAAAAATGTGGATATAAAAGTTCTGGGGTGGGTTCGAGAAACAATGGCCACGCTGTAAATCACGAAATGTTGCAGTTTAAAGCACGCGAAATTGCAAGAAGTCTTGGCATTGCAGGGAATGAATTTAAAGCTAGTAGAGGTTGGACAGAACGCTTTATGCACCGGAATGGACTAAGTTTGCGGAGAAGAACGTCACTGTGCCAATGACTTTATAAAAGTCGGTCAGTATTAGGAATAAATCTTTCGTATTTCAGATGCCGCGCAACGTGGCAACACTGCATAACCTTGAACACAACACATGCACCGCTGTGAGGCTCAGAGCTGCCTAGTCCTGTGACCAGTCAGCTGTGATGATGCAAGGCAGTGGCTATTTATATGGGCTATTATAACTTTTATCGTAAATAAAGTATAGGTTACAATAACTATTTTGTGTGTTGATTTAAGGACGCTAGGTGCTCCTTTTTGTGCCTTTGTACCACACCATCCTTACCTATATCAAGGGAAATTTTCACCCCCCTAATTTTGACGCCAAAAATTCGGGGGGAAAAAGGTGGTGTTATAGGCGAGTAAATACGGTACTGCCATCTGATTCAATTGAGTATAAACAAGTATGAATGATTCAATTAGGTTATCAATACGGAACCAGAATGAACCCTCCAAGTTCTGAAATCTGATTCAATTCAATTTTTCACATAACAAGAATGCGGCTGTGCAAAATTTTAAAATTATGTTTATATATTTTGTTTCCTAATCATGCGATTGAAGTGAATGTTTGAATATAAACCTATGTAATATTTTTCATCTAATGGTACATAACTCTATGACCTAAATATAGAAAAATCGAACTTGACGATCATCCAAAATATTTCGACGGTTCTCATTATCTCCAAATCTCTACAGCAATCTACTGAAATTTTGTATGTTGAAAGAGGAAATTAACACAAGTTCACCTATAGGCTATTCATTAACCTGATGAACACAAATCCAAATGACGGCGATGCAAAATTTAAATATTTATAGAGATGTTTCTCGTGACCTGTTCATCCGAGAGCAGTGACACTTAAAAGGGAACTGTCCATATGGTCATATCAAAACCGACAATGATATTTCGTAGAGATGATGAGGAAACCATGCATTGGTGATGTACAAAAGATTAGCTGCCATTTCGAACTGGAAGGTATCGAAATTTTGATACAAAATCCGTGTGACAACGCCACTACTGGACAACCCTTGCATCTTGCCGGCTTGTGCGGCGCACAGCGGAGTGGAGTTGCAGTTGTGCTGGAGAGGGAGAGAACGAACTGGCAGGCTACCACGCGCCAAGGACACTTCATTGTTAAGGAACGAATGTGAAACATAAATGAAGTTCGTTAATCGCATGATAAAAATAGAAATATTTTTGACACCATGCACAACGAATATGCACTTTGAGGCCACATTGTTCTTCACTGTTTTCCTTACTTATTTTAAGGCAATATTTCGCAGGCACTTCGAACTCGGGAGGTCTCTGCATGTGTAATTGGTTGTGAACCACGAATATTGAACCATGGGGAAGAAAATTGAAAATGAACGAAGGATTGCATTTTCAGTACGCTGTTTCTCTGATATACATCAAACTGAACGTCTTCACAAGCCGACACAATGTCTGTTAAACGGCGATACAAAGCTTTCCATTGCCGGAAGAAATACTGTTACGGCTGTGAGTTTGTGTCATCGCTCGCCGCATGAGTCACAACTGCCCCAGGGCTGGGCTGTGCCCTGCCTCGTGTATTGCGTGCGCCTTATGCAACAGGGCTACTAGGACAAAGGGATGGTCCAGAATATTCGTGACTGAGCCAGCGATGGAACCCTCGGGAAGCCGTGAACCCTGGATGGATCCAGAAGCATTTATTGAGTCACCGGCCTGCTATATAAGTGCGACCTGTCAAGCAGTGGTTGTTGTTGTGTTTTACGAGCGAGTGCGAGCGCTTATCCTGAGCGACAGAAGTGTGGTGACTTGCGAAACCCCTAGTGAAGCTGATTCTCTTGACAGCGAAGGGAGTGAGGAGCTTACAGGGGACTGCCTGTGTTTTGAGCGAGTGTGCTTACTCAGTGCGAGAGAGGTCATTGTGGTGAGTTGCAAAACAGTGAGTGACAGACCTAGTGCAGCTATTTTCAGCCAGCGTACGGGACCAGACTCATTATCGAGAGGATTAACTGTGGTCTGTTGACAAGTGAAAGGGGAAGTATTCTCGACGTGAGGAAACTGGAGTAAGGTAATAATTGCTTGCATTTGCTGTTGAGTAGTGTATTTTTCTGGCCACAATAAAGTTAATTATTTCTTTAAGCATTAATTGGTTTTGTGCTTCCTACCCACCGTAATCCAGTTAACAAAAGTGCCACTAGGGGGGTGGCACGTAACAATACTTATCCAAGGGCGGTATTTTCCCTGTAGTTCTGGGAGGAATCTGGAGAATTTCTATATCGTTGCCTGAAGGAATGTCTTCAAGACATCTTTTATCACTATAAGTAGTCCAGGAATCTAACAGTAGCAAACACTTCTCTTCCGCAAATGGGAAAAAGGATTCTTTAAACCAATATTTTACTTCCTTTTTCCCCATTTTTCTTGATTTTGTGGCTGTTTCAATAATATTTCTGGCATGAAACATTTCTTTGGAAACCCTCGGGCCGAAAGTTCCAGTTGCCTCCTGTAGTACAATGAATAATTTCGGGAAAAGTGTACCGGCCATGCTAATTGTAGGCATAATTGTGTATGAATGGGTGAGTGCATGAACTGATTGAGCAACTGTTTCGGTATGTTTCTCACCAACAAACGATAGCGTAGTTTTCGTTTTTATTTCACTCACGAAACCACTCTGATCTGTATTGTATATTGAAGAAGGGGTGTAGTCTAAAAATCGCTCTGTAGCTGCTTCTACAATTTTTTTTGCAACTTTATCTTTTTCGTCTTCTTCACCTTGCAGATACGTAAGGGATACAAATTTCATGATTTTTCTACTTTTTATTCTGCAATTTTTCTTAAAACGACTCAACCAACTAGTACATGTGCTGAAATTAGTTCGCCCCATTGAAATCTCTCGTGAAATTTCCAAGGCCCACAGTCGCAGGTCTTCATCGCATATATTCTGCTTCAGCCTTCTTGCTTCTGCAAAGCGAGCACAGAGCGCTCAAGGTTACGCGCACGCTTCAGCTGGTCACCAGGGCTGTCCACGTCGAGCTATATGCTAGCGCGTGCAATCCTATTAGAAATCTCCATGCCGATTTCCGGACCTTCCAGTTCGAAATGGCAGCTAATTTTTTGTACATCGCTAATTTATGGTTTCCTCATCATCTCTACGAAATATCATTGTCGGTTTCGATATGACCGTATGGACAGTTCCCTTGTTAGCACGGTAAAACTTGATACAATGCTTAATACATGTTGGATTGTTTGATAAATATGCTATAGAATTATAAGCCAGCAGATGAATATTATAATCGTGGCTCATTGTACTAACCTACATTTGTATCGCTCATTTAGGACACACGCTGGGCCCAAGGTTGCAGGTTCGTATCCTGGCGCAGTCAGTGGGCATTTGAGGGTGCGCAAATGCGAGGGAGCCGTGTCAGTAGATTTACTGGCACGTTAAAGATCCCCTTCGTGGCAAAATTCTGGCACCCCGGCGTCTCTAAAAGCCAGAGTAGTTAAAAGGGACGTAAAACCAATAACATTATTATTATTCATTTATGACACGAGAAATATAAACCTGATTTTAAAAATTTTTCCACAGCCGCCATCTTGAAGTTACGATATAAATTGAATTTAAATAGATGCCAATATACAGGGTGTACCAAAATTAATATCAGGGTTTAAGGCTTGGTAGTATTTATTACAGGTAATGTATGATTATAAATAATACATAAAATGAAAGAACAACTCAAACAGTGTTCGTACCTGTGCGCATGCACTGGTTCCTCAGTCTTCCGTTAGAAGCACTAGTGGCCAAGATGGCGACTAGGTAACAGAAAGCTCTTTGTGTTTTACAGTTTGCAAGGACTGAATCTGTAGTTACAGTGCAATGTACATTCCGTATTAAGTTCCTTTGTAATCCTCCTAGTGATAACATCCGTAGATGGTATCATCAGTTTGAAGACACAGGCTGTCTTTGTAAAGGGAAGAGTACCGACCGACCATCAAAGATTGAAGAACATGTTGAACGAGTGAGAGAGTCTTTTACGCTTAGCCCTGAGAAATCAATTTGGAGGGCTAGTCGTGAATTAGCAGTTCCAGGATCTTATGTATGTGCCTCCGCTACCAGCTGACCTAACTGACTTAAGACACAGGATTGGAGCAGTTGTGGCAACAATTACACGATGTGTGCCGTGTACGAATGGTGCTCACATTGAACACTTGTAGGACAAACTGTTTGGTTTGTTATTTCATTTGATGTATTATTTGCAGTTGTAAGTTAACTGTAATAAATACCACAAGTCCTTAAAACCCTGATATTCATTTTGGTACACCCTGTATATTGGCATCTATTTAAATTCAATTTACATCGTAACTTCAAGATGGCAGCTGTGGAAAATTTTTAAAATCACGTTTATATTTCTCGGGTCCTAAACGAGGGATACAAATGTAGGTTAGTACAATGAGCCACAATTATAATATTCATCTGCTGGCTTATAATTCTATAGCATACTTATCAAACAATCCAACATGGCATCCATAAGATACATTTCACCGGTTCTCAATATTTTCAAAACTATTTAAGCAATCAAACTGAAATTTTATATGTCAATGCATGTGAGATTTTCGAAGGGAAATGCCATGTCCTGTGGTTCGGATTCCACGTAAAAAGGAGGTCCCGTGGCTCATAATCACAAGATTCACGGTCACGTAAAACTACAATCTACCTATCTACCTGAAATTTTGTATGGTGTTAGAGGACTGTTAAGTAAGACAAATATGTGACTTTCCGTAATCCTGAAAAACACAAAACAGTATTTGGTGAAGTGATTTTCAAATATTGCAAATAATTTTCCTGGTGATCTAATCACTCGAGTGCAAAGAAACTCGGTACAGCGAATCTTTATTCAGGGATTAGTATAGAGACATCTAATGATGTTCAATTGTTTTCAAAAATTCAAGATGCATCAGTTCGAAATTTCAGAACCTAACTTTTAATTTCTCGTATCCTATAAATTTTGTAGTTTACTTTTAGCAAATCATAGAAGCCATGCATTTGACTCTTCCAGAAATTTATTCCTGTGGTTCATTACAGAAAGATGCCACCTCGTGGGAGGAGTCTTAATCACAGATATTGAAAGCTATATATTCTAGCACATAACTTCTCATTGTAATGGTGTTGGTAAAGACAAAAGCTATTTAGCATATCCTACGGAAAATCCTTGTAATAGGCAGGAGAGTTTTAATGGAAAAGACCTTTGGATCTATGAAAATAGGCTATTTAGTTCTTCACGGAACTACTTGGGCGTTTTTATACCCCCCCCCCCCCCAGTGCAAGATACATTTACAAAGTTTTTAAAATATATACAGTAAAACTTCACTTATACGCTTTCCAGGGGACCAATGGAAAAAACGCTTAAATGAAAGTCGGTAAGTAAAAACTGCAAAACTTATGTGACAATATGGGTTATAGTTAAGAAGTGAACGACAGGAAATAATAATGCGATTGTTGAACTATAATCGGCAATATGTAACAATACAAGTACAAGAGAAATGCACCCAGATAAAGAAAGAAACAACAACTGCAGTGACGAGGTTGGCTTCAACATTTACGTAGTCATCGAATGATGCCTCCTCTTCCGTTTCCTCCATTCGCAGTCATTAACAGGAACATGATCATCAATAATATCACCAGTACAACTACCGGTAACATCAAATCCAGCTTTTCGAAAACAGTTCCGAATTGTAAGTGCTGAGATACAGTGCCATGATGTTGCGATGTGATGCATTGCCTACCAGAAGAAAATAAAATAGTGTAAATTAATTTATGGATTTGAATTTGTCTGAGGACGCAAGATCATTATAACACCAAATCAATCTCGTGTTTTTAATGGTTTGACGAGAAGTCCTAAAAAAAAGAACAACGAATAAAAATTATAAAAGAGGAAATAAATACAGTACTAGAAACCTTACCTGTAACAAGTTGATTTTCATTTCTTCCTTTTTCGATGTCTACACATCTGATCGCATGTTGCACCAGCATCTTACGATAATGCAACTTGAAGTTGTGTATCACTCCGTGATCGAGCGGCTGCAGTTCGCTGGCAAACGTTCCACAGTCACGTTCATCAAATAAGAAGTAATAGGAGGATGAGCAGGGCATTGGTCCACGAATACGGTAATAAGATCTTACGACCTTCGCTCCTATTTTGAGGTCTACACTTAGAGGCCAGTCTTCAAAAACTTTCTACCTGACCCAAGATTTTTTGTTGTTTGTGTATTTTGTAGGGAACGTAGCAACGTTTTTAAAACAACGCGGCTTTGAAAATTTGCAGATTGTCAGTGGAGGCAGCTTTTCAGATCCATCACTGTTGGCGCACAACAGTACTGTTACACGTTGTTTGCTTTGTTTTCTGCCGTGACAGTTTTCCCCTTTCAATGCCATTGTTCGATCAGGCATTAAATTTAAAAAAAGATACGAGCCTTACAGTAGTCCCATATGATGTGTAACATCTGACATGTTATGCTACTCGTATACTACACAGCTTGGACATTCTTAAAATGTTAATTTATACTCCATTTTCATACTGGTACTATGATGAATGTATAGATTGAATCGGAGATATGCTACTGTCACATTTGTGGCGCAGCGGTCAAGCTGTTAGTCTCTCACCTTGGTAGACCGGGTTTGATTCCCGGTCAATACATTTGAGATTTTCAAATTGAAATGCCATGTCCTGTGGTTCGCATTCCACGTAAAAGGGAGGTACCGTGGATCATGATCGTGAGATTAACGGACACGCAAAACTACAAGCTTCCTTCCTTTTACATTAATAATTCATAATAACGAAGTGACACACAATGTCGACAGTACTCTCAAATACTGTGAGCATATTCCTCAGTAACTATAACATTCATTATTCTCAAGGCTCTCGTACAGTTCGTCGTAAACAATCAAAACATGGCTTCCTACAATCATGAAATGACCTAGTCTCACATATACTGCTCAAAAAAATTAAAGCACCACTTTTTTCAAAGGCCACCAAATTTGAAAAGTTGACCTACAAGGTCGAAATCTCAGTATGACGTTTGTCCTGACGCCTACCAAGCATATGCTTCAGCACAACTCCCCAACTTGAGTAGTTTCGGGGTAGCACCCCGAAAACCAGCCCATTTTCGAAAACCGCAAATTGAAGTTTGCGAAAAACGCTGCAGGACTTGTCGCAGGTTGCCAAAGCAGTCGAAAATGAATGAGTCTTGCTCTTAAAGGTTCCACAAACACGTTGAAATCGTTACATTTGACGTTTGGGCATTTTCAACCCCCTTCATCATCCCCTAAACATGGACTACAATTGGGGGCGTCTGAGAAGGTACTGGGTGTGTTTAACCACCTGAAAACCTGTACACTGCCCTCAGTTGCTGATTGCAGTAAGTTCTTAAGGCCTCCGGCAATGTCCACACCCCCTAACACCCTCAACTGGCATGGGACCAAACCACCCCTTCTCGATTCACCCCTAAGGAAGGTTTTAATCGAGATGTTTATCAGTGCTGCTAATGGGGGGGTCTTCCCCTAACGTTTCAAAAAAGGAACTGTGCCTTTGTCACCACCCCTTCCCCTGCAACCCCCGTTTGTATGATTTTTCGAATCAGGCCCTTTTTAAGGGCTGAAACTACGTCTTAATCGCTGAAAGGGCTGTAAAGGTCCTTAGAAGTTGTGGTGACACGAAATCAACCCCTTCCGATCGATGATTGACATTCCGTCCCCCAAATTCGAAATTTTTGCACCCCCAACCCTCCCTGTCTGGACGCGTAATGCGTCATGGCAGAGTTTTCAGAGTTGGATGAAAATGAAGCTTACGGCCTGCAATGGAGCCCAAAACAGCAGGCTGGATAGAAATTCATCGGTAGGTTGGGAAACGGGACCAAAATTTTTCAAAAAAGTGTACAGCCTACAGTAAGTACGCCCATGCATAGGCAACCCACATCACGTCCGTGCGTGTGGGTTGCCTATGATCGGCAATAGGTTACGAAGTTTGGCAATGGGAGAAAAATGACGTGATGTGGGTTGCCTATGCATTGGTGTACTTACTAGAGGCTGTTAAATTTTTTGAAAACTTTTTGGTCCCGTTTCCCACCCTACCGATGAATTTCCATCCAACCTGCTGTTTTGGGCTCCATTTCAGGCCATAAGCTTCATTTTGATCCAACTCTGAAAACTCTGCCATGACGCGTTACGCGTCCAGACAGGGAGGGTTGAGGGTGCAAAAATGTCAACTTTGGGGGATGGAATGTCAATCAAACATCGGAAGGGGTTGATTTCGTGTCACCACTACTTCTAAGGACATTTACAGCCCTTTCAGCGATTAAGACCTCATTTCAGCCCTTAAAAAGGGCCTGATTCAAAAAATCATACAAAAGGGGGTAGCAAGGGAAGGGGTGGTGACACAGGCGCAGGTCCTCTTTTGAAACGTTAGGGGAAGACCCCCCATTAGCAGCACTGATAAAAATCTCGATTTAAACCTTCCTTAGGGGTGAATCAAGACGGGGTGGTTTGGTCCCTTGCCAGTTGAGGGTGTTAGGAGGGGTGAACATTGCCGGAGGCCTTAAGAACTTACTGCAATCAGCAACTGAGGACGGTGTGCAGGTTTTCAGGTGTTTAAACACATCCGGTACCTTCTCAGGCGCCCCCAATGGTAGTCCATGTTTAGGGGATGATGAAGGGGGTTGAAAATGCCCAAACGTCAAATGTAACGATTTCAACGTGTTTCTGGAACCTTAAGAGCAAGACTGGTTCATTTTCGACTGCTTTGGCAACCTGCGACAAGTCCTACAGCGTTTTTCGCAAACTTCAATTTCATCATCATCATCATTTCCCCTTATCCAGCTCCTGCCGGGTCGGGGTATTTATGGCACTTCTCCACTTTCCTCTTTCCTTCCACAATTCTTCTTCCACGATCTTGTCCCAGTCCAGATTCCTTTTTCTCACGCTGTTCTTCACTGAATCGATCCACCTTGTTCTAGGTCTTCCCCTTGCTCTCTTACCCTTGCACTTGGCCTCCAGCATCTGTCTTGGTATTCTATTTTCCTCCATCCTCTTTACATGTCCAAACCACCTTAGTTTATTCTTCTCAATTCTCTCATTTAGTTTTCCCATCCCAACTTCCTTCCTAACACCTTCATTCCTCACTCTTGTCTTTCCTTGTCTTACCTATCATACTTCTTAGGAATTTCATTTCACTGGCTTGGATTCTACTCTCTTGCCTGCTCGTCAGGGTCCAAGTCTCAGCTGCATAAGTTAATATGGGTACATAGTACATTTTATACATTACCTCCTTGCTTTTCCTTGGTACTTCCTTATCCCAAACAAGTTTTCTTACACTTTGATAGAATGCATTGCTCTGCTGTACCCTCCTGCCAATCTCCATGTCCAACCTACCAGTTTGCATCAATTCACTTCCTAGGTATTTGAACGTGTCCACAATTTCCAAACTCTGACTTCCAATTTTCACAGTGCCCTTTCCTTGTCTTTCCCCTCTTGTCATCACCATGGTCTTGCTTTTCTCTATACTGATTTTTCAGGCCATACTTCTGAATATTTTCGTTCAGTGCATCTAGTTGTTTTTGCACTTCTTCGGTGTTCCTTCCCCAGACCACAATATCATCTGCAAATAACAGTAACTTCATTTCTTTATGTCCATATGCTTCCTTTGTTTCCTTTACAATTTCATCCATCACCATTATGAACAAGAGAGGTGACAGCACACTCCCCTGTCTTAGTCCAGTCTTGTTCCTAAACCAATCTGTCTTTCCAACTGGGGTCAGTACCCTGCTAACACAGTTGTTGTACATTGCTTGCACCATTTCCAACATTTCTCTTCCCAGTCTCTTCTTAACCATGGTTTCCCATACCTTCTCTCTGGGGACACTATCATATGCCTTTTCTAGATCTATGAAAGTCATGATCAAATCCTCTCCATATTCCCAGTTCTTTTCCATCACCTGCCTCAAGCTAAAGATTGGGTCCAATGTGGATCTTCCACTCCTGAAGCCATACTGTTCCTCTTGCAACTCTCCTTCCACCTTTCTTCTCATTCTTCTTTCTAATATCCTTTCCAGTATTTTTACTATCTGTGATATGAGGGTGATCCCTCTATAGTTATGACACACTTTCTTGTCCCCTTTCTTAAATACTGGTATTATTAGCCCTTTCTCCCAGTCTTCTGGTACACATTTCCATTTCCACACACACTTTAGCAGTCGATACAGCCATTGCATACCAACAGGTCCAGCAGCCTTTATCATTTCTACACTGATTTCATCCACCCCTGTTGCTTTTCCCATCTTCATTTTCTGTACTGCTAATTCCACCTCCAGCATTGTTATATCATCTTCTGTTATAGAGTCGTCAGGCTGTGTCACTTTGATCTCACCAGTACAATTGCTCACATTCAATAGCTTATCGAAATACTCCTTCCATCGTCCCTTTATCTCTTCTGGGTGTGTTAACAACTCTCCATCTTCCTTTTTCACCGGCTTTGTGGTAACACTTTCTTTCCTCTTACTTCTTAGAAGCCCATATAGCATCCTTTTACTGCCACTTACATCTGTTTCCATTCTTCGTGTAAATTCTTCCCAACTTTTCTTCTTTCCTTCTCCTACCACTTTCTTACTTCTCCGTTTGCTGTCGTGATACTTCCTTTTGCTTTCTTCTGTTTGATCTCGGTTCCATTCTTTCCATGCAGACTTCTTTTCTTTCACTGCTTTCCTCACTTCCTCATTCCACCATGGTGTCTCCTTCTCTTTCACTCTTGTTGACGTCCTACCACAAGCACTCTCCGCTGCACCAGCAAATGCCTTTTTAAAGTGGGACCATTCCTCTTCTACATTTTCCACTTCAGTAACTGGGATTTGTTGCTTCAATCTCTCCTGAAAATCTTCCTGTACAGCTTTGTCTTTCAATTTCCATACTTTTATTTTACTTTCTCTGATCTCCTTTAGGTTTTCCAATTTTCCCCATCTAAATTTTGCCACCACAGCTCTATGGTCCCCATCAAATGCTTCTCCTGGTAAAGCTGTCACATCCATCAGCTTTCTGCGATTTGTCCTTTCCACCAGGAAGTAGTCAATTACTGATTTTGTTCTTCTATCACCCCACCCATATCTCGTAATTTTCTTGCTGTTTTTCTTCCGAAACCATGAATTACCCACTATCAGTCCATTCCTTTCACAAAAGTTTACAAGTTCCTCTCCTTCCCGGTTCTTTTTCCCATATACATATTGTCCAACGACTTCTTCCTTTCCTTGTCTCTCAATTCCGACTTGTGCATTCATATCTCCCATGATCACCACTTCTCCATCTGAGATTACTCTTTCTACATCCTCCAGGAATACTTCAATATCTTCTTCTCTGTTTCCAGTCTGTGGTGCATACACTTGTATGAAGTCCATCACGTCATTCTTCATCTTCATTCTAATTTTCATTATTCTGTCACTCACACACTCTACCACTTCAACATACTCCTCCAGTTGTTTCGAGGTTATCAGTCCCACGCCATTTTTTGCCTCTTGGCCACCACTCCAGTATAATGTATATCCTTTCCTCAATTTCTTCCTTCCTTTACCTTTCCATTTCACTTCACTCAGCCCCATCATTCCAACCTTCTCCCTCTCCATGAAGTCTACCACCTCCTCCACCTTGCCTGTCAGGGTCATGACATTCATGATTCCCACTTTCATTTCGGTTACTGGTCGCCCATTTCTCACAGTTCCCCCAGTACCAAAGGAACTGCGCGTCGCCTGCAGGGTACGCCCTAACCTTTTCCGAATCATTGGAAGTGCCATTTCCATTTTAGGCTATTATTACGATGGGGTCGCCACTCCCAAAGGCATTTTATGAAGCTACTGCCAGCTATTATTCAGGCTGCCCCTAACATGGAGAACAGACGCCCTTGCAGCCGCCCTCTAACATGGGAAACAGACGCTGCCGATTGATGCTGTACCCATACTAATCCCTGAGCACTGGGTTGCCTCTTCCGCAATCTCCACCGTTCTGAAGTCCATCTTCTCTGCTGAAGATTCCATTGAGGTCTTCGCACGTAACCCTGTGCACGGGGCCTATGTTATACCCCATAGGACTGGGTCCTCACCAGAACTTAGCCGGTACTGTAGTTCCATGGTATATTACAGTACCGTTGCCCACCCCCGCGACGTGGGCGCGCCTGGCAAGAATTATCCATGTAGCCAATTAGGATTGACTCATGGACCGGGTTAAGGAGCTGTCTAAATCCAGCCTCCAATTTACTTCAATTTACGGTTTTCAAAAATGGGCTGGTTTTGGGGGCGCTATCCCGAAACTACACAAGTTGGGGAGTTGTGCTGAAGCATGTGCTTGGTAGGCGTCGGGGCAAACGTCATACTGAGATTTCGACCTTGTGCAGTCAACTTTCCAAATTTGGTGGCCTTTGAAAAAAGTGGTGCTTTAATTTTTTTGAGCAGTATATGATGAAAATACAGCTTTTATTCCACTCATATAATCACATTCTGTTATGCATTTAATATTTGACTACTCACCCACAGCTTGACAATAATACCGCTTACTTAAATGTCATTTGTCGTCTTTGTCCTACCCCATGTGATATTCAAACTTGAACGTGAAGCTTCATAAACTGCTCAATGACAAATGAAAGTCGGTGAAACATTTGCCACTGTGCTTGTCAAACCAGTGCCTGCTAAATGCACTGCCTACTGTATTGCCATAACATTCTCGCATTATAGAGCACACACTGCCTTGTTTCCAATACACACATTTTCAATTGTGCTATCTTCACTTCCGTCCGATCCACTTCCGTTCGATCCACTTCCGTCCGATCCACTTCCGTTCGATCCACTTCCGCCCGATTCCCTTCCGTCCCATTTTTCTGGCAGTGTGTCTTCACTTCCGTTCCCAATTTTCTGAATCACTCCCACAAAACTATCCAGCAACCGAGCAGAAAGATGTTACACATCAAAAGAGGCCTGTCTCGTCTGCGTTGCAAATGTCCTGAGGAGCGAATCGGGATGTCAGTTCTTTCAAACGGTTTTCTTTCCAATCTTGTACAGTCTTGGCATCAACACTCCTGCTCTCACCACACATGAAGCACTAAAATCTACACCAAGTCTGACTGCCAGTTCACTTGCCTTTTTGCAAAGCATTGGTCCGCTGTTTTGAATACCTTCTGCCCTATGTTGCCTGAACCATTGTATCAAACCATCTTCCCAACATTAAAATTTGCCACCCTGAATGCGAGTTTGCTTATTTGTAGAAACGCCTTCTTCAATTTCCGCTGACTTGGGTACAATTGTGTTTAAGGTGGACGGAGCAATCCCCAATTTCTTATCGATTTCAGTGCGTTTCATGTTGCCACTTTCCTTCACTACATTCAAAATGGATGATTTTTCAGCAATCGTAATGCACTTCCTCTTCCTTTCACGCATGTTCACTGCACTCGAGTTTAACCACAACTGAAGAATCGAACAAGGCGGAATAAGGACTGAAGCAAGTGGTGTGGTATTGGCTGAATATAGCTTCAAGGTCGCTCTCGCCACCACAGGTAATCCAGCTCGAGGGATGGTTTCCGAGGAATGTACAGTGCATGTAATAAGTTTCTGGCTCCAATATTTTTAGAGATTTTCAAGTAGGGAAACCGTTGTAAATGTATAAACGACACATTTTGCTGTCAGGGACGTAAGATATAATCGCATAAGCGTAAAAATCGTATAAATGAAGGTCGTATAAACGAAATAATTTGCCATAGGATTTTGCTGGGACCACTGAAAAATCTTATAAGTGTAGGAAACGTATAAATGTGAAACGTATAAAAGAAGTTTTACTGTATATATTTTGATGAGTCAGCTTTTGGAATTGGAAATTTGCTATTGCACTATAAGCACACTCAGCAGTGCTAATTTATCAGCGAATGTTTGTTTGGTTCCTCACACCTCCCTCTCTCCGCACTATTGAGTGGGAGGTCAAATAATTAAAATTTAGAATAGTTGACGTTCTAAGAACGGGCCTTTTTGAACTGTACAAGTTTCAATGTACAAACATTGCTGTGATAACTATTCTAAAGCTTGCCAAACCACTGAAGTATAACAAATTTCAAAGTTTCCGCCTAATCAACACTCATTTATTATTTTAGTTAGCGTCTTCTGAATACATGTTTCGGAATTTGTTCCAATTCCTTCTTCAGCCCCTTTTAATTCATATTAGGAACATCATTACATAGACCAAAAAGACCTCGTCCATGTAGAAACATATCACACTAATATTAAAATACTATAAAAACTAATTGAACACTTTATAACATGACAAGCTTATGGACAATACAAACAAATAAAACAATAAAACATTCCTGATGTTAATAGCCACTTAATTATATAATCACTATTATGCACATTCTTTGACCATCGCACACATAACAAGAATGTGCATAATATTGATTATATAATTAAGTGGCTATTAACAGCAGGAATGTTTTATTTGTTTGTATTGTCCATAAGCTTGTCATGTTATAAAGTGTTCAATTAGTTTTTATAGTATTTTAATATTAGTGTGATATGTTTCTACATGGACGAGGTCTTTTTGGTCTATGTAATGATGTTCCTAATATGAATTATAAAGGGCTGAAGAAGGAATTGGAACAAATTCCAAAACATGTACCCAGAAGACGCTAACTAAAATAATAAATGAGTGTTGATTAGGCGGAAACTTTGAAATTTGTTATACTGAATTATAAAACGTCAACATGGAACCTGCAATGGATTCATCTTCGAATAAACCACTGAAGTGTAAATGTGGGAGGTGTGATCAAGTTTAGCACTACTTTCCAGGTATTCTAATTAAGTATTCTAACATTGAGTTTAATTGTATATCTAAAAGAGTGGTTGGTGGATTAAATATTGAAAATAATTTTCTAATCCGATACCTAATTTCAAGTGACAAATTGCACCTTCCACCATGCAAATACTATCTGATTAAAAACTTGACATCTGTACATTATGCAACGAGCCTATAATGGCAATAATTAAGACACGAGTATGTTTATAAAACCAGTGAAGCGAGTTTTATAATTTCCATAGGAGTGTCTTAACCCTCTCAGTGCCGCACGTATTTCTAAGGTACCAGCCATTATTTGTCCGATTTTCTGCTCTCTAGAAAAAAATTAATTACTCGCTCAATTTATATCAGTTTTCAGTGAAACATTTTTCTGTTATATAAAGGAACGGCTCCTTGAATTAATGTCACTTTATATCAAAAAATATATAGTTAAATTCGAAATAAATCATGAATTTAAGATTTTAAAATTCAATTAATGAAAATCCACATTTTAAAGCAAATATGTAGTTCTAAAAATCATTGTAACTCACCAACTGTTGATATTTATTGTAGTACACCCTCTTGACTGTTGTTTTGGAAAAAAATAAGTTATTTGGAATGATAATATGTCATAAATATTCAAAATATAAAATTTACTAATCACAGCAATTGGCGGTGTTCCACTTATAAAATCACTTTCAGAATCGCTCTCACTGACTACGACCTCACAACAAGAGTCTTCAACACTATTATGAAGTTCCAGTTCACATTCTGACTCCACATAGTTATCATCATTCCCTAAACTATTGATATAATCCACTAAATTATTGTTTGTAAACACGTCGTCGTGTAAGCCTGCCATTACTTGTTGACATATGGCGAGATGCGGATGCGACCTTCACATTTTTAAAAAATTCGTCACACGAAAACAAATAATTTTATGCGGCTCCTAGTGGTAAATGTGGAGACAACGTACCTTCCTTGATAAGAATATACTGATTTGTGCTGCCATCTATCGTAAAAGGAAGAACTACGACAGTTTCTAAACACGTCTGCGTGAGGGATGAAATATCATTCCTGGCACTTTAGGCGAGTTCACAGAGGAATGAAAAATCATCCCTTGGCGGTCAAAGAGTTAATTACCATTTATACGTTCTAACATAAATATCTGTCGAGATTCTGTCAGTTCACTTTAGTGAAGAGCGCATGCGCTGGATTCCCAGTAGGGATCAAAGTCCTCCCAAAGCTTTGTTCTTCTTTTTCGTGGGCATTGTGTGGGCTCAGCATTTGCTCTCTCCCCAATAAGAAATTCCAAAGCTTTGAAACTTTGTTTATCCTGAACTAGCACCAACAGATAGCACACAGGTACTATGTGTTATCATTTTGTAATTTTGGTCATATAAACACAAAATAGGCAGTTACAAACGCTTTAAAATTGAAATGTATCGTATTATCAACTACTGTAGTTATTCTTCAAATTCGATGCGTATAGAATGTCAACGGAAGGCAATTCAGTGGAGTCCCAAATAGAACAGTCATGACATATGGCGGAAAAGTTTTGCATAAGAAATCCCTTAACTGATTAGAGCTGGGTTAATGATTGATTTCCGTGGATCTAATGTCATATGCTTGCTGCCTCCATGACATTCTGGTGTGTTTGTATCAACAACACCATTCACTAAAATTGTCGGCGAAATCATACGCAATGCCATGTGTAGAAATTGGAGTTGCGGGTATTAAGGTACAGTGCTATTTCTTTGTCATATTCCCCAGATTGTTTATACATTGTCAACTTTGAAATCATGTAATTCAAGTCCGACATGTTGGATTATATTTGCATGTGCGAAGCTAACAAGTACCTAATTGGTCACACAACTGTTTCATAATGAAAATCTTTGAGCTCTGATTGGTGGGAGAAACTGTATCATAATGAAAACTAGTACGGTACTTTTAATGACCCCCTTTTCAGTACAGTTTTCTGCCATATAATATTTACATTTAGACATCGTCGAACATTAAAAAAATTATATGACCTCAGCTTAGAACTCTGCACTGATGCAGTTATCCGCCATATTTGATACCTGACCAGGTGTGGATAATGGATCATTTTGTAGATTTGTCTGGGTTTTGACGTTTAATTAGATTTTCTTTCTTACATACAGTTCGCTTGCCTTAGGTTGTATTGTATGAGGCGATACTCGACTTTGCTATGAAGGTGTGAAATAATATGCAATTTTGACACCTGTATGCATGGTATTTTATCTAAAAGTACTGTATCAGTAAATGTTAGGATATTTTTTAATATTCTATTTTTTAATGTTTTAATATCACATGATTAATGCATCTCTATAAATAAAGTAAGACCCCCTCTTGGTGTAGCGGCTAGCATTCTTGGCTATCGCCTGTGGTTTGTTAGACCTCTTCCTATCAGCAGGTGAAGAAATGAACATACATACTGAGTAACCTCTGGTGATTTCTTGCAAACTTAAAGCATTTCCACAGCCATTTACTGTCAATGATTATTACTTGTTATAGTCATTGTG
Organism: Meconema thalassinum; assembly: GCA_946902985.2. Classification (NCBI taxonomy): domain Eukaryota; kingdom Metazoa; phylum Arthropoda; class Insecta; order Orthoptera; family Tettigoniidae; genus Meconema; species Meconema thalassinum. The sequence goes on along the minus strand of OX336389.2, from coordinate 45,113,349 downwards.
ATGCTTATTTCCAAGTTGAACTTGGGAAACTCCAGCACATACTGACTTTAACATGTACGATTTGGAAGTGTCTGTCTTGATCGGAACATGACCCATCTCATTCCAGTAACTCCCTCGATATGGGACAAGAATTAAGGGCAATATATGCACTGTGAATATCTATGACTTTAGTCATTTTTTCAAGTTTTTCCATATTGATTTTGATAAGTTATGCACTTGTCCACTTTACAATACAAAATATCTTTTTATTTATACATTTTGATACATGTTTCGGCCCTGTGAGCCTTCTTCAGTCAAAATCAATAAAATTCTCCTAGATCATTCTAAAGGTTGGTCTCTCATAAAAAAAATTGTAAATCAATTTTACATCGTCAGGATGCTTAAAATACATGAATATAAAATGCTTAAAGAAATTAAAAGATTTAAAAATGCACGAAATTTTGAAACGTTGTAGTAGCTCTTTCAAGTTGTGAGGTGACAGTTTATGGTTTCCAAACTGCGGTTGTTGAAAAACATTTTGGCAAAGCTCTAAATAAACAACGTTCGATTCCTATTTCTACTTTCCTTTTTCAAGATGCTTGTACAATGGGGTCCCTCGTTTTGAAAATAGATTAACAAGAATGGAGCCCACGTTTCAAAATTTCGTGCATTTTTAAATCTTTTAATTTCTTTAAGCATTTTATATTCATGTATTTTAAGCATCCTGACGATGTAAAATTGATTTACAAAAATTTTTATGAGAGACCAACCTTTAGAATGATCTAGGAGAATTTTATTGATTTTGACTGAAGAAGGCTCACAGGGCCGAAACAGGTATCAAAATGTATAAATAAAAAGATATTTTGTATTGTAAAGTGGACAAGTGCATAACTTAATATATGCACTGGTAGGAATTAAATCGTCTGTACAGGAATGTCTGTAAGGTTTGCTCTTGAGGAAATGCCGTATAAGCTGAGAAAGCATTCTTTCTTGCAAATTCCAGCTTTTATTTTATTACAGGAAATAAGAAATGAATTTCTTTTATGGGTAATTTACAGTTTTAGTCTACAGTACACAAACCGTTTTATTGAAGCATTTGTTACTTAGGGTTTCAGGTATTTTACATATTTTTGAACACAATGTAATGCCAACCCTCGAAGCTTCAAATTATCGAGGTGGGATTGTTTGTGAAGAAACCCCAACAAACTCTTGCTTTGAAGCTTTGAATCAGCTGCTGTGAATGATATCGACTGCCTTAGTGATTAAAAGATATTCACAACTCACCAGTGCTCTGCTGGTAATATTATATGGCATGTTTCCTCTTAGAAATAATTATTTGTAAATCATGCACCGACAATGATGGCTCAAAACTTAAATTAACAATCAGCTCCACTCTCCAACTTCCTTCCCAAGGAAAAGTAAGTTATAGTACCTCAATTCTTTCCTTTCATCATGTTTCCAAGTACGTGTATGAGCCTGCAATTTTCTTGTGAACTGTTAATTTCTACTGTACCAACTCCTAATATCCCATGATTCTTTGTCTGGATGTTTGTTATTATTGTGTTTCTTTTTACAGCATTGAAGGGGAATATATTCCTCTGCCCAATGATGAAGTGACATTTCGGCTTTGTCCAATACCCCCCAAATTAGAGAAATTCCAAGCTGTTCACGTGAAGATTATTCACCTGACACCTGAAATTCATCATCGCTGGGATTGCCCTTCAGACTCAGGTGTTCCTCATACACATCCTCAGTAAACAATGAGAATCAAGGGTTAACTTACTTGCTATGTAGAGGCATTTACATGTTTTATCTTAGTTGGTAGTTGTCTGGAGAAGTATCATAAACACAGAGAATGTGAGGCAGTGATGGTTATATGTACCATACAAATGTCCGATTAACTTTAAGCTTGCTTGCTTTTTTATTTCATTGTGTGTTATTTATGTTACATGTACTTTAATTTTGATAAATTCACTGCCTGTCTTTTGAAGAATAGAATAAATCATGCAGTTTGTCAAATGTGTTAATATGATGTTTTTAGGTAGAGACTATGGCAGTGAATGTACTGATTGTAATTTTAGAATAGGGCATTTTATGGGCTTATTCAGCTAGTCTCTGATTTGGTGTTTTATAATGTTACAAGAAAAGCAAGCATATTTTATAACAAAGTAGCTTCACAATTAGGTGCTTTTCATGTGATTTGCAAGATAAATACAGTTCAATATATATATATATTTTACGCACACCCACTGTCCCTCAGTTTAGTTTATCTGCTTAATGGCAGGTATACTCCTGGTCTTTTCCTCCATCTTACCCGGTCTCCTGCACAACATTTTATTAGGTCAAAAGATTTAGCAATCTTTGTTTTCAATCAGCTGAAACCTTGTTCCTCTCCTGATTGTACCATTTACTGTCCCTCTCGACACCAAACTCTTATGCAATGTCGAAACCAATTCATTTTTAGCCTATTTTCATTTTATGAAAAAAAGACTGATAGTCAGTCTGAAAGACTAGACTTTATATCATTTTAAATGCTACAAATGCTGGGTGAACTCAAAGTCCGTTAGCAAGTGCAAACCAAGGTCAAAGGAGTTAGCTGGCTGGATGACGTCACGCTCACCGTAGTGCGCGGGGAAAGGAGGAAGCTTAAGCGGTACTATGACGTCTTACACCTCAGTGCATTCTCTGTACATTTCGTCCCGTCACCGTAATGTAACGCCAGACCCTAGCCTAACGACGAAGTCGACAAGATCATTTAAAATGATAAAAAAATAGGCTTATGAGATCACCTTTTGTCCGAGTGTGCGTATGTGTGTGTGTGGTGTGTGTGTCCGCCTTATAAATTCTAAACAACTGGAGCGATTTCAATGAAACTCGGTAAGGTCATAGCAACATTTTGGCCGACTCCGACCGTGCCCTTCAAATTTTATTAAGTCTCACCAATCCAACATGGCGGCTGTGCGAATTATTTCACCAGCATTCAATACCTCCGAAACTATTACCGATATCACCCTGAAATTTTGTACGGTGATAAAGGGCACTACTCGAAGTTTACCTATGAAAATTTCAAAAACCTGGGAACTACAAAACCAACATGGCGGCCAAGCGAAGTTGAGACATATAAATAGACTTTTCTCGAGATTTAACCATCCATATGTAATGAAACTTGGTGCAGCAAATGTTTATACACACTGTAATGCACCGGCGTCTAATTTAGTTCAATTGTTTACATAATCTCAAAATGGCAGCTGTGCGAAATATTTCACTGGCATTCTATATCTCCGAAACTATTACTGATATCACCCTGAAATTTTGTACAGTGATAAAGGGCACTGCTACACATTCATCTATGTAACTTTCAAAAACCTGTATTGTACAAAACTAACATGGCGGCCAAGCGAATTTGAAACATTTTAATAGACTTTTCTCACGATTTAACCATCTGAGCCCAGTGGAATGTGGTACAGTAAATGATTATACATATTTTAATGCACTGGCATGTAATTTAGTTCAATTGTTTAGATAACCTCAAGATGGGTGCTGAGCAAAATTTTAAAATTAAGTTTTTATTTCTTGTGACGTAATCATGCGATCGAAGTGAAAGTTTGAATAATGAAGCTACGCAATAATTTTCCTTTAATGGTACATAAATCTATGGCGTATACATATAATAATCCAAAATGGCAACCATCCGAAATATTTAGACGGTTCTCAATATCTACGAATCTTTTATAGGAATCAGACTGAAATTTTTTTTGTTCATAGAGGCTATGAACATAAGTTCACCTATTGGACTTTCAGTAACCTGGTGAGCACAAAACCAACATGGCGGCGACATGAAGTATAAATATTTAAATGGACGTTTCTCGCGATTTAACCATCAGAGTGTAGTGAAACTTTGTATGTTAAATGCTTATACAAATGTTAATCGACTGGCATCTAATTTATATCAATTGTTTTCATAACCACGAGATGGCAGCTGTGAATTTTTCAAATCTCGTGTTTACTTCTTGTGTCCTAATCATACGATTGAAGTTTGAATACCTCGCGTACACAATCTTCATGTAATAGTACTTAAATAAAAATCCAACATGGCGACCATCTGAAATATTTAGACGGTTCTCAATATCTACAAATCTATTACAACAATCAAACTGAAATTTTGTATGTTGATTGAGGCAATTAACACGAGTAGGATGTATGAAAATAGGCTGTATAGTTCTTCACGGAACTGCTTGTTCTGTTTCGTATATCTTTAAACATGATTCTTCTTCTATTTTCTGCACTACCTCTTCATTTCTTATTTTTTCTTTCCAACTTATTCCCTCCATCCACTTCCATATCCACATTTCTAGATTCTTCATTCTTGTCTCATCTTCTTTTCTAAGTGGGGCGTGGTGGCTCAGCGGTCTAGCTGTATGCCTCTCACCAAGGTGGTCTGGGTTCGATTCCCGGTCAATGCATGTGAGATTTTCGAAGTGAAATGCCATGTCCTGTGGTTCGGATTCCACGTAAAAAGGAGGCCCCGTGGCTCATAATCGCAAGATTCCCAGTCACGTAAAACTACAGTCTTTCTTTTCTTTTCTAAGTGTCCAGGTTTCAGCACCATACAACCGACAGTAGTGGCTACTCTGGCTAAAGCGCAGCGTTAGGCCATGGGGCCAAGCTCTCTGCTGACTCGGTAGATGCGTGTGTTCGAGCCCCACCGTCGGCCGCCCTTGAAATGGTTTTCCGTGCTTTCCCATTTTCAACACCAGGCAAATGCTGGGACGGTACCTTCTGACAGGCCACGGCCGCTTCCTTCCACATCCTTGTCCTGTTTCATTCATCTTCATCCATCCCATCTCTCATCCTGACGCGCAGGTCGCCCACGGGCGTCGACTAAAAAGACCTGCACTCGGCCTCTCAGGAGGTCACACGACAAAAAAAAACACCATACATTGCCACACTCCAAACATAACACTTCACTGATCTCTTTCTTAAATCTATCTTCATTGCATCACAAAGTAATTTTCTTTTCTTATTAAAGGCTTCTTTTGCTAAAGCAACCCTTGTTTTTATTTCTTTTGGGCATATCATGTCTTTTACAACCCAACTTCCTAGGTATTTAATACTTTCAACTTGTTCGATTTCTCCTTCTAATTTCTTTCCCAACTATTACCATGCTTTTTGTCTTTTTCTCCTTTATTTTCATCCCATATATTTTACATTTTTCATCCGGGTCCCTTAGCATTTGTGTTACTTTCCTTTTACTCTCCCCCATAACTACCATATCATCTGCAAATCTAATACAATCAAATCTTCTTCCTCCTATACATACTCAAATAAATATTTTACAGAATGGGTGACAAACAACATATTTGTCTCACTGCCTTCCCCATTCCTACTTCTTCTGTCATTTCCCCACCAATTTTAACTCTTACTTTTTGGTTTAAGTAAAGATCTTTAATAAGGTTTCTTTCTTTCCAGTTCACTCCAAGCTTTTTGATTATCAGCATTAATTTTTTCCATTTCATACGACCAAAAGCTTTTTCCAAATCTGTAAATATTGTATATACTTTCCTGTTTTTATGCATATATCTTTCACCTATTATCCTCAACAAACCGATAGCATCTCTTGTTCCTACTCCTTTTCAAAATCCATATTGTTCCTCATCCATGAAACCATTCACTTTCCTTACAACCTCCTGTTTATGGTTCCCAATACTAATTTTACTGCATGAGATTCAACGTATTGTTCTGTGTTCATCACATTTTTGGTGGTTTTCCTCTTTTTAATTAGTATCATTACTCACTACTTCCTTAAATTCATCCGGCCATTGGCCTTTATTATATATCTCATTGCACAACTTAATCACTTCTGTCTTTCCTTCTTTCCCGAGCGCTATGAATTCAATTTGTATGTCATCACCTCTAATAGCTTTACCATTCTTCATTTCTTTTATAGACTTCTCTATTTTACTTCCTGAAATGCTGTATCCCATTTCTTTCTCTTCTACCGCTTCCTTTTCCTCTAATACTAACTCATTCTCTTCTGGTCTGTTATCCCATTCATATAAATATTCTACGTATTGTTTCCTTCAGGCTCGCTTACTGTCCTTCCGTCTACTGTTTCTATTTCATAATTAGTATTATTATCAATGTTGTTGCCTCTTTGTACATTAAATCAAATCTCCCCTCTTTTCCCAATTTTTTGCTTTTCTGTTGATAGCAATTTAATTTAGCTTTATCAGTCACTCATCTTAATTCATTATTTAGTCCCTTGTAAAATTTTCTTCCTTCTTCAGTGTGCAGTGACTTCTATTTTCTCCTTTCTTCCATTTTATCAACCATATCTTGTGTTATCCACTCTTTTTGTATTCTATTTCTTCCTTTAGCGCCTAGTGTTCTTATTGCTACCTCTTTTAAACTTTCTTTAATATTTTTAGCCTATTTTCATTTATGAAAAGAATAGTCTTATGAGATCACCTTTGTCCGTGTGTGTCCCCCCTCTAATAAAATATAAACGGCCAAAGCGATTTCAATGAAACGCGGTAAGGGTGTAATACCACCCTGTGGAACTTTGACCTTGCCGTTCTAATTTTAATACCTTTCACCAATCTAACAAGGTGGCCGCGCAAAATATTTCACTGGCATCTCCGCAACATTTATAGTTATCACCCTGAAATTTTGTACGGTGATAAAGGGCCCTTTTATAAAGTTCACGAAATTTTAAACCCATCTTTCTTAAATTTTATTTTACGTACCCTATTCAAGCGATTGAAGAGAAGATTCATATCATAAGTTATTATAATCATAATCTAATGGCTGTGCATTGGACTTTACTTAACTCCCGTGATGTGTTACAGAGAGGGTTTTATTCACCAATACTGAAAATGATATATTCTGGCACATACTTTCTCAATGCATTGGTGTTGGTGGTGACGTAGGTCGTGTATCAAAAGCTATTTAGTATACATCACGTGCAAAATCCTTTTAATAGCCGGGGAAGTTTTTAATAGAAAAGGCCAGTAGGATATATGAACATATGGATCTACTTGCACCATCTGTCATTTCACACCCTTGAAACTTTTTTGTTTTCATGCATTGAACAAAATTTTTCTCCAGTTCTTACTTTTTTCCATCATCCTTTAACCTTTCGTGTCCCTTTCGGCTTTTCCCTCAGGAATGGAATTTACCCTCTCTGCTAATGATGCCTACCTCAGTAGTGCATTAAGAAAACAACTCGCTTACTCGCGTGCCGACGGCGGCTTCCACTAACTGGAGATTCAGGTATAGTCCTTTACGATCCAGCATTTACAGCCTAACTTTGCGTGAACTGTCTTTTTAGTGTCGTCATCTGCAGTGGTTTGTGTTTTGTGGCAAACTCCCTGTGTGTTCCATGGACATGACTTCAAAACAATTTTGTTTCATGTTTCATTTTGTCATCCAGGGTTCTAAATGCATTTAAAAGAAATAAAATTGTAGCCATTTTTTTAATGCTATTTTTTGTTGTTGTCGATAATCTCTATCGTCAGCATTCAATGGCGTGCATCAATGTAGCAAAGGAATAACTGAGGTACCTAGCATCACATATGGATAAAAGCCAATTTGCATCTCTTTCAGTAGAGCCAAATTTCTGTTTCTCTTATGTTAACCTCCTGTTATGAGTTATTGCCAACCCTGCAAACAAGAAAATCATAGTTGGCACTTCACGTCATGTCTTTAGGCCGTGCCGAAGCTGCTTCAATCCCCAGGTAAAGCATGGGAGGTCCCTTGACTCATGGGCATGTTCCATTACTTCTACGAGTGTTTAATTAGCAATAAAATGCGAAATTAGTCATTATATGCTAATTAAATGTGATATTTTTGTTTCATACAAAATAAATTGAGACAAAACTGTACAGGAAGATTTTCAGGAGAGATTGAAGCAACAAATCCCAGTTACTGAAGTGGAAAACATAGAAGAGGAATGGTCCCACTTTAAAAAGGCATTTGTTGGTGCAGCAGAGAGTGCTTGTGGTAGGACGTCAACAAGAGTGAAAGAGAAGGAGACACCGTGGTGGAATGAGGAAGTGAGGAAAGCAGTGAAAGAAAAGAAGTCTGCATGGAAAGAATGGAACCGAGATCAAACGGAACAAAGCATAAGGAAGTATCACGACAGCAAACGGAGGTGTAAGAAAGTGGTAGGAGAAGAAAAGAAGAAAAGTTGGGACGAATTTACACGAAGAATGGAAACAGATGTAAGTGGCAGTAAAAGGATGCTGTATGGGCTTCTAAGAAGTAAGAGGAAAGAAAGAGTTACCACAAAGCTAGTGAAAAAGGAAGATGGAGAGTTGTTAACACACCCAGAAGAGATAAAGGGACGATGGAAGGAGTATTTCGATAAGCTATTGAATGTGAGCAATTGTACTGGTGAGATGGAAGTGACACAACCTGACGACTCTATAACAGAAGATGATATAACAATGCTGGAGGTGGAATTAGCAGTACAGAAAATGAAGATGGGAAAAGCAACAGGGGTGGATGAAATCAGTGTAGAAATGATAAAGGCTGCTGGACCTGTTGGTATGCAATGGTTGTATCGACTGCTAAAGTGTGTGTGGAAACTGAAATGTGTACCAGAAGACTAGGAGAAAGGGCTAATAATACCAGTGTTTAAGAAGGGGGACAAGAAGGTGTGTGATAACTATAGAGGGATCACCCTCATATCACAGATAGTAAAAATACTGGAAAGGATATTAGAAAGAAGAATGAGAAGAAAGGTGGAAGGAGAGTTGCAAGAGGAACAGTATGGCTTCAGGAGTGGAAGATCCACATTGGACCCAATCTTTAGCTTGAGGCAGGTGATGGAAAAGAACTGGGAATATGGAGAGGATTTGATCATGACTTTCATAGATCTAGAAAAGGCATATGATAGTGTCCCCAGAGAGAAGGTATGGGAAACCATGGTTAAGAAGAGACTGGGAAGAGAAATGTTGGAAATGGTGCAAGCAATGTACAACAACTGTGTTGGCAGGGTACTGACCCCAGTTGGAAAGACAGATTGGTTTAGGAACAAGACTGGACTAAGACAGGGGAGTGTGCTGTCACCTCTCTTGTTCATAATGGTGATGGATGAAATTGTAAAGGAAACAAAGGAAGCATATGGACATAAAGAAATGAAGTTACTGTTATTTGCAGATGATATTGTGGTCTGGGGAAGGAACACCGAAGAAGTGCAAAAACAACTAGATGCACTGAACGAAAATATTCAGAAGTACGGCCTGAAAATCAGTATAGAGAAAAGCAAGACCATGGTGATGACAAGAGGGGAAAGACAAGGAAAGGGCACTGTGAAAATTGGAGGTCAGAGTTTGGAAATTGTGGACACGTTCAAATACCTAGGAAGTGAATTGATGCATACTGGTAGGTTGGACATGGAGATTGGCAGGAGGGTACAGCAGAGCAATGCATTCTATCAAAGAGTAAGAAAACTTGTTTGGGATAAGGAAGTACCAAGGAAAAGCAAGGAGGTAATGTATAAAGTGTACTATGTTCCCATATTAACTTATGCAGCTGAGACTTGGACCCTGACAAGCAGGCAAGAGAGTAGAATCCAAGCCAGTGAAATGAAATTCCTAAGAAGTATGATAGGAAAGACAGAGTGAGGAATGAAGGTGTTAGGAAGGAAGTTGGGATGGCAAAACTAAATGAGAGAATTGAGAAGAATAAACTAAGGTGGTTTGGTCATGTAAAGAGGATGGAGGAAAATAGAATACCAAGACAGAAGCTGGAGGCGAAGTGCAAGGGTAAGAGAGCAAGAGGAAGACCTAGAACAAGGTGGATTGATTCAGTGAAGAACAGCGTAAGAAAAAGAAATCTGGACTGGGACAAGATCGTGGAAGAAGAATGGTGGAAGGAAGATTGAGAAGTGCCATAAATACCCCGACCCGGCAGGAGCTGGATAAGGGGAAATGATGATGATGATGATGACAAAATAAATTAAAAATAGGAATAATGGTGTATACCTTCATAAGAACAGTAAAAACGATTGAAATAGTTATGCTCTTGCAAAAAATTAGCTATTTTTTCAGGTGGAAACTCTACAATTTTTTTTTAAGAAGGAATTTCTTTCTTGCTTTATGACCAGAATACTAAATCTATATCAAACTGACTGTTTGCATGTTAGCTTCTTCTGTCATGTAGTGTTTTATATTACTGAACTAATTCCTTATTGCTACATGTAATATTAGACAAAAACCTTATGTTTTGTAAATTTCCTACAAAACACAAATTAGGAATTTAGAACACAAAATTTTCGTTTTTAAAATGGTAAAAACCACAAACTATAAGGATGGCATTTAAGTTAAACTTCTGGAATATATTGAAACTTGCTTAACAGTCATTTCAGTCTTTGCTTCTACACAGATGGCCTGGTTCAGCACATGGGTCTGCTTAATAATCATACTCATAATCAACAGCTTTTTCAGTGATGTTCAGGAACTCTCTTGCCTGTCAACAGTGGAACGAGATCCCCCAGAATGTCAGAGCTACAAAGGACCCTCATTCATTTAAGGCAGCTGTGTTTTTCACTACAACTGCCATCTTAAGCTGTTCGACCCTTTGCAAACTCGCAGACAACTGTTGAATTCAATTTATATTTAATTCGGTCTGTAACCTTCCTCATATTTTGTTTATGTTCTTGTTGTTCTATCTATTTATTATGTAAATAATTTTTATTACTTCTTTAAATATAAATTATTTACTTATCACTGTGAACTAATGTCTAGTATTTTTATGATTAGCATAACTTAAGCCTAAGTATTTCATCTCTATCCTAAAAGTAATTATTCTCATTATTAGCCTTTTAGCAATATCTTACTGACATGTCGTCTGGAATAGGGTAGCCTACACAGCCTCGTGGGGACAATTTAGTAATTTTATGAGTATTTTATGTTGTTTTTTTCTTACTTTATGTGCATGAGAATTGATAGTTTTGTCCTTAAATGACTAAAGAAATCCAGTTCTGCTGTGTACTAAGTCGGTCGTGATGTATGGCACAGATGATAGACCCAGGAACTCCCATGCCAGCAGTTAACACTGTACAATAAGGTTCAAAGTGACGTGAGAGCATGAGAACCCAATCTTCCACTGCCGCACTGTGTAAATAGACTGTGCGATACTTCTTGTTGAACACATGTTATTTTGTTTGATTGATGTTTAGATTTATGTATCGTCCATTGTGGTAATTACAATAAAACTATGGTTCAATTTATGTAAATGCACCCGATAATGAACTTTTTTTTCCCCTTTCGGGGGAACAAAAATATAATATAATAATAATAACAGAAAATTCTGGGAGACTGAGAAAATTCCCAAAGAATTGAAAACAGCACTTATCATTCCGCTACACAACAAATGGGACAAACAGAATGTCAACTACTACCTATACTGATATCGCGCCAGGAGTTGGCAGTTGAGTTTGAACTGCAGAGGTCTTCCCGCTCACTGCATATCGCACATTCCAAAAACATTCAGTTTGTCACTACTTGCTTCACTCAATCAGCACGTTCCTTCTTTCACCGGCTGCGTATCGTGTGCTGCAGTAATAACTATTGGCATGGGGGTAGCCGATACATTTATGCACCCCGTCACAGCGTGTTCAACTGCCATCTCCTACCGCGATGACAGGTGTATATCCCTCCTCCCGGTCGCCTATGAAATCCTCTCAAAGGTGCTTTTTGCACATAATAGAGCCGACTCTGGATTATGTCAACTAGGACAAACCAAGCACGGTTTAGGAAAGGCCAATCCTGTATCGAACAAATATTCAACTTGAAATCAATAAGATGGTATATTGGCTTTCACGGCCAGTGAATTAAAACTTGGCAATTCTTCTAGGTTTGTGCCGTATCTTGTTTGGGGTTTCGCCTAGGACACCAAGCTGGCTGAGTTTTAATTCACTGGCCATGAAAGCCAATATACAATCTTTTTGGAAGCCTTCATAGGGAGGTTGAGGCTGCTTGAGCTTTCAGTTCTCGCAGTCAAGAGGTGCAGTTGCACCTTATATAAAGGGAGGTGGCGCGCAGTTCGCTACTCCAGTGGGGGTCCAGGCGGGGACACCAAGAGCCCGCCGATGAGCCAGCTTGGTGTCCTAGGTGAAACCCCATACAAGACACAGCACAAACCTAGAAGAATTGCTGAGTTTTGAAATCAGTACTTCACTACTGAATGCTGAGTGGCAAGAAAATTGTAATGTCGTTTATAGACTTCAAAAAAGCCTTCGATTTGGTCGATAGAGAGACCTTGGATAATATTGTGAGGGAATTTGAAGTTAAAACTAAATTGGCAAATATAATTGGAGACCCTAACTGGCATAAACTCCAAGGTGAAATTCTTGCAACCATTTGAAATTACGACAGGTGTAAGGCAAGGCGATGGACTATCCCTGCTCCTGCTGAACTGTGCCCTAAAACAGATTGTGAGAATATGTAAATCAGAACTTGAACGTCAAGGAATAGCCCCGATCTCCCTAGGATTAAAATCAACTGCCTGGCTTTAACTGACTACTTTGCTGTACTATCCGAAAGTCCGATGGTTGCAGCAATCCAGATTAACCACTTTGAATGAATCGCAAGCAAAACAGGGCTGAGTATCTCAACAGAAAAAGCTTAATTCATGATGAGTGTCAAAGATGGACCACTTGCCCTGGATACAGAAATAGGACGGATCGAAAATGTTAAGAAATTCTTCCTTGGTGAGACCATACTGGAGAATGGACTAGAAAAAATCAGCGGTAGATTGAATCTCAAAAATGCAGAGAGCATAAATGGCTTTACAAACTTCTGTAATTGGACACACAGAAAACTCTACACAAAGAAATATAAATTAAGGTGTATATTGATCCTAAGTGGCCAATTGACTTGTAATAAAAAAGAGAAATAACCATAGTTAAAAACAGCGGTTGCATATCGGATAAGTACGAATAATACCTGTAATAAAAGAGAAACATGTCATAGGTAATATTTCTAGAGTCGCTATTAGCAATATATTCATGGTTAGTGTGATTAAGTTATTGATTTCATCACTAACTAATCTATTTTTTTATTTAAGTAAAGGACGACATGCAATGAACTCACAACAGACTTTTTTCTTGAACATGTTTCCTTTGTTCAGGATTTGATTTTTCTTGTTTCCTAGCACACTTGGGTGTACTCTCCCAATACATTGTCTTCCACATTAAATGAAAAAAAAATATGTAAAAACTGAAGGAAAAAGAGTGAATACTAAACTTCCAATGAGGGGGCGTGGTGGCTCAGCGGTCTAGCTGTATGCCTCTCACCAAGGCGGTCCGGGTTCGATTCCCGGTCAATGCATGTGAGATTTTCGAAGTGAAATGCCATGTCCTGTGGTTCGGATTCCACGTAAAAAGGAGGTCCCGTGGCTCATAATCACAAGATTCACGGTCACGTAAAACTACAATCTTCCTTCCTTTTTTAAACTTCCAATGGGGTACTCGCAAGTGAATGTGAAAAACTGGTCACAATGACAATTTGACGTCATATCTTGTAGCAGTCTGATTGGCAGAAATGGTCATGTCTGTTAATGGAAGAAGCAGGTCAGTGATTCAGACAGCTAACTAAACTAAATGTCTAATTAGGTTGTACATGTCTGTGTTTGATATTAGGTACCTCAATGAACTGTAATATTGATTTATTCCTAAATAAACAATTAAATGCTGTCAACACAATATGTTGAATAAACTTTTTTCAATTTATTTTGTTAGGGTGGAGTTGCATTTAACCATTTATGAATGAATCGAGTAGTATATATGGAATCCACAGATAAGCAAACATGGTTTTGCTTTATGTCAGTTTGATTATAGCTAGGGTAAGTATTTGCAGGTGAAATTTCTTTGCTAATTTACCAAATAAGAGCTCACCTGTATGGAATATTTTTGGAATGTTTACTGACACAAAATGTATGATTGGTTTGAATTATTGTTGTGGATAGTTATATTTTGGACCATTCATTGTTGCATAAACTTGGAACTATTTATTGTCTGACAGGCATGATATAAAGACATGAGATTCAACTTCCCGCTTGTGTTTCTGTTTTGTGTATACTTAAGTTCCTTTGGAAAGATCGTTCTCGTATTATCCAAGACTCTCATACCTATCCCAGAAGTTGAGGAAGTGCCTTCATCATACTCCGTGTATATACACTGCTCACAAAAATTGGAGGATATTGTAAGGTCAGTACATAATGGTGTAATAATATACGAGATCATTTAGTTTTTCAACCATTTATTACTGACAATGCTATTCTGACAGATAAAGTAGTCCATGATTACAGAGAGCCCCTGATGAGTGTTTGAATCAAATGACATGAATGAAGAGGGAATATGGCAAACAAACAAAGCAAGATTAACACTTCCATAATCATAGGCCATGGGTGAATATTGTTCTTCAGTATGGTGTATGGTCTCCTCAAACGGCTAGCACTGCTGCACACCTGTGTGCCATTGATGCAAAGAGATGATCAATGAGTTCTTGGGGGAAACGTGGCCACTCGTCCATAAGAGCAATCTGCAGCTGTGGAACAGTTGTGGGAGGTACTGTTCTGCTGCAATGCGCCTGCCTAATGTATCCCACACGTGCTCTATCGGATCAAGTCCGGCGAGCAAGCTGGCCACTGCATACGCTGGATACCCTCCTCCTCCAGCATGTCATCCACCAATCCAGCTCTGTGGGGACGTCCATAAACACAAAGGAAGCACCTTTGGCACCAGGATACGGCACTACAAAAGGTCGTTGAATCTCGTCTCTATAACTTACAGCGGTCACAGTACCACGTGGGATGATGTAGAGGTTCGTACGTCCACCCAGGCTAATTCCAGCCCACACCAGCAACCCACCACCACCGTATGGGGATCTTTCTTGTACAAAAGATGGATTGTTTCATGTCCCTCGTTCCCTACAGATGCGAACATGTCGCCTATCCGATTCCACGTTGAATCGCGACTCATCAGAAAACAGAACTGAGCTCCATTCGGCATACCTTCACCCACGATGCTCCTCCGCCCAGTTTCTGCGATCTCTACGGTGCTGTGGAGTTAACCTGGTACACACCATGGGCCTACGGGCATGGAGGCCACGTGCATGAAGTCGGTTAGGAAGAGTTTGGGTTGATACTCTGCGTCCTGTTGCTGTTAAGACGGGCACTTCTCAGTTGAGTTGCATTCTGCTGTCTATTCCGGCGGGCTGTTAACACGAGGTAACGGCCACCCCCTTGCTGTTGTTGCCGGTGGGCGACCTTGTCCTACGCTTCTGTGAACAGTAGCTGTTGTTTGAAAACAATTCCACAGTCTTGAGATCACCCTTTGAGACACCCCAAGGGCTCGAGCCACAACTTGTGTCTGTCCTGCTTCCATCCTTCCTATGGCCCTCCAAGCCATTGATTCAGGTAAATCACGCTGTGGAGGCATTGCTGTCCCTAAGTCACGTCATTCACTGACAACGGGAATGGAAGGGCTCTGACCTCTGCAACAAACCACTGCCGTGTGACCTTTTGACAGCAACAGTACGGACAGTGCCCTCCGTCCAGTGGTGTATGTGCAGGGGCGACGCAAACACATGTTTACCTTCTCTGGGAGTAAAGGAAAGCAATTGCTTCGTATGCGGTACGAAGCACATAGAATACATAGCTGAATTTACAATATCCCCTAATTTTTGTGAGCAGTGTATTTCCTAATACTGTGTAGACTAATTTCCCTGATATTCAGCCCTGTAAATATGATCAAAAGCAGAAGCAAGCCAGTTACTGATGAGTATCACTATATGTTGCATAGAGTGCACACATCACATGTTCCACTTTCTGACTATTCACTGAAGACTGATCAAAGTATTTTTTTCTTTCTACTTTATAAAAATATGTGGTAAATATATAAATAAAATTAAATCTTTGATTAATGTCTTAATATCATTAACTAGTAAGACAGTGGAAAACATATGTGGGGCATATAACTACTTAGCATTTATGTTTGATATATTTTTTATAAATTGTGGAGGGATAGCCTTGATTGAAATAATTATTAAGCATTTTTCTTATAATCAAGCTCATGAAAATGACTGTGGTATCTCTTAGAATGCCATAATAACAATGTTTGCTATAATGTTCAAACTGTTCTACTTAAAATTAGATAGTGTAGAAGAACCCTTTTAAAAAGATGGTATATTGGCTTTCACGGCCAGTGAATTAAAACTCTGCAATTATTCTAGGTTTGTGCTGTGTCTTGTGTGGGGTTTCGCCTAGCTCACCAAGCTGGCTCATCAGCGGGCTCTAGGTTCCCCGCCCAGACCCCCACAGTAGTAGCGAACTGTGCGCTACCCTCTTTTTATGAAGTGCACCTGCGCCTCTTTACTGCGAGAACTAAAAGCTCAAGCAGCCATAACCTCCCTATAAAGGCTTCCAAAAAGATGGCATATTGACTTTGACGACCATTGAATTAAAACTCAGCAATACCACCTTTTTTGGAAGCCTTCATAGGGAGGTTATGGCTGCTTGAGCTTAAGTTCTCGCAGTAAAGAGCGCAGTTGCGCTACATAAATAGGGAAGTAGTGCGCAGTTCGCTAGTCCTGTTGTGATCCGGGCAGGGACACCAAGAGCCCCCTGATGAGGCAGCTTGGTGTCCTAAGCGAAACCCTACACAAGACATGGCACAAACCTAGAAAAATCGCTGAGTTTTAAGCCTTTTAAAGTTCGTTTACTGTAACTTTGCACTATTTCGACAGTTCTCGCGGGAAATAGTCCTACTAGACAGATCAGTCCGCCGCTGCCACATGCATTGCAGTGAATGAGCCATCACCCATATGGCAGCCAGCAATGGCCGCGTGTATACCGTCAAGGGGTGAACAGCTGTTATGAGTCGCCTGAACCTACATTCATCTCGCAATATCAATTCATTGCCCTTTTTAAAGAAAACTTGCATTTCTTTATGGCATTTATCAAATAATTGTTCCAACGGTACACCTGAAACCCACAGGCGGCTCACTGACAGAATGTTACATCAGCTGATAACTTAAATGTTGCATGAGTGGAATTATTTTTAGGCTCATTATTTCACAGCTCCAGGAAAATGCATACTAAGGTATGGTGTAAGATGTCCTTAAGACGATAATGCTTGAACTGCTGGTTTGATATTAAAATAAAACTTACGAAAAATTTCACCTCGTAAGTTAACTTTTAGGCCTACACAACTTATATTTCAGGCCTAATTTTTTGCACAAATCATGCCATGCAGAGGCGTATATTGCGGGTGTTCAAGGTGTCCACTGGACACCCTATAAATTTGTGTTTTGTCTTTTTTTATTTTTTCACTCTTCCTCATTAGAAGTTAACTGCATATGATTCAAGAATATATTCAATTTATTACCATTTAAATCTCAAATGTCTGCTGGCTGGAAGAGTACATAATCGCCAGAATGACGAGGAAACCAGTCAATTGGCTGCTGGGGCCACCAGCTCCCGGCCTGTGTTCTGCATGGCTCTGGTGCTCGGCTGTGCTGTCCCTGCTTCCGGACAGCTTTGTTTCAAAATACCGCTGTTCTTGCCTGCGCACGCAATTGGTGGGGAGGGGGAACTCGAGATTCACAAGCGGCCAGGTCGTGCGGCAAGCCAGCAGCTCAGCTCTTGCTCGTATAACATAAGTACGGTGCTGTGTTTAGGTTTGATTGGAGTTTTTAGTTGTGTGTCAGTGCAAGATAGGCCTAGTGTGGATCTTCAGAGTTGACCCCTGTGCTTGGAAATGTATACTGTTGTAGATCTCTTGCAAAAACCATTCCCTCTTCGTACATTAGAAGAGAAATTGGATATTGTGAGTAAGGGTAGGCCTACTCCGCCTCGTCCGAATTTAGTGCAACAATATAAAACAAGTGAACAATACATTAGACATTTTTCTATTTCACAGTATGAAAATGTAGACTGGTTAGCAGGTTGTGAAACTTCTAACAGATTATTTTGTTGGCCATGCTTATTGTTTTCTATCAAAAATGATGTTTGGAGTAAGCATGGGTTTGCTGACGTAAATCACTTGTCTAGTGCACAACAGAAACATTCAAAATCTCAAACCCATGTCCAATATTTTCTGAAATCAAGACTTTTCGGCAGACAGCGAATTAATACTTGATGATCAGCGTAGAATTGATACCAGTAAACATAACGAAGAGGTAAAGAAAAATACAGCCATATTAATACGAATTATTGATGCTATTTGCCTCCTAGCTAACCAGGATCTCCTTCTACGGGGACTGACGAATCAGATGGCTCTTTCAACAAAGGCAATTTTTTAGAATTTTTGAATCTTTAAAAACTATATTTTTTAGAAAGTCATCTAAATTCTCCACAGTATTTCGAGGAACTTCTCCCATGATTCAAAATTATATCATAAGAGCTATTTCTGACGTAGTAAAATAAGAAATAAAAAATGAAATTAACTCAGTTTCATTTGTAGCTATAATGCTGGATGAAACGTCAGACATTGAGAATAAATCTCAACTAGCTACAGTTCTCCGCTATGTAAAGGGTAGCACTGTCTATGAAAGATTCTTGGGCTTCGTAGATGTTAGTGCTGATAGAACAGCAAACGGTTTATTTGCTCATGTAGGACAAGTAGTAAGTGAATTTAGAATTTCCATTAAACTAGTGGGTCAGACGTACGATGGGGCTTCTGTAATGAGCGGTCATGTGAATGGCTTACCATCTAAAGTCTTATCGGCCTATCCAAACGCAATATTCACCCACTGTTTTGCCCATGTTCTATATCTTGTTCTCCAGCAGAGTGTATCGGTGATTAAAGAATTTAGGAATATTTTTCCAAACATTGACTGGACTCTCTGCTTTATTTTCTAAATCATCTAAAAGGACACATGCGTTGCAAGAATTTGTGCGAAAGAAATTACTCAAAGTAGCACCAACCCGGTGGAATTTTACATCACGACTTTGCCACTGTTAGTTTTATGCATGAAATAACCTCGCTTCTGGATTTGTTGAAGTTCATAAACTTGCTAAATTAATACCAACCATTCCTTGTACTACAAGCTCTGTGGAACGTTCGTTTTCTGCATTAAGAAGAATCAAGACTTACCTACGAAGCACTCAAACACAAGAAAGACTGAGTAACTTAAGTTAGTTATCAATCGAAAAGGAGTTAGTACACAAGATGAAGGACAAAGACTCATTTTATAATGCAGTGATTGAGAAGTTCTCTTCTCAAGAGAGAAGAATACAGTTGATGTTTAAATGAAAGAGGTAGGCCTACGTGGTTTTAATTACTAAATTTATGAAATGTACCCGATATGTCACTTGTAAAATTTCTGTGAGGCCATAGATCAACTGTATATTTTTTAACAGCACACCCATACTTTTGGTCCAGCATACGCCACTGATGCCATATGCAAATAATTCACCTGGCCACTGGCCTTGGGGAAATCAAGAGTTCTGCTGCCTTTTCTTTTACCTTCAAAGTGAGAGAAATAAAATAAATATCTTGAACAAGAAATTCCGTATCTGCTTCAGACTCTATAGGCAAAACAAAAATGTCCGACCTGGAGACGGACGCCTCTGCCTGCTCAGGCTACGTATTTACTCAACATTTAAGATAACCACTATATACAGTATTTATCTGAAAAGTGCACACTCGTTCAAATGGAAATAATACTTTCAGACGACTGCGCAATATTATCAATTATAATTATTATAATTCAATATAATAACGTTATTTGCTCAGGCGGATGAACACCAACCACACACCCATGCCACGAGCACGTGGTTCCTCGAGTAGATAAGGCAACTTTTCAGTCTGGCCGACAAAATATGTTCCCAATATATTCCCAGTTACTGGGACAAGCGAAAAAATAACCTGAAAAACCTTACCTGTGATTAAAACATATATATTTGTTATGGACTGCCAAGTTGTAAATTGTGTCTTTCCTTATGAAAGTTGGCAAACCTAGCTATCAAAAAATTGCAAAGTTATAGTAAACGAACTATAATATTAATTTTAGTACTACTGTATACCAGCTGTTATCAGACAACTCGAATCTAGCCTAGATTGCAACATTACAAGTCCAGTGAAACCTGTTTTAAACAATTAAGTTTTACACAATGGTGCTAAACTGCAGTTTGATATGCTAGGAACAATGAAGCGAGGCGAGGCTAGAGTAGTTTTACATGTTGGATTACTACTACTTTTTGTACAAGAAATGATCACAGCCTACTAACTTTAAACTATTTCATTAGTATAATTAAATATAATTTTATTTCTATCTGCTCCTTCCAATTGTGTGACTGGATAAGTGGGCTTCATATTATTTCATTTCTCCAAAGTGGAGTGATTTTCAAAATTGAAACAAGAGAAAGAAATTAAAATGAAATTGCCTACAGTACTTTTACTATAGTTATTTTACATTGCTTTTCAATATCTAGCATGGAAAATAATTATTAAATAATGCTACAAATCCATGGTGTTTAGGTGAAAGGTCATTATATAATTCATTGTGATAGGAAAGTCATACAAAACAAAGTTTTGCCACGGAATTAAGACCTTATTTTGCTTCTCCTGTAAAATTATAAAACTCTCGGTTTTGATCTTTAACCAAAACAACATTGAAATGAAGCAGAGAAAGCTGACCTGAAGAGGAAATGAACACAAGGCCATTGACCTATATTGGTGGTGATTATGGAATGGGAACTAGAGTAGATGTATGTAAGTAAGAATAAGACAGCACAGTGAGTTAAAGTAAGAGGATGGTTTTGAAATGCAAGAAATTAACTCTAGATATTAATGTTCATAAGGGAGATACATTATGTGGCTCCGGAACCCATTGTTGTTTGTTCCAATGACACCAACCTAGTAACTGATATTGTGTAGGACCATGGCATTTAATCTTAGTGGAAGGGTTTCTATTAAGCTCTGATACACTTAAGGCAGAATTTGTTACTATTCTTCCTAAAGTATAATGGATAGTTATTGCCGCATTTAATGCTCTAGTTCGTCCCAAAGATGCTCAATAGGGTTCAGGTCAGTCCAGCAAATCCATCTGATGTACTACGAACCACAATGAAATGGCCCTTGCTTTGTGCTGATACAGAAATGGTCAAATTCCAAACTGTTGCTAGAGAGTGGTAAGCATGTTTTCATAAACACCATCATTCATTTTCCATTGATCAAAACTTGCAGTCACGAGTCCACATCAGATAACACTGCCCTAGACTATCACGCCACCTCCACCGAATTTTACTATCGGCACAACATGCAGACTGTTCACCATTCACACACGCCTATCTGAGTGCATATTGTATACTGTGACCCATCATTCCATAAATCCTTCTCCACTGTTCAACAGACCACTCGAAGCAACACCGCACATTCATTCTTGTGATCAGTGGCTTATGGGCAGCCCAGTCTTATCACTGGCCTGAAACGGAAGTCGTCTGCAATTGTAGACAAGGACGCTTGATAATTGGTTTGTACAGTACGCTTTGGAATTCAGCGGTTCCTATCGATTCATTTCTTGGACATTACAGAACAATGATCGGACAGTGCTTCCATGACGTTTCTACTTCACAATATGCTAACAGTGGATCTGGGCACATTTAACTCATGATGGAATACCGAAACTTGTGGCCCCTATAGTCTTACCGCATTCAAACTCTCTAATTCTCTTTTGTTGACTAATTCTGAGAAAACAATTGTGATGTTGAAGTATTCTGCCTGCACTTATATAGCAGTGTTGTCAAACAGTGTCCATAGACTTTTGGCCACATAATGTAGTGCTGGCATGATTAAGTTTCCTCGACTGGGATGAATGATTTGATGTTGGAAGCAAAATTTTCTATGCTGTATTCTCCTGCAGTGATTATAGCAAGAAAACAAATGTACATATTATTGCACATTGATGTATTGACTCAGTGAGGAAAGCAGTGGCAAACTACCTCATTCGTCACCTAGCCTAGTGCTGCCTTGGTTTTTTGGATTTCTACCACATAACCTATTTTGGTGCTTTTTGACTACCTAACGGACGGATATTATTTTAAAAAAATTCAGCTGGTCTGGTTTATCATTGTAGGAATTTTTTTAACCCATAAATAACAACTGAAACTAATTTACTGTCTGCAAGTCAGACTGTGCATGTCTATCAGAATAAATTATTAGAATGGATTTTATTTATGTAATGAAAGAGCTTTTAATAATTAATTAAATCCTAAAAAGTATCATGCCTTGGTAACTTTCCTGTGTGCCTTTTGGTACTGATATCAATGTTCAAAGTTTAAGTACTTGTACTCCCTAAGATTAACAGTTGTGATCTTGGTCTTAATAAATAAATATTCAGTTTGCTCAAAAAATTATCAATTAATAATTAGTTTCAAACTGAAAAGAGATTGTATGTCTTGCGAATCCAATCTTACTCTTTTTACTGGGATTAATTTTAATGATCCCATGTTCATCTATAAGATCAGTCTGTCGCAAAATGGAGGATTAAGGTGTCTTGGGAATTCCAATTGGGAACTTCCAGTCCCAATAATATTTTAATATGTATTTGCTCTATAATCTGTGCTGACTTGTATTTTCATATGCATGACTCAGAATTTGTAAAGCGGGTCTGTTCTTCTGTTAGATATTTACAGACTCCTCACTGCTGCTGAAGACTTTAGCCACATAGAGTAGAGGTGACATGATTATGGTTTCCATGACTGGAATGTATGTTGGATATTAAGGGCAAAGTTCTGTATACTGTATTCTGGTAAAATCTATGGTTATATAAGGGTAAGTGGAGTACTGATGTAATACTGAATCTTGGAAAACTGTGTGGTCTTACTAAATAAATATTCAGTTTACTCAAAAAATTCCAGTGGTAATTTGACAGAGGAACAACTACAGTATTCTCACTGACTATTTGCATGGTCCTGTATAATGTTATCTGTGACAAATATCAAATATCCAAGTTATAATTATCAATAGTATATTCTGACCCTCATAATGAGGTGTGCTGCTGGAAGTCTTAAAACAAATTTAGGTTTTCAACCAGTGTACTATAATTTGATTATTTTCCCATAACTATTTTACACAGTATGTGCATGACTCAGAATTTGTAAAGCGGGTCTGTTCTTCTGTTAGATATTTGCAGACTCCTCTCTGCTGCAGAAGACTTTGCTCTATAATGAGCAGGGTTAGTATTTTTAGGTGCGCACCTTTTTTCATAGGGTAAATTCAAGTGGTTCGGAAAAATATCGCAGTGTGAAATTTTATTTCTGGTTGTGAAGAGGCATTTTTCACGCACCTTTTTCCCTTTTTTTGGGGGGGGGGGCCTTAACCCCTTTTCCCCCCAAACATACCCATAATCCCCCCCTTTTTCTGTAAGTTTCATTCCAATTTATTCTATAAGATTTCTAATCAATATGAAATATTTAACTTTCAATTAACACCTCCTCAGCTTGCTGTGTACTTGCGAGTAGTAAGCCTACCTCTTTCAGTATACACCGTGCGGGAGTTGTAAGCTCACATCCAACAAAGGAAAATAATTGTGTTCGACAAATCCTCTTATCTCTCGCTTTACCGCTATAATATAGCCCGCAATAATGCAATTGACAATGAGCGATTCTATCCCACCAGAATCAGTTGCCTGCTGTTCGTGAATGTGAGTTTGTTACTGTGAGAGATGTAATCTGTTCGCATTGAGACGGAGGCTGATGACTCAGAGATGTCAGCAACCGCACCTGCGTATTATGAGACTGGGTTCTGCTCGGAGCTACTTGAAATCGCTGAAAATGCAGTTCCAGCATTAATGAGAACATTCTGGTAATTGTCGCGGTGTTATTAGAGAGTGTGGACAATGAGTGAGTGAGCGCAAGAGTCAGTTGTGTGATAGTCGCATTGAGTTAGCAAGTGAACTGGTGTTAGCACTTTGTTACATTACTAAACGAGTGTACTGCTAGATTTCACCATGCTAAAGGTGTCCAGCACCAGATTTATTGCTTTGGCACAGGAATTCAAACAAGATTTCATAGACACTGATGGGACTGTTATGCGATGTTCTATTTCTGATTCAGGAATTTTGTTAGGGTAGATGAAAAACACCAGCGAGATCGCATCAAACAACACATTTCCAGCTCTAAGCATCAAGCAAACAAATCGCGGCAACCTCTATTACATTATATAATTTTCAAAAGAAAAATATGTATTGTCCATTGAGCCATTATATATTTAAACACAAATTGTGCTAAATGTTCCGGCATAACTCAACAAAATGACAGTGTTTCGCCCCGGTGTGCAATTGGGCTCTTCAGTTGGTTAAAGCACACCTCACCAAGACACTGTCTAGTACACACTGGGAAGGCCATTGCAAGACGTGTTTGATACATGTTTCGACTCCCATAGTGCACTGGCTTTGCTCGTGACGTGGATACACATGTATCAAATACGTCTTGCAATGGCCTCCCCAGTGTGTACTAGACAGTGTCTTGGTGAGGTGTGCTTTAACCAACTGAAGAGCCCAATTGCACACCGGGGTGAAACACTGTCATTTTGTTGAGTTATGCCGGAACATTTAGCACAATTTGTGTTTAAACCTCTATTACGAAATGCGTTTCAACAGAGTTCTTCAAAAAGCCAGAATTTGAAGGAATTAAACATTAATTTGCGTGCCGCTCTTACACAAACAGGAATTCCACTCAATAAGGTGAACCATCCAGCCTTCAAGGGATTTCTTGAAAAATACACAAAGATGTCATTGCCCAATGTGAGTACTTTAAGAAAAAAAACTACATGGAGCCTGTTTACCGAGAAACCATACAAGGAATCGAGGAGAAAGTGTCTGATTGCGATGTGAGAATCATTGTGGATGAAACCATTGACTGTTTTGAACATTTTAGTTTTTCCCTTTGCAGGGGAGAACATTAAGCCCATGTTGTTAAAAATGTATGAGCTTTAGAAAACCCATGCCAGTACAGTAATGCAATCAATTATGGACTTCTGCCAAAAACTCTGGCCTTCTGGTATCGAGTTTGAAAAACTTCTTTTTGTGGTTACGGACCAGGCTCCATATATGGTCTCGGCAGTTAACCAATTGAAACCATTATTTCCTAAGTTGAAGCATGTGACATGCCCTTCACAGGGTTTGTGAATCCATACGGAACGAATACGACATCGCAAATCAATTCATCTCTGCCCTGAAGAAGATTCTACTGAAAGCTCCGAATCGTGTTGTTGCCTACAGGGAAACCACTGGCCTGCCCCTTCCAAATTTCCCAGTCATTACTCGCTGGGGATCGTGGATTGAGTGTGCTGCTATGTTGTGTGAGAATTTTGACAAAATTAGAAAGTTTGTGCTTTCTTTGGATCCAGCCGACGCAGGTGCAATTTCCAAGGCACAGCAACTTCTGTTACCGGAGAAAATACATTATTTGCAGGCAGAACTATATTGAGTAGTATAGGGGTTACTTTAGGACCGACAGTAGTGGCTACGCTGGCTAAAGCGCAGCATTAGGTCATGGGGCCCAGCTCTCTGCTGACTCGGTAGACGCGTGGGTTCGAGCCCCACCGTAGGCTGTCCTTGAAATGGTTTTCCGTGGTTTCCCATTTTCAACACCAGGCAAATGCTGGGACGGTACCTTCTGACAGGCCACGGCCACTTCCTTCCACATCCTAGCCCAGTTTCATTCACCATCATTCATTTCATCTCTCATGAGGTTGGCGTCAGGAAGGGCATCCGGCCGTAAAAGCCATCGCCACAAAGACTTCCATCGCATCTCATCCCCGACCCCGTTGGAAAACGGGAATAATAAGGGGTAGACATACATACATAGGGGTTACTTTAGGACAGTACATTTGTGGGGAAAAGTGTACCAAACCGGGAATTCCCCGCGATCGGGTCCTGCTGGACCCTTACTTGGAAGATTCTCCGGATGAAAAATTTACATTCTCATTTCGGCCAAACGGCTCTCGATTCGAATATATTTTTTCATTGGTCCACTTTTTTACCACAAATATACTCCCCTAAAATAACCCCATATTTGGAACACTTTTCTAAACCCACATATATCAGTGGCGACTGGTGGTCACCGTTCTTGGTATACCGCACCATTTACCCCTTACATCCCCCCCTTATTTCCAAGCCTCGACCTCTTGTCAAAGTTGAATTATTATTATTATTATCTGTATTGGAGAACATTTACATAACTTCTAAGAAATACACTTTATCGCTATAATTTTGGATAGGTTATCCCAATAAATTGAGGTCACTAGACAATTGTTTTGGCCGGGGATGTAAGGTTGGATTCTCTTCCTAACGCCACGTGATCTTCCATGTGAAATATTTAGCGTGCTGTCACCGGAATTCGAACTTCGACCGTCCGGATTAAGCCAGTGCGTCATCCTCCCTCTGCAAGGACTATGTCCTTATACATTTAAAAAATCTTCGTTTAACGCCTGAACACGGCCTACTTGAAACTGCTTCTAGGTTAATGTCCTTCGAATCCCCTCGCCCTCCTAGTTCATTTTGGCAACGTACAGAGTACATTTCATCATTACGCTACCTTCTCTCTCTCCCCGTTCTTAACCAGGTCTTAAATTTTACGAAAAGATATAAACATTGATCCATTTCCGAAGGATCTCGATTATACATTGTCTCATCATTAGACATGTCCAAACATGAGAAGCGCATTCATTTATAACCAATGTAATAATGCAATTAAAGAAGAGCCAGTATCTCAAAGTGAAAATATATTCTGGAAAGCGAACATTCAGCCTCAATCAATAAAATAATTATAGTGTAAACTATCTTGACATATTGTTCCCCAACCTTGGTCTGCCAGGAAGAATATTTTACTTGAAAGTAAGTTCCATTCACTTAGATTTCTAAAGGTCCACCTCGTGGCGTAGTGGCTAGTATTCTGGGGCTGTTACTGTGGAGGTCCATGTTCGATTATCTGCTCTACCAAGAAATGTAATTCTGGTCTGAGGGTTGGGATTCGCTCAACCCCCAAGAGGCAGAAATCAGAACAGGTGGTTCGATTCTAACCCCTAACATCCTAGAAATGGTCTTTCGTGGTTTCCCACTTTCACTCGTACATATCGTAAGGCCACAGCCGCCTCCTACCAAAATCCTGGCAACGGTACAGCCATCATAACGACATATCTCATCAGTTTCCACACGCACCAAGCCAGGGGTGGATTTAGGAGTGAACGATTCATCTTGCTGTTATACATTTAAAAAAAAAAACGAAAACAGTGGCTTTAGACAAATTCTTTCACACTTAAACACTCTATATCAAAATGCACATTTTACGATAACCTACTATTTTGAGTGTTCGGCTGTAGAGGATAACAGAAGCAGAGGTACAGCTATGAGGCGATGGTTAGTTTCAGTGTTGAACGATTTCAAAGTCAGAGATGTAGAAGCAGAGGGAGCCGCATTGCTAACTGCTAATAGGGGATCATAGAGGCGACTTGTTCGCAAACAGAGGCTTGCAGACTGGACTGGACGTTGAAAGGTAAAACAGTCTCAAATGAAAATGTATGTATATTTGGAAGAATACTACACATTTTTGACAGTTCTCTAAAAAATGGATTTAAACCATGCGTTGGCTATGACAGTAAATAGTAGAACTACCAAAACTAAAATAATTTGGAATACAATAAATATTTGACTTAAAATTGCTAATATCACGCAATTTTTCCCCAACTCACATAACGGAATCTGCGAGGGATCATTCCTCTACCGTCGCAAGGATGGTGTCTCGGAGCTGGATACACTTCGTCAACAGATACAACTGGGGATGGTGACAGGCGACCGCTAACTTGGGTCTAATTAAGAAAGGACCAGGGAAGGGATTTTGGAGGGCAGTCGGTCGGTCGTGGACCTGTTGAAAGGAACCGTCACGGCACTTGCCTGGTGGTGAAAATAGGAAACCACGACAACCATTTTCCGGACGGCTGAAGTGGGATTCAAACCCACACTCTCCCGATGCAGCGAGACACGAGCTAGCGCGTTACTGCTCTCGGCCACCGTGATCGGTAAAATTTATTTTTACTCCAAAATATAAAAAAAATAACCCAAATGTCCTGTTACTCACTAATTTGGGCCTAGATTTAGCAAAATATCCTACCCCGGCCCTCCCCCACCCCTCTCTAAGCTAGGGGTATTCCATACTCTCTAGGCTCCCCCGTGTGTTCGCCTACCCCCATGATCTTGCCTTAAATCCGCCCCCGAACCATGTACACGGGGCTACATGACCACGATGCTTCAAAGCCCCTAATTGAATCAACAACTGCAAAGCAACAAATATTCCAAGTGTAAAATTCTACCTGATTTCGGCAGAAACCAATGCCTTCATTTCCTTGCACAAAGGAATTTTAGTAGCCGACAGCCCATAGATCGCTTTAATTTCAACTTACTGAGGAAATCCAATGGAATAAAATCGTTTCAACAACGCTACTATCCACTTCCAGTGTTTCACTTAATCTAAACATGTTAATATTTCAGTGGAAAGTATTTCACGCCAAGACGAACTCACAACATAACTGAACTGAAGTGTATGAGGCGCGGCGCTGGTGTGTCTTCCCTTGTGAGCAGGGTGAAAGTACTGTTTGAAATCAACCAATCAGCACTACACTCACCGCTAGTCTGTAGCGCGATACCCCATACGGAACTTTGCTGGGCTACTCTTTCCTTCCCTCACCCCGCGGGCCAGTGTCGAGCCCTTTCAACGATCGGGCTAGACTTGCGGTATACCAAAGTACAGTCACTCACAGCTAAAAGTGTGTACCCCAGAAGAAAATTAACGAGTTACGCGGGGTTCGAGCGCCAGCTTCCATGACAACAATCGGCGGAACATGAATGATGACAAGCTCGATTTTCCTATCTGCACAGCTACATACAAGTCGAGAGAATGTGGAGATAAACATTTTATATTTTTATCACTGGTGGTATACCGCCGGTATATGCGATGCATGGGAGAATTCGCCACTGACATATATGCTACCCTAAAGTAACCCCTTCGGCCAACTGAAATTAATTTCTTTAGTTTGGGAAAACCAAGAGCTTGAATTTCAGGAAAATTGCTCAGAGTTTGAATTTCCAGAAAATGAGCAATATTGAATTCCAGGAAAATAGTTGTATTCCAGTTTGTTTGTTGGACAACTCTTGACTAAAATAGATCTCTATATACAGGGTCTTTATTTTTGCTTAGCAAGGACAATCTCGCTCACGCGCTCCGCCAGTGACAGCTCAGTTCCCGGCTGCCGCGCGCGCGTATAGACGGCAGAATACGGTGCTGAAAATCAGTATCATACATTTTTACTCACCATGCCTACAGTAGATGCTGAAAATGTTCCCCATCCGCTGCCAAACATTACCGGCATGTCCTTATGAAGTTTGCGGTTACTCTGGTTAATTTAGCTTCAGTAAGGAAATAACGACATTTACGTCTATTTTTATTGTTTACTGAACCTGTACATTTGAATCTCTTCGTCGGTTGATTTATTGTCCGATTTATAGGAATGGGTCTCCCTGGAAATGTCATTCGAAACGTTTGTCTTGTTTAGGCGCACGTTAAGAGCGGCACGTAGGCTATTGTGCAAACCTTCGCTCGACCTTGGCCGCCGGTCCCGGGCCAGGTTGGCGCGTGGTCACCAGCCGTATTCACTCTCTCTTTTGTCGAGTCCGAGCTCTGAGCTAATTGGGTGTTTCAGTGTTTTATAAAGCTACTGTGTACCGGTACTGTATATCGGATTGTGTAGTGTGATTGTGTAGTGCTGTAATACCTTATGTAAAATATTCGTTACGTGAACGTGTATATCTGCACAATACGTACATAAAGTGCAGGAAATCGTGCGTTAGAACAAGACAAAAGTTTCGAGTGAGATTTCCAGGGGGACCCATTCCTATAAATCGGACAATAAATCAACCGACGAAGAGATTCAAATGTACAGGTAAACAATAAAAATAGGCGTAAATGTCGTTATTTCCTTACTGAATCTAAATTAACCAGAGTAACCGGAAACTCCATAAGGAGATGCCGGTAATGCTTGGCAGTGGATGGGGAACATTTTCAGCATCTACTGTAAGCATGGTGAGTAAAAATGCATGATACTGATTGTCAGCACCGTATTCAGCCGTCTATAGGCACCGTGCAGACAGCTCGAAATGCTACTACTAGCGCCCGTTCTGAAACAAGAGATGAGGCGTATTGCGAGAGTCTCAGTACAGCATGTGTGACGTTCGATCAAGTTGCGGGTTTAGAGAGATTAAATTTGGGGATCTAAGTGAATCATCATGGAAGAAAGGAAAAAACCTAGTTGTCAGTGGCCACGTGAACGACGTGGAAGAGTTAATTTCGAATGCTTTCGGATATATCACAGGAAAAGTCACCCGGCAAACGTCTGTGACTTTGCCGCCTTATATCGTGAAACTTGATGTAGGCATGGTGTAGTTAGGTCACAATTTTTAAAGTTTTTTAGGAACAATTACTTAATGTATCTCAATACGTAGATTTTCACGACCACTAACAGACATTGTAATATTTAATTTGGGGATATTAGGTCGCCTATAATATATATACAGTTGACGCGTTTGCATGTTTGCTATGTGTTAATAACTTGTAACCATTTATATTTTGTGTTTAGGTTGACCAGAATCGTAATGTCTCGAGCAGTGATTGTTCCTGTCCTGCAGGCGCCAGAGGAACTTGCAAACACGTAGCTGCGGTAGTGTATTTTGTAAATAATGAAAGTGTTGTCTCGAAAACAGACCATCCGCAACAATGGGGAAAACCGAGTCCGAAAACAGTGTCAAAAGAAAAATATAGGAAAGGCAAACGCGTAGAAGCACTGTTCGGCAAAAGGACTTTAGAGACATCTCTTCCTCCCTTTGAATTAAGTGAGGATATTTTAAAACACATCCCTTGCAGTCTTCGTGCAATACTTCGAGCAGAAGCAAGAACTGAAATCGAACAATCGTGCAGGGCCGTAGTCAGCTCGTTGATGGATAGGGTAGCGAATGATGTGGAGAGAGAAGAATGTGAGGAAATTGTGACACAGCTAGTACATTTACAAGTCTCTAACGCCGTGCGCTCGCCGATCAAATACACCTTTCACACTGTGAGTGACGAAATGTTTTTTACCAGCAAAGTTCAGGTTGATACAGATCAGATAATTAAAATCTCCCTGGAAACTGTACCTCAATCACGAAGCCCTCGATGGTTTCAAGAAAGAAAGATACGAATATCTGCTAGCACGAAAGCACATCGGATCAAAACTAGGAGACATAACTTTGATACTTTAGCTCTCGCATTTGTAACTGATTCACCAATTGGGGGAGCTGCTTTCAACAATCTTTCTTACGGAAGTGAAATGGAAAGTGAGGCAATAGAATGTTATGCAAGTTCATTCAGTGTTCGTGTTATTCGGTGTGGGTTAATAATCCACCAAAAACAACCTTGGATGTGTGGCTCTCCAGATGGCATAGTTCTCAAGGGGAATGTAGCTGACAGAGTGTTAGAAGTTAAGTGTCCTTCTTCCTGTAAAGATAAATCAATAGTTGATGAGGCAGGGAATGCGAGAGTACGTTATCTTTACGCTGACGGGCAAAAAAACATACATTTAAAGACAAGCCCTATGTATTACACACAAATACTAATGTACATAACTGGCTTAGAAAAATGTGAGCTATACGTATATAGCAGAGCACAACAGTTGACAATACCTGTTTATAAGGACAATAAGTATGTCGAGGAATGTCTCACCAAAATTTCAAAGTTCTATTTCAGTAATTACTTGCCAAAAATTAGCGGTATTTCTAATGATAATTAAGTAATCATTTGTGCTTGGTAAACACTGAACAGTTCAATAGAAAATGAAAACAAAGAATATATAAAACAAACTGATGGTAGAAAAAATCTCGAACTATTCTTTAATTATTGGAGTTTGCAAATTTACTAAAACGCAACACATATGCACAATGTCATCTATGTACGGAAACAGTTCTGTTGGCAATTTCTGTAATATATTGTATATTTTGATTCTTTGAATACACCTTTCTACATGAATTCTAACACTCGCAATATTGTAAGTACTCTCAACCTCCTCAACTGTTAATCTCCCTTCATGTAAGAACGGTGGCGTCACTATTACGACACCGCGGCCAGATAAGTTAGTTCTGATGCCAGGAAATCCTTTATCAGCCATGACCTCATCGCCAGGTTGAAGTAAAGTTAATAAACCACTGTCAGTTGTTATGAATGAGTCACTAGCTCTTCCACCATAACATTTCAATTTAAAGGCGATCATACCACTAGGCGTGATAGCAATTAAAAGTTTTGCAGTGTAGCAACTCTTGTATTGAGAATAGAAATACACTCTCTGATCTACTTGGGGAGGCTGTTCAACCCTAAATTCCGTGCAGTCAATAATGGCTCGACAATTATTGTAATTTCTCTTAAATGCTGGAGGCATTGTTTGTCTAACACTTTCCTTACTAGGCCAGAATATGAAATTGTTCGTACGCTGCACGAGTTGCATAAGAACGGTCGTAAAAATACGTAAAATTGTAGTCCTGTGAACACCGAATAGCACTCTCAAAGCAGAATAGGACAGTCCAGTTTTCATTTTCATTAGGAAAATTAATAATCTGGTTTCTTTACAAACTTTGGAAACGTTACAGTTTGGTAATAACGCAATCAGTAAGGCGAAGACGTGGAAGTTTACACCTGTTAAATCACGCATTTGTGTATTGTTCCCTATGGAACTAACATTGGAAACCTGGGCTCGTGACGTCTGCATGATCGTCTTCCGTTCCACACATTTGATCACGTTTCGAAATGTTCCTTCCCAGACCGAAATTAAGTGGAATACATGCTTGTGTATTAACGTCGTTTACATTTACAGAACAAGTAAACATGAAGTCTGAACAATGACAATCAGATGCGTCTGTTCCCACGGATGCATCCTTGATTATGTTACTTGCGCAAACTGTAGCTGAAACATTTCCGCCTGGTTCTTCCTTTTTTAACCGTTTGAGTTGTCTGTGAAAGCGCTGTAAGCTAGGACCCGGCGAAACATTCCTCTTCTTGTATTCATCAGGAAATATTGTCGGGACATAGGCTGGACTTAGTGGGTGTCCAGATCTTCTGTTTCCGATGAAATGTGCACTGCATATTCTTGAGTAAGTCGTAGGTTGCCAAAGTGATCCTTCAATGCTAAAAATTAACACCAAAATGAAATTAAATCGGGTCAGATGAACTTATTGCAAATTTGTGCAGTATGTAGGCTACGTGTACTTACTTCCTTCGGTTAACTGCTTGTATCCATCGCCTCCTTCGGTCCACTTCTATCGCTCGTTTTGGAAAACAATAAAATTGTATTTCACTTCCCGTATTTGCATAAGTATTGGAACAACCGACAACACAACAATTGCGTTTACTTGATCTTCGTTTCTCTGCCATTATCGTCGGAGTGACTACACGCTCATACCAGGACAGAGACTGCGAGCGTAACGTAATCTGTGCTGCGAGCCTGGAGTCTGCCTCACCTATAGTTCTCCACTCGGCCGCTAGAGCGACACGCACGGTGCCTATACGCGCGCGCGGCAGCCGGGAACTGAGCTGTCACTGGCGGAGCGAGAATGTCCTTGCCAAGCAAAAATAAAGACCCTGTATAAATGGCTAGTATGCATAGTATGAAACTAGGTGAGCTGCGTGATTTAGATAAGAAACGCATGCTGAAATGATATGCATCCATGAATGAAACAGAATTGATAAATTCCATACACACGAGTTTTCCAGTTCTTTTCGCTAACGAAATATTTGGTGAACCAGAAGAAGAAGATGGCTGACCTAGAAATGTTATCTTGCAGTGTGCTTGCGTTGACCTTGCCCGCTCCAGATGTTGTATCTCAAACATAATTAGTCATAGGCTATCATTTAGCTGCAACGCGCATGGCCTAGAAAATAAAAGTTGTTACGCTTAAGTTTCCTCAGGCCTGAAAACGCACTAACCCTCCGTGACATCCATCCGTAGCGTTCCGCTCCGAGTTCAACGCTGTCACTATCTGTGGACTACTGAAAGTACTATATTTGCTGAGCTTATTGAAAGAATTTATGTTTTAACCTAGTTTACAATTGAAAATGCATTCTATGACGCAAGCAAGTACTTTGAACTGTGCTAGATAATTTTTATAGAAATGCCATACAAATTAACTCTGTGCTGTATGCTGTATATAAGCAGCTCCTAATAGCAACTAGATACTTCACTATGAGTGGCTCTAAGGAACGCGTACTGAATTTCTGTCAAGTATGTGTGACAGCAAAAACATTGCTGCAAAATTTTTAAATCTGAAATGTAGAAAACAAAAGTTACAAATAAACATACGAAAACATAGGCAACGAATCAAAGAATTGACTGAAAAATTACGATTTCTTGAGCAGGAAGTGGAAAATATTAATTTGGAAATTATTCAGTTTGAGGATGAAAGAGAGAAGATGGATTAGCAATACTGGTGAACATTATTCTACAGTAGAGTCTCGCAAACTCGGCCTAATGTGGACCGAAGGGTGGCCGAGTTCGCGAAAATGCCGGGTTATCGGGAAATGTTTTAAAAAGACGAAATAAGCTCTTTGTTTTGGTTTAAAAGTAATGCAAGACATTTCATTTTTTGTTAAACTCCCGTTACCTAGGGCACAGCAGTTGTTTGCCATGAATTTATTTATAATTTTTATTTGAGCTTATGAAAGCCATTGTAAACATGTTGAAGAGTTTCTAGAAGAAGCAAAGTTGTAATGAAACTGAATAATGACATTTAGTCATTTTTAACGTGAGTTACGCATACTATAAATGCGAGAGTTAGGAGGTGTGTATATGTAATGTTAATAAATATGGCAAGCACGTTTCTACGATTCCCTGATTTTTTTATAGAAATCTGGCATTGTCTTTGTAGTTAAATGGTAGTGGAATGTGCTATAGGGTGGAAATTTTCCGAGGGAACTTATCCGTATCCTTACGCCCGAGATTTTCATGGATTCCCGTCTTTCCTGAGTAGTTTGAAAACCCTATTGTTCTGTAGTTTGTTTCTTTAGCACATTCTGTTTGAAAAATCCCTGTCCGTTATTCTGAGTGTTTTCGCCAAGTAGCACTGTGTTGTTTTTTTAGCCGGGACTTCAAGATGCTACAATCCTTAATTTTTTCAGCGGCGGATTTTTGGTGGATCATCCAGATATAAGGGTACAGTACGCAGCGGAACCAGACGCCACAAGGATCAGTTCTAAAAACCTGAATAGTTGACATAATTTCATAACATTTCAGTGCATTTGTGTTTTTTTTAATATATTTGTGTACCGGTACTCCCCACACGAGATATTATAATACAATTAGGCCAATAGTTTAAATAGGAACGGTTGATTTAGAACAATAATAACAAAATACTGCAGTTATTTTCATTACTGACATTATTCATAACAACAATTCAAAAGACAACAGGCCACATGACATTACTGTAATAATAATAACGCATCAACCATAGAAGTGTACGGTACTCTACTGTCTGTAAATAGTTGACACGTTACACAAGTTGTTAACAAACTCGTATAAAACTTTATATATATACAGTATGTGTGTGTTTAAGTGTAGCCTAATTCATAAACAACGTACACTAATTAAGCCTAAGTGAACAGGCTCTGAGGATGAATGCGTGATGTTCGAAACTTGTCTTCCAATTAAGTAGATATTTGTGCATAAAAACGTGTTAGTTTGTAAATCCTTGTTTCCCGCCTAATGTCATTTGGCACAATTTGTGTTGACCGGCTGAATTAATTTTTAGTATGATTCGGATAGTTGTTAAAATATTTTTGTACGGTATTTAGAAGTAAGGGAAAAATAGGTAGGCCCCTACTTATAAACTCTCTGGCTTAGGACCAGAATATCGTATCTTGATAGGAATACCATTATAGATACGCTATTCTGGTCCTCAGCTAGCGAAGTTACATTCCACATTTATTATATTCATTTATGTATTGATGTTAGTATTCTTACAGATTTGTCCACTAAATCCAGTTGAACAGCAAGTTGCATGACAGACATGCGCGAGAATGCAGATTGAGAATGTTTGGTTCTGTTCATAATATACAGTAATTGTATTTATTGTACATCATTGTGTAATGCAAAATAAAAATTACTTATTCAATTACCAACCTCCTGTGGTTTTAATTTGATTGTTTCTCCTTCCTTCTCATAAACCATTTGCAAGAGGGTCATGGGATTCAAACAAGAATTTGTAACCTATGCAGGAATAATAGGAGTTGGGTGATTCCATAGTCAGATTTGGAGTTATGTAGGATAGGACGATGAAGGGACAGAGCCTGCCGTGGCCTTAATGTGGGCACCATCCCGGAAATTGACAATTATGGAATAACCTACCTCTTCTGTTCTGCCTCATGCTAAGTGAACCCTCAAGACCAGAAATAAATTTCTTGGCGGAGCCAAGAGAATAACAGTTTTGTTTACTGTGTGTTAGGATCGCTAATTGTGGACTGCCAAGAATTTGCCCCACATATTTCTGTTCAGCCTCATTCCTTTGCAATTCGAAGAGGCGAATTTTGAATCACTGTGCTGACAGAAGCCATCCTGAGTATGTTTTTTTTTTCAATCCCAGTGAATGCTGGCAATTAACCTTATGTGTGTCTTTTTTTTCGTTAACCCCTCACATAACCCAAATTATAATTTGATTTTTTGTCGTTTTAAGGGGCAGCAACAGCGAGGTTGTCTGCTCTTCCGAAAATTGTAACTTATCACCTAATAGATTAGTCGCCCAGGTCCGAAGAAATTTAGCTACCAACCCTTAGAAAGAAATAATAATACATTATTAAAACGGGAACGAAGGATATTACGGAAGATTTTAGGCCACAGATGGGCAGGTACGATTGAGATTGGAAAGGAGGTGGCCGTGGTTTAAGTTCGGAACCATCCCGGCATTTGCCTGGAGTAGAAGTGGGAAAAACCACGGAAAACCACTTCCAAGAAGGCTGAGATGGAATTCGAACCCTCTTCAGTTTCGCCTTACGAGGCTGAGTGTACCCAGTTCCAACCCTCTGGCCAGAATTGAAATTTAAAATCCCTTGGCAGAGACGGGAATCGAACTGGGACTTCCGCAGCGACAGCCAAGAATGCTAGCCGCTACACTACGAGATAGCCTAGTCATGCACTGTACTTGAAAGGCAAGTACCAGTTGCTAAAACTGACCCAGGTGGAATGCGATCATGTGAAAGATCAGCAAAGCGGTCGACCGACTGCAAGATGTTGGCTTAAAGACTGGAAGTTGTCAACGACACTGAAATGGAGATGTGGCAAAGCAACGGTCCCTGTACGGCGGGGCGGTATACACGCTAGGAGAGAGGGAGAGACCCTATTTATTTATTTACTCCAGACAGATTTCCTTTATAATAGATGTAAGTAATTAGTTGAAGCAATTAGGAAAACAACTTGTGTCCTTCCCCCTCCTCCACTTCCCTTAAATCCACCCATGGTTTGTTTGAATTTATGCTACCAATATGTTAACTGAACACCATAAACGAACTTAATCTACTTAGCCTATACCGTAGGTGAAGTAATCAAGACTGGTTTTTCACCAAACGCAGGAAGAGAAGAGGAAATTACGCTAATAAGCAACTTGTTCTATGAATAGACAGTTAATATACCTCCTCTGAGCAAAACGATCTTATTTACTTGAATAAAAAAATTCTCAACTGCAAAAGAAAAGTGGTTTCCTTTTTCTGTTGTACAGAGAGAAGCTAGTATCTGCTTAGACTATAGATAAAGTATTCGAGAGAGATGTTTATAAAAATACTCAAAATTTTCAGAAATATACATGAATTCATCAATTATTGCTCCATGGGTTCATAGTTGGTATGTCACCGCAAAGCAAGGTTTGCGTCTACTCTCACCAGTGACATGTCCAAACCGAGAGTGCTGGATTTAACTCAGACCAGATAAAAGAAAAAAACCGGCCACGGTGGCCGAGAGCTCTAACGCACTAGCTCGGGCCTCGCTGGCA
Source organism: Meconema thalassinum (assembly GCA_946902985.2). Taxonomy (NCBI): domain Eukaryota; kingdom Metazoa; phylum Arthropoda; class Insecta; order Orthoptera; family Tettigoniidae; genus Meconema; species Meconema thalassinum. The sequence goes on along the minus strand of OX336389.2, from coordinate 45,075,313 downwards.
TCGGGAGAGCGTGGGTTCAAATCCCACCTCGGACGTCCTGAAAATGATTTTCGTGGTTTCCCATTTTCAACACCAGTAAAATGCAGTCACTGTTACAACTTCCTTACAAAACCCCTTTCCCGACCCTCCCTTAATTAGACCCAAGTTAGTAATCGGGCTGTCATCATCCCCAGTTGTATCTGTTGGCAAAGTGTATTCAGCTCCCAGACACCGTCCTTCGCAGACTCCGTGCGTGAAGCTAAACTGGGAGGGTAAGCGATAAGAGAAACTATTCCTCAATGGTTTACGTTTACAAATTCGGCAAAAATGATCTTCTTAAGGGAGATTCAAACCTCGTGCAAATGTAAGAGCCTTTATAACTACTAGTTTTGCCTCACCCCGAGTGGGTAACTTCGCGCATGCGGTAGGTTACGTAGCTGAACCTGAGATGCAGAATGTGAGACTACCAGTTCAGCTCTACATGTAACAAGTGCATATTGATACCAGCCATATTTTAATTTTTCCAGTGTTCAGTAATAGTGAATCATTACCTCTTGCGTTTGAGCCGAATCCAGCTCTCCCGATTGTAGCATGTCTCTTGTTAAAATATCTTAACTGTACCAGACCCGTAGTAGTGTTGGAATTACGACAAATCTGTGAATCTATTACAAGCAAACTTTTTTACATGTCATAGACCTATTTAGGAATATGCATATTAACATACTGCTCAATTTCAAGCTCTATGAACTTACGGGGAGAGGTGACCTGAGAGGTGGGAAGTGAAGGGTCTGTCAACAGCCTGACGTGTTATCTGGAATTCCTGTCTATTCCATTATTGCTAACATAGGGCCGTTGCCTATACCAGTGTGGTGTTGCGAGTGAGTGAGTGGCCGACCAATCCATTTTGTTCTATTGCTACGCACGGACCGGGAACCCCCCACATCTCTCCTCATCGTCCGCGATCCACATTCCTCTCAGGTTCACAGAGCTTGGACTCGAGCAGTAGGCCTACACACCTGTGTAGTTATGCAAGGAAACAATCCGTTGTGTTTTCAAATATTTATTCTAAAATTCCTTGATAGGCAAGCAACATTCCATATTTTCGGGGTTGGGGAGAGTTATCGTTAGCTATGGGAGGTAGCCGAAGGTGAAATCTAGCCTATACGTATCAGTAGGAAGCGTGGTCGTGACTAGGGATACCGGTAGGTGCAAACAGGATATGGCCGAATTGGCCGTCTCTCGATCACGAGCAGGAGGTCCGTGGACCGCCAGTCTTACCCAAATCTTACGCAGTTGTGGAGGACATGATGAATCAGCCCTTAATTTCGAAGACCGTCTCGATGGATCGAGCCAGGATTAGAGAATTTGGCTGCGTTAACAAGAACGTGGGTCAGAGACAAACGAAGCTGGCCAATACAACCCTTGATCTTTCCCTACCACTACCGTAACAATGAAGCTCTCAAGGCGAAGATCGCCTAGTTGCTAGCGGAGGTCAGGGTTCGATTCATGGCTCTGTCAAGAAATTTTAATTTTTTTCTGAGGGCTGGAATGTGGTACACTCAGCCTCGTGAGACTAAGTGGTATTTCCTAATTACTTCAGCTATTTTTTACCAAAGACAATCTGTCTGAATTAAAATAACTAATGAAATAAAACAACGCATGTTTATGGGACGTGTATCGTGCAATCCATCAAACCACTCGCTCAATGTTGTTGTTAATATTGTATGATAGCTTATTACTACAGTCGGTAACTACAGAGGGAAGTCATGAAGAAATGAGAAGAATTCTCTTTTAGACTGATAAATCAACACAGTCCAGCAATGCCTTTGCCCTATCTTTTGCAGGGTTTCTCCTAGGTGCACCAAGTCAAACTCTTCAGCGGGCTCTTAGGCTCGTGGTGACTGTGCCCGTACCGCCACTGGGGTTCGTTCTATAAGGTGCGTTCAAAAAGTAACGAGCCGGAGGCTGTAATGCGCAAACCGGTGACGACATCGGCTAATCGTGGCGTGTGTAACGAGTGTTGCTCCAACCAGAGCGTGAAAGGTCACAGCCCGTCGCTAGAGGGCACGCGTGCACGTCACGTGACGATACAAAGCGAGCAGCAGCATGTATCAATCGTCCAACGCTGCCAGTTGCATTGCAAACAGTGACATGGAGGCGTCAAACGAAAAGCAAAGAGGTGTTGTTCGGTTTCTGACAGCGGAAGGAGTAGGGGGAACGGACATTCATCGCCGAATGTCACAAGTGTACGGCGAACACTGTATGTCCCTTGCAAGGGTCAAGGCGTGGCACAAGCGCTTCAGGGAAGGACGGGTGTCGTTAGCCGATGATGCCCGGTCTGGGGCACCCCCCTGCATTACCGATGACAACGTCCAGCTGGTTGATGCACTCATTACCCAGGACCGCCGAGTGACAGTGAACGCCATAGCCGCCGTGGTCGGATTGAGCGTCGGAAGTGTACACACCATCATGAAGGAACGACTGCACTTGCGGAAAGTGTGTGCCCAATGGGTGCCCCACAGTCTTCAACCACACCAGGAAGCATGTCGAATGGCTTACTGGCTTGGTCTTGGTTGGACGATTGATGCATGCTGCTGCTCGCTTTGTATCGTCACGTGACGTGCACTCGTGCTCTCTAGCGACGGGCTGTGACCTTCCACGCTCTGGTCGGAACCACACCTCGTTACACACGCCACGATTGGCTGATGTCGTCACCGGTTTGCGTATTCTAGCCTCCGGCTCGTTACTTTTTGAACGCACCTTATATATAATGTGCACTTGTTTGCTGCGAGAACTGAAAGCTCCCACAACATTATTTCCTCCCTATAGAGGTACCTACGGAAAGTATTGCACAGATAGTTTCGGAGGGCTCTGGGAGCGCGTACCTCTTTGGAGATAGGGCCAAACCCTACGAGCAATTTATTGTCAAACTACCTGCTGCTGCTGATAATATTAATAATTATAATAAACTGCAGTAGTAGCTTACACCAATTCTCTGTAATACCGTACAGCAAACTGTGAGAAACAATGGTAATGTAATTATTTTTAAACCACGAGTAACTTATAAATCTTGCAATTTGTAACAAACCAGGGATCCTGTCTCGTTTTGGCCTACGGTGCCTCGCCATTTAAACGTGATGATTATCCTTCTAGCTACGGTACTGCATATCGTTGTACTGTGTTCACCAGGATGAAATGGGTCTCGGGGTTATACAGTAGAGCCCCTTCTCTGGCACTGCTTCTTGTAAGATACAGTTACGATGTTTACAACTACACATATTCAGCCAAGATTATAAAATACTTACTGTAACTGCTTCATTCATGCCCCATAGAACTGATAACATTCTGATTACAACTAATACTTTGTACCATTAATCTTAGGACAGTATGCTACTTCCTACCTCGTGTTTCGTGCCGTGCATTACCGGTAACTATTGCCTCACTAAGTTTCATGACATATCTACTTCAAAACTTTTGGCGCCTGGTAAGGTTTGTTCCAAACATTTTACTCCTGACCTATTCTTCGACTTGCCATTAAATTCGTTTTATTTCTGATGTTTTCAATTTAGGGGCTTTTACATCGTGGTCGTTGCGTAGTGGCTATCACCGCGGAGGCCAGAGTTCGATTCCCGGCTCTGCCAAGAAATGTTTAATTCTAGAATGAGGTAGGCCTACACTCGGCTTGAGGAAAAGCTGAAAAGAGACGGGTTCGATTCTCACCTCAGCCATCCTGGAAGTGTCTTTCTGTGGATCCCTCACTTCTACTCCAGGCGAATGCCCGGATGGTTCCTAAATTAAGACCACGGCCGCCTCCTTCCCAATCCTCATCTGAATTACAAATACACACACCAATACTGACATCGCATTAGCACACGTTATCAAATTCCACACACACCCAAGTACACGGGGCTACATGATCACGATGTCGGAAAGCTCCTAAACGAAACAACAAGTGTAGTAGTAGTGCGTATTTATATTTGTATTTATAATTGAGATGCAAATTAGGAATGAGGCGGCCGTGACCTTTAGTTAGGAACGTTCTCAGCATTTGCCTGGAGTGTAAATGTGTAAACCACGGAAGACGACTTCCAGGATGGCTGAGGTAGGAATCGAATCCGCCTCTTCTCCGTTTTAAACTCAGACTAGAATGAACATTTCTTGGCAGAGCCGGGAATAGAACCAGGACCTCGGAGAAACAACCAAGAGCGTTATCCGCTACAGGGATTTATACTGATGCAAAGCCAGAATAATCCAGAGTAAATACACAAGTCTTGTTTCAATATCCACCACAGTGGGTAAGTGCATGAAATCTTAGAGCTGTTTTAGAGATATTTTCGGTCCCATCGTCTTAGCCCCTGTTGACTTGACCTACGCGAAGGGAATGAAAGCAACGGGCGGGCAACGAGGTGCAGGAGAGATGACTTTCCGCATTCCAGACCAGTGGTCAAGCCGTCATAAACTTTCCAAGGGTGTACAAACTCCTCACTTGAAGTTTCCATAAAAAAAAGAAAGAATAAAACAAGTTACCGTATAGGCTATTTGAAAAAATCGTGGAATTCGCATTTATGTAGCATTTTGGTATAATTTTCGCATTTTTAGTCAATTTTGCATTTTGTCGCCTTCTCAAAACACATTTAAAAGTGGTTTACAGGTCGTTCAAAGTGAAAATACAAGAGTTCAAGCCTTAATGAGCATTCGCGCGTAATCGCATTTGCGAAAAATCACCACCCATAATAATGACCTCTGTTTGTTTGTGGTCAAAACTACTGGACCGAATGGCATGGAAATTCGTACGGCATGTAAGTAGAAGACATCCCTAAAATAAAAAACTTGGTTACAAAATTATTTATGTAATGCAAAGGGGTGAGGGGGTTAGAAGGAAGCCTCAAAATTAATGTTACCAGTAGTGGAACTGCAAAATTCATACCCACCTCTTGACATGCAGCTGTACGTGTTGCGGGTGTTGCCAACACCTGTTGAACCAAACGAAGGAGATGACCACTCAAAAAAAACGAGGAGATTAAAGTAGATTTTCAAATTTCAATGGGGGTCGTCTTTTTTTTTAATGTACAAGGAAAATTGTTATTTAAGGTGATAGGTCCCCTTTTATGAGAGGTACGCAGAAGTGTTACATCAATGATTGGTGTCGTGCCTCGGATGGATATCTGTACCAAATGTTACGTTGATCCACCCAGTCGTTCTCGAGTTATAAGGACACAAAGTGGTCCGCAGACACACAGCAATCTTGATTTTGCGCGCAACCGTCATTAAACAGTCTGAAAAGCGTAATGACTCAAATTTCCTTGGAAATTCAGAAAAAACAGACAAACTTTTATTTATATTTATGAGGGATGCCAACATGATGAGGGAAGAGCCATCATTGGTTGCCATGACAACGCTACTAAATTGATGAGGGAAGACCCATCAGAGGTTGCCATGACAACACTACTAAATTGATGAGGGAAGAGCCATCAGAGGTTGCCATGACAACGGTACTGCACGAGATCACATTCTGTTCTCCATCTATCCCTGTGGGAAGCGGCTTCGGTTGGTTACTCAGTTTATGGACTGCAACAACGCGGTCATATAGCCCCGTGTACTTTGGGTGTGTGTAGAATCTGTCTGATAACCGGTGTAAATTATTGTGATGACTGTATTAGTGTGTGTTATCTGTTTAGAATTCAAGTAAGGACTGCAGACATTGAATTTTCAAGTAGTTCCAACTTTTGCTACCAAATGCCACTGTCAACAACCAACTAGTGCTCAACTTGGTTACTAGATGCCTCCACAGTCGGCTCCAGGCGACGAACGTTGGAACATAAGAGCGTTAGTCAAATTTTACCTATAATATAGCTTCACACAAGTGTAATTAGTGGAAGGTTCTTTATCATGCCATAAATCAATGACATGGGACCACCGGCTTTACTTCCCCTCTGAAGGAAGGCATACTGAGGGGATTTTAACACTCTTAAAATAATCCTACGACTTCGGCCGGGTTTGAACCCACGATCTTGGGCATAGAAGCTCAGCATGCAACCAACTACGCCACCGAAGCCAGCAGCGGCGCGCAGGTCGCCCACTGGCGTCGACTAGAAACACCTGCACTCAGCCTCTCAGGAGGCCACTCAACATAAAGAATACGTTTTGTAATTATTTATTAAATTTTGTAATTTACTAACAAACAAATAGTAATATTGGAGCATTTGCACATTGATAAGTGCAAATACAACGCATTAAACGATCAGGAAATAAAACACGATTCCGATTCCACTCCATCGAAATTAGAGAGTAGCTCGCCTAAAGGCTCCAGCTCGAAAGATCCGCACCAGGTAACTTATGTCATACGATAATAATAATAATTTCGACACTGTTTGGGGTCGGGTCTTCACGACTGGATGCCCCTTGTGATGCCATCTTCACCACAGGCCTTGATGGGGAACAAAATGACAATAGGGCTAGTACAGTAATTGGAAGAAAGCGGCCAAGGCTCATCCCATCAGGAACTGACATCCCGGAAAACTATTTCCAGGTGGCTGACGGTGGGATTTGAACTTTTGATTTTGCACCTTAACGTTCGTTATAATCTTATTATATAATACGCTAAGGTGCATGTTTCACACAACCCAAGCTCCTAAAACAGAGGGAGTGATCTCGGTTCATAGGAGATCTCTCGTATAACATTAACACCATCCCCGACACCGTTGAATCGGGAATAATGGGTACCACAATCTTCCAAATCGTCTCAATAGTACAGGAAAAATCTTGCATTTCTTGAAAAGTCAACGGAAATATATTTATTTGCTTCTCGAAAGGTTTTAAACAAATAAACAAGACGATAGCCCCTGGGAGACCTGTGTCGCGTACAGCCGGCATAGCACTAGGACGAGGTGGGTAGTCTGTACACAAGGGGCGCACACAACCCATTATGCGAGAGTTCTCACACGGTTCCGTTAGTATAGAAAGTTAATATAGTGTTGCTATTGTAAACAATTTGAATGGAAGAGAAGGATATTTTATTGAAAGTATTTTGTATTGGACGTTGATTGGAGTAAGGTGTTTGACATTTTGAAAACGATTGGAATAAAGTACAGGGATAGGAGGGAAGCTGTTCAAACCACTCCAAAAGAACCACCAAACAAGAAAATAGTTCCCCAAATGAGGAATTTTATATCCACAAACCGGAAGAGAGGTTCATGTAGGTCTTCTGCTAGTTTCGAGCAGCCAACTGCAAGACAGCTGCAGTCTGCATTGGAATGCATCAGGAATCCTGGGAATCCTGTTGTGATAATTCACACTGGAAATTACCATACATACAGCACATGATGAGTAATTCTATTCCCTATTAGCATAACAAGGCCCTCTCCAGAGAAAGAGTGGTAACTTCATAACTGTCCTTATGGTGTTAGAAGACATTTTCAGTGTTGCCTTGGTAATCGAAATTTGATGTTTTTCAGTCGATCAGCACGATTGTGATGGGTTATTCCCTAATCCAGAAAGAAAATTACATGAGACTAATAAATACACTTGGATAACCAGTTCCGATCGCCGAGCGATCATCATCAGATCCATTACACTTAGTACATATTGTAAATACTGTCACCCATACTTTTAGACACTCGTAGATTTGATAGGATTAGGGAATAACCCATCACAATTGTATACACTTGTGTTGGCCAACGGAAAGCATCTGTGGATTACCTAGGCAACACTAAAAAATGGCTTCCAATATTTCAATGCTTCTTAACTGTGCTCATCAATCCTTTAAGCATAGTGAGGAATGATGCTGAAAATATGGCTCCTTAGTAAATTGCTAATATTGTTGCAACAGTGCTTTTTTCAAGGGTTCACATTAGAGACTAGAGCAGCGGTACCCAACCTTTATTCTTCTTCTTTATTCTTCTTAAACCATATTTTACAGACATGGTACCCCCAAAGTTCTATCTACTCTTATGTGCTGTACTATAACAGTATTAGAGGGGTGTAATACACATTTATTGCAATATTTGAACAACAGGTCGACACCTATGAATGGAAATTTAGCTAAGGAAGTAAAATAGTAACACGATATTTACATATAGAAGTTTTCAAGAAGTGTTTTTAATGTGATCTTTGGGCTTGTTTTGTTGCACATAACATTTTGAAATCTATCGGCTCTTTTGATGAATACACTCCTAAGTCTGGACTTGCATCAAGCTTGTTACAATTTTTGTTTTTAATAATGGCATATGAATAAAAAGCTCTTTCTACAAGCTCCGTATTAGTACAAGGCACTAAAACTTGGAGTGCTTTATTTGAGATAGGCTCGTATTCATTACTAATGCTAGCCCAAAAGTTTCCGAGGCTTTTTGTTTTGAAATCAGATTTCAAGGAAGAGTCTGCAGAGATGTCGATGAGTTTCTCTTTTTCCAGAATGGACAATGTGGCAGTCTTGAAGTTTACTTCACTGAACGGATCTGCGATCCAATTTTCACCATCTTCACGTTCAGGAAAAGATTGCCTAAATGAGTCTTTAAGGCATGTCAAATGCAAAATTATACTGTGTTTTACCTCTGCTGGTAGAACTAGGTCGTTTTCGCTTAGCAAGCTGTGTAGTGTTTCGAACACTTCAGGCTGGCTGCTTTCCATACATGTTTTCCAAAAGTCATTTTTTTTAGCATGGACTCAATTTTGTTTGAAACTTGGAACACTGAAATCGAACTGTTTTGTAACCCTATGTTGAGTTTATTGACTTGTGAAAAAATATCAGCCAAGTAAGCCAGATTTTGAAGCCACTCACTATCGTTTAGCTTCAAGGCTAGAGGAAAGCAGTGTTCTTCAAAGAAGACTTGAAGTTCATGCCTCAGCTCAAATAATCTTGTAAGAACTTTGCCGCGAGACAGACACCTAACTTCAGTGTGCAAAAGTAGTGTGGTGTGAACACCTCCCATTTCCTCACAAAGTATTTTAAACAGTCTGGTGTTCGTGGCATTGGCCTTAACAAAATTAACGATTTTCACTGCTTCATTAAGCACTTCACTTAATGAGGTGGGTAGCTTCTTGGATGCCAGACTTTGTCTATGTATGCAGCAATGACTCCATGCTACATGGAAGGGGGGGGGGGGGGTACGGTATTTCTTCAATACGTCCTGGAAGGCCAGCGTAGCATCCAGACATGGATTTTCCGCCATCAGAGCACACGCCACACCATTTAGTAAAATCTATTTCCTTTTCACAGAAATAGCTGTAAATTGCATTAAATATATCTTCCCCAGTGGTTCGCTCTGTCAGTGCATAACATAACAACAAACTTTCTTCAAATTCCTTTTCGGCTCCAACATATCTATCAGTAACCAGAAGTATTGCAAGGCCAGTGATGTCGGTGCTTTAATCAACTTGAATAGAAAAAATGTGGACTTGCTTTTAGTTGTTGATCTACCCTTTCTTCAATGTGGTCGGCCATTTCATGAGTCCGTCGTGAGACGGTGTTGTTTGACAAAGGGATAGTGCTAACTTTTCGAGCATATTCTTCACCAAACATGCACTGCACAGCATCCTTTAAACAAGGAGCTCTCAAATCCTCAGCATTAGTGTGTTTTTTTTTACCATGCTTAGCAATGAATAGCTAATTTTAAAAGAGACTTCCAAGGCACTTTCATTGTCTTTATTAGCTGATTCGAAATACGATGAAAAAATTGCCTCTTTCCTATAATTTTTTGGAAGTCGCTCAAAACAGGCAAGTCCCTTGTTCTTGTATTGGCGATGTTTACTCTCAAGATGCTGCAAAAGTAAGGAAGGTTTCATGCTGCCATTACTTAGAATTTCTCCGCATACAATACAACACACAAGGGGTTTGGACTTTCCTCTGCACCAGTAAATGAGAACCCATATTTTAAATACTCACCGGAATATTTCCTTTTATTTTTTCGCGAAACTTCCAGTAATTGATTTCTGAGCTTTAGTACTCACGAGCGCAGACCTAGCTGTCAAGTCCTGGGAAGTACTTGGTTGGTCATTAGTTATATGTAACTTTTCGAGCATATTCTTCACCAAACATGCACTGCACAGCATCCTTGCAGTTTTCAACCACTTATCCATGACTATCACACAGCACAGTATTGGTGTAAAACTAACTCAAACTGATACACTCAAATACAAAAGAACACAAACAAAGAACACGACACATCTGACCAAAGCAAGTGCACCCTGCAGATTGACTGACAGCTGTAGTAGTGTGGTGGTATTGTAGTTCAGTGTTTGGTGTATGAGTCACACGGTCGCCATATAGCTGCGCGCACGGATTCGCATGTACATGGCGACTACTGTATGAAAGGCCCAACGCGATGTAGAATCTACTCACCACAAGACATTTTTTTTTATTATATCCGCCATTACGGATTATTTATTGCGTACCCTCAACTAGGTACCAGGTACCCCTAAGGGGTATGCGTACCCCAGGTTGGGAACCGCTGGAGTAGAGGAAAGGGAACATAAGTACAGCTCCTTAACGTTATGATATCACATACAGTTGCTCTTGTGCATTGTTTTAAATCTTTACACACACACTCAAATTTAATTGTGTTCTTTATTGAACCATACTAAATCTTAACACTACCTTACATTGATAACCTAGTAGAGTCTGAAAATCCTTGTCAATATTTAGTATACAGGGCAGGGGCGGCTCCTCATTGAAATGTTAGGGTGGGCCAGATGATACTATTGTTGTTTCATATTAAATATTGTTTTATATTTGATATTCATTGTTGCCAATATTGCCATTATCATCATTACACACAACACAACATTTGAAACAAGTTTGAATAAATAGTTGATGCATTAAAAACTGTACTCACATGGCTCTTTATTTATACATATATTCTCTCCTGTGCTTGGATGAAGCAAATTTATCTATCATCTTGGTTGATGAGGTTATAATTATTTAATTTCTAACTTTGTGTTCAGAGCTATAGAAGAAAATGTATTCGTTAATAAAAATTCCACTTTCATTTTCCTGTTTCGCATACAATCCATATATTAAATAACTTTATACCGTGCCACAAAAGTGAAAACCACATTTATACAGTAGAAATTAACTTCAGACAACTGAAAATGTATAAATATAGTTTTGTCTAATGTCAGAAATCTGCGAACAATGGCTGAATACCTGTTTAAGAGCGTGGGGTGGGGTGGACTCTTCTCACGTATTTAACAGGGACAGAAGCAGGAAGTGAAATGGAGTGATCTTCTATTTCGCTTCAAAGCAACGCTATGGGCCCAATATGCTGGCCCTTGAAGAGAGAGAAACTTCCCTTCATAGCACTGAAGAATTAGCGTGCAAGACAGTGCTATGTCCACTGTTTCCTCACCTGGCCCATTAAGCCATATACTTTACATGGGACTTTCTGTGGAGCGGCCCTCGCTATGACGATACACCGTACGAGACGGTCAGGCTCTTGACCTGCGGATGAGTTATTTATAATGAATTCTCTTTAGAGATTCTAGAAGGGTAAAACACTTATTTTAAGTTGAGTATCGGCAATATAAAGTAATTTTAAAAACATTAATTAAACAAATTCTTTGCAATGCTGCCTAACGGCCTTGTGTGGGCAGGGCCCATTCGGCCTTTAATGACGCACCGCCCCTGGTAAAGGGGATGCCACTTAAGTAATGTCTTAAAAAAATATTTGGAAAGTTTTCTGACAAGAAATTAAACTATTCTTCAAAGTAGAGGCCATCAGATTGTATGGTCTTGAACCATCTTTCAGGGAGGTTTCTTATCCCACGGCGGTACCAGTCTCTGGGTTTTGATGAAAAGAATTCAGCAAGATCATCTTCCACAGCTTCAATGTATCAAAAATTCTTCCACTCAAGAAATGGGCCATCGATCGAAAAAGATGGTGATCTGAAGGCGCAATAACAGGGCAGTATGCTGGTTGTGGTACCAGTTCGACTCCTCCCACTTCCTGAATTTTTGTGGATTATAGAAGTGCAGGCATTGGGTGAAGATTCACCTGTAGCATATTACAAACCACAGGGTGAAAATGACCCTGATGGGGCTTTTGAGGCAAAGGATGTATGCCCAATCATTAAGACAAACTTTCAGACTAGCTTGCTTGAACAGCAAGGGAAGGTAGTCTGCATCGGTGGGACTCATGCGTATGACCTTGAGCTGCTAAGTATCATAGTTATTGATGAGTTTGGCAGTGGGTGGCTTGTTGCCTTCTGTATCACCAACAGGACTGATGAAAAGAGCTTGATGTGCTTTCTTACGAAGGTGAAAGGGAAGTGCTGTGGTATTGCTTGTGAGATCTGCATGTCGGACGATTACCCTACTTATTATAATGCATGGCGTAAGGACACGAGTCGACAGGGCGTGGCGACAGCAACTTGTGAAAATCAAAGGAAGCCAAGAATAAAAAGCACTGGTGCACAAGTCACGTAGAGCAATTTTAACAGAATTGGACAAGAACACGTTTCAATATTTGCTACAAAGCTTCATTCAGCAATTGTTAAGAGATGAAGACACACCAGAATTTGGTACCTTCTTCAGGAACCAGTATGAACATAGAGTTCAGATGTGGGTATTTTGCTGGAGGGCCAACAGTGGAATATATACAAATATGTATGTGGAAAGGATCCACCGTACATTGAAATATGTGCACCTGGAAGGTAAAATAAACCAACGCCTTGACACCCTGATTCATGCATTGATGAAATTCAACAGGGACAAAATGTTTGATAAACTTATCAAGTTAACAAAGGGAGCAGATACAAGTAGAATGTACTGCATCGCCACTTCACATAAGAAGGCAAGAAACTTTGACACCAACAAGATTACTGTTGAGAAGGAAGGTGTTTATTTGGTGCAGTCTGCAAAGGGTGAGAAAGCCTATCTTGTTGAGGATAAGGGTGTCAACTGTGGTTGGGCCCTCATTTCAGGGAATGTAGGATATGTGTCCACAGCTACTCATGTTCCTGTTTGGACAATATTATTAATAATAATATCTGCAAACATATTCATGCTTGTGTAATGACACATTTCAATCACAGGCCAGGAATATCTTCCTGCACACAAGACATTTTCATGAAGAGTTAGGTTTGCTCTTGAAGAGCCACAGTGCTCACTCAGTAGCTGCAGATAATAAGGATAGCATACTTTCCCAACTTGCTGATTCCATACAGGAAGAAGATGCTCATTCTCTTAACAAAGACCTTGACTGCCTGATGGCAAAGTGGATGAAAACTGTTCCTGGGAAAGCTGTTCAAACCACTCCAAAAGAACCGCCAAACAAGAAAATAGTTCCCCAAATAAGGAATTTTATGTCCACAAAACGGAAGAGAGGTTCATGTAGGTCTTCTGCTAGTTTCGAGCAGCCAACTGCAAGACAGCTGCAGTCTGCATTGGAATGCATCAGGAATCCTGGGAATCCTGTTGTGGATATTCACACTGGGAATGACCATACATACAGCCCATGATGAGTAATTCTATTCCCTATAAGCATAACAAGGCCCTCTCCAGAGAAAGTGTGGTAACTTCATAACTGTATTTATGGTGTTAGAAGACATTTTCAGTGTTGCCTTGATAATCGAAATTTGATGTTTTTCAGTCGATCAGCACGATTGTGATGGGTTATTCCCTAATCCAGAAAAAAAATTACATGAGTCTAATAAATACACTTGGATGACCAGTTCCAATCGTCAAGCGATCATCATCAGATCCATTACACTTAGTACATATTGTAAATACTTGTCACCCATACTTTTAGACACTCGTAGATTTGATAGGATTAGGGAATAACCCATCAAAATTGTGCACACTGGTGTTGGCCAATGGAAAACATCTGTGGATTACCTAGGCAACACTAAAAAATGGCTTCCAATATTTCAATTCTTCTTAACTGTGTCCATCAATGGTGCTCTTTAAGCATAGTGAGGAATGATGCTGAAAATATGGCTCCTTAGTAAACTGCTAATATTTTTGTAACAGTTGCTTTTTATTCAAGTGTTCACAGTGGAGACTAGAGGAAAGGGAACATAAGTACAGCTCCTAATTCAATGTTATTCTTTATTCTTTAACGTTATGATATCACATACAGTTGCTCTTGTGCATTGTTTTAAATATTTACACGCACCTTCAAATTCAATTGTGTTCTTTATTGAACCATACTAATTCTTACCACTTCCTTACATTGATAACCTAGTAGAATCTTACAATCCTTGTCAATATTTAGTATATAGGGAATGTCTTATTATTAATGTCTTTTTTAAAGAACATTTTATTTGGAAAGTTTTCTAACAAGAAATTAAACTATTCTTCAAAGTAGAGACCATCAGATTGTATGGTCTTGAACAATCTTTCAGGGAGGTTTCTTATCCCGCGGCGGTACCAGTCTGTGAGTTTTGATGCAAAGAATTCGGCAAGACCACCTTCCACAGCTTCAATGTTATCAAAAATTCTTTCACTCGAGAAATGGGCCATAGATCGAAAACGATGGTGATCTGAACGTGCAGGATCAGGTCTGTATGCTGGGTGTGGTAGCAGTTTGACTCCTCCCAATTCCTGAATTTTTGTGGCTCAAAGAAGTGCTGGCATTGGGTGAAGATTCACCTCTAGCATATTACAAACCGCAGGGTGAAGATGACCCCGATTGGATTTTTGAGGCAAAGGGTATATGCCCAATCATTAAGACAAACTTTCAGGCTAGTTTGCTTAAACAGCAAGGGAAGGTAGTCTGCATCGATGGGACTCATGGGTATGACTTTGAGCTGCTAAGTATCATAGTTATTGATGAGTTTGGCAGTGGGTGGCTTGGTGCCTTCTGTATCACCAACAGGACTGATGAAAGTAGCTTGATGTGCTTTCTTACGAACGTGAAAGAGAAGTGCTGTGATATTGCTTGTGAGATCTACATGTCGGACGATTACCCTACTTCTTATAATGCATGGCGTAAGGTCACAGCAACTTGTAAAAATCAAAGGAAGCCAAGAAAGAAAAAAAAAGCCCTGATTTACAATCACTTAGAGCAATCTTAACAGAATTGGACAAGGACACGTTTCAAGATTTGCTACAAAGCTTCATTCAGCAATTGTTATAAGATGAAGACACACAAGAATTTGGTACCTACTTCAGGAACCAGTATGAACATAGAGCTCCATGGAGGAAAGAATAAGTGGAGATGCCCTGAGCTCATATGAGTGAAGCCAAGCGCTGCAACCAAAGTGGGCGTAACCTTAACACGTATTCGGTGTTCTGTGACTTGCATGAGGCATTGTGCATGGCTAAACCTTATTTTGGCCCTGGTTTTTATCGCGCTCCGGTTATGCAACTTTGGAAACGTAATAACAGTAGCGATAAGTTATAAAAGAAAACAAATTCTTCAATTCTAATCTCAGAATGTGTAGGCCTACCCTATATACCAAAAAAAATAATAATCATTCCTCTGGAAATCCCAAATTATCAAACGGCAGTCGGTCAATAATTACGGTAGGCCTACGAAATTAATCAATTCGAGACTAATCGTCAACTTTCTATTCCCCCCCCCCCACAAAAGAAAATACCGTACGGTACCGAAACGTAGAGGCTATACCATTTTTTGTGAAAATATGCGTCTTTTTTTAATTGTTCTGTTTATTAATTTTGAGGTTCGTATACTTGAATATCAAAATGTGTACGACCAATGAGTGAAAGTGGCTGTGCTCGAAATTAGGCCTAAAAACTGATGAATGCCTCAACACCAATAAGAACATAAAACTCAATTTGGTGTAAATAGCCTACCGTAATTAGTTCGGCATCATTAATTCCCAAGATGTTCCTACTTAGGTATAACTCGCATCTTCAGACCTGTATTCAATTTAATCAGTGTTTCAGCGTATTATTACGTTTTGCCGCGTGGTGCATTCTTGGAATACACGGTACCTGAGATTATAATTTTCAATGTTTTTGCATGTTCTTTCCTTCCTCTTTGTCAGACACCAACAGTGATCTTTTGTTCTCTCTTAGGGGTTCAGGTCGCTTATATTTTGTATGAGTCTGTTCCAGATATATATTCTGTGACCCACCTAGCGTCATATAACAGCGAATCTCTGAAGCTCCTCAATTCTTCCTGGTGCTGGAGGACTTACTTATCCATTTGGCCACCAGATCCTGTTATCATCGCCAGCTATTTTCTCCTTGAGCAAGAGGACTACGTCTACTTCTTTACTCACCATGCTGCGCTAGTATCATCTGTTATCAACTCTTAGAAGATCAGCTCAGCAAGAGATTAATTTTTTGTTTTAAAGTTGGCAATGTTTATATGTTCTCCTTTTGTCTCCTACCCCCCACTCTTTCCCCCTTTCTTGGTCCCTCCGTGCTCCGTTGAGCAGCTCTCACTTCTCAGTCTGCAGTTGACTCGGTCAGTCAAAGCTCCGCTCGAGCTAGCCTCCTCAAACCAAGAGGCTCACCCTCTTCTACGCCATGTTGGCTAAGTAGTCATCAACGGAAACTTCGACTTCAACATGAAATCAAGATAAGTACCATTTTAAAAGTTTTAACCTCATCTTCAGGGTTTTAACTTCCACGTGCTTTTAATTATAATTTATAGACAGTGTGAAATTATTTACTTTGGGGCAAAAATCATTCTTCGTGGGATTTGCCATGTTGAGCTTTTGCTTGTATAAGCCAACCTTACTAAAAAAGAGCTTTTCTTAAGCTATTCAAATGAGAAATCCTCTCGCTACGTGGGATATTATCTAATACCCGCTGTCTATAATTATAAAGCTAGTTCCTCCGTTGGATTTTCTCAACCCCATTTTCTGCTAAGGTCGTTCTGGAACCTTCGAGATCTTGTACTCTATCTGCGAGTCTTGCCGTCAAGTATTGTTCACGCACTTGTGAAAATGCTAGTTAAAATGAGGAATCTTCCTTAAATTACTGCAATAGCGAACTTTCTTCCCCCGTTGGAACATTCTATGGCGCATTTAATTGTAAATCACAACTTTTTCAAGAAATAGACTCTCACCTATATAGTGCAATCAGTTATTTCCATAATTGCAATAACTTTCTTTCTCATAAACTTCAGTGTTTCTATAGTGAACTTTGCATCCATCTTTATAGACTACAGTGATAACCAGTGCTTGCTCCACGTTTCTACCGCGTCGCGCTCGTCCGTTTACATTAAACACGGCCATGAACATTGATCCTATATCCCAATGATCTTTCCTCAACCTTCTACTAACAACCATTATTAATAAAATTGTAACTTTCTATAAGGCGTCACTCACGAAGTGCCCTTCCAACTTTGCTAGTTTAACATTAATTAAATTCTGCATAATTGCTTGTGTGATACAAGTTTTAAATCACATTGTTCCTTTCCTATAATCAGGGAAAACAATTCTTTCAACTCTTGAGTGAGTTATTTTTAGGTCTCACGAAATGTAAACTGCCCCATTTGGCTCGTGATTCCTATCTAAAATATAGGAGGTCGAGAACCTTCCTTTTGATTATCTCTTCAGGTTTCACAGTAAGTGACCTGCCCTCTTTTGTATAATTCTCATAAAGTAATTCTGTTTAAATATAAGAAGTTGTAGTAACTTCTATTTTATGCTTTATGTTTTCCTTGTTGTTATTTTCGAATTTGTTATTCTCTCTAGAATGTTCTTTCAGAAATTTCTTATAGTACACTCCTTGTACTCAATTTAATGTTTAAACTTTAATCATTTCATTGCCTTTTCAAAATCTTATCAAGGTTTTAGTACTAGGTTTAAAACCTTAAGAGTTATTTGCCTGGAGCAATTTTTGAATGTTGTTGGAGGTCTGCGACCCCAAATTGTTAACAAGATTGCAAAATATTTAATTGTCAAAAATATTAACTTCTTTAAATTGTTAAATAAATTAAATATTTGTTTTTGGATTCATCATTTCTCTGATACTACAGTTAGGCAGGATCCTGGCTTTCCTAGCCCTTCCTAGGTTTATGCCCTCGTTCATGCTCAATAAAGCTTTTACTATCTGTCTGGCCAGACCATCACCCTTCCCTATAGTACTTTTATTCGTGCTTGGGAGGAAATACACTAAAGCCTTTCTCTGGCAAACTGCCCAAGTCTTAGCTGCGGTTCCCGTCAGCTTCGACCAAGCTCGTACCCACTTTAGGTATCCGAGCACGGATTTGCGGTGGCAACCACCTTTAAATGTATTGAAAGTCAAATTCATAACTTTTGTGGGACTCTCCTCCTATTTTTCTATCTTTCTTTTCCAATCCCAAATCTACTTCCTTCTCTTAATCATCTTCCCTTGGTGGGTGGGTTATTCCTCAGCCTATAATCTACCCACCGCGTCTTCCTTACAATACTAGCCTCGCAAAGGTGCTCTCATATTTATATTTAAATTGGCATTTAAAACGATAACGCAGCTTATTTGTGCCAAGTACCGTGATGTACAGAGTGTATTCTGCCTATCCAAGAAAAAATCTTGACCTGTCATTGCAGTTTTATGTCACTAAAATCCATTAATAGTTGGAGTGGTTTACGGCTTTAAGCATAGGGACAGCCATTTTCTTGCAACCAAAGTGGGCGAGCAGGACCTTCTATACTACCGGACCTGACACTGCAATCCAAGATGGCCGCCGTAGTTGGTGGTCGGACATCAAACGCCTGACGTGTGTCACAATCCAACACAATACAAAATAACATCATGACGTGATTTTGTCTGCTGTTAATTCATTTTATGGGCTTGGGACATCTTGGTCATCAGCCCCGTGCAGTTGTGTGTGGGTTGAATTCCTCCGATTACGTGATGAATGTAGTAGTTTGTGTAGCTGTGTAAGGGACAGGCATGGGGAGGTGCCCTAGGAGTTGAAGTAAGGTACCACCGGAGTTTCATCAGGAAAGGAATAAAATAAAATAATGTTGAGGCCCACAGGAGAGATCTACAGAATATCTTGGCTGAGTGAACAGGGAAAGTTGTAAATGTTCCGGTAGGAAATTCAATCCCTTTTTAGTAAGTAACATATTATTCGGGGCATGTTTGCCATCTCTTGATGAATGCAGTTCATTTGCATTTTTCCGTTGGCACAGGCTAGAGTAAAATGAGGCTTTTCGCCGATGTCTCAGTCTCACTCATGGCTGTGATTATATGGAAGCTACTGAGGTATGGGTGGTGCTTAGTAATGACATTCAGGGCACAGTCAGTGTATGTTGGCACAGGCTAGAGTATCACCGATGTCTCAGTCTCACTCATGGCTGTGGTTATATGGAAGCTACTGAGGTATGGGTGGTGCTTAGAAATGACATTCAGGGCACAGTCAGTGTCTGTCGGCACAGGCTAGAGTATCACCGATGTCTCAGTCTCATTCATGGCTGTGGTTATATGGAAGCTACTGAGGTGTAGGTGGTGCTGATTAATGACATTCAGGGCACAGTAAGTGCCTGTGGATACTGTGAAAGGTTCTACTCATAGGGTTAGTACTGCTGTACTGACTCAGTGAGGAAAGCAATGACAAACTACCTCACTCCTCTTCCCGCCTAGTACGCCTCAATATAGCGCTGCCATGGGTTTTTGTGGGTATCTACCCACATAACCTAACGGCAGTGCCTTTTGAGGATCCAACCAGCTTTCGGGCTGACTACCTAACAGTCATACATATTATTCTTAAAAATAAATGTGACCAAGCAGATGGTGTAGTTCTTGGTTGTCACTTCTGGGGTCCAAGTTTGATTCCTGACTATCAAGAAATCTCAATTCTAGTCTGAGGGTAAGAACGGGCTACACACAGCCTAGTGAGGTAAACCGAGAAATGTTGGGTTCGATTCTCCGCTTAGCCACCCAGCAAGTGGTTTACCATGGGTTCCACACATACTGAAGATAAATGCCTAGGTAATTCCTATCATAAGGTCACGACTGCCTCCTGTAAATCCGTCAACAAGTAGGCTTGTCGTATTCATTCATTCCTATTCATGAGATTAAATGGAACTCTGTCAAATGGGGTGGCTTCGGTGGCATAGTTGGTAGCATGCTGAGCTTCTATGCCCAAGATAGCGGGTTCAAACCCGGCCGAAGCCGTCGGATTTTTTAAGAGCGTTAAAAATCCCTCAGTATGCCTTCCTTCGGAGGGGAAGTAAAGCTGGCGGTCCCATGTCATAGATTTATGGCATGTTAAAGAACCTTCCACTAATTACAGCTGTGTGAAGCTAAATTGGATAGGTTAAGAATGTAAACAACGCTCTTAGGTTTCTACGTTCGTTGCCAAGAGCCGACTGCGGTGGCGTCTAGTAGCTAAGTTCTGAACTAGGCCTAGTAGTCGTTGACGGTGGCGTTTGGCGGCAAAAGTAGGAACTATTTGAAAAAATCTAAGTTGCAGTCTGTACTTAAATTAAAAAACAGATACACACACTAATACAGACATCACAATTAACACCGGTTATCAGACAGATTCTACACACACCCAAAGTACACGGGGCTACATGACCTCGTTGTCGCAGCCCCTAAACTTAAGAACCAACCAAACTCTGTCAAAGGCATGACGTGTGTCAGAATCCAACCCAACCCAAAATAACATCATGACGTGATTTTGTCTGCTGTTAATTCATTTTGTGGGCTTGGGACTTCTTGGTCATCAACCCCGTGAAGTTGGGTGTGGGTTGAATTCCCCTGATGGGAAATTAGAAAATAGGCACCAATGGCTTATCTTCATAATAATTGGATTTGGATCCAGTCACACAACAGTTTCAAGGCATTTCACCACAATTTTAGCATAACCTATGTATGAGTAAGCCTACTGGTAGTTTATTAAAACGGGATCCACACCAAGTACGTGATAAGATTGATATCCTTGGACAAGCAGGCGTAATTGGATGAGAGAACACTGCAGACGATTTAAAAAGTAGGTTATGTTCCTACGTACGGTAATCAATTTTCAGATCTTCTTAAACCTTGAATTGGAATACGTTAATTATTGCTATGCTTGCTCATAATGAATTACCATTACTAAACCGGGTGAGTTAGCCGAGGTCGTTGCGGCATGACTGTTGGCAGTCGCTCACATCCGGGAGGCGAGGAGGTTCGAATCCCCCCGCCGGCAACCTTGAGGATGGTCTTCTGTGGTTTCCCATCTTCCTTCCAGGCAAATGTCGGGGTTGGTCCCTAACTATAGGCCACAGCCGCTACCTTCCAACTCCTCGACACTCCCATCCAACATTCCTCCCCAACGGTACTGGCCCATTGGGTGTCCGTCTCGAAGCAGCTACAAAACTGGCGAGCCGAACATGTCCTCGGACACTCCCGGCACTAAAAGCCATAGGCAAAAAAAATAACTAATAATTTATAAACTCTAAACAGAATAATAAATGGACCAAACTTACCCACTGATTGGCAATAGTATTGATGGTATCACAAGCGTAACAGAAGTCACCGGTATCTCGTATTTAAGAAGCACTATTGCAGACATTTACTTACACGAACATGTAATATCATTAAGCAATAATCAATAAGCACAAATAATCAAGGGAGACGATTGCTAACCGAAATTCACATCACTATCACATCGTAAACAAAACGACTCAACTAATAAACAAAGCATGTAACCACCAACAGCGACAGCCATCTTTCATCAGTCCAGCCGCCAGTGTCAGGTCCGGTATTATAGAAGGTCCTGGGGCGAGCCGCTTGGCTTCAGGAGCTTGCGCTAGGCAGCGCTGCGAAGGCATCTCCTTCCTTTCTTTCCTCCATGTAGAGCTCATATTGTTGTTACTGCTGGTAGGTTGCCAGCAATTTCAGTGTTATGATGTTCTTTTGTTTTGCTTATTGTGATTGGCCCGTTGGTGAGACTGTGGCGCTACCACACGTTCATGTTCGGCGATGTGTTGCGAACCGTTGTGATAATGGAGTGTGCCAGTGTATCAGTGACCGTTTATTGAAATTAATTATCTGTTAATATTAACAATTCGGTCTTTATTCCACTGTCTAATACAACCTAACTACACAGATGTGGGCATTTTGCTGGAGGGCCAAGAGTAGAATAAATACAAATATGTATGTGGAAACGTTCCACCGTACTGTACAGCCTCCCAGGGGTATGCACCCCTTGGAGACCATCCCCCCATCATCTGCCCAAATCTCCTAACGGGCAACCCTTGGAAAGCCGGGCCAACATCCATAAACGTAGCAAGGACAGCTTGCCACTCTAGAAGCAGCTCGGTCCTTGCACAATGGTTACACATAGCGACATACTATTAACTGGGACAGCAATGCCAAGACATTGCTGACAGCATAGCGCCGAAGAGTATAAGAAGGCGTCTTAATCAGGTCAAGGGATCTCTCCATTATCAGTGCTTCAACGATACGGCCGAAGGCTACGCCAGTGTCATCAGAGGTGAGTCAGTCGTGTTCAGACATCCTACTTTTGTAACCTGTAACCCACAACTTGTACTTTACATTGTGAACATAACTACATTCCCTACAAGGGACTCATACTTCAGAATTACAAGACCAATAAACACTTGGTCCACACTCTACACTCGCCTTACTGTTTATACGCCTCTTTACATCCCAACGCCCTTCCTTATTCCCGTCGCGGTTAGACGTGACAGACGGTAGTCTAATAGTGCTAGCTCAGATATCATTGTGTTCCTCGCGTCGGCCCGGCTGCCAGAGAGCAGCGCGTGCTACTTAGCTGATACGAGCAGATTCAATTACATAATAAGCAGTCAGCTGAGCGACCAGCGCAGTGACCCTTGCACTGAGTCACATCCCCTAAAACACTACTACATTATTTATAGGAGCGCCCCCTAGTTCCTAACACATCACAACACTCTACACTGGTCAGCTTACCCTGTCAAAGGAAGCTACCCCTTTTAGGCACAGCTTTATAAATTAACACAATAACTCTTTCCTTTTAGATCCTACCACCCCCAAATAAGGGATCTAAAACACTGGTGGAGGCGGGGTACTACGCATAGAGAAAAGGACTCAACCAACGAGCCCTCGTAGTTAAAACGACCCCTTCCGTACCGCAAAAAGCCAAGCAAATAGTGAAAAAAAATGTTTAACCTCATATTGCGTCACACATTTTTTTAAATTAAATGTCCACATTTAGAACTACATTAAGAGACTTTGCACACCATTTGTCGGCTAGCACGACTCCACTCCTGCCGAAGCTAAAAATTAGGAACGGTGACTTAATAACTGACCAGACTGCAGTACAACTTCTCAGGGACCTTGAATTCAAAACAGCACAGATCCGTGCTCAACACCCTGCCGCCGCAGCACAAGTTATACATTTTACACGGTCCCAGGCCAGTGAACACACACAAGAGTCACCAGTATCCAGCGCTAGTGAGGTAGATTGCCTGCCAACACTCCATCCCCTATTGTTGCAGCAACTGCAGATCACAGAGCAGAAAGCCAGTAACCTGCTCGAGCGCATTACAGAGCTACTAGAGACAGACACTATCAAAGCCAATAATCACACAACAGAAGCGGTTCTTGACATCCACACTATTTTGGAAACAGTAAAACAGGATTTAGACAGAACCGTACTCATAGTCAAATCCACACAGTACGACAACACACCATCCATCAGCACAGACATATCAGGTGACGAGCCACCTGGTAACGTAACACAGGTGTCGTACACGGGAAGCGAGGCTAATTCCCCTCTAAACAGCCCAAACACCTCGACACACAGCCAACGAAACACAGCCGAGAACGAGATGAATAGACACACTGAGTACCCCATGATCCACCCCACAAAGTTCACGGGGGAAGGCCAGGATCCCGAGGAATACCTCAAGGCCTTCAATAGAACGGCTCGGATCAATGGTTGGAGCGAGGAAGTTAGGAAACGGCTCCTTCCTGCTTACCTCACGAAGACGGCCATGACATGGTATGAGCTCCATGAGGACACACTAGAAGCTGCCACATGGGAGGAAACCGCTTTACTCTTAAAGGAGGAGTTCCAGCTCATACCAGACGATGACGATTTCTATGACCAGATTAGACAGAGGTCACAGGGACCCAAAGAGAGCGCCCAGGCATACATCAATGTTAAATTGATAATGTGCGAAAAGTACAATGCAGCAATGACAAATAAACAGAAAGTCAAGCTGTTAATGCAGGGCCTCAGACCAGCCATAGTGGAAAAGCTATGCATCATGAACAACCCCACGGTCCAACATACGTTGAATAACATAAAGACCATAGAGGAGGGGAGAAAGATCACGGAAAAGGCTACGGAAAAAGCCGTGGATCTGCACTTCAAAACTCGGAAAGACGACACTAACGACAAAATGGACGAATTAGTGGACAGGATGGAGAAACTGACCATAGCTGCCATCCAAGCGGGCGGGAGACCGCCAAGGGATGAGCAAGCAGACAAACGAGAACACTATCATACTGAGAGGGACAGGGGGTACACAGAGAGGAGACGCTACGGGAGGGAAGAAAATTACTACCCTCCACAGCGGCCAACAACACCTCCCCCACAGGATAGGCCACACTACCCTCCTCGGTACTCACCGATAGCATACACGGACACAGAGCCGACATACCCCTCAAGGCGTTCACCATCCCCGTACACACGGGAGTACTACCCTGAGGAGTACGACCACGACATCCCCCGACGAAACAGCCCGACACCAAATAGACAGTCCTACGCTGCCCCACAATACAGGGCAGACAGGGAGTACCGGGAAAACTCGCCCCCACGCAGGCAGGGATATGCCGCCCCGCAGTACAGGGGAAATGGGGAATATCGGGAGAACCCGCCCCCACGCAGGCAAAGCTATACACCCCCACAATACAGGGGAAATAGGGACAGGCGAGAAAACCCACCCCCAACCAGACAGGAGTATGCAGCTACCCAATATAGGGAAAAGGGGAACCGACGGGAAAACCCGCTCCCCCAGCATCAGACATACACCCCACCCTGGAGGAAACAGGAAAACAGACCCCCGGGCAATAATAGACAGGGAAGAAAACACACGAAGGGACCGGAACACTACCCCCTCCCCGACGAATACCCGAGGGAGTTCAGGGATGAGACACCCCACAGGACAGACAGGGGGGCAATACTCCCTACGCCTAGACACACACCGCAAGCGGGGAGCTGGCGCAGCCACCCCGAGGGGGGGCGCACATACATTACAGGCAGGCGTACACCCACATTTTCAAAAAACGCCTAGATGGGGAGGTTCGGCCAGATAATGAAGCGGCTGAGGTTCCTCCCCCAACACAACACAAGAAAGGCCCCTCCCCCAAGCAAACACGCAAGAGTAAGGGGAAGAAACAGCCAGCTAAAGCTAAGGCTGACGATCCGCCCCCGGACCGTTTCCAAACACACCCCGTGCAAGGAGACGGCAACTGCCTGTTTAGGGCCATGAGCTTCCTAATCCGGAATACCGAGGACTATCATGGGGACTACAGACAGAAAACGGTCAAACATATCCTGGCCAACTGGAAAGAGTACCGGGACTTTGTGTCGGACGAGAGGGAAAACCCATTCCAGACCGGGGCGGATTACAGTAAATACATGGGTAAGGACGGCACCTATGGCAGTGCCGTAGAGGTGACCGCTCTCGGCAAGGTGCTGAAAGCCAACATCCATGTATACACTGATGTGCACTCGCCTCCGCTATTCTCAACTGCGGGATTCGATAGGGACCTACATATACTTTTTACAGGAAACCCTAAGGCGGGACATTACACACCCCTCACAATCAGAAGCAAACAGCCTGAGAACACGCCCACACCCTCCAGACAGAAAACCCTACCCCCTTCACCACAACACAGGGGGGGAATTGACCACACACGGGCGCATGACGCGAGCTCGCTCGGCATGGGGAAGCCAGCAACAGGAGTCGAACTCGCGACCGCCTGGAACAAAAGGCAGGGTAACAAGGGCAAGCTCAGGGTCACATTCGCAGACACACCTTCCCAAGAGGAAGAAGCCAACAACAACACAACTACACAAAGGCTGGGAACGATTAATACATTAAACGTTCGCCAGCAGACTCCTAGTCTCACAACAAGACCGGTTAAAGGAGCTGGCAATGTACTTGGCAAACGCACTTTGCTGACCGGAGCAAAGTATTCAGGACAGGAAATCAGCCGAGAGGCGAAGCGTGCCAGGTACGATAAGCGGACAGCTCCGTGCCTTTCCAGCACAAATGTCACTCCGGCAACAACAACAACAACAACATACATCTTACACAACACATCGGTGCAGGGCAGTGGATTTCAGGTATCGGCCCTCACGATACACGCCACCATAAATGGCCACAAAGTGCAGGCCCTAATTGACACCGGGGCAGCAGTAAGTTGTGTTAATAGGAGACACATTACCGAAGCCCAAATACACGGTGTCACGAGGGACATCCGGCTGGTAACGGCCAATGCTCAGACGTTAGAGAACGCGGGGGTGGCAGACATACATCTTAGGATAGACCATTTTGCCACAACGCACCCCATGTTCGTTATCGAACACCTTTCTGCGTCAGCCATAATTGGCATGGATTTTCTCGCTAAATATGAGGCTAGCATAAATTTCGCTAGTGGTCAGATGCTTTTAAAGCACGACCAGAGGCTCACCACCCATCCCATGATATACACCACGAACAAAAATGGGATTCGAGCGGAGCGAGAAAATCACGAGCAACAGGCCTCTGCACTACATACTATCAGCCAACACACACACACACACAGATAAGGCGGCCAGCCAGAACCACAGGCAGGACCTGACTCCGGAGCAAAACAAAAGACTCACGGAGCTCCTGGAGACCAACAGAGATATTTTTGCCCACTCAATGAAGGATCTCGCTGTGACAGACCTCATTGAACACCACGTCACACTCACTAGTGACCGACCAGTACACCAGCCTCCCTTCAGAGTGAGCCAGAAGGAGAGACATGCCATCGATGCCCAGATCTCAGAGATGCTCGAGGCAGGGGTCATTGTTCCAGTTATTTCTAACTACTCCTCTCCAGTTCTGCTGACCAAAAAGAAGGACGGATCGCACAGGTTTTGTACTGACTACAGGAGGCTCAATAAGTTAGTCGAAAATGATAGTTATCCACTACCAAGGGCAGACACCTATTTGGACGCCCTTGGTGGAGCTAGCTGGTTCAGTTCGATGGATTGCCATAGTGGATTCTATTCAATCCCCGTCTATGAACCAGATAGGCACAAGCTGGCGTTCGTTACAGAGAACGGATTATTTACCTACACCCGTTTACCGATGGGTCTCCGTAACGCCAGCCAAACCTTCCAAAAGCTAGTGGATAAGACATTTTCAGGGCTTAAGTGGCGTTCCGTATTAGTGTACGTGGATGATATAACGGTCTTCTCCAACACTTTTGACGAGCATATCGTACATTTGGAGGAGGCTTTCGCAAGGATCAGAGAAGCTAAATTAAGGCTTAAACCTGCGAAATGTCAATTTGCCAGACAGCAAATTAACATATTGGGCCATATTGTCAACAGGGAGGGTATTATTCCCGACCCAGCTAAGACTGACGCAATAACGGGCATCCCAATGCCCACAAATTTGAAACAATTGCGCAGTTTTATTGGCTTGGCTTCGTACTATCGCAAGCATATTTATAGGTTTGCACACATCGCCCATCCCCTAACTGAACTCACACGTGAAAAAACGCCCTTCAGCATCAAGCAGGAACACATAGATGCCTTCAACACACTGAAGCAACTATTGACCTCACCTCCATTACTGCAACACTTCCACAGTGATAGGCCCACATTTTTACACGTGGATGCCAGCCTGTATGGGCTGGGAGCAGCCCTATTGCAGGAAGACGCCGAAGGGCACAAACGGCCCGTCGCCTACGCTAGCAGGAAGCTAACGGCCGTTGAGACTAGATACTCTGCCACAGAGCGGGAAATGCTGGCATTTTCGTGGGGAGTGAACTATTTTAGAGTATACCTCTATGGTATCAAGTTCACGGTAGTGACTGACCACGCGAGCTTGCTATTTTGGGACAAATTTAAAAACCCAAATTCGCGGCTCAACAGGTTTATATTCCGCCTGTATGAATATGACTTCGTGGTCAAACACAAGAAAGGCGCTACACACCTAGACGCAGATGGGTTGTCTAGGCTGCCAGTAGCCGAGCCCCCGGATGACAGTAAGGACCACGACTGGGACGACATGCCCACCTTTGCCCTGACGGTGGTTGACATCAAACAGGAGCAAGAAAGTGATCCGCACTTGAAACAGATTCTATTGGCACTAGAAAACTTGGATAATGTGGACTCCAAGACAGCACGGCTGTCTAGGCGATTTTTCCTAGACAAAGACGGGGTACTGAAATTTAAGCCCACAGCCATGCACGATAGCGCACCTATAGCGGTTCCGGAATCATTGAGAGAAAATATCATGATCGGACACCACAATAGCCCACTAGCAGGGGCACACTTAGGTACGCATAAAACATACCTTAGAATCCGTGACAAGTACTATTGGGTAAACATGAAGGCCGACATAGATACCTTTGTAAAGACATGTCACACTTGCCAACGATTCAAAACAAGACCTGGCAAGCCTCATGGCTTACTCAACCCAATTCCCGTGGGAGAGTTATTTCACAGAGTCGGGATAGATGTGAAAGGCCCCATTACGACAAGTCAGAAAGGCAATAAATATATCCTGGTGGCCACCGAATATCTCACACGATACATGATCACAAAAGCTGTTCCCAAAGCAGACACGAACAGCATAGCCGAATTTCTATTTGATATAATTACACGATATGGCCTATTCCAAACCTTATTATCCGACAGAGGTACTATTTTCACCTCGAGAGTGCTCCAACAGTTTCTGGAGATACTCAGGATTAAGGCATACACTACCACGAGTTTTTCCCCGCAAACCAACGGACTCACGGAGAGTATGAACAAAATACTTGGAATAGCGCTGGCTAAATTTACAGAGGACGCAGGAACAGACTGGGATGAATACCTCCAAGCTATTACTTTTAGTTATAATACCTCTGTATCCACGGCTACGAAACACTCTCCACACTTCCTACTGCACGGATACACACCCAGAAGTCCCATAGACAATATATGTATCCCACAGGACGCCCACACAGACAATGCGGCTCGGCTAGAGCATTTGCAGATAGCCCGCATGGACGCTAGAAAAAACATAGCCGAGGCCCAGAAAAAGCAAAAAGAGCGGTACGATCGGAATAGAAAGACCGTGGAATACACACCCGGGCAATTGGTCATGGTCTCCAATTCTGCCCGTAAGAAGAACGTGTCCGAATTCCTCATGCCACGATGGTCAGGTCCCTTCAAAGTCTGCAGGAAGGTATCTGACCTAAATTATATAGTGAGCGTGCGCCATGGGAGAAAACTCATAAAGGACACTATTCACGCCCGCCGGATAAAGGCATACCATACACGTAAAGCTCACACACCTACACGTACAGGCGGGCACACTACTAAGAGAAAAGGAAACGGTCCCGCTGGCAGACGTGGGAAGAAAGCCAAGAAATAGCCTTCAGACCTCACTGACCGAACCGGGATACGATCCTAACACTCACCAGAACTGTCCCGGAGACACAACCTGAATAGTGCCAGAAACAATTACTCTGGGTAAAAGACGGTCTCCAAACCCGCAACCTTCTGAATACCAGGAATATAAGGTTGGGTAGCTATCCAGTTCTAGAATAGAAAAATGAGAAAGCTAAGACAGATGGGGACAGTTCCACTAACAGCGGGTCATAAACGAAAAACAACAAAATCGCCTCCGGCATCTAGTCACCAAACACGCGACTAGCGGCCCAGACACACTAGTGTATAACGACATTTGGTACCATGGATAAGGAACACACCTGAACCCCGATACAGTTAACGCAAAATTTGGGGACACACATGTAGTTATTGAGAGGTTCTTTTGTATGGCGGACCACCCCACTCACAATTACAGAGATAGCATTCAGACCGAGAG
Organism: Meconema thalassinum; assembly: GCA_946902985.2. NCBI lineage: Eukaryota > Metazoa > Arthropoda > Insecta > Orthoptera > Tettigoniidae > Meconema > Meconema thalassinum. The sequence goes on along the minus strand of OX336389.2, from coordinate 45,045,418 downwards.
ACACAAACATACAGGCACAGAGCATTGTCAAGCATGTAACAAGATAATGCACACGTGAATGAAATTGGACACTATCGAGAAGCGATAAGGCGCGCAGGGCTGGTTGACCTTCACGCACACAGACGAACTAAGCCTGTTCCAAGTGAGCAGGAATAAACGCATCATTCACGCCCGATTTAGAGACCCTATATCTTCCAAAATTACACTACGAGGGGAAATCAAAAACATACAAACTCTACACAGGTATGCATGCTTTCATTTGCGCATTGCACATCCACGGGAACGTGCCATAATATATGCGGCACGGAAATGATCACACCAAATCTGTACAGGCAACCGGTTCCGAACCCATGACCACACACAACACGCTCGTACCAAACACTAACTAAACAACGGTATTTTTGGTACGAGAAACACAAGCAAAAACCACACTGGGGAAGCCCCAAGCCCTGAAACACAACGCAGACATAGAACACAGAGATTGACATAAGGTCACGGGTCTGAGTCCCAGTAAAAATTAGACACAAGGGAAAGCAATTATCCAGGCTTCCCACCACACCGAAATTGGCCCATACAAATGCACGAACAGGGAATACTACATTTCCTCCCACCAAAAGCCAGACATAAAATTTCGAATTACACCAGACATAGAAAATACATTTCCCAAACACAGGTAGGAAAATTTCGCAAGACACAAGTCTTAGGAAACAATGGCCACACAACGTCATTACCTAACTAGGATGAATTGCTACATTAGGCCGCTAGGAATCTAAAACAATGACCACACTTGCATACGTGCAGAAAAGCACATGCCAGCGGATGACAAACAATAACATCCCAGCCTGACATTACACATACCAACTGCTGACTTGCAGACTAGTCATACGGCAATACTGCTCATGACAGGGCACTATTGTTTACCGGCATTGACAATGAAATCAAAAACGCAAAACAATCATAACAACATACATTTTTTTATTACACCGCAAAAGCACTTGGCAATGGACAAGACATTGACAGGCCACGGGCGCCTCCCGCCCATACATGCGACACATATTACGACTTAGCCTGCAGCAGACCAACCGTCCGCGTGGTGTAGCGGAACATAGTCACACACACGCACATGCACTCAACAATTAGGAGCAAACACAGACAAGATCTCCCCCCTAATAACTTCTTTTATCGATCGTAAGGCATAGGAGTCATTACAGATGACTAGGACATGGCCAGTCGCACTACGACCACTGGCCACATTTACACTACAAATGGCAGACCAGATTAGGTCATGAAGCTTTACTATCCCAAGGCGCGGATAGAAAGCCAACATGGATCAAGGGAGGATGACAAACCATAGGTGGATAATCTCAGAGGGATTACCGACATATTACAGCAGGCTACCATGGTTAATACCCAATTCCCTTCCAATAACCCTCTCACGCCCAACATAAACCAACGCAGACACATGTACACGACCAAAAACAGCTACACTACATTACAAAGTACACTCAAGGGGTTGATGGACTTCATGCGTCTAAAGAGCAGGCACGCTACGCCTTGGACCACGATGCTACCACCTGAGTATTAGGGGTGGGTCAGCAAACATTAAAGAAGCATAATGCGCCTCTCCAAATGAGAGAGGAGGCCATAGATATATATTAACCATTCTTTATTAATTAAACACGCCCGCATGACAGGAATATATTGGTATTATGCCCCACCCTACACCTATCCGTACATGAAGGCAGACGCCTCATATCCAGACACATGCATGACTATCCCATCCATTCACCCGGGATATTAATATCAAACCTGCATGAACTTTTCGTATCTTTGCAATCCCGGGAATTGCCTCCCCAGTCCACTCACTATAGGAACATCCCAGCGGCATCACCGGTTCCAGGCCACCACTAACGTGGAACCCAAAGGTGCGCAACCCCTTCCTGCCTTGTTTCAGCCCACTCGACAAATAACTACCCCCAGATCCTAATAACAGGGTACCTGACATCACAGACCCTACTAACACCTCCATTAAGGTAAAGAAAGCATTATTGCTGGAAAGCTGACGTAGCAATGGTAGACCAGAAGTAGCCTATGTACTTAGAAGATCTACAACCCCACAACACTGGAACTATTTTACATCTTACACAGAGATTAAACCATTTACACAGGTTACGCTACATTTTTTTTTAACAAAGGAATCTGATACGATCTGACTGGTGACAACGGTGTAAGCCGAAGGTCAGGAGAACCGCACTTTGAGAGCTGGGGAAGGCGATGTGGACCCTTACCCCAGTTGGCTCAACAGCGCAGCGACCTCACTTAACTTGACGGCTAGACCAAACAGACGAACCACGTAAGGTCAAAGCATTCGTGACCTAGCACGGGCAAACATCGAGATCTAGGGGTGCATATAGCTTATCCCCCTTGTCGGAGAAGGTTACACCCACTATGTGCCACGGTCATCGAAGCCAAGACCTGCAGGGAGACTTTCTGAGAATGGCGGGAGAAATAGCTCACTCCGCGCCGGACTCGGAAGCTATCCCTAGAGACGACCCCATTATGACTAGACTTCTAGTTAAGTTTAAATTTAAGTAGGCACGGCTTCCATAGCGGGAAGCAAAACTCCTGTGCGTTGGAGAAGAATACTAATGCGAAAAGCATACCACGATTGCCGATACAGGCGAAGATTATTGCGAAAAGCAAACCACGATTGCCGATACAGGCGAAGATTACTGCGAAAAGCAAACCACGATTGCCGATACAGGCGAAGATTATTGCGAAAAGCAAACCACGATTGCCGACAAAGGCGAAGATTATATTATGCCATTGGACGACAATGTCCAATGCCCACATAAATGGCGCCACAGCGGGCAGTCAATGGGCATTAAGAGAGGGGCATTGCGAGAGCCTCATAAGGGTCACGTGGGCGGCCCAACTACGACTACACACGCAATGGCAACGATCAAAGAAATGGAAGATACAGCAGGCGAAACGGTTTGCTTAGTGGCACCGTAAGCCGCCTGTGATTAGATTAGTACTAGTAATAGACGTCGACACCTAGAATTAAGGGAACGGAATCCAGCGATCCTAGAGACAACCGGTGTTTCTAGGACTCGTGCGGGTGGTGTCCTGGGGAAGTAAATTGCCCCAGGCGATCGTTCTAGGCCAAATTTAGCTGTAAGACGGTTGCATTTGACACGCAACCTAGGATTAAGCAAATTTATTCACCGCTGTTGCCAGGTATGGCACAGCACATTTCGGCAGTAGATTAAGGCAACCCTTTCGGCTTAGAAATAGCATTTTTTTATTAGACCATAATTAAGATAGATAGCACTAAGTAACGCCGTTCGGCGCCTGATGGCCCAGAAACCCGGCATCAGGGTAAGTCCGACAACTCATGATAAGGCATGATAATTCGTTGTAAGGTAGCATAAGCCTACCTTTAAGGAAATTTTTTATATATATATATAGATCACAATAGAATATCTCGGCACTTGGTGACTCAAAACCCGTTACCAAGATAAGCCCGACACCATTTAAGCTAGAATAGGTTAACAGAGGCTAACCTAGGGTAAGTTAGACTTCGGTGGCGCTACACTTAGTTTCCAAACTAAGCGCTACCAAGGAAGGTTATATATATACCTGTAATGAATTATAATGTATTGTACTCTCCTAACTTCATGACTAATCCACTTTTCACCCACACAGGAAGACCACGGAGCCACAAAGAGATAAACATCTTCATATGGATGCATTTTTTTTTGTTTTGATTTACAGGTAACCAAGAACGTGAATATGTCTGTGGTAAATATATTACCAAAATACACATATATGTCATACACAAATACACTCCTTATCAATTTTAAGTGCACCCTTAAAGGTGACAACGCCAGCGGTCAGCGGTGGACAGCATACGTGGGATGATGACCATCGCTGAACGCAAACACATTTCAGAATACGCCAATGAAGCGTTACTTCAGGCTCAAAGGGCGACACAGAGTTTGTAAGTGCCGGACCTTCGACCCTAAGGTGGGATTCCGACCCACGACGGAAAACCACGAGGTTACGTGATAAGTACAGGGAGAGAATAGTGGACTAGCCACTAAACCGCACCGGGAACGGCCGATTAGAGAACGGTCGGCGAGGCATAATAGTACGGTGCGCGCCAAGTATAAGAGGCATGCAATAACTGGCCAGGTAACAGAGCTCTATAAGGTTTATATATATATATATATGATAGTGATAATTGTAAAGTGTAAATTATTTTCTATTTTCTCGCCATGTCATACAATTGCAAGGGTCCACAAGAGTGGCAAGAATACTTATACGTACAGGGTACCCACATGGCAACCATTATTTTTTCTATGTTCATCTTCATTACATGTTTACTATGTTCAATTATAACTTGTCAGGAATTTTACAAATGTAAGGATTACTATTATTATTATTATCGGGTCATATCTGTTACCATTATCAAGACCACCAATGTACATAATGTCTATGATTTGTTTTCTTTCATTTTTCCTTCTTCTAACTTCCCCATTTGTCAGGGTGTTCCGTTTCATCCCGAAACAATAAATACACTTTGATTATATCCCTTAAATTATACCCTGGAACACCCATTTTTTCTATTCTCTCCTATCTTTCTCTTCGCAGGGAGCACTTTTTCCCCAAAGTAAAGCCAGACGACACAATTCCTCGTCTAGCTGGGTTTTTCCTCCCTGCACAACTATGTAACGAATCACCATCAAAAACCATGTTTTTTTTTGAAAGTAGCAATATGCCAACAATGTCATTTTTTTTCCAATGTCAATTTTTTTTTCTCGATGGCAAATTTTTTTTTTCAATGTCAATTTTTTTTCAACGTCCATTTCTATTGTCACAATGCCAATGTCAATGTTATATATATATATCTCTGTACATCCCATAACCCTCCCCTCTGAACACGGGTTGACCTCACACCCACACTTCGATACGACACCACCAGGAGATACGAGGGGGCTTCAAGAACCACTACGTCAACATCCCAACCTCCAGTTCCGTTCCCGTTCGCGAGGACGCGAACAAATGAAGGAAGACGCTTGTACAGCCTCCCAGGGGTATGCACCCCTTGGAGACCATCCCCCCATCATCTGCCCAAATCTCCTAACGGGCAACCCTTGGAAAGCCGGGCCAACATCCATAAACGTAGCAAGGACAGCTTGCCACTCTAGAAGCAGCTCGGTCCTTGCACAATGGTTACACATAGCGACATACTATTAACTGGGACAGCAATGCCAAGACATTGCTGACAGCATAGCGCCGAAGAGTATAAGAAGGCGTCTTAATCAGGTCAAGGGATCTCTCCATTATCAGTGCTTCAACGATACGGCCGAAGGCTACGCCAGTGTCATCAGAGGTGAGTCAGTCGTGTTCAGACATCCTACTTTTGTAACCTGTAACCCACAACTTGTACTTTACATTGTGAACATAACTACATTCCCTACAAGGGACTCATACTTCAGAATTACAAGACCAATAAACACTTGGTCCACACTCTACACTCGCCTTACTGTTTATACGCCTCTTTACATCCCAACGCCCTTCCTTATTCCCGTCGCGGTTAGACGTGACAGACGGTAGTCTAATAGTGCTAGCTCAGATATCATTGTGTTCCTCGCGTCGGCCCGGCTGCCAGAGAGCAGCGCGTGCTACTTAGCTGATACGAGCAGATTCAATTACATAATAAGCAGTCAGCTGAGCGACCAGCGCAGTGACCCTTGCACTGAGTCACATCCCCTAAAACACTACTACATTATTTATAGGAGCGCCCCCTAGTTCCTAACACATCACAACACTCTACACTGGTCAGCTTACCCTGTCAAAGGAAGCTACCCCTTTTAGGCACAGCTTTATAAATTAACACAATAACTCTTTCCTTTTAGATCCTACCACCCCCAAATAAGGGATCTAAAACAGTACATTGAAATATGTGTACCTGGAAGGTAAAATAAACCAACGCCTTGACACCCTGATTCATGCATTGATGAAATTCAACAGGTACAAAATGTTTGATAAACTTATCAAGTTAACAAAGGGAGCAGATACAAGTAGAATGTACTGCATCGAAATTTCACATAAGAAGGCAAGAAACTTTGACACCAACAAGATTACTGTTGAGAAGGAAGGTGTTTATTTGGTGCAGTCTGCAAAGGGCGAGAAAGCCTATCTTGTTGAGGATAAGGGTGTCAACTGTGGTTGGACCCACATTTGCAGGGAATGTAGGATATGTGTCCACAACTACTCATGTTCCTGTTTGGACAATATTATTATTAATAATATCTGCAAACATATTCATGCTTGTGTAATGACACATTTCAATCACAGGCCAGGAATATCTTCCTGCACTCAAGACATTTTCATGAAGAGTTAGGTTTGCTCTTGAAGAGCCACAGTGCTCACTCAGTAGCTGCAGATAATAAGGATAGCATACTTTCCCAACTTGCTGATTCCATACAGGAAGAAGATGCTCAATCTCTTAACAAAGACCTTGACTGCCTGATGGCAAAGTGGATGAAAACTGTTCCTGGGAAAGCTGTTCAAACCACTCCAAAAGAACCGCCAAACAAGAAAATAGTTCCCCAAATGAGGAATTTTATGTCCACAAAACGGAAGAGAGGTTCATGTAGGTAATCTGCTAGTTTCGAGCAGCCAACTGCAAGACAGCTGCCGTCTGCATTGGAATGCATCAGGAATCCTGGGAATCCTGTTTTGAATATTCACACTGGGAATAACCTTACATACAGCCCATGATGAGTAATTCTATTCCCTATTAGCATAACAAGGCCCTCTCCAGAGAAAGAGTGGTAACTTCATAACTGTCCTTATGGTGTTAGAAGACATTTTCAGTGTTCCCTTGATAATCGAAATTTGATGTTTTTCAGTCGATCAGCACGATTGTGATGGGTTATTCCCTAATCCAGGAAAAAATACATGAGACTAATAAATACACTTGGATAACCAGTTCCGATCATCAAGCGATCATCATCAGATCCATTACACTTAGTACATATTGTAAATACTTGTCACCCATACTTTTAGACACTCGTAGATTTGATAGAATTAGGGAATAACCCATCAAAATTGTGCACACTGGTGTTGGCCAATGGAAAACATCTGTGGATTACCTAGGCAACACTAAAAAATGGCTTCCAATATTTCAATTCTTCTTAACTGTGTCCATCAATGGTGCTCTTTAAGCATAGTGAGGAATGATGCTGAAAATATGGCTCCTTAGTAAACTGCTAATATTTTTGTAACAGTTGCTTTTTATTTAAGTGTTCACAGTGGAGACTAGAGGAAAGGGAACATAAGTACAGCTCCTAATTCAATGTTATTCTTTATTCTTTAACGTTATGATATCACATACAGTTGCTCTTGTGCATTGTTTTAAATCTTTACACACGCCTTCAAATTCAATTGTGTTCTTTATTGAACCATATTAATTCTTACCACTACCTTACATTGATAACCTAGTAGAATCTTACAATCCTTGTCAATATGTAGTATATTGAGAATGTCTTATTATTAATGTCTTTTTTAAAGAACATTTTATTTGGAAAGTTTTCTAACAAGAAATTAAACTATTCTTCAAAGTAGAGACCATCAGATTGTATGGTCTTGAACAATCCTTAAGGGAGGTTTCTTATCCCGCGGCGGTACCAGTCTGTGAGTTTTGATGCAAAGAATTCAGCAAGACCACCTTCCACAGCTTCAATTTTATCAAAAATTCTTTCACTCGAGAAATGGGCCATAGATCGAAAACGATGGTGATCTGAACGTGCAGGATCAGGGCTGTATGCTGGGTGTGGTAGCAATTTGACTCCTCCCAATTCCTGAATTTTTGTGGCTCAAAGAAGTGCTGGCATTGGGTGAAGATTCACCTGTAGCATATTACAAACCGCAGGGTGAAGATGACCCTGATGGGATTTTTGAGGCAAAGGATATATGCCCAATCATTAAGAAAAACTTTCAGGCTAGTTTGCTCAAACAGCAAGGGAAGGTAGTCTGCATCGATGGGACTCATGGGTATGACTTTGAGCTGCTAAGAATCATAGTTATTGATGAGTTTGGCAGTGGGTGGCTTGGTGCCTTCTGTATCACCAACAGGACTGATGAAAGTAGCTTGATGTGCTTTCTTACGAACGTGAAAGAGAAGTGCTGTGATATTGCTTGTGAAATCTGCATGTCGGACGATTACCCTACTTTTTATAATGCATGGCGTAAGGTCACAGCAACTTGTAAAAATCAAAGGAAGCCAAGAAAGAAAAAAAAAGCACTGATTTACAATCACTTCGAGCAATCTTAACAGAATTGGACAAGGACACGTTTCAAGATTTGCTACAAAGCTTCATTCAGCAAATGTTATAAGATGAAGACACACAAGAATTTGGTACCTACTTCAGGAACCAGTATGAACATAGAGCTCAGATTGTTGTTACTGCTGGTAGGTTGTCAGCAATTTCAGTGTTATGATGTTCTTTTGTTTTGCTTATGGTGATTGGCCCGTTGGTGCGACTGTGGCGCTACCACACATTCTTGTTCGGCAATGTGTTGCGAACCGTTGTGATGATGGAGTGTGCCAGAGTATCAGTGTCTGTTTATTCAAATTAAATATCTGTTAACAATAACAATTTGGTCTTTATTCCAGTGTCTAATACAACCTAACTACAGGTTATGGGCCCTGATCACAGTTAAAGTTCGAATAATGAAGAGAAGTGAAAGTTGAATGAAGAAAGCCTAGAGAAGTGAATGTGAAGTAGGCCTATACCCAAAATGGCAGACGGCAAACGAAGTGACGGTGTGCCGCGATTGAGAAGTGATAATTTCAACGCATGGCCAAGAAGAGCGCAAGCTGAACTTATCGAAAGAAATTGCTGGAAAGCAATAGAACTTGGTTAAAACGTGGAAGTGGAGAACTATAATGAAATTCTAGCGAGAACGAACAGAAAGGCCGTAGGATTTCTTCTCAAGTATGTGACTGATGCGTACTTGGAAGACATTGAAGAGGAAGCAGCGTGAATAAAATTGAAGGACATTCATTCCACATATAACCTACCTCAGTTTTTGAATAAATTGAAGGAAATGGTGAACGTAGTGAAGACGAGTGACATGTCTATGCATCAATACATGGCTAAAGTACAATCCCTAGACAGGGTGATTAAGAGCGCAAACTGTGGACTTGAATTTAACGACACCCAACTTGCTGGACAATTGCTCAATGGTTTACCCAGAGATAAATATAAAGTAACAATAGCGCAGCTCGGTGGTGAGGAGGGGCTAACTACCGAATGAGTGACGGCTGCTCTCCTGAGAGAAGATTTAGTTCCAACGCCTGGATCAGTAAGCGGGGCGCTTACGTAATCATCGGGAGCTGGCCGAGGATGCGGCGATTCGAGAGAAGTTTTCCGTGGACGAGGAGGTCGATGTGGCGACAGAGGACGAGGCGGTAACTGCAGCAGTAACCAAGCCAGGAATGCTACTCCAGGGGCGGCGACTGTTCATCAACAATATCAACAGATGTGCTACAGATGTGATCAGTGGGGTCACATAGCCAAGATGTGTGACAAGATACGATGTTACCAGTGTACGAAGCCAGGACACCTGGCACGAGATTGTACAGAGGTAATAAGTGAAAGTAGAACAGACAAAGGTAAGATTAACCAAAGCCAGAATAATTACAGAGCATGTGTCGGAGCTAAATCATTCATTACTTCGTCAATTCAAGAATGGGTTATAGATTCAGGAGCCTGTGATCACATGTGTGTGGAGAAAGAGAAGTTTAAAAATTTTCACCCTGCAAGTGGTAAAGTAGAAATGGGAGTGGGCAATGTAGAAGTCCTAGGTATTGGCACAGTAGAGATTAAAATGAAAGACAAGTGTGGAGGATGGACATTGGGCTTATCAGATGTATTATATGTACCCTCGTTTAGATGTAATTTGATTTCATGTTCAAGACTTAGTTCCAAAGGAGTTGTGTGTGAGTTTCGTAAAGAGAGTTGTGTTGCCAGAGATGAGAATAATAGGAAAGAATTAATCTTCAAAGGTTATCTAAGAGTGGGATTATATTTTTTTGGATACTGTTGAACACATAAATGCTTCTTGTGTTGTGACTGAAAGTTTAAACACTGTTGTAGGTTCTGTAGCTCTTAAGAGTGTGTCAGATTGGCATTTAAGACTAGGGCACTTACATGAAGAAGCAATAAGGAAAGTAATTCCTATCAAAGTTCAAGGAAGCATGGAAGAATCATGTATAGCATGTTTTAAAGGGAAATCAACAGAGAAAGGTTTTCCTAAGGCTAGTGATAGGGTGTCTAGCAAACCATTACCGGTAGATCTTATCCATAGTGATGTGATGGGCAAACTATCAGTTTCGCTGGGAGGTTCACAATATGTAGTCACTTTTATTGACGATTATTCTCGATTTGTCTTTTTGTATTTCTTGAGTAAGAAAAGTGATGTGTTTGAAGTCTTTAAATGATTCAGAGAAAAGCTAGAAGTGTTTCATGAAAGGAAAATAAAGACTTTGCTGACAGATGGAGGAGGAAAATATGTGAGCAAGGAGTTTGATGAATTTTTGAGCAAGCACGGTATTACTCATAGAAAAACTGTAAGTTACTCAGCTGCTCAAAATGGCATAGCAGAGAGGCAGAATACTACGTTGACCAATAGTGTGAGGTGTATGTTAATTCATTCTAATCTTCCAATCAGTTTCTGGGCAGAGGCAATGAATGTAGCATGTCATGTTAGGAACCTGTCTCCTTCTAGGGCTGTAGGTAATCAGGTACCACTTGCCCTATGGAGGGGCACTCAAGTAAATGTAAAATACTATGATTATCTTAAACCGTTTGGATGTAGAGGGTGGATCTACTGTAATAATGGATCAAAGTTCGAGGAGAGAGCTGTTGAAAGTGTATTTGTTGGGTATGGGGACAATGTTAAGGGTTATAAAATGTGGATTCCATCAGAAAGAAAGTTCCAGATAGCACACAGTGTGAAATTTGAAGAAAAGGTGTTCCCTTACGTTCAGTATAGTGTTAGCGAGACAACCCCATCTCTTTTAGATCTTAGAGCCAGATCTAAAGTACCATTTAATGATAATGTTCCCATTAATGTTGATGATGAAACCCCAAATTTTGATTTTCATGATGAGTTATGCTTATTTGAGGAAGAAGACATTGATAAAAATTTGGATATGAGCAGCATTATTGAGAGTAGCGATATTAACAAGTTGGAAAATGTTATGCATGTTAATGTACCTGTTGACACAGATGAGACGGAGTTGCGTAGATCACAGAGAATAAGAAAGAGAAAGGAATGTTCAAAGTGCAGTCTTGTCATGTTTAATACTGACTGTGATTGTGATACCAATTTGTTAAATGTTTCTCATGAACCGAAGACTGTCATAGAAGCTTTAGAAATTCAAATGAAAGCTCATGGTATTCAGCCATGGAGGAAGAGATGTGACAGCTTAAGGCGAAAGGTGATTTTGTGTTGGTAGACAGACAGAAGAACCACAATGTACTGGGAAATAAGTGGGTGTTTAAACTGAAACAAAACCAGGATGGTTCAGTAGAAAGGTTTAAGGCCAGGTTAGTAGCTAGAGGTTTCTCCCAGATACAAGGGGTAGATTATGATAAATCATACTCACCTGTAATGCACAAGAAAACAATTAGACTTTTATTGTCATTAGCAGCAGTCATTGGGTGGGAAGTGCATCATGTGGATCGCATATCTTAATAGCCCTCTTAATGAATTAGTGTATTGTGAACAGTCAGAAGGTTTTGTTGAAGAAGGAAAAAATAAAGTGTGGAAATTAGTGAAAAGTCTGTATGGACTGAAGCAGAGTGCTAATGAGTGGTTCCATAAAATGAATAGTGTGCTGAATGAGCTGGGTCTAATTGCTCTTAAAAAGGACCAGTGTGTTTATATCAATAAGACAAAAGATTTGATTGTAGGAGTGTACATGGATGATTTGGGTATTTGGGGCAGTGCTGAAAATGTGAACTGGGTGAATCTGAGCTGAAGAAAAGGTTAGAGTTAAGAGACTTAGGGAAAATGCCCAATTTCCTGTCAATGAATGTAACACAAGACAGAGAAAAAAATTGCATTGATCAAAGTAAATACACCAAAGAAATACTGTTGAGTTGTAAGCTAAGTTCTGCAAAAGGGAGGTCACCACCCTTAGCTATCAGTAGTGATGATAAAACAGGATCAGGGGAGGAGAAAGTAGATGAAATAAGAAAGATACGAGCCTTACAGTAGTCGCATATGATGTGTAACATCTGACATGTTATCCTACTCGTATACTACACAGCTTGGACATTCTTAAAATGTTAATTTACACTCCATTTTCATACTGGTACTATGATGAATGTATAGATTGAATTGGAGATATGCTACTGTCACATTTGTGGCGCAGCGGTCAAGCTGTTAGTCTCTCACCAAGGTAGACCGGGTTTGATTCCCGGTCAATACATTCGAATTGAAATGCCATGTCCTGTGGTTCGCATTCCACGTAAAAGGGAGGTACCGTGGATCATGATCGTGAGATTAACGGACACGCAAAACTACAAGCTTCCTGCTTCCTTTTACATTAATAATTCATAATAACAAAGTGACACACAACGTCGACAGTACTCTCAAATACTGTGAGCACATTCCTCAGTAACTATAACATTCATTATTCTCAAGGCTCTCATACAGTTCGTCGTAAACAATCAAAACATGGCTTCCTACAATCATGAAATGACCTAGTCTCACATATGATGAAAATACAGCTTTTATTCACTCATATAACAACATTCTGTTATGCATTTAATATTTGACTACTCACCCACAGCTTGACAATAATGCCGCTTACTTAAATGTCATTTGTCGTCTTTGTCCTACCCCATGTGATATTCAACCTTGAACGTGAAGCTTCATAAATTGCTCAATGATAAATGAAAGTCGGTGAAACATTTGCCACTGTGCTCGTCAAACCAGTGCCTGCTAAATGCACTGCCTACTGTATTGCCATAACATTCTCGCGCTACAGAGCACACACTGCCTTGTTTCCAATACACACATTTTCAATTGTACAGCCAGCTGGCAGTGCGTCTTCACTTCCGTCCGATCCACTTTCGCCCGATGCACTTCCGTTCCATATTTTGGCAGTGCGTCTTCACTTCCGTCCGATCCACTTCCGTTCGATCTACTTCCGCCCGATTCACTTCCGTCCCCAATTTTCGAAATCACTCCCACAAAACTATCCAGCAACCGAGCGGAAAGAGGTTACACATCAAAAATGTTTCAAAACGCTGTAGGAAAGTTACTATATTTGTCGACATCAACTAGACCAAATCTCAGTTTTGTGGTATGTAAAGTAAGTCAGAGATGTAAGGAGCCTAATAAACAAGACTGGAATAATATAACGCATATCATGAAATATTTAATAAATACAGAGGAAATGAAAATTGCATATTCTACTAGAGACCAAAGCGATTGTAAAGTGGAAATATTTTGTGATGCAGATTATGCTAATACCAAGTCAGAGAGACTGTCAATTACAGGATATGTAATTAAATTTGCTAATGGTCCAATTATTTGGCGTATAAGAAACAAACGTGTCCTGCATTCTCTACAGTTGAAGCGGAGTACAATGCCATGTGTGAGGCAACTCGAGAGGTGTTATGGGTAGACATGATCCTGAGGGAGTTAGGACAATGCAAGTTTATAAGTAAACCAATTGTTATTAAGTGCGACAATCAAGGTCCGATATTTCTGAGTGAAAATGGTTTGGATTCAGAGCGATCCAAACACATTGATGTAAAGTTATGATTTTTACAGCACTATGTTAAGAGTGGTATGAATCTGTTCAAGTATGTTCCATCAAATGAGAATTTGGCCGATTTATTTACGAAATCTGTGAGTGGACCAAGGACTGCAGAATGTGTAGGAATGCTTGCCATGTCTGATTAGTGTTTGGAAGTGTTGATTTATGTTTGATTGGTTGAATTTAGTAATTTAAATGTGTTGTTCTTCTGTGTATTGGTGAGCAGTTTGAGCACTGAAATGACTGCCAAAGGGGAGGTGTTGTTATTGCTGGTAGGTTGCCAGCAATTTCATTGTTATGATGTTCTTTTGTTTTGCTTATTGTGATTGGCCCGTTGGTGAGACTGTGGCGCTACCACACGTTCATGTTCGGCGATGTGTTGCGAACCGTTGTGATAATGGAGTGTGCCAGTGTATCAGTGACTGTTTATTGAAATTAAATATCTGTTAATATTAACAATTCGGTCTTTATTCCACTGTCTAATACAACCTAACTACACAGATGTGGGCATTTTGCTGGAGGGCCAAGAGTAGAATAAATACAAATATGTATGTGGAAACGTTCCACCGTACATTGAAATATGTGTACCTGGAAGGTAAAATAAACCAACGCCTTGACACCCTGATTCATGCATTGATGAAATTCAACAGGGACAAAATGTTTGATAAACTTATCAAGTAAACAAAGGGAGCAGATACAAGTAGAATGCACTGCATCGCCACTTCACATAAGAAGGCAAGAAACTTTGACACCAACAAGATTACTGTTGAGAAGGAAGGTGTTTATTTGGTGCAGTCTGCAAAGGGTGAGAAAGCCTATCTTGTTGAGGATAAGGGTGTCAACTGTGGTTGGGCCCTCATTTGCAGGGAATGTAGGATATGTGTCCACAACTACTCATGTTCCTGTTTAAACAATATTATTAAAAATAATATCTGCAAACATATTCATGCTTGTGTAATGACACATTTCAATCACAGGCCAGGAATATCTTCCTGCACTCAAGACATTCCCATGAAGAGTTAGGTTTGCTGTTGAAGAGCCACAGTGCTCACTCAGTAGCTGCAGATAATAAGGATAGCATACTTTCCCAACTTGCTGATTCCATACAGGAAGAAGATGCTCATTCTCTTAACAAAGACCTTGACTGCCTGATGGCAAGGTGGATGAAAACTGTTCCTGGGAAAGCTGTTCAAACCATTCCAAAAGAACCGCCAAACAAGAAAATAGTTCCCCAAATGAGGAATTTTATGTCCACAAAACGGAAGAGAGGTTCATGTAGGTCTTCTGCTAGTTTCGAGCAGCCAACTGCAAGACAGCTGCAGTCTGCATTGGAATGCATCAGGAATCCTGGGAATCCTGTTGTGATTATTCACACTGGAAATTACCATACATACAGCACATTATGAGTAATTCTATTCCCTATTAGCATAACAAGGCCCTCTCCAGAGAAAGTGTGGTAACTTCATAACTGTCCTTATGGTGTTAGAAGACATTTTCAGTGTTGCCTTGGTAATCGAAATTTGATGTTTTTCAGTCGATCAGCACGATTGTGATGGGTTATTCCCTAATCCAGGAAAAAAATTACATGAGACTAACAAGTACACTTGGATGACCAGTTCCAATCGTCAAGCGATCATCATCCGATCCATTACACTTAGTACATATTGTAAATACTGTCACCCATACTTTCAGACACTCGTAGATTTGATAGGATTATGGAATAACCCATCAAAATTGTGTACACTCGTGTTGGCCAACGGAAAATATCTGTGGATTACCTACGCAACACTAAAAAATGGCTTCTAATATTTCAATGCTTCTTAACTGTGTCCATCAATGGTGCTATTTAAGCATAGTGAGGAATGATGCTGAGAATATGGCTCCTTAGTAAAATGCTAATATTTTTTAACAGTTGCTTTTATTAAATTGTTCACAGTAGAGACTAGAAGAAAGGGAACATAAGTACAGCTCCCAATTCAATGTTATTCGTTATTCTTTAGCGTTATGATATCACATACAGTTGCTCTTGTGCATTGTTTTAAATCTTTACACACACCTTCAAATTCAATTGTGTTCTTTATTGTACCAGACTAAATCTTAACACTACCATACATTGATATCCCAGTAGGGTCTGACAATCCTTGTCAATATTTAGTAAACAGGGGATGTCTCATAAGTAATGTCTTTTTAAAAGAAAATTTTATTTGGAAAGTTTTCTTTCAAGAAATAAAACTATTCTTCAAAGTAGAGACCATCAGATTGTATGGTCTTGAACCATCTTCCAGGGAGCTTACTTATCCCATGGCGGTACCAGTCGCTGGGTTTTGATGCAAAGAATTTAGCAAGACCACCTTCCACAGCTTCAATGTTATCAAAAAATCTTTCACTCGAGAAATAGGCCATAGATCGAAAAAGATGGTGATCTGAACGTTCAGGATCAGGGATGTATGCTGTATGTGGTAACAGTTCGACTCCTCCCAATTTCTGAATTTTTGTGGCTCAAAGAAGTTCTGGCATTGGGTGAAGAATTCACCTGTAGCATATTACAAACCGCAAGGTGAAGATGACCCTCATGGGACATTTGAGGCAAAGGATGTATGCCCAACCATTAAGACAAACTTTCAGGCTAGTTTGCTTAAACAGCAAGAGAAGGAAGTCTGCATCGATGGGACTCATGGGTATGACTTTGAGCTGCTATGTATCATAGTTATTGATGAGTTCGGCAGTGGGTTGCTTGTTGCCTTCTGTATCACCAACAGGACTGATGAAAAGAGCTTGATGTGCTTTCTTACGAAGGTGAAAGGGAAGTGCTGTGGTATTGCTTGTGAGATCTGCATGTCGGACGATTACCCTACTTATTAAAATGCATGGCGTAAGGACACGAGTCGACAGGGCGTGGCGACAGCAACTTGTAAAAATCAAAGGAAGTCAAGAAAAAAACACTGATTTACAATCACTTAGAGCAATTTTAACAGAATTGGACAAGGACACGTTTCAAGATTTTCTACAAAGCTTCATTCAGCAATTGTTATAAGATAAGATGAAGACACACAAGAATTTGGTACCTACTTCAGGAACCAGTATGAACATAGAGTTCAGATTGTTGTTACTGCTGGTAGGTTGTCAGCAATTTCAGTGTTATGATGTTCTTTTGTTTTGCTTATGGTGATTGGCCCGTTGGTGCGACTGTGGCGCTACCACACGTTCTTGTTCGGCAATGTGTTGCCAACCGTTGTGATAATGGAGTGTGCCAGTGGATCAGTGTCTGTTTATTCAAATTAAATATCTGTTAACATTAACAATTCGGTCTTTATTCCACTGTCTAATACAACCTAACTACAGGTTATGGGCCCAGATCACAGTTGAAGTCCGAATAATGAAGAGAAGTAAAAGTTGAATGAAGAAAGTCCAGAGAAGTGAATGTGAAGTAGGCCTATGCCCAAAATGGCAGACGGCAAACGAAGTGACGGTGTGCCGCGATTGAGAAGTGATAATTACTACGCATGGTCAAGAAGAGCGCAAGCTGAACTTATCGAAAGAAATTGCTGGAATGCCATAGAACCTGGTTTCAACGTGGAAGTGGAGAACTATAATGAAATTCTAGCGAGAACGAACAGAAAGGCCTTAGCATATCTTCTCAAGTATGTGACTGATGCGTACTTGGAAGACATTGAAGAGGAAGCAACAGCAAGAGCAATATGGATAAAATTGAAGAACATTCATTCCACATATACCCTACCTCAGTTTTTGGTTAAATTGAAGGAAATGGTGAACGTGGTGAAGACGAGTGACATGTCTATGCATCAATACATGGCTAAAGTACAATCCCTCAACAGGGTGATTAGGAACGCAAACTGTGGACTTGAATTTAACGACACCCATCTTGCTGGACAATTGCTCAATGGTTTACCCAGAGATAAATATAAAGTAACAATAGCGCAGCTCGGTGGTGAGGAGGGGCTAACTACCGAAAGAGTGAAGGCTGCTCTCCTGAGAGAAGATTTAGTTCCAACGCCTGGATCAGTAAGCGGGGCGCTTACGTCATCATCGGGAGCTGGCCGAGGATGCGGCGATTCCAGAGACGTTTTCCGCGGACGAGGAGGTCGATGTGGCGACAGAGGACGAGGCGGTAACTGCAGCAGTAACCAAGCAAGGAATGCTACTCCAGGGGCGGCGACTGTTCATCAACAAGATCAACAGATGTGCTACAGATGTGATGAGTGGGGTCACATAGCCAAGATGTGTGACAAGATACGATGTTACCGGTGTACGAAGCCAGGACACCTAGCATGAGATTGTACAGAGCAAATAAGTGAAAGTAGAACAGACAAAGGTAAGTTTAATCAAAGCCAGAATAATTACAGAGCATGTGTCGGAGCTAAATCATTCATTACTTCGTCAATTCAAGAATGGGTTATAGATTCAGGAGCCTGTGATCACATTTGTGTGGAGAAAGAGAAGTTTAAAAATTTACACCCTGCAAGTGGTAAAGTAGAAATGGGAGTGGGCAATGTAGAAGTCCTAGGTATTGGCACAGTAGTGATTAAAATGAAAGACAAGTGTGGAGGATGGACATTGGGCTTATCAGATGTATTATATGTACCCTCGTTTAGATGTAATTTGATTTCATGTTCAAGACTTAGTTCCAAAGGAGTTGTGTGTGAGTTTTGTAAAGATAGTTGTGTTGCCAGAGATGAGAATAATTGGAAAGAATTAATCTTCAAAGGTTATGTAAGAGTGGGATTATATTTTTTGGATACTGTTGAAGACATAAATGCTTCTTGTTTTGTGACTGAAAGTTTAAACACTGTTGTAGATTCTGTAGCTCTTAAGAGTGTGTCAGATTGGCATTTAAAACTAGGGCACTTACATGAAGAAGCAATAAAGAAAATAATTCCTATCAAAGTTCATGGATGCATGGAAGATTCATGTATAGCATGTTTTAAAGGGAAATCAACAGAGAAAGGTTTTCCTAAGGCTAGTGATAGGGTGTCTAGCAAACCATTACCGGTAGATCTTATCCATAGTGATGTGATGGGCAAACTATCAGTTTCGCTGGGAGGTTCACAATATGTAGTCACTTTTATTGACGATTATTCTCGATTTGTCTTTTTGTATTTCTTGAGTAAGAAAAGTGATGTGTTTGAAGTCTTTAAATGATTCAGAGAAAAGCTAGAAGTGTTTCATGAAAGGAAAATAAAGACTTTGCTGACAGATGGAGGAGGAAAATATGTGAGCAAGGAGTTTGATGAATTTTTGAGCAAGCACGGTATTACTCATAGAAAAACTGTAAGTTACTCAGCTGCTCAAAATGGCATAGCAGAGAGGCAGAATACTACGTTGACCAATAGTGTGAGGTGTATGCTAATTCATTCTAATCTTCCAATCAGTTTCTGGGCAGAGGCAATGAATGTAGCATGTCATGTTAGGAACCTGTCTCCTTCTAGGGCTGTAGGTAATCAGGTACCACTTGCCCTATGGAGGGGCACTCAAGTAAATGTAAAATACTATGATTATCTTAAACCGTTTGGATGTAGAGGGTGGATCTACTGTAATAATGGATCAAAGTTCGAGGAGAGAGCTGTTGAAAGTGTATTTGTTGGGTATGGGGACAATGTTAAGGGTTATAAAATGTGGATTCCATCAGAGAGAAAGTTCCAGATAGCACACAGTGTGAAATTTGAAGAAAAGGTGTTCCCTTACGTTCAGTATAGTGTTAGTGAGACAACCCCATCTCTTTTAGATCTTAGAGCCAGATCTAAAGTACCATTTAATGATAATGTTCCCATTAATGTTGATGATGAAACCTCAAATTTTGATTTTCATGATGAGTTATGCTTATTTGAGGAAGAAGACATTGATGAAATTTTTGATATGAGTAGCATTACTGAGAGTAGAGATATTAACAAGTTGGAAAATGTTATGCATATGAATGTACCTGCTGACACAGATGAGACGGAATTGCGTAGATCACAGAGAATAAGAAAGAGAAAGGAATGTTCAAAGTGTAGTCTTGTCATGTTTAATACTGACTGTGATTGTGATACCAATTTGTTAAATGTTTCTCATGAACCAAAGACTGTCAAAGAAGCTTTAGAAAGTCCAAATGCAAGCTCATGGTATTCAGCCATGGAGGAAGAGATGTGTCAGCTTAAGGCGAAAGGTGTTTTTGTGTTGGTAGACATACCGAAGAACCACAATGTACTGGGAAATAAGTGGGTGTTTAAACTGAAACAAAACCAGGATGGTTCAGTAGAAAGGTTTAAGACCAGGTTAGTAGCTAGAGGTTTCTCCCAGATACAAGGGGTAGATTATGATAAAACATACTCACTTGTAATGCACAAGAAAACAATTAGACTTTTATTGTCATTAGCAGCAGTCCATGGGTGAGAAGTGCATCATGTGGATCGCATATCCTAATAGCCCTCTTAATGAATTAGTGTATTGTGAACAGTCAGAAGGTTTTGTTGAAGAAGGAAAAAATAAAGTGTGGAAATTAGTGAAAAGTCTATATGGACTGAAGCAGAGTGCTAATGAGTGGTTCCATAAAATGAATAGTGTGCTGAATGAGCTGGGTCTAATTGCTCTTAAAAAGGTCCAGTGTGTTTATATCAATAAGACAAAAGATTTGATTGTAGGAGTGTACATGGATGATTTGGGTATTTGGGGCAGTGCTGAAAGTGTGAATTGGGTGAATCTGAGCTGAAGAAAAGGTTAGAGTTAAGAGACTTAGGGAAAATGCCCAATTTCCTGTCAATGAATATAACACAAGACAGAGAAAAAATTGCATTGATCAAAGTAAATACACCAAAGAAATACTGTTGAGTTGTAAGCTAAGTTCTGCAAAAGGGAGGTCAGTACCCTTAGCTATCAGTAGTGATGATAAAACAGGATCGGGGGAGGAGAAAGTAGATGAAAATATGTTTCAAAACGCAGTAGGAAAGTTACTATATTTGTCGACATCAACAAGACCAGATCTCAGTTTTCTGGTATGTAAAGTAAGTCAGAGATGTAAGGAGCCTAATAAACAAGACTGGAATAATATAACGCATATCATGAGATATTTAAGAAATACAGAGGAAATGAAATATGCATATTCTACTAGAGACCAAAGTGATTGTAAAGTGGTAATATTTTATGATGCAGATTATGCTAATAGCAAGTCAGAGAGACTGTCAATTACAGGATATGAAATTAAATTTGCTAATGGTCCAATTATTTGGCGTACTAAGAAACAAACATGTCCTCCACTCTCTACAGTTGAAGCGGAGTACAATGCCATGTGTGAGGTAACTCGAGAGGTGTTATGGTTAGACATGATCCTGAGGGAGTTAGGACAATGCAAGTTCATAAGTAAACCAATTGTTATTAAGTGCTACAATCAAGGTTAGATATTTCTGAGTGAAAATGGTTTGGATTCGGAGCGATCCAAACACATTGATGTAAAGTTATGATTTTTACAGCACTATGTTAAGAGTGGTATGATTCTGTTCAAGTATGTTCCATCAAATGAGAATTTGGCCGATTTATTTACGAAATCTGTGAGTGGACCAAGGACTGCAGAATGTGTAGGAATGCTTGCCATGTCTGATTAGTGTTTGGAAGTGTTGATTGGTTGAATTTAGTAATTTAAATGTGTTGTTCTTCTGTGTATTGGTGAGCAGTTTGAGCACTGAAATGACTGCCAAAGGGGAGGTGTTGTTATTGCTGGTAGGTTGCCAGCAATTTCATTGTTATGATGTTCTTTTGTTTTGCTTATTGTGATTGGCCCGTTGGTGAGACTGTGGTGCTACCACACTTTCTTGTTCGGCGATGTGTTGCGAACCGTTGTGATAATGGTCCATGGAAAGCTATCGAGTGACAGTTGCGACAGTTGCTGAGCGCACCCCACAAGTCAGGATCACGTGCGCAACGGTCCATTTAAATGAGTATTACGGCCTAACTATACGTCTTAGGACAATGATACTTACAATTATTGACGTGATTTTTTTATTTACCCTCTAGGTTGGTGGTTCCCACGGACTCAGCGAGGGAACTCACCATTGCCGCCTCTATGGGCAGTGTCCTGGAGCCTGGAACATCTGAACGGGATGGATACAACTGGGGAGGTATGATCAGCACTTCGCCCAGGCGGCCTCACCTGCAAAGCGAACAGGGGCCTCATGAGGGATGGGAAGGGATGGAAGATTGGGATGGATGGATAGGCGAGGACGAGGGAAGGAGGCGGCCGTGGCCTTACAGTAGGTACTGAGCCAGTATTTTGCTGTATACTTGAACCCTGATACGACAGCGAGACGTATTTTGAAATTATTGTTTGGCATTAATTTGGCTGCAGGCTTGAGGAGCAATACACTCGTCATTCACTTAGGAGATAGATAGGCAATCCCGCCATGCTCTTGATCACGTGGACAGGACATGCTCACTAACTTATTTCTGCAACTGTCTGATGCATATATAAGATGATAATCGACAGAGTTCGATTGTCAACCTCGATACAAGGAGAGATGTATCATGGGTAGACTGCCAGCTGTGGCGTGTCTGCGAGCAGTTCTGAAATCACAGACACTTGAGTTTTGTGACACACGGAGTGAACGTGCTATCGGCTCTGTAAGAAAAGTTTCGTTAAACACGCAGTCGTACGAGTGTACTCTAATCACGGCGCGGAGCAAACAGGCGGATTGCTTCATAGCAACATGCGGTTGTTCGTATTTCTGGCGTGTTTGGCATAACCCAGAAAATAGATATATGCGAGTGAGCTTAGTTATTGCATGGACTTGTCAGTACAAACTCCACGATGAGGAAATCTACTACATATATGGTTGAAATGCAGGAAAGCATTAGTATTATCAAGAACAATACGACTGGACTTTATTGTGAGAATCTAGCTGCTGTAGCAATGTTGGGCTAAGCAGTACAGGAATGCAATGCAGAGGCAGGATTGATCATTTGGAATGACAACCTTATAAATACTACAATGAAGAAAAAGAAGCGATTGTAGGCGTTCGTTCTGATCCAGTGGTTTTCAAGTACATGAGAATGAAGAAACAACTCCAAATGAACGAAACTACTTTACTGATAACGTCGAGGGAGCCTTGTACAAGTAATATGTAGGAACTTCGTTTCGTAGACAGTGGTTTTCGAGTTAGGAGGAAGTTGGTTCGACGACTTACAGCTCCAGCTATGGACTACTCAGGGATGAGGGTCCAGTTCCAGAAAGGAATGTATATTCCTTTACTTTCTTCAATCTCAACCAGAACATCGCCCAAGGTAGCTGGAAAACTTTTCTTTCTTGTAGACAGTAGACTTTGTCACTTTTAGTTCGTCACTTTTCACCAATATTTTATTAAATAGTATGAAATTCATTCGAAGACTAGATTTGGTTCCTTGTATCATTTATGTCGGAGAGTGTAATTTATTTTGTAGTTAACAGTAAACGAAATGCTATTTAGAGCATTACTTGTGGTTTTTTTTTGAAAATTTTGGAAATAAAACCAAGCATTGAATTTTGTTGGGAAGACATCTGCAGCATAATTAAGACCAAGACGACAATATTTTTGTATAAGAATAGCGATTAGGAAGAAGATGGCCACACACACGTGCACTTGAACTATTCTAAAAATATTTCAGTGATACTCTTCGTTTGGACTTATGACATTCTAGTAGACATTTCTTTCTTTTAGAAATGATAGTTCATTTTCATCATTATTTTCCATGGGTATGGAATCGTAGAAATCGTCCAGCGAGAACAATTGTGAATTGATTGTCGAGGCATTTGTAGCCTACTTTCATATTTCTTTTAGATTAGAGATTTTTTTAACTGAAACTTTAGTTCGTTCAGTCTTCAGCTTGTGTTATTTTAATTCGTTTTTGGTAGGCTCTTGGCTAGATCATCGTTTGATTTAATGGTTTGCGTGTATCTATTGATACGATAATAGACTCCTTTCCATGGTGTAAATCTCACGTGTTTTCTTCTGAGTAGTTAAGCCGTTTTTCGAATTTGGATAGGCGAAACTGAACCGACTATTTTACTAGTGTCTATCTACGATTTTTTTAATATATAAGTTATTATGGAAATAATTATACATATATAGGAATAGTGAACTAAATTAACAGTTCAAACAAGTATAACAGAATTTGTCATAGACTTAAATGACGATAATTTATGGTAGTAGATAATACAACTTACCTAATAAATTGTTGCAACTTGTTGAGTGAAGTTGGGAAAGAGGTACTCTGTGACACTTCTATATTCGTCTACGATAAGGCGTGATATCTTCAGAGTAATTATTGAAAGGTTTTGAGTTTAACCCCTCAAGCGTGATATTGTGAAACTCTGGGCTGCACCCACAACGTGCATTATTTCTAGCCTACTCCCAATGGTAAGCGCGGTGTCATATGCATTTCGCTATAATTTCCAAACGCACTGGCAAAAGTTTTCAAAAAACACACACAATAAGAACAACATATAACATAATATTCTAAACTATTGATAACCTGGTTATCCCTGGTCAGCGGCACGTCAATACTGGGACAATATCACAGTCGCCTAATGTGTTCGTATTTCTTGGCGTTCTGTCACGAATTACATCGTCAGCGTCACTATCTTCACTGGAAGTTAAAGCGAACTCATCCTCTATATCGCTGTCACACTCTGGATCACTTTCGTTGGCACTAATATCGAGCAAATTAGCTATTTCTTTGTCATCAATAACTGTGCCACGACCTGCCATGTTTACAAGCAAACTTCGCTGTCCGCAAAAGCGGGAACACGTGTGCAGAGATCTGAAAAATAAATGACTGTGAAGATATGCGACACCTCCTGGCAATAATAAGTAGCTCGAACTGTAGCCAAAAGTTGCCTCTTCCTGCCATCTTACGACCAAATAAATTACTATTACGAAGTCCACGTAGCGGGCGTTTCAAATTCGACGGCGCACCCTTGCGCCGTACACGCTGTGAACGTAGCAGGCTAGTGGGCGCACCGTTGCGCCGTACACGCTAAGAGGGTTAATTACGTTTGGAAAAATTCTTGACAGCTTTGGAAAACTGAATTAATGTATTGCAATTTAATGAATACGAATTTATTGTGTTAATGAAACAAATATTTGACATCATTGGATGGTCAACATTAATATTGTATAATGTACTCGAAGTCTTATGTGAAGACATTAACGTAGTAATTTCGTTTTGTAAGAGTGAAATTAGCTTTTGAGCTATCACTAATTTGAATAGGAAGTTGTTGTGAACGTGAATTGGAATCACGAATGTTTCTCTTAAATGTCAGTATTAATTCAAGTAACCCTACGTTTTTATTCTTGCCTATTAAGATTTGCCGGAGATGGATTGCTTATATCCGTGACACACATATTTAAGTGACACAGCCACTTTTCGAATAACTTTAATTAATTCATGCAATATAATACTTTGATATTTCAGTGATTTTAACAAAAATATACTGCATTCATTGAAGCATCTGGATAGTTAATAAACTATTTTCTAACTTGTAATACTATTCGATTATCTTAATTGATTGTTGAATGCAACAAATTATGAGAATTATAACCTTGAGATATACTTGTCGAATTAAATGGAAATGGGCAGCGATAATAACAAAATCCTAACTAAGGATATAATCTGTATATAAAATGTAAGATATGTATAAATCTTTAATAAGGGTATAGCATCAGTGCATGATTTAATATTGTATTTTTCATGTAATGTGTTCAATGAATGAGATATTTAAATACTGCGATTTAGAGCAGTAAGATGGGGCCTTATTATAGGCGTTTATTGAAACTATTTTCGTCATTTGATTTAGAGAAGCTTTCTTCATTTTTGTCTAATTGACAGACATACACCATTTGCCAGTTAATAAACTGAATTTAATTTAAAAAAATTCCTTGAACGACTGGTGTTTTCTATTAGAAAAGGGAGTGCGTTAGGAGGACCAGTGGGTGGTTTTTCTTGAGTTTGCTTAAAATTAACGCCCGAGATCCTTTCGTTTTCTTTTAGAGTCTCTTGTTCGAGTTCTTTTAAGAGCTTCGTTTCATTGTAATATATACACCACTGGCATATTCGTATTGCATTCTTTAATATCGACGTATCCTAATCCCTGGTTGATCCTAGTTGGTAGACTTTTAGGGGTTATTTCAGCCGGGAACTTCCAGAATCTACGATCCAGCTTTTCCATCGGATTTCAACAGGTAAGACCACGTGGATTACGGGTACAGTACCATCCCGGCATTTGCCCGAAGACGAAGTGGGTAACCACGGAAAACCACTTCGAGGATGGCTGAGGTGGGAATCGAACCCCCTCTACTCCTTTGGACCACCCGAGGCTGAGTAGACCCCGTTCCAGTCCTCATACCGCTTTTCAAATTTCGTGGCAGAGCCGGGAATCGAACCCAGGACCTCCGGGGCGGCAGCTAACCATGCTGACAGCTACGCTACGGAGGCGACTCAAACGTGAATACATAACTTAAGGCTTCCTGCAAGCGCTCGGGGAATGCACTTTCCCTCTCGAGCCGGTATTCCGAAGGGTGACACTCCGGCAAGGCAAAGTAAGCCAAGAAAAAATGTACTAGCTTTCCCCTTGGAAGGGTTGGATTTTATTATGCATTCAAGAATGCTGGAAAGATTTGAATTTGAAGTGATGATTTTTATTTCTTGGTATTTTTGGATCTCCGGAAAACGACCGAATATTCCCCGAGAGGGAGGCGATAAAGCAGTTTTAATGCTTTTAGTAATAATGTTCCTGGTTTTCTTGACAAGGTTTTATAAGAATACCAATTGTTGCACTTAAGTAAGGTTAAGCTTTTACCCAGCAGAGTGCCGACTAAAAGTTTAGGACAGAGGAGAAACTTAACTTTTGAAAACAAACCATAAGTCAGAGAGAGAATCTCAACAAGTAGGTAGCTTGCTGAGCTTGCTATACTTGCCTTAGTGGTTTGCTAGGATTGGCAAAAAAAAAACAAAAAAAAAACAAGAGAAACTTTTAGAATGTTGTTACGGAGAGTTTTTGTTCAAGTGCAACAAGTAGTAAAGACTTAAATTTTTGAATATTTATTCCTTTTCGTAAAGATACCTTAAGCCTATAGGAAGAATCAGGGAAGATAAGGTCCTGCTTAATCGTTATTCTAGCGAAAAAGATAAAGCAAACAATAATAGAGAGTTTATTAACATTAAATATAAATTTTAGAAAATTAACAATACTTATGTTAGAATTTGATTTGAGTTAAGAAAAACAGGTAATTGTAAAACGCCAAGGTCTCAGACCTAATAAGAAGTTTACAATTTTCAAATGCAAGTTTCGAACTTGTGAAAGCACTAAACCTATACAAAGGTTTTTTAAAATATGTGCTTGAGATTAAGAACTTTAACGTTTATGAAACAATTATGAAGCGATTATAACTTTGATAATTAGATCAGGTACAATGTAGACACTTTTGGAATCCCTTTATGGAAATCGAAAAGGCTGTAAAAAGTATATTGAATTCCTGAATATAACAGGAAAAAAGAAAATATTACAAGAAAATTACCGCTATTCGAAACAGTAATTACTATATTGTAAATACAATGATGTACAGGTCGTATAATGAAACTTGGAGAGAAAAGAATGATTAGTTAAAGAGTTGAACACTTAGAAAATTAACAATCCCTGTACTGGCAGGATAAGAAAATAAATTAATAAGCAGTTTCTATAACTGCTGATATTTATACAGAATGAATAAGGGATACATGGAACAAATTTGGGAGGGCGCTTGCTAGCAAGCGAGGCCTCATAGAAATTGACTTAAATTTACAGTTAATTATATTGAGTTAGTAGGGCATTTGGGAAGGAAGAAATGGGAACTTTAGGAAAAAGTCCTGGCCAAATTTATTGCTCTCATTCGAACGCGACGCGGTAGGTAGTTGAACGGGCACTGTTTTGCACTATAGTCTATTGATGGATTTGAAAAGTTCACTATTGCAGCACAGAAGGTTTGTAAAGAGAAAAGTTATTGTTGGAGATCACTAGTTGAATTGCGTTAGAAAGTTTATGTACTGCAGTTGAATGATGAGTTAATTTTTCCACGGAGGCAAGCAAATTAGGTGTTAACCAGCAGTTTATGTAACGTAAATTTCTCAGTTAGGAAAAGCAATTCCATAATTGAGTGGAAAATATTCGATTACTTTACTTGTAGAAAGATCACTTGACATTAGAAAGTTCTGGAGTTTTGATGACTGTTGAATGGTGCAGTAAGGTCCCACGGAGGAAGAAAACTAAATTTTATAGACAGTGGGTAATTCAAATTAGATCCCTCGTAGTGGGAAGGTAATTCCCATTATTTAGTACAAGAAGCACTAAATCTCATCTTAGAAAGCTAGCTTAGATAGTCATAGCTTAATAAAGGAAAATCCCTAGAAAACGGTTATTGCACAACAGTTTGCAATTTTTCACACTGTCTATAAAATTATATTAAAAAGCATTTAGCTATTTAAGAACAATTAAAATGCGGTGAAAACCATTGAAGTTTTGTACTTAGCTCATTTTTGTAGAGTAGGCGATGGTTTCTGTTGACCGTTGTTTTAAAATTCAGACATGGCGTCTGGTTTAAAAAGTCTCTAGAGAGCAGGAGACTGGCCCGGGTAGGGCTTTTCAATGTACTCGACGGCCGAACTATGATGAATGAGAGCGAGCAAAGACGCACACGGCAGAGGAAGGTAAGCGAGGGGTGGTAGGGGAAGCAAAAAGGAGTGGGGTTATAGACAAGAAGGTGTACATAATTATAACAAACATTACAAAAATAAAAGACTCTTCATAGATGCGAACTTTCTTCAGGAATCAGTTTTCATGGAGATGTTGGCTGGCGAAAATGACGATGCCTAGTGGTTTGATTGGTAAGGAAGTCCTCTTGAGCATGGAGATATTGAGGAAATTCAGAGATTAGCTGCCAGATGCCACTAGGTTGTTCATGGAAGATATGTATCTAGAACAGACTTACAAATAATATAAGCAAGGGCACAGAGGAAATAGAACGTAAGGAAGCACTGTTGGTGTTTGCGAAAAGGAAAAGAAAGAATTAATGAAAATAGATCAAAGAGCAGCAAAAGCTAACTCTGACTGACCGTGTATTCCAAAGAATACACCACCCTGAGATAGCGTTTAACTCGTGTTGAACCTATTTTTGCCAAAGTTTTATAATTTTAAATGTTAATAAATGGAGATATTTTAAAGATATTGTGCCATTTTCGTTGTTCCTTCTTCCTACCATGCTTCCATATTGCCGATATCAGTGAAGCCAGCTTTTACTTGGTTTTTGCCCAGATAGACCCTGAGATAGCTTTTATCTCGTGCTGAACTGATTTCGGGAATTTGCAGAATGGGGCCGTTGGACTCTGGTCTAAACAGGCTCATAAAGGTAGAAGGAAAGATGGCGCCTGTAACGTGTGGGCTCGAGCTGTTTGCCACTTGTTTCGACAAATAACAAAAAGCTTGTTAATATTTTATTAAGTGGGAATTGTTAGTCCAGTTAGAGAGGACTTATTAAAACTTGTATTTTGAAATAATTGATTTGTGATTAAAATTTGTGACGGCATTGTTTCGTATGGGAGTAAAGTAATTATATTAAGGGAGTTTCATTAAATTAAAATTTTTAGAAATGGGAGTTTATTTTTGTTAGGGGAGAAAATGCACAATTTCATAGCATCCAGATGGAGGATTGTTGAACTTTGCATAATTGTTGAACGTAAATTAATTTAAATAGTAGAGATTTTTTCCATTAATCATCGTCGTAGGGTAAATCTCAATTTATTTGAATTCTCAATTCCTTGTTAGTTATAAGTCTTCATTATCCATTGGATTCCTATCCTGCATTTGTTATAAATTATAATGGATAAAGTTATGGAAGTGTTATCTTGAATGGAGAGTGACATGAAATTGAGCGTTGAGAATGCTGCTCAACTTGAGAAGAAACTGTTAGAAAATTCTGATAGGTTGGAACGTTAAATGACAGAAAATTCTTAACATTTAGAAAACAAAATGATTGAAAATTCTAACTCTTTAGAAAACAAAATGATAAATAAATTAAATGAAAATTCCAATTCTTTAAGATCATATATTGAAAGTAAATTATCTGAAAATGTTAATTCTTCAGAGAGTAGAATAAACAAAAATTCAAATTCACTAAGATCAGACATTGAAACTAAACTAAATGAAAGCACCGAGTCTTTAAGGGATACTTTAGAAGAGAGCATTTCAGAAAATTCCGAAACCCTTGAACGTTTATCTGAAAGCTCTCGAGTAATGGAACTAAAAATCATTGCTAATGCAGAAACTTTAAGATTACAGTAGATCTCGCTGAAAATTCTAAGTTATTAGAGCATAACTTATCGTAGACGCTAGGAAACCAACTTGCCGAAAAGTCTAAGATATTTGGGGACACACTTCATGAGTTATTTGAAAAGTACAAGAGCCTAGAAGATCGGTTAGATGAAAATACCAATTCATTAGAAATTAAAATTGCCGAAAGCACTAAGACTTTGGAGAATAAAGTAGGAAAAACACGTAATAGATTAAAAGCTATGGAAGAGAATTTTGAGAAAAATTCGAAGAGAGTAGCTGATGACATGGCGAACTTGGAGATTAAGATCACACAGGAATGTAGCTTTACCGCAAGACAAGTGTTGCAGAAAATAGCAACCGGTTTCCAAGACACCATTGTAGAACAGTTAAAAGTCGGAAAGGTAGTACAGGAACTGAGCAAGAGCATTAAGGAGATTGTACTTACTGATGTCCGAGATTCATTTTGAAGGAAGCCCAAGAAGATGTCAAGGAAGCAAGTGAATCTTTTTCATCGCACGTTAAGGTGATATCTGGAGATGTCTGTTAGGTAGTCAGCCCGAAGGCTGGTTGGATCCTCAAAAAGTACCGCCGTTACGTTATGTGAGTAGATACCCACAAAACCCAAGGCAGCGCTATTTTAAGGCGTTCTAGGTAAGAAGAGGAGTGAGGTAGTTTGGCATTGCTTTCCTCAATATCTGGAGATGTCAGCCAGGTTCAAAATGTTGTGCCTAATGTGACGAACATCGTGAAAAATCACGAAACCATTATATAAAAACTAGATAAAGACATAAAATAGAACACTGAGAATATGAAGCATATTCAGGGAAAAGATACTGAGTCGGTGACAAAAGAATTTATAGAGAAGACTATAGAAGAAATTAGAGAGGAAATCCAAAAGAAGACAAATGATTTGAAACTCAAGAAAACAGTGGAAGATCTGAAAAAAATATCTTGTTACAGATCCCAAATTGAGGAGAGAAAGGCGGAAGAAATCCCAACATCTATAATTTGTAAAAAGGAGAGAAATTTCAAAGGAGTGGAAGAGTCTATGAATTTAATGAGCACTACTCCTTTTGCTATTTATAAAGATCGGGAAGATACACCTAGCAAATTTACTGGTACTGGGAGTATTTCACCAGCTGAGTTTTTGCGTGAAGTTAAGGACTACATCTGGGATTCAAAGATTTCCACGGAACGGGAAATAAGAGTAATAAGTCGATTTTAGGATGGACCTGCACTTGTTTGGTTCAGGGCCTTCAGATCGAGTTTTCATACCTTTGAGGAGTTTTCTCAGGAACTCCTGAGAAAATTATGGTCGCAGGAAACCCAGCAGAAAATAAGGGCAGAATTATATTCAAAAATATATTCTACATCCCAACCGACTGAATAGTCGGCCTATTTTGCCCAGCAGTTGTCCAAATTACAATTTTTGGAACCACCAATGCCCGATTTTGAAATGATATCGGCATTGATCCGTCAGTTTCCTATTGAAATCCAACGGATATTAATAGCTGCCAGTATAGGGAGCATGGAGGAGTTCGATGAAGTTCTACAGAGGCTAGACCATGCTAACGCCCAATTTTTTCACCTTAGGGGTAGCATAAATGAAAATCAAGCGGTATACGCTGTGATGGCCGATCGCCAATGTCAGACAAATCCGACTTGGAAACAGCCGAGGGAAAATGTAGAAAACAGAGAATGGAATCCGAACAGAAACATTCCATACCAAAACAGGCCATACATTCGACCATACAGATATAAAAACAGATGGAATCATTGGAATAGACCTGGTTTTCAATCCAAACCGTACAGTAGGCCACAACAACAACAAATAAAGTTCAGCAACCAACAACAAAAAAGACAGGACAAACAACAACAGGATAAAATGGAAGATCATAAGGTGAAGGAAAATTTCAAGCAACAGGATAGGGAAAATCTTGAAAGAAGATATCAGGATGAGCAACAAAATCAACCTAGTACTTCCGGTTCGCAAAAATCAACAGGGGTTGATCTAGAAAAAACATTGTGGGAACATTCAATGCTGCAAGCTTGAAAATGTATTATTCAAGAGCCAGAAAACAGCAGTAACATGAAAAAATGGTGTAAAATATACTGTGTTTATATTTTTAACGGCGTGAGGGGTGGATGTACCCGAATCACGGATGCCTCCGTGATGTCGTGACATATTTTTAATGAAGCAGCAGAGTTTGAATCACGCGCTACTTTCCTTCTCGAACGAGTGGAAGGTTATTCTGAGTGCCTGTCTTTCAACGTTTATACTGTTCTTCCAGGTTTCAGAATTCGTTTTATGAAGCTTTTCTCTAAGTACTGCTCTGACTAGATAGTGATTTGAATCACAATTTGGTCCTCTATAACTCCGCACATCTATAATTGACGAAGAGTATCTTGCATTGATTAACACATGGTCTATTTGATTCACAGTTGCAGAATCAGGAGCCTTCCAAGTACCTAGATGTATTCGTTTGTGTGGGAAACACTTGCTTTTGATCACCATATTGTTCCTGATGGCAAAATGCCCAAGTAGTGTGCCATTTTGGTTACTAACATCATGTAATGTATGTTCCCCTGCACATCTCATCAATAAATCGTTCCCAATCTTTGCATTAAAGTCACCCAATATTATCAATGTATCGTATCTCAGTATCTCACCGCATATCTGTTTTAATTGTTCATAGAACTCTTCCTTCTCATCCTCATATTTCTCTTCAGTTGATGCTGACAATATGGATATGTTCCTGAATCTTCCTTTGATGCGCAATTTACAAAATCTTTCATTTATGGCTTCATATTCCATACTACAATTCCTTACTGCCATGGATACCATAAATCCTGTACATGTTGTCCTGTTCTGCTATTTGGACCACTATACAGTAGTGATTATTCCCTTTTATCTATCCTTCCTTGTCCTTGCCATCTTACCTCTTCTAACGCTACAATGTCTAAATTAAATTTAATTATCTCTTCTCCTATTTCATTCATCTTTCCTGGTCCCAACATCGTTCTTACATTCCACGTCGCAATATACAAATCTCTTTCCCGTAATCCAGGCCAAAGTTGTCTTCTGTTTAGTCCGTCCTTCCGAGGCAATTGTCCTTGTTTCGTAACAGGTTCTTTTTTATGGTGAGGGGTTGCTATCCCCACGTCCAACCCCCAACCTGGAGGGCCAGAGTATCCCGTTTAGTCTGGATCATCACCTTCGACCTGTCCGGCTTGGGAAACCCTACCAGTAGCTACGCTACCGCCGGCATAGCTCTCAGGATCATTTTACTTCGCGTCAAGGTAAGGATACCATTGGTGGAGTAATATTTACATTGCCATGAGAATTTATGGAAGAACATTCATTGTTTTGATACAAATCCCAGGTTATTTTTAAGTGGAGGCGTATTCTTATTACATACGTGACTTCGATTAAATTTTTGTGGGGCAAGAATTTTGCAGTCCAGTGGATAATACTGACGAGCCTCATATGAATTGAATGTAGTACATTGAAATTATATAATGAAATGTTTTGACAGGCAAAGACCTAAAAGAAAACTAGATACTGTACGTGTAAATGATTTAATAATCACCATGAGGGTGATATTTGGGTATAAAAGGTCTGTGAAACGTTAATGATATATATAGTGAAGTACTCAGTGAAGTACCTGTGTTTCTGGTATGCTAATGTAAGCAAAATATGTTACTCATATTCTAAGGAATATTCTTCGAGAAGTTGGTGGTATAGGCCACAATTAATAAGCAATCGTCGATGTCATGTCTGACTACGCCACATACTTGATGTTTAATCATGAACATAATATTGTCAGTGCATTCATAACTTTTGATAGATGATGAATTGGTGATTCCAGTCATGGATGAATAATAGTAAAGCCTCCTAATTTTCTCTTGTCATCCCTAACTAATTATCCCTGCGATTGTGTCTAAATAAGAATATTAAAAACAGTAGAGATACAGAGAATTAATTAAACAAATATAATTAAGAATGAATATAAATAAATAATAATAATTATTCGGAAAAACGATTGGAATTAAGAGAATTATGAATAAATAATGAATTTATATCTTCTCAGCTTAATTGCTCGGTTGATGAACCTGATATTAAACCTTAAACTTGTGAAAGCAACGAAGTATGACAAAATTTGAAGCTAGTGGCGTTTACAATTATGGTGTACATGCATCTTGTAAATATGTAATATAAGGGTATAATATATGTGCATATTATAATTTTAATCTTGGAAGGACCGTGGAGATGATCCGATAGACTCATATCATATTGTTGTTGGATCATCTGTTGTATATATTTAAATATTGTTGAAACATTAGGGTCTTACAAATGCAGTCTAGTCCAAGGGTAGTCATCGTTGCATTTTTGCTGCATTATTACCAATGCTTTTCATGTGAGGGTATATTTTGTCCATTCTCGGACGTCTTCGTTTGACTTTTAGTCAAATTCTTTTTGAATAAATTTGTTATTTTCTTTTAATCGTGCGGTGTGAAGATTTATAGAGGTGATAAGAGGTCGCATTAAGAGGGTCATTGCAAGGTGTTTCTAGAATTCCCCAGACTCCCAAGATGTTTTATTTCATGATTCTCGTGTTCTACCAGTAATTTTCTTTGATGCTTTGGTTCCGCTTAATGCTACCTCTGTTAGGAACACTTGTACCCTATTACTCCTTTCACTCGTTGGTAGGATCTGGGTTTTTTTCTAGCCGGGGAATTTCAGGTCCTGCGATCCAGCTACCATCAAAGGATTCCAACAGGTAAAGGGTAGGTAATTTCGGGTACAGTACATTCACGGCATTTGTTTGGAGCAGAAGTGGGAAACCACTTGCAGTTTTGGCTCGCGAGTGAGTGTGCCACGTTCCAGTCCTCACACCAGAATTACAATTTCTTGGCAGAGCCGGGAATCGAACCCGGGCCTGCGGTGACAGTCAAGAATGCTAGCCACTACGCAACGAGGTGGACACCTTGACGGTTGTGTATGGGAATGTGTATCTGTCACGCAGGACATGTATCGACTTGGTAAAGCACACACAGTTTTCACCGAGGAATCAATTGCAGCTGTAGACAATCATGCAAGGGAGAATAAGAGATACTGTACCATAAGGTTTGCTCGCAGTGAGCCCCCAGGCATCCTTCCGAGGAGCAGACAAGGTATCACTCGTATTTCCTGTGTGTTCATATATTGCTACCAATAAACCATTACAGATCAGAAAAGAGTCACGCTTTCATTTGGACGCTCCTCATTGGCTATGTGCTTGTACCTTGATAGACAAGTCAAAAAGTTGTTATCAATTGAGTAATGTTTGAACTCGTGAGGGTAACTGAAATAGAGATAGGATTCTAATCTCACCATTTGGCATAATTTCTATTACCTTACCCATCGGCGTTACAGCTCATGGAGAGCCCGGGCCTTTCCAATCACATCAGTCCATGCTCTACGAACGTGGGTCAGTCGTCCCCATCCACGAATTCCCAGTTGTCGTACATTATCGTCCACATCATCCAAACATCTCTTACGCGGGCGGCCTATTCGTCTTCTTCCTTCAGGATGCCGATGTAATACTTGGTGTGCTGCTCGTTTCACCTTAATTCTCTCTAGATGTCCGGCCCATCGAAGTTTACCTCTTCTAATTTCTATTGATATTCGGGGTTCCCCATACATGTTATATAATTCTTTGCTGTAGCTTGTTCGCCAAATTCCATTTTCTTGGACTGGTCCATTGATTTTCCTAAGAATTTTACGTTCCCAATTGTCCAACAATCCTTCGCCCCTTTTAATAAGTAGGCCCATGTCTCACTACCATGAGTCACCACTGGTCTAATTACTGTTTGGCAGACTCCCTTCTTGATCTTACGGGATATTGTACGTGACTTGAGCAATTATAGGAGGCTAAAATAGAGCGATTTCCTTGTGCGATTCTCTCCCTAATTTCGGCCATGTTGTTGTTATCCTCAGTGATCCTCGATCCCAAGTACTTAAAGTTGTTGATGTTTTCAAAAACTTTCCCATTAATATTTAAATTATCTCCTCTCCACTCTTCACGGGGCAGTACCATGTACTTTGATTTTCCTATATTGACGTTTAGGCCAGCTTTTCTCGATTCTTCCTCAAGTTCTTCATAAGCTGTGGATACCACTCTTTTCGTTCTTCCTAAAATTACTACATCAGCGTAGGCTAATTATTGTACTAACTGGTTATATAATGTTCCCGTTTGAATAGGATTTCTACCTTGTATAAAACGTGCTAGTGCACCTTCTCTCACATCTATGTTTCGTACAATCCATTCCATCGTGAGGTTAATGAAATTAGATTAGATATTTATTAATCCATTTGATCAATTACATGTATATACATTTTTGATATAGGACACGTCAGCAATTACATCTATAAAATATAAGAACTTACAGGTGTATATTACTAATACAATAGCTATTTATAAATTATTATACTAACAGATCTTAAGAGATACAATCTTATTGTACAACTATTTACACCTTACTCTATTATCACAATATGAAAACTTAATTCTATAAATACAACAACTTACAGCTAGGTATTACAATTAAAATAGAAAAGAAAATATAATTATAGTTTTTATCGTTTCTATACACTAAGATATTCAACTACAGAGTAAAAACAATGGCACTGCAGATAAGCTTTCAACATTCTTTCAAAGGTTTTTATTTTTGGGGCAAATTTTATACACTGGGGTAGTTTATTGTATAATTTAACTCCTGTGTGAAAAGTTCCTTTTTGATATATGCTTGTGTGTGTGTGTGTGTGTGTGTGTGTGTGTGTGAAAAATGAATCTTTTGATTTTGTCTTGTGTTATGCCTATGAACATCATTGTTTGTTTTAAGAAAAAGTCTTTTTTTTACGAGCAATCATTTTTATTCACTGACAGAAAACATGTACATATACAGATGTTGTATCAAAAATACATGGTGAATCCCACATAAGATAAACTTGTGCGTGGGCTTCATGAACACAATTTCTTAATTTATTTGCAACATGGTATTTGACTGATAATAATAAGAAAAGTTTATAGTAAAAGCATTAATTATAAGGAAACTGAAAATAAAAGAAGATGATACATTACTTGTTTCTGACTGAGTTGGTTTAAATATGTTGGTGAAAATGTATAAGTTCATTTACTTTATCAAAGTTACTAAGGAGCCATATAAAAAGCCTTTTCTTCAATATATTCAGGGTATTATTTGTCACATTTACGGGCAATATATTGTATATCCTAGTGCTAAGACAACTTAAATTCCTTTGGCCAAGTAGTGTGTTTCGACGAGGGATATTTATTCCAGTTCTGTCTTGAAGTCTAGTGCACATTTCAAGTTTTTGTCCATTAGAGAAGAGCTTCATATTTTTATGTATAAATATGATTGATGACTGAACAAATAACTGTCGTATGTTAAGCAACATGCTTTGTTGATACAGTTCACATGTTGGAAAAGTTGGTGGCCTTTTGTACATAACTTTTAGAATGAAATTCTGGCAGGTATTTACCTGAGCCAAATATGAATCAAGTATTCCACCCCAACCATTTATTCCATATTGTAGTTGTGACTGGACTAAGGCAAAATATACAGTTCTCAAGACTTTTGCTGAAAGGATATTTCTGATTCTGTAAAATATATAAATTAACTTTTGAAGTTTATTGGCCAACTTTGATGCATGCATATTCCATTTTAAATGACTATCTATAATAACCCCTAAATATGTAGCATTCATTGACTTCTGTAGGGTATAGCGGTTGCATCTTTCGCCATTGTTACAAATTGGTGTGTGGATCTTCAGTATTAAATTGTCTGTGGGTTGTAATGTTTTGTTGTGTGAGAAGCATAGGTATTGTGTTTTGGTTTCATTTAAGGTAAGGAGGTGGTTTCTTAGCCATTTTTGGACTGTAGCAAGGGTTTCTTGAGTTCTATTAAAAGTGTCCTCCCAAGTTGTTCCTGTGACTGTGACGACAGTGTCATCAGCATATGAGGTAATCATCGCATTAAAGTTCAGCTTACACAAATCGTTAATATATAACAGAAAAATAATAGGACCTAAAACTGTTCCTTGGGGAATTCCAATTTTTACTTCAGTACTTCTACTTAGAGTACCTTTTATTCGTACCTTTTGTATTCTGTTAAAAAGAAAGCTTTTTATTAGTTCTTGAGGAGTACCACGAATACCTTCCTTTTCAAGTTTTCTAATGAGTATATTGTGGTCTACGGTGTCAAAAGCCTTTCCTAAATCCAGGAACACAGAAATTGTTCTTTTAGAACTATCAATGGCTTTATACAAATAATCAGTAAGGGAGAATATTGCATCTTGAGTACTAGTGTTTGGTCTAAAACCAAACTGATTTGGTGACAATATGTTGAACTTACTCAGATAGTTAAGTAATCTGGTTTTGATGCATTTCTCTAGTAGCTTAGAGAGGTGGGTTGTGAGGGAAATTGGTCTATAGTTATTTAACTCTCTTTTATCATCTGATTTATGGACTGGGATTATGATGGCAATTTTGAATGAGTCTGGAAATTGTCCTTTCGTTAGTGATAAATTAAAAATATGGTGCAGTGGTTGTAGAATTTCTGAACTAATTATCTTAATTGCTTTACTAGAGATATTATCATAGCCATTTGCTGAGTTATCTTCTAGAGCAGCTATGTGGTTTGTTACTTCTGATTTTGTTATGGGTATAAAAAAGATAGACTGAGGTTGAGATTTTGCAGTGCTATCACGTGCATTTGTGTTGTCAGGTTCCTTTCTTGTATTACTTATTTTTTCAGAAAGTTCTAAACCTATGTTACTAAAATAGTCGACAAATTTGTTTGCAATGGCAGCTGGTTGGGATGTTTCTTGTGAGTCTCTGATAAATATGCGGTCAACAGCTGAAGATTTATTTCCCTTCCTACATGTTAAATCATTAATATTTTTCCAAAGGACTTTAGAATTATTGGAGTTTGACATAATTTGTTTGGAATAGTACCTTTCTTTTGCTATTTTAACAAGCCTGTTTATCCAGTTTCTGTACAATTTATGTTTCTTAACAGTTTCTGGGACCTCATCACTGTTTGTAGACCTCTCCCTTTGTTTAACAATTTTCTGATGTAATTTATCTCTTATTCTAACAGAAGTTAAAATTCCGGTTGTGATCCATGGAGTATTTTTTTTTAAATTTTGATCTTACGTTATTTATGGTAGTAGAGTGTTCAGAGATGTATTGAGTCAGTAACTTAATGAAACTATCAGCTGCTTTGTTAGCATCATGTTCAGTTATGATAGATTCCCAAGTTTCCTTAGTTAAGGATTTTTTTAGAGTTTAATAATTTATTCTTACATTGTTCAAAGTATTTTCTCCTGTTTGTGGAGTGTATTTTTGAGATTTATTTTGTATGAGAAATGTAGGACTGTGATCTGTGATACTGGTATGCAGAACAAAAGGGTCAAAGTTGCTGTTTCTGTGGGACTTAACATGTATGTGATCGATACATGTTCTGGATTTTGGGGTTATTCTAGTTGGTGAGTTTATGTACGAAATGAATCCATTTGCATGTAATACATTTAAATACTCATTTTTAATATGTTGGGCATATTGCCTTGTAGGATTTAAAAGATCAATATTTATATCTCCTATTAATATACTGTGTGTAGCTGTAGGCAAGTGCTGGAGAGTATTTCCTAGTTCTTCTATGAATTTCTTTGGGCTTGTGGAGGGTGATCTGTATATAGCAAGTACCAAGTAACTTTCTTTATTATATCTGAAGTTGAGTAGGCTAGCATTTGCAGCTTTCAGTGTTTTCACAGTAGATATTGTAATATTTTGTACGAGGTTTTCATGCACATATATCTTTATGCTGTCATGGGTAGAATTTTGAGTTGGTATGAAGTATTCATTATATCCTAAAATAGCAAATGGTATATCCTCAATGAGCTGAGTTTCAGACAGTATAATGACATCTGGTTTATGATCAAGTTGATCGAGCATAACTAGCATACTTTCAAAATTTGTTATCATGCCACATATATTTAGGTGCATGATTTTAATTCCTGCAGTAAAGCTAATTAATTTGTTCAAGCCTTGAGTACTGTTTACAATCTTTGAAGTAATATCTTGAAAATTAAGGTCTACTTCGTTATCTGATTTCATACCGTAGTTGTTTTATTTGAGGGTACTTCCATAATTACTTTACACTCACTTAGAAACAAAATTTCCTAAAATATTGATTGATCACTTGGCTCAGGCAAACATACCTTCAGTTTCCTTGATTCCCATGAACTGTTGGTAGGTCAGCTGCAGTCTTGATTTGTAGAATCGGGCTGTTTTCATTTTTCCTCATGAAGATCTTCCCGTTCCTGGTCCATGCGAATTTATAATTCATTGCCCGTTTAGAATTCCTGGCAAGCCAATGTAATTTTGGTTGTCTTTGGTTAAATGTTCATTTACATACACTGTCGAGTCTCCCTTGATCTTGACATCTGTGCAAAGAAGTTTCCCATGTTTCCGTTTTTTGCTCATGATCATGTCTTTAGTTTGGCGGGAATTAAATTTTGCTACTATGAGGGGCGTTTTCTTCTTGCCATCCTTATACGTAAAGGCTGGAAGTCGGTGGCAATATTCAATGTCCCTATCAGTTTCGATTTCAAAACCAACTGCACCTGCCACTTGAGCCACAATATTATACACACTCTCCTGTTCGGAGACTGGTATCCCGGCGATTTCAAGGTTGTAATTCTTAGAGTATTGCTCCAAGTCATTAACTTGCCTTTTAAGATGCCCATTTTGTTCTTTAAGCAAGCCATTCTCCACTTTAGTGTTGTTTACCTCTAGAGTGAGTTGGTCAATGCAAGATTTTAGTGCGGTATTTTGCTCCAAGAGTTCATCAAATTTTTTTGATTGATACTCCAGAGAGCTACACACATCCTTTAGCTCTTGTTGCATATTGTTAACCGCTTCACATAAGCTTGCGGTGTCCGGTTTGACCTTAGTCGGCTGAAAACTAGATGTAGCTGTTTTGACTGAATTAGGGCTATGTTTGCATTGTTTACAATGCCACAGAATTTCGCCCGGATTTGCAAGCATTGCTTTAAAAACGGCGTTCGTCACACGAGCACAGTTAAGATGAAACATTTCACCACACTTTCCGTCACATTGTACGAAATTTTCATTCTCCTTCAGCGAAACTTTACAGGAGGTACATATAACATTACTATTCCTGGGCGCCATGTTGGTTAAATGTTTTAACAAACATAATACTTTCAAAGATATGAATGCAGGGCAGTGGGAGAATGTTTAACTCTTTAAACAGAGGTCTGCATGATTCTCCAGTGTTTACATTTGTCATAATTCTAATCACCCTCTTTTGTATCCTAAACGTGCTTAGTACATCTGGTGACATACCCCAAAATATGACC
Source organism: Meconema thalassinum (assembly GCA_946902985.2). NCBI lineage: Eukaryota > Metazoa > Arthropoda > Insecta > Orthoptera > Tettigoniidae > Meconema > Meconema thalassinum. Next base: position 45,003,796 of record OX336389.2, on the reverse strand, counting down.
CCATATCTTAAGTATGAATGGAAATAAGCAAAATAAGTACCGTCAACTGGGGTTACTTTGCTCCTTGGTGGTTTACTTTGCTCCATTACGGGAAAAAGTTCCGATGCCCCCTGATGGAATGGAGTGAATCAGAACACGGCCGACTGAATACGAGCTGCACTCTATACCGGCCTTGACATTCCCAGTCAGAACCCATGTATAACATGTAATTGGAAAGTTTCTACTCGTTGCCGGTAGAGCGCACTCCCCTCCCATTATAGGCGCGATAAGGAATCAGCTGTACAGTACGTATATTAAATGTGTAATCTCAAGAACCACTGGATGGATTTTGATGCTGCTTTCACCATTCTGTAAAGGTGATCTCGAGGAAGATTTGTGTAGAAAATAATTTATTTATAACCAAAGCGAGCCAAGCAGTAACGATTTCAGTGAAAAGGTCTAAAAAATAGCCTGGCGTCCGTGCGCTTTTTAAGCTTACGCTGGGCGAACCGTTAAAAATATCATTATATTATGAGTGTAAGAATTGTTCAGCGTGAGAAATTCTACAAAAAATTTCGCGAGAGCATATCTCTATCTTCGATACATCGCCCACTATATGTGTTTTTAGTTTGGACGGGAGGGGCATTTGGCTTGCACCTCGCCATTCTTAAATTACGTCTGACAGGAATTCCTTGCACATTCATAACTGTTCCCGGGCGAAGCCGGGGCGGGTTGCTAGTGGCACTATATAATTATTATCATTATAATTTCCGCATTATCAAAATTAAAATTATATCACAAAATAAAATAGCGTGCTAATAAATCTAAGAGAAATTAGACATACCTTGCACCTTCTTCGGGTACATGGACACTACTCCAGCACCGTCTCATTAAAAGGAAAGAGAGGATCAAAATTACAGCCGGGAACAAGTAGCAGCTAATCGTGTGTTGTGTTTTGTGCTAAGAGATCTTTCGACAAATTATCAGATACCGTGTGCCTTCTTTTTCACGAAGCAGCTGTCAGGACGGGACTTACATAAACTCCTGCTGGACGTTATTCTCGAGGTTGAACAATGCGGTTTCATAATTATAATAACTGTCTCTGATAATCACAAAACTAACACTACAATGATGAGGCATTTAAGGGGAGGGAATTTGCAACCATTGGTCAATCACCCATACGACGAGTCTAGGAATGTATTCCCTAGTTTTGATCATTGTCACATTCTAAAAAAAACCATTAGAACGCAGTTTCTGTAACGAGAGATGACTGATGGTACTGGAATAATTTCAGGGAAATACTTGTCATTACTATACACAATGCAAAAGGGTGAGATCGTCAAACCGGTCAGACACCTCACTAAAAACACATCGAACCCACTAAATTTGAAAAATGAATGTTCGGCGTGCCAAGGAAGTGTTCTCGTCAGAAGTTATTGGTGCCATTAGTACACTGAAAGAAAATATAGGCATGCACCCGGAAGCGTACACATTCATGGACGCAGAAGCAACCATTTTTTTGAAAAACGTTAATAAATGGTTCGCTATGCATGACGTAAGCATCACATATCATCATATTCAGTCTAGAAATCCAGATAAAGGGCAGTTTTTCTCATTAAATGTCAGTCGCCTAAACTGGCTAGCGGAATATTTTCTTTCCTACTGTACCCGATATCCTGATAGTAGGCTGTCAGATATCCGCCCCCTCAATCGGATTGCCAATAATCAAACGCACCGGCACAGCTACATCAATGAAAAAGGCACTGACAGATACTATCGAGATTAGAGCACAATAATTAACAAGAAATTATTGTGGAACACACCAAAATATACGGGGGTTCATACTTACCTTTACTTACCTCTTAAATTTATCTCGGGGACTGGGTTGTCAACTGGATCACTTAAAAGTATGCCCACACAATAACCTCCACCATGATATTTAAAATGAACCAGAACGAAGACGAGAAACTTTAAATTGCACAATAATTTATTTCACACAAAGAATAATTTTAACAAAAATAAACAACAAAATCAACGTGGCAATCAGAAGCCATCGACCACATAACCATGTCCTCCTGTAGGACCTGTATTCTCTACATATAATGTTTCAGCTTTCTCAAGCTCATAGCAACGTAAAATAATAATGCACATGGAATGGAAACGGGATTTGGGATGAGACACATATATCAATTGTTTTGCGTGTTTATATACTTCACATTTTATTTATAGCCACAAGGCTATTATGGAACGTCCTTGGCCTCTGTAACACAGTTGTCCGGGCCAGCTGCAAGGCACCTGCATTGTCAAAGCGGACTCCCGTTCGTTCAACCCTAGCATAAGCGTGTTACCACAGAGCTTGGCTCTCCTTTTCAAACACGTAAATGTTCACATCTCAACTGAAATATTATCACGCAAATGTCTTACATGCTTCATTCAAACACCAGTGGATTACTCCAACAATCCCAAATCATGATTAATTGTTCAAACCACTTGTTTAATTAGCGTTATTTAGAGTATAAAAAACTCTAAATGTTAATAACAAAAGTTCATTAATTATTTATAACAATAATAAATTGTTTATAACAATGTCAAATGACCATTGAAAATTTAATACACGCTTCTATTAATCACTATCTTTTAAATTATTTAACAAAGATATTTACAAAATTATTTTACAATGTTATATTGTTTATATTATTTATACAAGAAATACATTAAACCACACGTTTATCCGGTTGATAATTACTTAAATCGTGTTGATATAATCGACCAATGAAGGTTAGTTATATTTAACTGTCAAATTCAGGTTTAATAAGGTTTAATAATAATTATTAATATTTGTGACGGTAACCTCCATTCAAAATCTTTATCTCAAATTATTTAACACTCTTGTTAATTTTAACAGTATCTTCATATGAATACTGTTTCAAAGAACAAGAACAATACAATCAGCGGGAAAATACTTCGCTCATAACGCACAAACTTACGCAACAATTGGCCCAAAATTCATCATATATCTTCATATATATGGCATAAAAATCTTCCAAACTACACACAAAAATCCTCCACTTATAAATTCATCAACTTCATTAATTATCGTGGGAACCTCCTTCATTATTCAAGGGCATTACTCAACAGCGACTTTTACACGTCCACTGAACTAACGATTATGCATCCATTGTTCCTCTTTAAAAATTCTTATATTCATCAATTGTAATAATGACTGTAATTATTTAACCTTCGTGGGTTTCATTCATGAATCGATATGAAGTAAAAATTTGCCAATCACAAATAAATTTAATAGCGAATACGATTAGACACTCCTGCCTGGTCTATCAAAATTGAGATTAACATCTTCAAAGTAACGCAGTATAAAAATACTATCTTCAAACAAAGTTCATCTAAACTGCAAAATAGTCGAATAGAATACAATTAGATTGTGGAATGCAAACATTATTGTTCCAATCTATAATTGAGAAAAACTCCTATCAAATGTTCATTACTATAGTGTATTCAATAAATCGAAATAAAAGTTCATATTTCATAAAATTGTCTATAATGCAATGATAAATGTCTATGTTGCAATCATGCTCATAAGACGACTAGTATTTCAAAGATCGTCGATATCGTAATAGATTTTAACGCTCTAAAATCATTTAATTATTCTTCTTTCTTGAGGATGACAGAAAATTGGTCAAAGTAATTTACTGAATAGAATTACTTTAATAAAATGACACGCTGTCTGAATTCAAATCTGCCATAGCAAATCGTTAACTTTACAGTCAAATCGTGACTACAAAAAATATGCAAATTACTGAAAGAATCTAAATCATCAGTCTCAACTGATCCAAAATTATTAAGAATGCCAATGACATAACAATGTCTCAACAAATCGAAGAAAAAGGCATAAATCATCGAAGTGTACTGAGTACAGAAATATCAATCAAGAAAATGGGGCAAAAGATAGGACAGAAAATATGGGAAGAATGGTTGCTCAGATATCGCTACAAGACTCAAATAATACAAGAAACGTTCACGACTACCTTATCTGTTGATTGAAGTTCTAGGGGAAAGTTTTCAAAGAAAACTGCTGTTGGTTCCATTTCACCAGCGTAAAGATGTGCTCCGTCCTCGAACCTGGAATCAGCGTCCTCGGAGAATCGAACTGCTTCCTCCTCCGAAATTGCACTGCTCCGTGGATACGAAAAAACATCCTTCTGGCAAAACTTTTCTTTGTGCGCCGGGACAACCCTGGCCTCTCTTGAAAGTTCCCTGAAGTTCTTGCAGGAATTCGCCATGAAGTTTATTGTAGTTATTTCCGCAGAAATATTCATAGTTGTGGAGTATGAAAATATTTCCACTGTTATCTGGTATAATTCAGCGATGGATTCACGATGCATGAGTGTAGTTGGATGTTCACTACATGCTCGCTTTTGTAGAAAGACGATTAACGAAGTTCCATGCTGTTATTTTACTCAATCAATATATGTCCCAATTGCATTAAAGCCTTAGCCTTCCATCTCAACTACTGTTATAATCATTGAAAGCACTGCAAGATTATAATGTTCCATAGTCGAATGTATCGTTGTAATACCAAACGTATTCTCCAATATCACTGTTGCACTCCACGTGTCAGCCGTAGTGTATAATGTGGAATTTTAAAAGTGTTTCTCATGTGGCGAGAAAATCACTTTTGTTGGCAGCCTTAAAGTTCCAATATCTTTCGAAGTATCACTGTGAAATTGTTCAAATCTTCTACACACCTCAATGTTATACTGCCCAATAGAACTATAATGCAGGCTGAAGTTAGCGCTTGATATCTTGACTGGTGGAAACGTTAATGTGAGCGTTTCAACTTCACCTAGTTTCGAGCAGCGTAAAATGGAACTGCTCCGTGCTCGTTCGATGCGCCGGGCTTTAACCACGCTAAAGACAACTTACTTCACCGAGTCACTTGAAAATAACTATATATCACCAGAAATATATATGCGATCTGACATATGAGATCTGAGAGCTCCTCTCTCCTGTGCACGGCCTTTTATCAACTTCTTAAGGGGCGTATCCATCCCTTCCATAGCCTGTTGCTGCGTCATCGCTAGAAGTTTTAACTTTGGCTATACTTGATGGATTTTCAAATTTCAAAAACTCAAAATTAATTTCTTCAAAATTCCAAATCAATGCCATAACTGAAAATAGTTTTCCACAAATCTGCATGCCAAAAGTAATCAAATATCGTAGTTTCAGCAATCTCCGTCTTCCTTCCAAACTATCGTTCATTGGTTCGAGTCTCTCCTCCAATAGCGTAGCTTCTTCCTTAGCACAATACTTTGTTTCCTGCGACTGCGTCGTAAATCTCGGATCTTTCTCGAACAAAATCATGACGTCACCAAGAATCTCAGCTCAACCAGCCTGCTTGCCTCAAGTCTGCGTCATCCGTGCCTACGTCATCAATATCCACGTCATAACTATGACATCCATAACTTTACTCATATTTTCCAATACAGTCACCGTGGTCTCAATATAATTCAAATTACGGGGGCATTCTCCCTTCACCACGTTTTAAAAACAGTTGCAAATTGTTTTTAAACTCTGTGTTATAAATATCTCAATTCACTTGAACACGAAATTGAATTATTATTGGCTTACTCTTGGATAATATCTCTTCAAGTTTCCAGCATTGAACTTGCCATAAACGACATTATTCTCATCATCGTATAGTTCATAACAGTTGTTTCCATAAGCATTCGTAATTCTGAACGGACCCATGAACACTATTCCAAACTTGGGATAGATTTTCTTACCCACGTCAGCCTTGACAGGTCTGCGTAATAATACCAGATTTCCAATTTCTAAGGGAGCACCAAAACGTTTTCCAGCTACTCTTTTCAGTCGTTTTTGTGCTGCTTTTTGGAGTTGTTCCTTCGCTCTGTCTATTCTCTGCTGCCTTCCTAAGTCGGGATCTCTAGGAACGTGGTTAAAAAGATTATCCCACGGCCTTTCTGGGTTTCTTCCTAGATGAAGTCTCATTGGCACCTCTCCTGTGCTCTCCTGCACTGTAGAATTTAGACATTCCTCAATAAGGGGTACAAATCTCACCCAACCAGAATGATCATTTGGACAGAAAATTCGACAGAATTTCGAAAATTCAGCCATATATCTTTCCGAAGAATTCGATTCCGGATATCGCACGCTTGAAAATATGTGCTTAATACCAAGCCTTTCCATATCTGCAGCAAATTCTAAGGACGTAAACTGAGCTCCATGATCCGAAAGTAAATATTCTGGTTTACCAGCTTTTGGAAATACAGCATGTTCCAGTCTGCTTACAACGTTCCTCGTGTTAGCTTTTTGCATGGGACTCATTGTTACAAATTTTGAGAAGACATCCACGGTAACCAACAGATACTGATTACCCTGATATCCCTTCGGACAAGGACCAAATATGTCTGTCGCCATGAGTTCATTCGGTTTAGAGGGAATCATAGCCTTAGGTTTTCCTTTTAATAGAGCGGAAGCATACTTTGCTCTTTGACATTTATCACATGAACGAATGACATTAGTAATGCTGGAACGCATATTAGTCCAAATAAACCTCTCTTTAAGAGTATCAAGAGTTTTATCTAAACCCGCATGTCCAGTTGCGTGATGAGCTACCCACACTAAATTGACAACAAGTTTAGGTGGCACGACTATTCGAAGCTTTGTATGCGCAGAGTCAGCATACTTACATACGATGTCTCCACTCAAGACAAAGTGTCGTGAATCTCTCTGTGTAGCTGCATAGTCAACATCAGTATTGTCCATGTAACCCTTAAGGAACCTGTACATTTTCCTGATTGGAGCGTGTCTCTTCTGTGACACACCGATTCGGGCTAACCTCCTAACGGTCTCTTGATCTTGCTGCTCCAATTGTACATGGTGTATCTGCACATTTTTGATAGGGTTACGTGATAAAGCATCAGCCAGTAAGTTATCTTTCCCAGGCTGATGGACGATAGTGGAGTTAAACTGTTGGGTGAACAAAGCCCAACGTGTCAATCTATCACTAGACATGTCAGTTTGCAGCATAAACTGAAGTGCTTTGTGATCTGTAATAATGATAACCTTATGTCCCAGCAACATTTTTTTCCAAGCTTGCAAAGCTGTTACAAAAGCTAACGCTTCTAGTTCTGTCGTAAAGTAATTTTCCTCGTGTTTCTTTAACTTTCGACTAGTGAACGCAATGTAGTGCTTGTTGCCTGCCTCGTCTTTTTGGTATAAGACTGCACTAATGCCTATTCTTGATGCATCAGACTCTATATAGAACACCTTCTCAAAGTCTGGGTACTCCAGTTTGACGTTGTTTCTGAGCATCTCCTTTGCTTTCTCAAAAGCCTCGTCTGCTGCGGTACTCCATTTCCATCTATTATTTTTCTTGAGTAAATCATACAGAGGAGCCATAATTTCAGAGTATCTCGGACAGTGGCTGCTAATGAATTGGCATGCGCCTACAAATTCTCTGACTTGTTTCACCTTAGTTGGCTTTGGGAATCTTGTGATCGCATCTACTTTCTGCATGTTTGGATGATATCCATCTTTATCAATGGTATGCCCCAAGTAATTGATCTCCTTCTTCAAGAATTGACATTTTCCAAAATTGACCTTGATATTGGCCTCCCTTAAATTTTCAAACAACTTTCTCAAGTGCACTAAATGTTCTGCGGCGTTGGGTGAAGATACAATTAAATCGTCAATGTAGCAGATTACATTCTCCTTTACTTCGTCAGTGAGCTTGCTATCAAGTGCTCGAATGAGTGCTGGTCCACTGTTGACCATTCCAAAAAGCATTCTCACAAAGACCCATGACGTCTGGTCAAATAGGAATCCAGTGTACTGCATACTTTCTTCCTCCAGTTGAACTTGGTAAAACGAAGATGTCAAGTCAAGAACACTGAAACATGCTCTCCCTTTGAACTTTCTAAGCAGATCTCTAATCTTAGGTGGTCGGTCATTTTCTGGAAGAATCTTCAAGTTGATGGTCCGAGCATCGAGACAAAGACGTATCTGACCATTACTTTTCTTCACTACAGTGATGGGGTTTATGTAAGACGACGCCTGTTTTTTAATAATCCCGTCTACCTCCATTTTTCTGATCAACCCTCGTACTTCTTGATAGTATTTCTCAGGTATGGGGTATATTCTCTTTTGGTAAGGGGTTTCATCGGTCAGCCTTATCTTATACTTATAGTCTTTAATCAATCCAGGTTTTTCATCGAAAATATCTTGGAATTCCTTTATCAAATCTTCAAATTCCCCCTGAATTTCTTCAAATCCTTCAGTTTTTCTACTGGGTATTTCTGTTATATTCTCTACGTCGTTAATAATGGTATTTAAAATTTCTTCCCTAAGGTCTATCTCCAGACTGTTTTTCACGTCCTGTTCTTTGATCTCTTCTGTGATCATGTACCCATCATTAAAGCTAATACTCCTATTCTTCATATCAATAATGGCTCCAACTTTCGATATAAAATCGATTCCTAGCACAATATCGAAATGGATCTTGTTAACCACAATGAAGATCTGTTCATAATTCCTTCCATTAATTTCAAAGTTCAACAGCACTTGGATCTTGCATTTCACTGCCTTGTCTTGGAAAATTCCTCTCACTTTGACGGTAGAAACAGGTAAAACTGTCATGTTTTCTCCTTTTAACAGACTTTGATAGCATTCATCAGAAATGATAGAAATAATTGCACCAGTATCCATAAGAGCTTTATACTGTTGGCCATCTATCAGTACAGAAATAATAGGTAATGCACATGGTCTTTCCTCTTTGACGATTCCCCTCTCTTCTAATAAATCCTCATCAGTTACTTCGTAAATTTCGTTAATGGTAATCAGGTGTGGTGTGGCAATGTATTCATGGTTTCTCACTGTCGTTGAGAAATCGGCGTTTTTTTTTGTGTTACCAATCTCAAAGTTCCCCTGCTGACTTGTAGAAGGACCAGGATCGATCACTACATCCTGTCTTTTCTTTTGATTTTCAGCTTCCTTTTCTCGTAATTCCTTCAGATACTGCTGACTTTCTTTCTCTCTTTCTTGATACTTGTCGGGTGTCATAACCTGACCTTGAGAATTCTGATTCTGATTCTGGTACTGGTTATTTCTGTTATAATTTCGATTATAACCATTGTTGTAGTATCTACCTCTTCCGTTGTTGTAATTCCCTCTATTATTATTCCAGCCTCGTCTTTGCTGATATGGACGGTAACCTTGGGATCTGTGGTTGCGGAAATAATTATTCCTGTGAGGACCTACATTTTCAGTTTTTCCTTCCTCAGGCTTATCAGTTTGCTGCACTTGATCCATATAGACCGTATTAACGTCTTTGAATTCGTGCCTCTGACCTTTTTGTACCAAATTTGGCATTGGGCTCGTGTAGTCAAGCCTTCTCAACAATTCGTCCATACTTGTCAAATCTCTAATGTTTGAAGATATGATCAGTCTTCTTACCTCCACAGGCAGCATACGTGAAATCGCATCTATCAACTGCTCTGTTGACAATGGGGGTTGCAAAAATCTCAAGCGTGATAGTTGACTCGTGAAGAAATCAGCGTACCGTGTTGGAAGAGTACCTGAATACTTCCTCGAGTATACCTCAGCTCTTAATGAATTCTGAGCTTCTATGGACCAGAATCGTTTAATCAGTGCCTCTGCAAATTCATCAAAATTGCTGAAAGTGTACCGAAATGCTCTAAACCATTCGAGGGGTCCTCCAGCTAGAAATCTTTCTACGATTCTCATCTCTCTCTCTCTAGGAATGTGGGCTTCTATGAAATAGTCTTTAAGATTCCTGATATATTCGATCGGTGTGAGACTATCAGTGTTGCTAAATTTTTGAGGTTTGTCTTCAAAATTCCGGATGACTGTCACATTTCTCGGATATGAATCCATATAATTCCTCCCACTATCACGATACTTCCATTCGGGTTCAATATTCCGATCCTCTTCTTCTTCCCTGAATCTGGATATACGTTCCTCAGGACTAATATCTCTCTCTTCTGTAGTAAGGTTACCTCTTCTCTCGTAATTTCTCTCCTCTTCACCAGTCAATCCTTCGGTATCCATGTCTGTGATTTCCGTGATGACTTTCCTAATCAACTCTTCCTTATAGGTTTCCATCATGCTAGCTTCTCCTAGTTTCAAATTCTGCAGTTTGCTCGTAGTTTCATTAACATCAGAGACAACCTTATGAATTTGTTCCTTTAATGTTTGCACGTCCTGACCTATCTGTGTTCTATCCTCTACCTGCTTTTCGGATAGCGAATCCATCCTAACATTCAAGTTTTTCCTAATCTGAACTACTTCGTTATTAATGTCTACTTGTGTACTGGCAAGTTTTCTTTCAATTCGTTCCTGAATCTGATCTACATGTTCCCCACTTGACCTGTTCCATTCATCTTTCCACACTGTTACATTTGCAGTTAACATTTCTGCAATATCTACTTCGATGTCCTCCTTAAGTAAACGATTGTGATCTAATACTTGGGTTCTCATGAACTCTACATCGTATTTTAAACCAGCTAAAGAAGCTGTTGTCCTGACAGACTCGTCAACTAATCGAGTTGTTAATGCACTAATGTTACGAGTACAAAGTGTTTTTGAAGTTTCAATTTCCTCCCTAACTTTGTTAACATCAGTCTGAACTTTAGCAATGTCTACAAAATCAGTATTGACTTCTACTTGTATTTTATTGATATCGCTTTGCATATCGTTAACATCTGAATGAATATTATTGATGTCTACTTGAACATTTGACACATCAGTTCGAACATTACTAACTTCTCTTTGAACTTCTTCTACTTTGTCTTGTACAGTAGCAACATCATTCCTTACAACAATTACTTCAGCTCTAGCACATGAAATATCACCCCGGACATTAGCAACATCAAGATTCAACATGGTAAGATCTTTTTGTACCTTAGACACATCAGTTTTAACATCAGAAACATCTTTATGAATGTCACTTACAGCATTCTCGATTCCCTGGGTACTGATCTGTAAACGCGACACATTATTCTCTAAGTTTGCAGAACTGGTCTGAAGAACTTTCAGATTTCCATCCAGCATCTGCTTTACACTTTCATTCATGCTAGCATTCTCCTCCATTCGACTAGTATTCCTAGCTTCCATCTCCCTCATGCTTTCGTTCATGCTAGCTTTCAAGTTAGCAGACATCTCCTCCAACATCATTCTCAGACTTTCATCTGCCATTTCAATAATTTTTCAATAATAAACTGCTTTAGGGACATACATCAAACAGAGCAAAATAACAACATCTGAGCAACATTCTTCACCATATAAAAATTTTGAGCAATTTTCTGTCTTAAATCTAACTTATAATTACCTTATAATTAACCTTCGTAGACACTTCATGTTGAAATAAACTCAAGCACATGTTCAAGTTTCTTTGGTTCATTTTAAAATATCCTAACACAAATAATTTACATTTTTAATCCAAATAGTTTAATTTTATCTTTAATATGACTATACCTGTCATAAGCCGGTCAAATAAAATAAGATTCCAGATCATAGGCGATTTTTCTAAGTTTCCAGCCTATTTAACCTCTTTCAAGTCGTATAAGATCTGATCTTTTCTGAGTGTAATTTTCCTAATACAACACAACATTTAATCCCTATATAATCACACTCTCAAATTCTACAATTGGCTAAGACATCTAACAAAGAATCAACCTCTTTATTTGAGTCTTTACAATCCCTTTGACATCGATAACTTGGTAATCCAATGTTATTCGAACACTCCACAAAAATTGCGGTGTCAATTCTACTGCAATAACTTGGTAATCCAATGTTTTGCTGATCGTGCCCCACCGAACTGCGGCGCCAATCCTACTTGGTAATCTAGTTTTGTAGAACAAGCCCCACGTTTTAGGGTCGCCAATCCTACTGTACCCGATATCCTGATAGTAGGCTGTCAGATATCCGCCCCCTCAATCGGATTGCCAATAATCAAACGCACCGGCACAGCTACATCAATGAAAATGGCACTGACAGATACTATCGAGATTAGAGCACAATAGTTAACAAGAAATTATTGTGGAACACACCAAAATATAAGGGGGTTCATACTTACCTTTACTTACCTCTTAAATTTATCTCGGGGACTGGGTTGTCAACTGGATCACTTAAAAGTATGCCCACACAATAACCTCCACCATGATATTTAAAATGAACCAGAACGAAGACGAGAAACTTTAAACTGCACAATAATTTATTTCACACAAAGAATAATTTTAACAAAAATAAACAACAAAATCAACGTGGCAATCAGAAGCCAACGACCACATAACCATGTCCTCCTGTAGGACCTGTATTCTCTACATATAATGTTTCAGCTTTCTCAAGCTCATAGCAACGTAAAATAATAATGCACATGGAATGGAAACGGGATTTGGGATGAGACACATATATCAATTGTTTTGCGTGTTTATATACTTCACATTTTATTTATAGCCACAAGGCTATTATGGAACGTCCTTGGCCTCTGTAACACAGTTGTCCGGGCCAGCTGCAATGCACCTGCATTGTCAAAGCGGACTCCCGTTCGTTCAACCCTAGCATAAGCGTGTTACCACAGAGCTTGGCTCTCCTTTTCAAACACGTAAATGTTCACATCTCAACTGAAATATTATCACGCAAATGTCTTACATGCTTCATTCAAACACCAGTGGATTACTCCAACAATCCCAAATCATGATTAATTGTTCAAACCACTTGTTTAATTAGCGTTATTTAGAGTATAAAAAAAACTCTAAATGTTAATAACAAAAGTTCATTAATTATTTATAACAATAATAAATTGTTTATAACAATGTCAAATGACCATTGAAAATTTAATACACGCTTCTATTAATCACTATCTTTTAAATTATTTAACAAAGATATTTACAAAATTATTTTACAATGTTATATTGTTTATATTATTTATACAAGAAATACATTAAACCACACGTTTATCCGGTTGATAATTACTTAAATCGTGTTGATATAATCGACCAATGAAGGTTAGTTATATTTAACTGTCAAATTCAGGTTTAATAAGGTTTAATAATAATTATTAATATTTGTGACGGTAACCTCCATTCAAAATCTTTATCTCAAATTATTTAACACTCTTGTTAATTTTAACAGTATCTTCATATGAATACTGTTTCAAAGAACAAGAACAATACAATCAGCGGGAAAATACTTCGCTCATAACGCACAAACTTACGCAACAATTGGCCCAAAATTCATCATATATCTTCATATATATGGCATAAAAATCTTCCAAACTACACACAAAAATCCTCCACTTATAAATTCATCAACTTCATTAATTATCGTGGGAACCTCCTTCATTATTCAAGGGCATTACTCAACAGCGACTTTTACACGTCCACTGAACTAACGATTATGCATCCATTGTTCCTCTTTAAAAATTCTTATATTCATCAATTGTAATAATGACTGTAATTATTTAACCTTCGTGGGTTTCATTCATGAATCGATATGAAGTAAAAATTTGCCAATCACAAATAAATTTAATAGCGAATACGATTAGACACTCCTGCCTGGTCTATCAAAATTGAGATTAACATCTTCAAAGTAACGCAGTATAAAAATACTATCTTCAAACAAAGTTCATCTAAACTGCAAAATAGTCGAATAGAATACAATTAGATTGTGGAATGCAAACATTATTGTTCCAATCTATAATTGAGAAAAACTCCTATCAAATGTGCATTACTATAGTGTATTCAATAAATCGAAATAAAAGTTCATATTTCATAAAATTGTCTATAATGCAATGATAAATGTCTATGTTGCAATCATGTTCATAAGACGACTAGTATTTCAAAGATCGTCGATATCGTAATAGATTTTAACGCTCTAAAATCATTTAATTATTCTTCTTTCTTGAGGATGACAGAAAATTGGTCAAAGTAATTTACTGAATAGAATTACTTTAATAAAATGACACGCTGTCTGAATTCAAATCTGCCATAGCAAATCGTTAACTTTACAGTCAAATCGTGACTACAAAAATATGCAAATTACTGAAAGAATCTAAATCATCAGTCTCAACTGATCCAAAATTATTAAGAATGCCAATGACATAACAATGTCTCAACAAATCGAAGAAAAAGGCATAAATCATCGAAGTGTACTGAGTACAGAAATATCAATCAAGAAAATGGAGCAAAAGATAGGACAGAAAATATGGGAAGAATGGTTGCTCAGATATCGCTACAAGACTCAAATAATACAAGAAACGTTCACGACTACCTTATCTGTTGATTGAAGTTCTAGGGGAAAGTTTTCAAAGAAAACTGCTGTTGGTTCCATTTCACCAGCGTAAAGATGTGCTCCGTCCTCGAACCTGGAATCAGCGTCCTCGGAGAATCGAACTGCTTCCTCCTCCGAAATTGCACTGCTCCGTGGATACGAAAAAACATCCTTCTGGCAAAACTCTTCTTTGTGCTCCGGGACAACCCTGGGCCTCTCTTGAAAGTTCCCTGAAGTTCTTGCAGGAATTCGCCATGAAGTTTATTGTAGTTATTTCCGCAGAAATATTCATAGTTGTGGAGTATGAAAATATTTCCACTGTTATCTGGTATAATTCAGCGATGGATTCACGATGCATGAGTGTAGTTGGATGTTCACTACATGCTCGCTTTTGTAGAAAGACGATTAACGAAGTTCCATGCTGTTATTTTACTCAATCAATATATGTCCCAATTGCATTAAAGCCTTAGCCTTCCATCTCAACTACTGTTATAATCATTGAAAGCACTGCAAGATTATAATGTTCCATAGTCGAATGTATCGTTGTAATACCAAACGTATTCTCCAATATCACTGTTGCACTCCACGTGTCAGCCGTAGTGTATAATGTGGAATTTTAAAAGTGTTTCTCATGTGGCGAGAAAATCACTTTTGTTGGCAGCCTTAAAGTTCCAATATCTTTCGAAGTATCACTGTGAAATTGTTCAAATCTTCTACACACCTCAATGTTATACTGCCCAATAGAACTATAATGCAGGCTGAAGTTAGCGCTTGATATCTTGACTGGTGGAAACGTTAATGTGAGCGTTTCAACTTCACCTAGTTTCGAGCAGCGTAAAATGGAACTGCTCCGTGCTCGTTCGATGCGCCGGGCTTTAACCACGCTAAAGACAACTTACTTCACTGAGTCACTTGAAAATAACTATATATCACCAGAAATATATATGCGATCTGACATATGAGATCTGAGAGCTCCTCTCTCCTGTGCACGACCTTTTATCAACTTCTTAAGGGGCGTATCCATCCCTTCCATAGCCTGTTGCTGCGTCATCGCTAGAAGTTTTAACTTTGGCTATACTTGATGGATTTTCAAATTTCAAAAACTCAAAATTAATTTCTTCAAAATTCCAAATCAATGCCATAACTGAAAATAGTTTTCCACAAATCTGCATGCCAAAAGTAATCAAATATCGTAGTTTCAGCAATCTCCGTCTTCCTTCCAAACTATCGTTCATTGGTTCGAGTCTCTCCTCCAATAGCGTAGCTTCTTCCTTAGCACAATACTTTGTTTCCTGCGACTGCGTCGTAAATCTCGGATCTTTCTCGAACAAAATCATGACGTCACCAAGAATCTCAGCTCAACCAGCCTGCTTGCCTCAAGTCTGCGTCATCCGTGCCTACGTCATGAATATCCACGTCATAACTATGACATCCATAACTTTACTCATATTTTCCAATACAGTCACCGTGGTCTCAATATAATTCAAATTACGGGGGCATTACCTTGAAACTTTGAAAGCTGCTAACGCTGCTAGAAAGGACTTCCTGAGTTCTGAGACTTACGAAGCTACCTATACAATTAATCACGGATTCAGCTGTCCAGTGCATAAGGTATCTTCTAAAAACGGGTAGAGGAAAGTCGCCAAATATGGGGAGTTTTTTTTATAGGGCTCACATTAGACATAAGAAGGAACGGAATAATTTTGGTTTTCTCACCAATGTAAACCTCAGGCGATATACTATGTATATTACAAATATGGGCACGTTTGATGTTGTAATACCCTCTGATATTATTGTTAACTTTAAAAGTGCACTTTCCCCGTATTAGGCAGCCGGGTTTCGTAATATGGGGAGGTGAGAAACCTCACGGTTTTTATTTATAATAGGTACACTGAATAGTATACCCTACTAATTAAAGCATTAATTCTGACATTTTTATCGTGTGGCCTCCTGAGAGGCCGAGTGCAGGTCTTTCTAGTCGACGCCCGTGGGCGACCTGCGCGTCAGGATGAGAGATGGAATGGATGAAGATGAATGAAACTGGGCAAGGATGTGGAAGGAAGCGGCCGTGGCCTGTTAGAAGGTACCGTCCCAGCATTTGCCTGGTGTTGAAAAATGGGAAACCACGGAAAATCATTTCAAGGACGGCCGACGGTGGGACTCGAACACACGCGTCTACCGAGTCAGCAGAGAGCTTGGCCCCATGGCCTAACGCTGCGCTTTAGCCAGCGTAGCTACTACTGTCGGCAATTCTGACAATGTAATGAAATCATGAACACAAATAGTACAAAAATGAATATTTTAAGTAAATAACAGTCCTAGTTTCCTGTTGCCGAACTTCCAAACCGTTCAGCAGAAAAATGCATAAACTTTAATGAAAACCGAGTGATTCTGATCGAATTCAACTGTAACGAGGTGCAAGGTATGTCTAATTTCTCTTAGATTTATTAGCACGCTATTTTATTTTGTGATATAATTTGCATTTTGATATTGTGGGAATTATAATGATAATATAATAGTGTCACTAGCAACCCGCCCCGGCTTCGCCCGGGAACAGTTATGAATGTGCAAGGAATTCCTGTCAGACGTAATTTAAGAATGGCGAGGTGCAAGCCAAATCCCCCTCCCGTCCAAACTAAAAACACTTATAGTGGGCGATGTATCGAAGATAGAGATATGCTCACGCGGACTTTTTTGTACAATTTTTCATGCTGAACAATTCTTACACTCATAGTATATTGATATGTTTAACGGTTTGTCCAGCGTATGCTTAAAAAGCGCACGGACGTCAAGTTCTTTCTTCGACCTATTCACTGAAATCTAAAATCGTTACTGCTTGGCTCCCTTTGATCATAAATAAATTATTTTCTACAGAAATCTTCCTCGATATTACCTGTACAGAATGGTGAAAGCCGCATCAAAATCCATCCAGTGGTTCTCGAGATTACCCGTGATATCCAAGAATCGGGGACTTTGTTTTACACTAAGTAGAGATAAGTTTTAGTCGTGCAATGCTTGGTGAACAGCGCTGTGTGAGCAGTTGAGTAACTAACAAGATTTCATGAAAAAGGTCTCATTGTCTAGGCCACAGATTACCTACTACTACAGATAGCCGACAGCCATGCTAATTCTTGGCACCTAAGACTTCAGCGCTGTCTGGTGTTTGGCCGTGGTACTAGTTGACGTGTAGCACGGCCGTGCGGGTAGCCTACCCCACCCCTTCCCCTCGTTCCACTAAATATTCTCGTCCTAAATTCTCTATCCACTTCAATGTTCCGAAAATCACAATCTTCCCAATACTTATAGCACGTTTTTAAGTGAGGAGATAATCATATGATCAACTAGAAATAAATCACAATCAAAATACCAATAACATTTTTTTTTTAATAATACCTAAGTGGGAAATTGTGAATTCCTGAACTCTGAAATGAACAATCACAGCATTTAGGACATGTTAGTTAGTTATTGTTGTTTAAGGGGCGGAACTACGACGTCATCTGCCCCTATTTTAGGACATGACCTCATCAATAATTTACATGTTTACATTTCTTTCAGTTGCAATTGGAGCATATTGCATTGGTGACAAGAATTAGGCTACTAAAAGGCCTGCAGCATATTACTACTCACCTTAAAAATAGGGTCCCTTCCAATTAACCACATTAGGCCTATAACCAATCAGTTATTAGAATAAACTGCAAAGGAAAAGTACTGGGAAGGGAGAATATTCATATCTTAAAATGCTTGATGCTGTTAACAATAACAGTAAAATGTTAAGAGAGAATGCCAAGTAAACAGGTGGTGTAACCAGATCACACTAAAATTGTTAGTGCACTTAGTGCCAAATTCATTGGGAGACTGAAATTTCAGAAAAATAATTGGATATTACAAAATGTCTATACAGTAGTTCATTTCATATTCCCTTTTAAAATATATCCAGTTCACCAATTTTTACAGGGTGAAATACAGTAAGTACATCAAAAAAATCATCGCACACTAATACAGTAAATTCTATGACATCCTGTGAAGTGGAAAGGAGAAATAGGACTTTCAATGAAAAACAAGAAAAACCTCAATACTGCTAGAAATCATCATTTTATTTAAAAAGTTGTCAACGAAGAAAAATAACAGCGAGAGCCAAGATCACACTTAGCAAAAATACAGAAATCAAATCTGGTCCTCCTAAAAGTACGTGTTGAGGCATGTTCCTTTCTTCTTTCTTGCCAAGGCATAACAGTAGGCTATAGCACAGGATAATGAACCTCTTCCCTCCTTTATGCCATGGCTAACACTGATGAACAGCAAATTCCTACAACACATGCAAGTTTGTATGTTGAAGCAGTAAACTTAATAAAATATGTAATGCTTCAAATGGAGAACTTGAATTTGCTGATATGTGTATAGTTGCACCTACTATAACTACATTTTAAAAGAATCACTTATTGTAGAATCATTGTGTTGTTGATATTAATTCATTTAGCCCCATGTATTTGGAAGTATGTAGGATTTGTATGATAATCTGTGTTATTGTAGTACCTGTAGTAGTGTGTACTGCTCGGGTCTAAGCTGCGTGAACCTGAGAGAAATGTGCATCGCAGTGGTGTTGACGAGTGATGAGGTTCCTTGGTCCGTGCATAGTACAGAACCAAATACATTGGTCGGTGGCTCACTCACTCATTCGTAACACCACAGTGTTTTGAGCAACAGCCCTAAGTTAGCATTATTGGAATAGAAAGGAATACCAGATATCACGGCGGGCAGTTGACAGGCCCTTCTCTTCTCGCCTGACCCTCCCCTGTTCTTTCTCCTCACCCCGCAAGTTCACAGAACATGGAAAATGAACCCGAGCAGTATAGCCTACTTTTTGTAATTCAGGTGACGAGTGGAAAGGAGGCAGCCATTGCCTTAAGTTAGGATCAATTCCAGCGTTAGCCTGGAGTGGAAGTGGGGAAACCACGGAAAACCACTTCTCGGATGGCCGAGGTGAGAATCGAACCTACCTCTTCTCAGTTCTGGCTCACGAAGCTGATTGTGAGTCGTTCCAACCCTCAGACCAGAATTAAATTACTTGGAAACTAGCCCAGGACCTTAGGAGTGGCAGCTACCACACCACAAGGTGGTATTATGGTAGCACTGAATGAAAGTAGCACGAGTGATAACATTCTCCATAAGGGGCAGATGACCTCGTAGTTCCGCCCCTTGAAAGAACAATAACTCACTACCTATAGGTGTATTTTCCAGAGTTGGAATCTGACAATTCAGCACCACTGGGCAAAAACAGCTGACGACTAGATCGCCCGCATGGCTTGTTGCCATGGAAACTATACAGCGCTGCCAATTTGAATGATGCTATTTCACCACTTGCTTGTCGCCGATCAGTCGCTTGTTTGGTTGCCTCCAGTGCACACTCACCTTGCTGCGTTTCATAATCTGTTGTTTTAATGAGTTATAATTGTTTGAGTTATACTTATTTATACTTTATACTTATATTTATACTTATGATTCATTAGAGACCGTTATTTATGCATGTAACAGTGTTAGTGTCAGTTCTGAGCATCAGGCGAACCATTAATTCCATTCAGTCGCGCGCAGGAACGTAGGCTACCGCCTCTGCTCTTGTAATTAGTAAGAATACTGTGATTAGCTTCTGTCTTCTTAAGGGTGACTTAATAGTCTACACAATGAGCCTATATTTTGTAATACAATTGTGTGTTACTTGTGACTTGAAACTTATTCTACAGGAAATATAAATAACTAAAAATCACGGAAACAATCACGTGTTGTCGTTTCGCTTTGATCATTTTTGCTTTATGATAGTATTCGTAATATTGTTATTGCTATTCATTACAATAATTTAGGTCTCTCCTCAATTTGACGGGCTAATATTTTGTTTTACAGTTTGCACCGAACAGATTTAAGCATTGGTTTGTTTAAGATTTTGAAAACCATCTGAATAAAAAAGTAATAAATGTAATAACGGTGCTAATGATATTATGAGCATGAGGAAAAGAGCGGGAGGATGGAAGTATGTGCGTGGTGGACAGCAGCATTCGTGGCACCGCTGCCTTTAGTTCAACAGTTCTCCGCCGAACTGTCAGATCCCAACTCTGGATAATACACCTATAACATTCTCTATAGTACATAAATTAGCCAAAATACCTTATGAAACGACGAGAAATAAATCAGGGAATGAAGTTTAAATAGATGTTTCCTCCTCCGCTCTCTGTGACCCACCCAACCATCCCAAAAAGAATCACGACTTATATAGGCAAAATTACAGCTGTGGCTGCCATTGTTCACATCAACTATCATCAAAACAGTACTACCAACCTCGCCAACACCTGACCATTCTAACCATCGTTTCGTCCATTCCAATGGTTTTTGAGAATGGTTACAGCCTAACGCGTCCAGATCAATGATTATTTTATCAACAGTGATTTTGTATGCCACTTTTTATTATCAACAGTGATTTTGTATCCCACATGTTGGCAACAATTTGTGCGCCTCAGTGTGTGCCGCTAGAGTGGACTTTGTTGACAGTTGAATGAGATGCAAGTGCTGTCGGAACATGGCAGCCGTTTTTAAAAGAGCAAAATATAGAAACACATATTTACATACTGGGCGCCAGGGAATGTTGTCCGCAGTGCCTACAAGCTGCTGCGAGAGATTAAGTCACCAGTTACGTTGGTAGCACGGCTGTCGCTTGTATCATAACAAACAGTAAACTTTATACTCACCCAGCCATTCATAACATACTGTTGCACTCTTCCAATAATCTAACTATACGCACTGACGATTTCGACAGCTCACAGCCCACACACGTGGCCTTCGCCCTATCAGGGACACCGTGCTGCGAACTAAACTGATGACGCAACCTCTCGCATCTGCAGATAACATTTCCTGGCGCCCCGTACTTTAGCACATATATGATGTGCAGTAGTGACCAGGGTTCCTAATTTCAATAGGCCTACGTAATATCGCCCAGAAGATGAAACAAGGAGACAAGGTATGTAAAAGTCACATTCATGTCTGATGCAAGTGTATAAGCTGCGTTCTACTTTCATTCAGAATTAATACCTAGGTAAAGTAACATGTGGGAATAAATATACTAGCTAGCCTATATCAACCATTACTTTGGCATACAATAAACCAATTATATTTGTCTTGTATCCATCTCGCTGTTACAGAAAATCATCGACACTAATTACCAAGAATATAATCGGCCCCTTATAGAGAATGTTATCGCTCGTTCTACTTTCATTCAGTGCTACCTTAATTCTGAATGTAAGTGGAATGCGGATTATACTTGCAGCAGACATGAATGTAACTTTTACATACCTTGTGTCCTTGTTTCATCTTCTGGGCGAAATTACATATTAAAATTAGGAACCCTGATCACTACCAAACCTCATGATGTGCTAAAGTACGTAAATATGTTTTTCTATTTATTGATATTTTAAAAACGGCTGCCATGTTTCGACAGCGCTTGCATCTCGTTCAACTGTCATCATCGCTCACTCTAGCAGCACGCACCAAGGCGCACACATTCCTGCCAACATGCGAGATACCAAATCACTGTTGATAAAAAGAACTGGGATACAAAATCACTGTTGATCAAAAAAAGAAGTTCATCGGGATGCGTTAGGCTGTAACCATTATCAAAACCAATGTTGTACGAAAAAATTAATACATAGTTATTACAGCGGAGCGATATACTGCATAATAATTACAGAGCATATAACAAAAATAACTCATTTCAGCCATGGGGGAAAAAAAATCATTACAGAGAAGTGAAAATATTGCACACACTAGCCTAATTAAGAGCAGTGAACCGAGTGCTGCGCACTAGAGACTAAACTGGGCACTTCTTTGTTTGGCAGTACTGTTATGGTACTGTTTTGAAGATGATTGATTTGAACAATGGCACCCACAGCTGTAATTTTCGCTAGCCTATAGCCTATATGCTGTGATCCTATTTGGGATGGCTGGGTGGGTCACTGACGGCAGAGGAGGAAACATCTATTAAAACATCGCTCCTTGATTTATTTCTCATCGTTTCATAAGGTATTTTGGCTAATTCATCCATTATAGAGAATGTTATCGCTCGTTCTATGTTCATTTAGCGCTACCTTTATTTTAGTAAAACACAGAAGCTATTGATTAATGTAATGGACATCTATGATTGATCCAACCCATAGGACTGCCACCCTCACCTTTCAATAAATAACTAAAATTTTAAGCCTATGATTAATGTAACTAATCCACATGTGAGTCCACATGGGTCATTAATACCCAAAATTCCTCCAGCTTGATATTTGGGGAGTGGGTGTAGGTGGGAGGTATACCTCACCCCACACAAAAAACAAAATTGAACCACATGTCTTATGCCTCTTCCGATTTACTCTTTCTCGTTTGGTTTATGAACTCTCAAGTGAGCTTCCCTTTGTTGAAGAACTGAGACTGCAGATGCTTTTGCCAACAACACATGGTTTTGAGACACTAGTTCAGGAAATGAAGTCTAAGAAAGATAGCATCTGGCAAGAATTTTACGCGACTGATGCGATGACATCACGGGACTGGACAGAGAGCTCCTACGAGCTGAGGCACCTGGTAACGAGATTCTCGGTACATGGTTTCCACTTCAAAGTGTGTAATACCGTAACAGAAGATTTCATCAGCCATGTGCCCTATGTGGTAGAAGATGTGATCGATACCACGTGATGTGGTGTGGGCAGAGGAGGTTATCTCTGTCTCAGTTCTGTTCAAACTAGTTGTAATTTCATACTGCATATTTTGTGCTTTAATAAATTTATTATTATAAAAATAACTAGCTTCATTAAGTCAGGTTTTGGATCAAGAGATCTTACTAAAAAAAAAAAAAAAACTTAAACATGGCAGTTTTCAGATTGGCCGAGTGAGTAGACCTAATTAGACAGTAATTACAAGTTTCGAACACTTCAAGTCGCTTACAAATTGATTAGGTTATGTTAGTCGCATCGTAGTCATTGTAGGCCTACATGTTACAGCCCACATGCTGTACGATTAATTCAAGTGTACAAAATTAATGAATGAATTAATAAAACAGTGCATTCTACTCCTCGCCGCTCGATGGGGGCTTCATTCATTCCATTCCTGACCCGGTCGGAGACTGGAAGCAGGCTGTGGATTTTCATTTTTTTCTTTTTTGCATTCTACTCCGGGCGGTGAAGGTCACACTTCACCCATCTAGGGCTGAGATGTAGAACTACTGTAGTTACAAGTACTGCCAGTGACAGCGAGACAGAGGTTATCGAGAGGGCGGGCAAGGTAGTCCCAAAGACTATTTTACAAAACAATTAATTTTCTTTTTAAACAGTTACAGCTGAGAGCTGACTGTAGGATGATCACAACATTGCTGACTGTTTCTGAACACACAACAGCGGTATAGTGCTCAGAGCGAGGGGCAGAACAAGATGCGTCACATTTTCAAGCTTTAGCACGCTTCCTTTTCAAGATCGTATTGTTTGTGGAGTTTTCATGTGGACACTGCCGTGAGTATAGAAATGTGGGAACTCTAAACCAAGATATAAACTGGGAGCATAGCGCCCCCAATGGGGGGCTGCAGCAACTCTGGAGGTTGGAGATTTGATTCCCCGCACTGACAGAAGCTGTCCTGAGCGTTGTTGTTCCATACTCCCTCCCAGTGGCGATTACTCCATGTAGGACGTGAGGATCATCACTTTAAATTTAATTTAAAAAGTGCCATCAAAGGAATCTGACTAAATAATTACAGAATAGCCTAATTATTGATACATACCTTGAGTCATCGACTGAGAAGCGATGAAAGGAGCGTATCTCCAACCTCTACTTTTGCAGCCAAGAACACAAGATTCTGAGTGATGTTTTCCCATAACCTACATACAAAATATACAGAATGAGGTACAGAAAACATGAAATACAAAATCTAACAAAAAAATAATTAAATTAGGCTTAAGTCATTAAATCTAGCTTTCTACGACTACGGAAGTCCACAAATAATAATGCATGGCTCTCATAAGAATCCTATCGATAATATCAGCACTCTCTTAAGAAATCAATTTAATAATACATAATGCATTATCGGTACTTACAACAGAAATGGAAATACCGGTACTAGTTTACAGGTTACATCCAATTGAAAACGCCAAGATTACGGCACTTCTTTTTCACAGAACATCAAGAAACACATGTATTTAAGGTGATTGATATTGATAATTGTTGCTGTAAGGGGCCTAACATCTACGTTATCGGCCCCTATTTAAGGCGAAATCAATCGAAAACTCTGGGGAAGAAATATTGCTGTAATGTACAGGAAATGTAAATACACCGCCATGTTTGAACAGAACAGAAGTAGTGTGCGGAAAGGCAATGCCGCCAACCGACAAAAATAATGTTTATTTAATGATAAGTGCCGTAATTATCGTCTGTGAGCAAGATCATTGCAAGGAAATGTCAATTAGGAATTATGTGTATATTTATTGACTAAATATAGTGATATGTTTGCAATTTAATTACAACGTTGTATCATGCATATGTTGGCAACACGATATACAGCGCTCCATACGACTGGCACGTGCTACTACACCGATGGTGCCAAATGATCCCTATCTGGTTGACACCCCCTGGTCTAGGCCGGTATGAGCGCATTCAGTCGGCCGTGATCAGAACATCATAGTTCCGCAATCAATCAATAGAGTACAGTAGTGGCGCTCATGCGACAGTAAATTGTTTTCAGATTTTTAGGTTGGCATTTTGGTGCGATTTCGTTTGTGACCGAAAAATCAGTGACAAAGATCTGTTTACAGGAACATTCGCAATAGGAATACTGAGGTAAGTACTGAGTTTTGTAATGCAGAAACCTTCGCTTATGCCGTAAATACGTTCGGTTTTATAATTACGAACATACTGTCCAACTTAACCCAATTTTTATCGAGACATGTGTATTTTGCCGCCACGAGGAGTTACTTTGCACCACAACAAAAGTGGTGCAAAGTATCCTCATTGGTGCTTCAATGACATTAGTGAGTGAATAAACAATTTTTCTGTTCTTTTTAAGATGCCTCGAGTTTACCAAAGGATGTTGGGGGCAAGGAGGTATGCCGACTATTCGGCCGAAACACTCCAAGAATGTCTAACGGCAATAAAAAATGATACCATGTCGCAAAGGAAAACTTCGTTACATTTCGGTATCCCACGCAGGACTATAATAAATAAACTGAAAAATGTCCACTCACAGTTGCCCGGGCCTCCTCCGATATTTACAAAAGCAGCAGAAGACTCATTTGCAGCCTATGTGGAGAGTATGAGTGATTTCGGATTTCTATTGACTGTTACTGATTTGAAATGTATTATTCAGACCTACCTTGAGCGTACGGGTAGGAGAGTGAAAAAGTTCAAGGGGAACATGCCTGGGAACGACTGGATTAAAGGGTTTTTGAAGCGCAACCCACAGTTAAATCTGAGATTCGCAGCTAATATTAAAAGAAAAAGAGCAGCATTAGATCGTGATACAATTTTTAATTATTTTGAGAACTTGAAATCAGTTGTGGATCAAATTCCACCAGAAAACCTGTGGAATTATGATGAAACGAATTTGACAGATGATCCGGGTAAAAGAAAAGTCCTTGTGCACCGGGGAACAAAATATCCTGAGAATATTTGCAACTCTTCAAAGAATTCTACTTCTATTATGATGTGCGGAAATGCTGCTGGAGAACTTCCGCCATGTGTAGTTTATAGGTCTCTACATTATGTGGTCAACATGGACAGAGAATGGTCCGAAAGACTGTCGTTATAATCACACCCCTTCAGGGTGGTTTGATTCAGCTACATTTGAGGATTGGTTCTTTTCTTTAGTTCTTCCAAAGCTAAAGAAACAAAGTGGTAAGAAAGTGCTCACAGGAGACAATTTAAACTCTCATATTTCTCTGTCAGTTTTGCAACGATGCCGTGAAGAGAACATTTATTTTGTGTGCCTCCCTCCCAATAGCACGCACATGACACAACCTCTTGATGTGGCCTTCTTCCATCCTCTGAAGGTAGCATGGAGGAGAATATTAACTGATGGGAAAGAAACATCACAAGGTTTACGACAATCAGTCCTTCCAAAGGATACTGTTCCAAGACTTTTGAAAGAGTTGATGGAAGCCATATCCAGCAAGGCAGCTGAATCATTGAAGTCTGGATTTCGAAAGTGTGGGATATATCCTTGCAATGCAACTGAGGTGTTGGATAGAATCCCTTCTCCAGGAAATTTCCGTGAAGCTGTGGATGCATCTTTTCTTGAGCACCTTCAGGTAAAGAGGAGAGAGTCCACTGGTGAAACGATTGCCAAGAAGCGCAGGAAACGACTTGATGTTGCAGCTGGAAAGAGCATTGCACATGAAGATGTCTTTGATAAGTTTCCGTTCATAAATAGCACCCCCCAAGAAAGTGCAACTTCTTCTTCCTCAAGACCACTTTGTAAAAAGAAGACAAGATCAGCCATTGCATGTAGTGACGAAGAGTCAATCGATGAATTGTCACTGCACTCCAGCTCCTCAGACTTGGATATGGGTGCGTTTCAGGCAGAAGTTCTGCGCGACGTTGAGGAGGAGGAATAGAGGAAGCAGACCATCCAAACTTCATGGAAGTTGAAAGAGTTGTTGGTGCCCACGTGGTTTTTTCTTATGAAAATGAATTGTACCCAGGAGTTATTGTTAACTGTGATGATAGTGGAGCAACAATTAGTGCCATGTCTTGTTCCTGCAAATCATGGAAATGGCCATCCCGAAAAGACGAGATGTTTTATAAATGGGATGATGTTATTGGTGGTATAAACCCACCTAAAATGGTTTCAAAGAGGGGATTTTTTTCTATTCCAGAACTTGACTGTCTTTTGTGAACATGAGCTTGTAAAGTGATAATGTAATATAAGGTTTCAGTGACACTTTATTTTGATAAATGTAAACTTTTCTATGTGAAAACATTTTGGAGAATCAATCTTATAATATATATATTTTAATTTGGAAAGTTGTGTTGTTATGTGTACAATATCTCATTATCCAAACCCTATTTGAAAAGTTTTGGTGCAATGTGATATGCTAAGGTGGGTAACTTGGCACCACTCGCTGAAAGCAATGGGAACAACATTAAATTTTTAAGTGGAGCAAAGTATTCCTTTCCTATGGGATACTTTGCTCCAATCTTTTACCCCTCCAAAAAAATATTTCTATCCTATGTATGAAGTTTCATCACACACACATTCATCACTGAAGCTTATATTGCCTACCTAAATACCCTGACTTACAGAAAAATCACTGATTGGAATATTTTGTCAAGAAATGTGGAGATGAAGATAAAAGTGGTGCAAAGTAACCCCAGTTGACAGTATTTCTTAATGTGTGCATGCTTGTGCAAGTTTTCAAAATACGTAACGCAAAGCACATCGAGTTCAGTTTAGTATTCAGATATTGTATCTGTTTATTCCATTTCAAGTCATGTTGTATCCATAGTTCTAAAAACTTTGTTTCTGATTTATTTTCAATTTGATGGCCATTTAATGTTATATTGGGCTTCGCAGGATTCCTATTCTGTATAGTGTGGAAATTTAGAGATACTGTTTTTTTTTATAGTTTATTATGAGGCGATTATCTTGTCACCATTTGGTTAACTCTTCTGTAACGCAGTCAGCAGACTGCTGTAAGACCTGCTTAGTTTCACCTTTTATTACGAGTGTTGTATCGTCCGCAAACAAAATTTCCTTATGAGAACAAACTTTCTGTGTTATATCATTGATATATAGAAGAAAGAGTAGTGGGCCCAAAACCGATCCCTGGGGTACTCCAAATTCAATAATTCCCTCATTGGACAATGTTTCATTAAGTAATTTGGTTCCATCATCCTTGTGTCTCAAGCTTACTATTTGTTTACGCCTTGTTAAGTAAGGCTCGATCCATTTATTAGCTAGACCTCTAATACCACATTGATTTAGTTTTGTAAGGAGTATTTTATGGTCAACAACATCAAATGCTTTCGATAAATCCAAGAATAGGCCAGTTATATGTTCCTTATTGTCAATTAATATCAGTATACTATTACTACATTCATAAATTGCTGTCTGTGTAGATCTTTCCGTTCTGAATCCATGTTGTGAGTTTGATAGTATTTTTTTTAATATAAAACTTATCAGTCTCTTATACATGATTTTTTCTACAATTTTTGCAATACCAGTTGGTAAGGTAATAGGACGATAGTTATCCAATTCATCTTTTGAACCGGTTTAGTGCACTTGAATTACTTTTGATAACTTCAAAACATCCTGGTAAGTTCCTGAGAGGATTGAACTCTTTATTAAGTGCGTAAGTGGATTCATTATATTTTCTGCACATTTCTTTAAAATTGCATCAGGGATGCCATCAATGCCAGCAGAGAATTTATTTTTTTAGCTCTTTTATAACTATTCTTAACTCTTCACTTATGACATGATTTATAAACAAAGAATCACTGCAGATATTTATTTTATTATTATAATTTAGTGTATTTACCTGTGATTTATTTAATATTTTTGTGTAATTTCCAGAAAATAGTCATCAAAAGTGTTTGCTATTTCCTCTGGATTATTAAACACTTTACTTTTGCTGGTCAGAGTAATGTTCCTTTGTATTTTAGCAGATTTTCCAGTTTCTTTCTTTATCACGGACCACATAGCCCTGTTTTTATTAGATTGGGAAATAAAATTATTATTATGCATTTTCTTTGCTGGTCTTATTACCTTATTTAATATGCTAGTGTATTTTTTGTAGTATAAATTGAATTCAGGTGTTGTGTGGTATTGTTTATATAATTTGTGTGGAAATTTCTTTCTTTGACATGAATTTCTAACCCCTGTTGTTATCCAATTGCTAGTTTTGTTATAGTTCTTGTCTAAAGGGGAATGCTGTTTCAAAATAGTGTTTTAGGGTACTGTTAAATGCATTAAATTAGACTTCTATTGAATGGTGATATTTATCTGTATTTATAAAAATTTGATCAGGAGTGGTTTTACTAAATTTTGTTATTCTTGTTGGGGTATTTACTGTAGGTTTCAGTCCATAGGAAATTAGTAACTGTGTTAATAATTCACAATTTCTATCACATTTTAAGAAATCCACATTTACATCCCCACAAATTATCATATCGACATTTACTTTGCTCACGTTATTGAGTAACAATTCTAATTTGTCTCTAAATAAACGAAAATTTCCTGACGGAGAACGGTATACGCATACAATTATTAATTTAATCTGCTGTATTTTTATGGCAGGGAATTCAAAATCCTGTTCCATAATTAGATAATCATAAGCTGTTAACTGTTCATGATCTAAATTATTTCTTAAGAAGATACAAGTACCACCATGGCTAATATTAGATCTAGAGTATTTACTAGCTAGTATAAACCCTGGGAATTGAATTAATTCGAGTTGTTCCTCTTTCAGCCAATGTTCCAAAATACATAGTGCTGAGATGCCTTTAAGTTCATTTTTAAGCATTAGATTTATGTAATCAACTTTATTATTGAGAGACTGAACATTCTGGTGGTAAATTTTAAATTTGTTACTTTTGCAAGCTTGTGTTGGTGATTTATTTACATTATTATTATCATAATTGTTATTATTATTGTTGCTAGACAAATCCGAAATACCATTGTTGCACTCAGTTAAATTTGACATCAAAAGATCTGAATGCCAAACCTCACGTTTGGCTTCTTTTACCAGTTTCCCTGCTTCCTTTCTTAAAGATATTACTGTTGAACTATTCTTACCATTTGAATTTACAATTTTGCATATTTCATCATTAAGATACTCTTTTCCTAACTTATTTAAGTGTAGACCATGCCGAGTGTGGAACTCCCTGCCTAATTTACTCACATCTATAATTTGGACATTTAGAAAACTATTACAAATTTTTTCATTTGTTGCCTCTATTTCTACATTTACACATGATTTGGGAACTAAGTCATATCTCTGCGGAATGTTTACAATAATGACATTTGTGTTATGCATGGATGGCAATGTACCCTTTAAATCTTTGATGAACTTTTTACTCTCGTTTCTGTACACGTCGTTTGCTCCAGCGATGATAACAGCAAAATCCTTTGAAGTTAGGGATGCACATTCACCTACCATCCCGTCCGTGACCACTGCAATGGGAGCTCCTGGTTTCACTGTCGAAGTGACCTCCATGTTTACACTTCTCTCCAGAACGTTTACTGCTATATCTCGCCCGTGACTATCCGCATCTTCCTGGATTTTATCTTTATCACTTTCTTCTCGAAGAAAGTCATCGTTCTCTTCGACGAGCGCTCCAAATGAATTTGAGACGGGAATTTCATTTACTCCATTTTTAGGCCTAGGCGTATGCGATCTTACCCTACCAGCAACCACTGTTGACCAAGTTTCACTGCTTTCTTCTCTGTTTCGTTTTAATTTATTTATATCTTCCATTAACTTAGCAATATCTTCCTTTAGCAGCTTTATAATTTCATCTTTTGAGTACAGTTCGTTTCTCAGGCTATGACATTCGCATGGCGGTTCCGGTACTTTACGACAATCGGTTTCACTCTTCTCCTCATTCAATTTTACCCGAGATCTTGTGATGATTTTATTTGCATTTTTTACTTTTATTCAGCACTACGAGCATAAATCCGTAACGGTTACACTACCTGACGAGACACTAACACTGTTTACTGACGTCATACTAGAGATCTAAGTTAGCCTAGATGTTAACACCAAATTTCACTAAATTTATTTTAATTATTACTACCTAAATGATTTAATCCAACTACCTACCGTACTGATAAAGGCGAATGTGAAATACGTATATCTTCCAATCGGGTGAAATCTCGTAAAGGCACCACTGCTCTACTTGGTTCAAACAGTGATTGAATAAGTCACCGAATCTATGCAGTGGCGTCACTAGGGTTGGTGTCACCCAGTGCGGTAACTCATGGTGTCACCCCCCCCACGACACCCCATTCCTCCAAGTCCACCAGTGCCAAAAAACGGAAACATACAGAATCCTTAGTAACGTTTATAAACATAGGTCCTATATTTACAAAGGCAATAGAAGAAAAAATTAATTCAAGGTCGGTTGGTAAAATATTGTAAGATGTTAAGAACTAAGAACTACATAGAAAATATGTTACTTTTAATGTAACTGGAAATGTATTATTCTCTTTCATTTGAATGCTCATTTTTCACGATCGGTCTCTTGCGAGCGCCGCAGGTGGAATCTGTACTACTGAAATAATATGTATGATTTGGTTTAATTGATAAAACAAATTATATTTGAAAATCTTTTATTATTGAACAACGCCCTTTAATAAGAATAATTTCATTGAGTGACACAGAATCATAGACAGTGATATTTTGTTTGTTACGAAACATTCATATAAAATTGAATAAAATGCAAAAATACTCACATTTATGTACTTGATGCAATCCAATAATAAACGTAAGCCACATACATACATGAGCTAAATGATAAATTCACAATTTTTTATAACCAATGAAGTGAAGGCAGACAAGACAGACACTTAGTACTGGTAAAAAATCGATGTACTGCTGTGCTAAATTTGTTTAAAAATGATTGTTTTATGAACCGCCCTAATTTTGGTGTCACCCGGTGCGGTCCGCACCCCCCTAGTGACGCCACTGAATCTTTGGATACACGTTCCCACAACTTAGTTTAAGTTTATTAAATTATCGATAAGAATTTCTAAATACTATCAATATTCCGTAGTTCACTTGACCTAAGGAAAGTGACTTTATAGATTTTACACCTCTGTTATAATATTTTAACACTTTTATCAAATATTTACACTAGCTGCTATTTCACTACACTTTCACTGTGACGCCATCTTGCTGCGAGGTCACCTAGTCGTAGCCCTTTGGAACTCTTCAGAGAAGTGATTTTGAGCTTTAATTTTGCAGCTTGATAAATCTAATGTCACCTTTACCAATCGTGTTAGTTTCTTTGGTATTCCCAATTCATCTAGTGTTTCATACAGACATCTTCTATGTACCGAATCATATGTTTTTTTGGAGATCAGTATAAAGTTGATACACAGGTATGTTATATTCGAAAAATTTCTCCAAAATGCAGCATAGTGTGAATATATGATTGGTTGTGGATCGATTGCGTCTAAATCCACTTTGTTAATCTCCAATCACCTGCTCTGCATATGGTTTTATGCGTCTTGCAAGGATCTTGGTAAATACCTTATATCCTACATTAAGTAATGAAATTCCCCTGTAATTATTACAACATAGCTTAGATCCCTTCTTATAAATTGAGCATACTGTAACAGGACTACCTTCCATTCTTCGGGCATTATTTCCTCTTCCCATATCCTCAATATCAGTTAATGTAGTTGTCTATGTAGGTAATCACCACCATATTTTAGTAGTTCTACAGCTATAGAGGGTAAGAGAAACAGAGATAGACCTAGGAGGCGTTGGTTAAATTCAGTGGTTAACGATATTAAGACGTGAGGTATAGACGCAGAGTAGGCCGCAGTGCTAACTGCTAATAAGGCATCAGTGAGATACTTGTTCACGAACAGAGGCTTGTAGACTAGACTATTGACAGGGTGCATGGCTCAGCGGTAACATCGCCTGCTACGACCAAGGTGGCAGGATCGAATCCTGACGCAGTCAGTTGGCATTTCAGGGTGCGCAAATGTGAGGGTGCCGTGTCAGAAGACTTACTGGAACGTTAAAGATCCCCTTCGGGAAAATATTTCAGAACCCTGGCATGGCTAAAAGCCGTGGTCGTAAAAGACAGGTACAACCTATAACATTATTATTTGACTAGGCTGTTCGCTGAATGGCAAAACCGTCTCTAATGAAATAGAATGAATATATGCTAAAGATATGCTCTGATAGTTGTTTTAAGGGGTGGAACATCAGGGTCAAAAACCCCATTAATTTTCCTAGGTACAATGTATGCAGTGAAAATCCACAGCCTGCTTCCAGTCTCCGACCGGGTCAGGAATGGAATGAATGAAACCCCAATCTAGCGGCGAAGATGTGAACTGTGCCAGCTGCCGAGGCCTGACGCACTCCTCTGGGGAAATGATAAAATGAATGACAGATGAAATGAAATGATAGTGGATAGTGTTGCTGGACTGAAATTTTGACAGGGAAAACCGGAGTACCCGGAGAAAAACCTGTCTGCCTCCGTTTTGTCCAGCACAGATCTCACATGGAGTGACCGGGATTTGAACCACGGACCCAGCGGTGAGAGACCGGCGTGCTGCCGCCTAAGTATGTATGCAGTAGCTATCAAAATATGCACTTAGACTACTATAACTACTGCACATCTATTATTGTAAATTGTAATTATGCATAAAACACATCATAATATCTACATAGTATATAACAAAGTCAACGATTCTTGGATGAAATGGGTAATCTCGAGAACCATTGGATGGATTTTGATGCCATTTTCACCATTCTGTAAAGGATTTCTCAAGGTAGGTTTCTGTACAAACGAAGCCGAGCATTAACGAACTCAGTGAATAGAGTCGAAGAAAAACCTGACGTTCGTGCGCCTTTTAAGCTTACGCTATTTAGGCCTACTATGAGTAAAAGAATTGTTCAGCATGAAAAGTTCTACAAGAAAAGGTCCGCGACAACATATTTCAAACTTGAATGCATCGCCCACTATAGATGTTTTTAAGTTTTCATTTCTTCCAACAATCTCCATTCAATGGAAATTTACATTACTACGTTCGGAGCGAGCCTATCACCCCAGCTTCGGCCAGCATCAAACTGTCGAGTTAGGACTTCAGAGGAGAGTATATGTGTTTGGACTTTCGCTGTTCATCTCAGTTTTTCTGAATTGCGTCTGGGACCTGCCGTCCGTGCGCCTTTTAAGCACCGTTAAAGATACCGAACGAAGCCGGGGCGGGTTGCTAGTGTTTTAATAAAAGTATCGTTTCAAATGCACATTTGCATGACGGTATCTCTAAAATATTCTCTGCCTCAAATGATTTAGAAATGGAATGTTGTTAAAGGAAGAAATACAATTCAAAGAGAGGTGCGGAGGCCCGGTTTTGACCCACTGGTTCATCGGCTTATCTTTCCTGCATCCAGCAAGTGTAAACAACTTTCGAAAAGGGGTGCAAGATAACAACCATTCCATGGGAATTCCCTATGAGGACCAGATGAGGAATGAGACCATGTTGTTGGGATGTCTGTCCTTACGCACTTCATCAGAACAGCCAATGAGGAATGAAATAAAAATTAATTTTATTGGGTCTGAAACGAAACGAAGGTAGAATACCATCACAACATTTTCCTGGAGCTTAAAATGCAAAGTCTACCTCATGGTGTAGTGACTAGCATTCTTAGCCGTCACCGTGAAGAACCAGGTTGGATTCCCGGGTTAGCCAAGATTTAATTCTGGTCTCAGGACTGGATCGGGGAATATAACCGGCCTTGGGAGGCAAGGCAGAGAAATAATGGATTAGATTGCCATCTGACTCATCCTTGAAGTGGTTTACCGTGGTTCCCCACTTCCATTCTAGGCAAATGGCAGGATTTTATCTGTATGAAGGCAACGCCCACCTCCTACCCAAATAATCATACTGGTACGGCCACCACAATTACAGAGGTTATCAGAGAAATTCCACTCACACCCAAGTACATGGGGCTACGTGACCACAATACTATATAAATCAGCAACAACATGACAATGGGAAGCCAGCGGCGGGATTCGATCCCACTCTTCTTCATTGCGTGGCCCCATTGCTTAGTGTGCCATCTCCCATCAGCTCACGACAAGTGGGATGGAGGTTGTAGGCCACGGTAACCCAGGTAAGCATGACATTGTTTCCAATTACCCTGCTGTTGCTAAGCTCATTCGTTTATCTAGCATATCGATCTTGTTTTCTTCTGACTCCACGGTATTTAGATATCCGATGCCTATAGTCTTTCTGTTCGAGCCTGATACCCAGAGGGTTAAGGGACTTCACGGAACTCAACTGACATCACTCACTCACCCTCCCGACCCGCTCGCCGGACCGGCCGGTGGCGACCAATGACTCACCAACTGGCGCTGTCCCACAGGACTAAAACTTTCTTATTCCAAGTTCAAATTTTCTATTTTCAAGATTTTTTTAAATTCTACATAAAATTCTAAAGAAAATGAGTCCAAACGCGATGGAAATGCTTCATATCCACGGTCTGATAGCCAGTCAAAACTTATTTCTTTTCTTTATTTGTTTGAAATTTTAAAACTAGTAGTTGCAATACAATCGTAAATGGCATGTAGTCAACGACAGTTTAAGAAGTAAGAAGTCCGAGTTTGGACTCATTTTCTTTAGAATGTTATGTAGAATTCAAAAAACTTGAAAATTGTAAATTTCAACTTTAAATAAGAGAAGTAGGCGAGTCATTGTTCGCCATCGGCCGGTCCAGCGAGCGGGTCGGGAGGGTGAGTGAGTGACGTCAGTCCCTTAATATTCTGGGTATCATGGCCAAACGGAAAGACTATAGGATCGTTCCTGATCTCAGAGCTGGGTCCGATTTTTTTTTTCTTCCAAATTTCTTTTGAGTTTGGAAGGAACCTTCTCCTTTCTGCCTTTCATGGCTCTCCTTCCTTCCAAGTCTCTCAATCCTTATTTTTCGAGGGTTGCACGCAAATCTTTTCTCTCCCCTGCCTTTTGAATGTCACCGCGGAGGCCCGGGTTCGATTCCCGGCTCTGCCATAAAATTAATTCTGGTCTGCGGGTTAGAACTGAGGAGAGGTGGGATTGATTCCTCAGGAATCCTAGAAGTGGTTTTCCGTGGTTTCACCACTTCTACACCAGGAAAATGTCTGGATGGTACCTAACTGAAGGCCATGGCCGTTTCCTACCCAAATCCTACTTTAATTACAAATACACACACACTACTACAGACATTACAGTGATACAGGTTATCAGACAGATTCTACACACACCCAAGTACATGGGGCTACATGACCACGATCTCGCAAAGCCTGTAAAGAATCAACATCTCTCTATCCTTTATTTACTTTACTTTTGTCGATTTCATCTTCTTCAATTTAACAGTAAATTAGAAGAAAACTACCACCAATACCAACAACTGTACACTGATGAGAATTAAACAAAACCGTGCCACAGCCCCATAAGGGCCTCGTCCTACCAAGCGACCGCTGCCCATCCCTGTTGGCCTACAAACTGTGGGGAGACGCGTGGTCAGCACGTCGGGTCCCCCGGCCATTTATGTGTTTTTTTTTTGACTGGAACACTGCCTCCCTGATCAGACAACTACTCAATTGTCCT
Organism: Meconema thalassinum; assembly: GCA_946902985.2. NCBI lineage: Eukaryota > Metazoa > Arthropoda > Insecta > Orthoptera > Tettigoniidae > Meconema > Meconema thalassinum. Next base: position 44,967,162 of record OX336389.2, on the reverse strand, counting down.
CACTCCGGTCCAGCCCTCACGTCAATTTCTAATATCCCTGATGGAGCCGTGGCTTACGGCTGAGAGACAGGTGCGCTACTGATGATGTGGTTAATAATAAATAGGCCTATAATACATGAAGTACCTTTGGGGCTGGGCTATTAGGTCGAGTGAACCTTTAAAAAACCGACGTTCTGAGACAAATGCTTGTCCCTTTATCAAGGTTTGTCAAGGAAGAAAGAACAATGGCATATAGCCTCCTTAGATAAATGGTATAAGATAGGAAGCCGTGTCGAAACAAATAGTTACTCCATGACCTCTTGAGACCAAGAACATGTTGGCAATGAGACTATAGAGGGCAGCCATGATTTACTTAAGGCAGGGGTTCTCAACCTGTGGTACGCGTACCCCTGTACCCCTTAGGGGTACGCGAAACGTTTCAGGGGGCGCGGCAGGCCATCCTTCTACTCGATCCACATGCGCAGTGAGCTTCGTGCCTTGACTACTGTGTGAGTTATTTACGGCGCGTGTATTTGAACTCCACAAAGAATTGCATCTTTTCTCTACCGAGCACAATTCTAATTCATCATCAGTACTCAATGACTTTAGTTGGCTTTTAAAATTGCCCTATTTAAGTGCTATTTTTGACCAACTGAACATTTGGAATAAGTGTATGCAAGGTAGTGTTTCTGATATGATCTATATTGAAATGAAAACTAACGCAATGATTGCAAAAATCACCTTTTGGGAAAAGGAACTGAAAAACAACTATATTTTGTTTTATTAAAATATCCTTCCTTATAAAATTACAAAGGTTAAACCATACTAACTAAATACCTTTTAAATTTTTAATAACCATTATTACTACCTAAGAAAGGTTAGTAGGGGGTGCGCAGGATGTTTAAATTTTTTAAAGGGGTACGATGGTTGAAAAAGTTTGAGAACCCCTGACTTAAGGGATAACCATCACCTCTATTAAAGTTGTGTGGTTGTTTACTTATTTTAATCGCCTCCCGAATCATACGAGTTGTGAAATGTTTCTCCATACAGATGACAGAAGCTTCCTATCTTATACCATTTACCTATGGAGGCTATGCCATTGTTAACTCGTTCTTTCTTTCTTGACAAATCTTGATAAAGGGACAAGCAGTTGTCTCGAAACGTCTGTTTTTTAAGTGTCACTCGACGCAATAGCCCCACAGCTATATTATGTATCCTATTGGTCGAGAAAGTTTAGGCCTATAATGGTAATAATAATATATTTTTTCAATCGCTTATCTCCCAGCTCGGCTGCACCCATGGACTCCTCTACTGTCGCAAGGGCGGTGTCTGGGAGCTGAACACACTTTGTCAGCAGATAAAACTGGAGATGGTGAAAGGCCAATCGCCCAAGTGATCGCCAACTTATTCTAATTAAGTAAGGGCCAGAGAAGGGATTTTGGAAGGAAGTTGGTTGTGGGCCCGGCATTTGCCTGGTGATGAAAATGGGAAACCAGGATGGGTGAGGTGAAATTGTAACTTACGCTCTCCAGATACCAGCGAGGCGAGAGCTGGCGCATTAGCACTCTCGGCCACCATGGTCAGTGGTAATAATTATATTACAAAGTTTGATACAACGTATATTTGAGTGGCACAGTAACAATATTTTGGAGAGTAGTGAACATGGCCCCAACGACCTCACCACTCAGAATCACTCTCTTCTGCCTGACTTGCACTAGCCTGCCCTGTCCTTTCTCCAACAAGGATTTTCCTCGTGGCTGCAGGCAGCATGAAAAGAAAGTGATGTTTGAAGTCTTCTTCTTACGAAGTCCGATTTTGAGTACGGGTCCTCCTTATATAAGTTACTATTATGTAAGTCAGAGGTGGGCACAATTCGGCTCATTGAGCAGCGCTCCCGCTCCGGCAGGAGAAAGAGCCGAGTATGCACTCCCACCTAAGTTAACCTTGTAGCTGCTTGCACAGCTTCCAGTTACAAGCGGCGTATCACAACAGCTTTATACTTGTGCCCTGTTTGTTGTGCATTAGAGGATTAGATTAAGGTGCTACGTACATACGCTTAATTATATTCCTTTTATTAGGTTCTGTGTAGGAAACATAAATAATTACTTTGACATCTGATAAGTACACACTCCTTTGCCCACTACCGATAGTCCTGAAACTGCAATAAGCCAACCTAACAACTTGTTTAGAACACAAGGAACAAAAACTTGTTGTAGGAGTACAGAAATAAATACATGAATAAATATCATTCCCCATAAACAAAACATAGGCCTGTGTTCTTACACATCTGAACTGTCATTCTACAGATGATGAGGAGGTGTGCATATCCTTTCGCTGAAGCAGACGGGTTACAATTGGAGCGATCGATCTTGCACTTGCAATTCGAAGAACGGCAGTGAGATGTGCGTCAGTTAGAGTGGCTCTTCGTGGAGATTTATTTATCTTCATTAGAGAGAACAGTTTTTCACACAGATATGTTGAACCAAACATTGATAGAAGTTTGGCAGTCATTTTGTGCATGTTTGGGAAATCTGTTTGCAAAAACTGTTCATAAAAATGTGCTAAGCTTGTTCGTGATTCATATTTAGCGTACAGCAGTACACATAATATAGGCCTACTCAGCCCGGTACAATGCTGTACTTATGCCTGCGCCTTCACTGCGCATATTGCCATCTAGTCGTTCCAGCACAAAGTATTAGCGAGCAGTCAGCTGGTCCCGGCTCCTTGGCTCCGCTCGCGCTCATGCAGTTGGCTCCAGGAGCTGCGCTCTCTCTTTGCCCACCTATGATGTAAGTCCTTACCAAGCGTGTTATCTGTTCTGAATGCTATTTTGATTTCTTGTTCTTTTTTAATTGGTAATTTTGTATGTGATTGTGTTCACGAAATCGCTAATCAAAGGCTTGATATATAATTTTATAGACAGGTATACAACCCATAACATCAAACAATTAATAACGGACGTAGAGATAGGCTGCAATAAGTGACCAGAACAAGAAAGGGAAATAACAAGAAATCTTGCCACTGGCAAAGATAGGAAAATTATTAAGCGAGAAAGTAACAGTAATAATAAATTCAGTAAAACACAAGGAAATAAGCGAATAAGATCTAATTCTAACAAAAGCAGATAAAGGCAACTCCATAGTAGTTATAGATAAAGCGGGATGCAGAAACAAAATCCCAGAGGGAGACTTAGTGCACTGAGGAGCAATTCATTCCATATGCCCCGCAACGATGACAGAATCGGTTTTCTGTAATTGATCTTGTAACAATTAATGACATTTTGGGTCATTGACTGAGTTCTGTACTAATACTGTTCAGAGCGAATTTTTCAGGCTTAGGTGCAGTTTATGCAATGGTCGCAAGCAACTGCTGCACATGTTGCTTCCCTGGCATGTACAACAGAAAACCAATATACTTGGTTTTGTTGGCGCATCCATTGGCAGGGTTCGCATTGGGCCACTGCAGTGACTCGTGAAAAAAAATAAAAAATATTGGCATGCATCCGAGTGTTGTGCAATTCACTAGTGTATTTTTACAAAGTTTAAGACTATTTTGTGTTAAATGAATTTCTTGAGACATCATCATCATCAGATTTAAATTAAGGCACTGACGATAGAAATATGGTAGGTGGAATTATACTGCCTATGCCTACAGATTTAAGCAATTTCCAGTGTTTATTCATAATGCTGGATGATGCCATGTATGAGCCATGAAGAAAGTTTGGAACGAGGACAATTTCCTGTCCTCATCCAGATGTAAACCAGGAACCTTTGAGTCCAAATGTCAAGTATCTCTAATACATAATCATCTTTCCTTTATGTTACAATTTACATCCAAAACCTGTACAAGGTATCATATATAATCAAAAATATGCATGTGATTTTGATTGAATTTCTGTCCTACAAATTGGGCAATTGGTGGTTATCTTATCACTACAATCTTCACACATGCAGAAATGTCCACAGGGGAAGACAACGACCTCCCTTGGGCAATCACAGCAAACCACACACTGCTGAGTCTCAGCCAATTCTTCACTGCCACCTTGGGATTTCCTTGCTTCCTTCACAACTTCTCGCACTCTTTGTCTTTCTGCTATCTTGAGGATCTGTGATCTCTTCTTCCAGCAACGGTATGCAACAACGCTAATCACTCCAACACCAACAGCTACACACACACTAATGATGAGCCTGGAAACAAGCAAATCAGTTGGCTATCTACAGTATAATCAACAACATTTTTTCACAAGGAAAAAAGTACTTAAATATAATTAAGTACTGGGTTATTCTCTGAGGAAGAACAATTCCCCGTACCCAAAGCAGCTCACCTAAGTATAATAGGTGAAATTCTGCGACATCCTATCCTGAGATGGAAATTATCACTTCTGTTTTGTTTCAAATGTGGACATTTTTGGTAATATTTGTCTTCAGAAGTTAAGGAGAAATGGACCTTACTTTGTTCGTTAGAGAAGAGAAAAACTAAATTTCTTGGACACGTCTTACGGCATGACACACTTCTCTAGATTGTCTTCGAAGGCAAGACCCTAGGGAAGAAATCGAGAGGAAGACCGCGTCTCTCATAGCTTAGGAACACAATCACTCAGCTGGGTTTTGCTTCCTACGTCACGATGAAGAGAGCTGGTGGCTGCAGCAACAAGGGTTAGCTTTAGATAATGATGCTGATGATCTTTATTTTCTTAATAGGCACTATTATCTTTCCCTTTTGAATATTAATTTGGTTAGTTCCAGCTACTAGACTTCCACAATGAAAAATCTACCTTCCTAAATCAATACAATAAAGTCCTAACTAATTTGTACTTACTTATAGCGTGTAATATCACACTGTAGACGATAGATGATGGAGGACACAGGGCTTGTAGTGATGAAGTAAGGAGAACCATTCGAAGGGCGCTGGACTTTCATATGATTTCCTGCTTTACCCATGGTGACTTCTCCAATACAAGTTATTAAAGTTCCCTCCTTCAAAATGTCTTCCGTAGACTGAACGCCACTTTGTCTTATTCCCATAAAAAAGCTCAACACATGATCAGCAACTGTTGTTCTATTAGGTTCATATTTATAAGCCACATTATATAGATCCAGAACATCTGCACTTGTTGCATCAAGGACTTCTGCACTCTGATTTCCAGAACATATCACAAAGGGCACATAATTATAGATCTCTTGGACAAGGCGGTCATGATTGGTCCTGAGAACAAATAGAAAAATGCCCATTATTACATCCACAAAAGTGAGTGTTCATTGAACTAATAGTCATAGAAAGGTAACTAACCAGAAACCACTAGGTCCTCTTGCCAACAAATGCTCTCTCACTCTAAGCCTTTGCACGACACCTACTACTCCAGGTTCATACACGCTGACAATTGGAGTCCCGATTGCTTGCACGGATCCTTGCACAGCAGCATATGCAATCTTGTGATCTCCTTGGGCTTCAACTATTTCTTTCACCTTGTTTACATCATAGACTTTGACATCCTAGATAAAAAGAAAGGCACAGTAAGACCAGATTGTACAGGCATAAGAAGAGGAACCTGAAATAAATCTAGCTTAACCCAAACACAAAATTGCAAACAACTAAAAGTATGATTGTGTGTTTGAGTCTTCAGTCTTTTGACTGGCTTGATGCAGCGCTCCATGCGCCTCCCTGTACTGAGCCAATCATTTCATCTCTACATAGCTACCACACCTTACATCCAAGATGATCTGTTTAACATATTCTACCCCTACAGTTCTTGCCCTCGACCCTGCCTTCCATAACTAAGTTCGCTATTTAGTCCAGTCAAGTTAGACCAAGAATGTTGGGTTTGCTGCATTAAATCAGGTAGTTCCAAATGTTTCACAAATGTGTAGGGGGAGGTCCCCTGAACAACGCCTAATAAAGTCCCGTCGATTTCAGGTGTCGCGGGAGGGTTCAAAGGCACCTCTATTTGTTTTTGGTGCATAACATTAAAGCGGTGCATCGCACAGAAATTTTTATGCTTTTCAAACATAACGATAATTAAATGCTCTACAATATGGTATATTCATATTTATCCCTGTGTGTTACCGTCTCCAAGATATGAGCAGGTAAACATGGAAAATTTGTAGCATCTCACGTTAGAGCATCTCGACCTATCAAGGTCGGTTTCGCTCATTATTTTACTTCCGTTGTCAACAGCTATAACACACTGTATCAAGCTATTTATTGATTACTAGCAACCTGCCCCAGCTTCACCCGGAAACTGAAGCATCATTTATATAATTTATGGAGGAATCATAATTCATAGCAGAATTCTCTTTATCTGACCACAAACCATGAACATTTCTTCCCTGTGTCATTGGAACTTTGTGGATGACTCCCTTTGTCTTTGTGAGTTCTTTCTTTCTCTCTCTTGTGATTATCAAGAAATTATTTGTGCTCAGTTTCATTGTTATGTGATAAGCATATTTTTTTCGATTTCAATGAACTACGACCAATATCCGTTTTCCATCTCGGCATGATGGGTTAAAATCGCTGACTGGACTATTAATTATATTATCATGGAGATAGCATGTGCAACGAATTCTAGTCACACGTAATTTAAGAACGGCGAGGTGCATGCAACACAAATCCCCCTTCCGTCCAATCTAAACTTGAATGTGTATTCTTCGGAATGAAAAATTCACAGGCGAAGTAAAGAAAACCCGAGTTGCACTTCCAGGAAACTCCAAACTCAAAAAAGTCTTGACTCGATAGTGTCTGGGGTGATAGGCCCGCTCGCCAGCCAGGTAGCCCGTAAACTGTCTCGAAGCTAGTAATTGAATGAAGATTGTTGGAAGAAATGAAAACGTATGAACACTTTTAGTGGGCGATATATTGAAGATCGCGATATGCTGTCACGGATGATTTTGTGCAACTTATCATGCTGAACAATTCTTACACTCATAGTAGGCTATATAAATATTTTTAACGGTTTGCCGAGCGTAAGCTTAAAGAGCGCACGGACGCCAGGTTTTCTTTTCAACTTTTTCACTGAAATCGTTACTGCTTGACTTCTTTTGGTCATATATTACTTTCTACAGAAACCTTCCTCGAGATATCCTTTACAGAATGGTGAAAACCGCATCAAAATCCATCCAGTGGTTCTCAAGTTTACCCGTAACACCCAAGAATCGGGGACTTTGTTTTATACTAAGTAGAGATTATGGTGTTTGAAGCCATTTTCAGTGTTGCCTTAGTACACGAAAGTTTGGTGCTTTCAGTCGGTCGACACGAATTTTTCCCAAAAGAGATGGGTTATTCCCCAATCCTGAAAAAAATTACATGAGATTAATAAATTTATTTATCTGATGTAATCTCTTTTGGGGTAAGCCTCCGTGGCTTAGGCGGCAGCACGCCGGCCTCTCACCGCTGGGTCCGTGGTTCAAATCCCGGTCACTCCAAGTGAGATCTGTGCTGGACAAAACGGAGGCAGACAGGTTTTTCTCCGGGTACTCCGGTTTTCCCTGTCAAAATTTCATTCCAGCAACATTCTCCACTATCATTTCATTTCATCTGTCATTCATTTAATCATTGCCCCAGAGGAGTGCGTCAGGCCTCGGCAGCCGGCACAGTTCATATCCTCGCCGCTAGATGGGGGCTTCATTCATTCCATTCCTGACCCGGTCGGAGACTGGAAGCAGGCTGTGGATTTTCATTCAATCTCTTTTGGGAAAAACTCGTGTTGACCGACTGAAAAGCATCAAACTTTCGTGTTTTCTAAGTAGATGTAACTAATAGATATACAGTACATCAAAGTAGAAAGTGTCCGGGTTACTTTTAAAGGTATAATAATATAAAATTTAATAACTTGAGTAGTGGAGATATTTATTGGCGGTTTGTTTCTACAAATAGGGTAACTCAAAATGCTTCTTTACATACCGTAACTAATGCGCACCATTACTGGCGCGACGGACATCTAATCTGTATTCCACTTCTCGCCAAGTGTTCTGCAGCACTGTAGGCGTAACATTTGCGATAGCTGCACGAATGCGATGACGCAGATCTGGTAGATCACGAAACGGGGGTCTGGTACACTTGAATCTTGACAAACCCCACAGGAAAGAATCTCAAGTGTCGCAATGTCGGGGCTTCTAGGGGGCCAAGCAATTGATGGACTACCTCTGCCAATCCAGTGATCTGGGAACTCACGATTCAAGAAATCCCTCACAAGTTCCGCATAATGGCATGGTGCACCATCTTGCTGAAAGATCACGTCACGAGGAAGTTGCGGCACAACATACTGCTCCAACATGTCTAGGTGACATGTTCCGTTAACTGTAGGCTCTGCAAAGAACATGGGCCAATAACCCTGTCCTTCAACAATCCACACCATGCATTCACTTTCGGAGAGTCCGGTTCCAACTCTATCACTACGTGGGGGGATTCAGTTCCCCATATGCGGCAATTGTGCTCTTTTACCGTGCCGGAAATATGGAATGTAGCCTCGTCCGAGAGGAATCTAGGAATGCCTCGTTTCCATCAATTTTTGCCAGAATTGTCACCGCGAATACCTTCCGTAGCGGCCTGTCCTGAAGTTTGATTTTCTGACGAAGCTGCAGTTTGTACGCCCATAGGCGCAACCTTTTATGGACGACATCGTGTACTGTCGAACGAGGTAACTGTACAGTATTCGCATTATATCTCTGCCGGTGAGGACCGTTGCATTTCTGAGAATTCGAGTCATCAACTCCTCTACTCCTAATCATAAGACATTGCCCACACAATTGTTTGTGTGCCAATTACAGAAATGTCTTTGGTGAGGCTCGTACAGTCGGAATACCTCTCCTGGAAGTAATGACGTAGCTCACCGGATATAACGTGGGCACAGTAACTGCCTACTTGCTTGTCGAATTGACTTACGAGGGCTCCGCTTGAAGGACTCACCGATTAAATCAACAGTAGCCTCTGAAACAGTGTGCTTGGTATGGCAGCCCGACATCGACAGCAAGTTCGCAAATTCTCGAAGGCGCCTGTCCCATTTCTTGTTACGTAAGTGGGAACATCATCAGTTGGTGATGGTCCATAACGTACTCACGCCGAAATCTACGTTGTACTAGTGAAACGGATTTTAGCTCCGCGAGCGAAAGCACTCAGAACACCTTCTGCTGTGGAGTCCACATGCTACTGGCGCGCTTCTCGTGAACAACGCAGTTATGCGCATGTGCATGTTGTACCACCGCAAGTGAACACTGAAAACATTTTGAGTTATCCTAGTTGTAGAAACAAACCGCCAATAAATATCTCCATTATTTCTCAAGTTATTAAATTGCCTTGAACCCGGACACCTTGTATATGCGTTGTCAACCAGAAGCGGCCGGTGATATCGGACTAGGACGCCGCCCTCCCACCCTCCTCATGCAGTCCCAATGATCTCTCTCCTCGTACCTAATGATTTGCCATCGTAACCAAAATTGTGTAGTTCCTCTCCTTGTCGGTAGAGCGCACCGGATACTCGTGAGGCCACGTCAGAAATTGCCCGCTTTGTAATGTACGTTGCCATGACCACGAATACCTCTCCATCCTCTCACGCGCAACGTCACGAAGTGAGTGGACTCAGCTCGAGTCTGAAGCAGCCACTGCCAGCTGGATCGCATCCCTCCTGGCTACTTTAAACTGCCTGCCCATTCAACGATTACAGCATTGGTTTAGACTCGGGAATATTTGCTTCCATTTTTGGTCCGTATTGACGTTGCAAATTAAGAAATGTCTTAAAATACCGTACTTTATTGTCCGTCAAATCAGTACTTCACTTATTTTGAAGTATTGATTTGACGGACAATAAAGTATTTGAATACATTTCGTAATAGCATTGGTTTATGCGTACAACCTCGTTTCCAAATAAAGGCGCTAGGAAGCAGCACCAAGTCACTGTGTCAGACATAAGATTTGTATTGATGTTAATGGCGAAGTTGTGTTTTGGAATGTATTCTGAATGATTTTATAATGGTATACTGCTGCGTGCCCTTTTGTAAATCAGAACAGGGCAAGTTAGAATACCGGGGATCTCATTTCAAGATACCAACGGACAATTCTCTGCGTGATAAGTGGTTACGTGAAATTTCCAGAGAAAGTGACAAGAGAGGAAGCAAATGGATACCTTTTGATCGCTCTGTTGCTTGTAGACTTAATTTTCTTCCTGAGAGCTGCAGGTCACACAAATTATTACAACATTGGTTACAACTATTGGGATGTGGCTGAGCTTCCTTGAGCTGAGTTCCTCTCTTTTGTCTTTCCTGTCAACTCTTACCCCCAACGTTATTAGGGTGTCGGAGGCCTGGGATGTCTTTCATTTCCCTGCCTTAATTGACTCTAAGTCTTTTTCTTTCCTGATGCCGTAATTCTTGTAGGATCAGACCTCATTTTGTCCTTTTTTCTGCCTTCTGTAAGAGGCCCTAAAGGAGGTAAGGTGTGTGTTGTCCCACAATGCACGGTGCACTGTAGATATCGATACACCCTGAATGATGATGGTAATTGTTGTTTCATCATCATCTTGCACAGTTTCCAGCCACTGGCCGGGTCTGTTTGGAACACAAGCCTCTCCAACATCTTCTGTCTTCCCACCATCTCTCAGCCTCCACCCTTGTCCAGTCTTCTCTTCTCTTCTTCACGCTTTCTTCCAGCCCCTTCAGCCACCTGTCTCTCGGTCTCTTTCCTTCCCACTTCGTCTCGTGTACTCTCCTGGGTATCCTCTTCTCCTCCATTCGTTTTACATGTCCATACCATCTAAGTCTAGATTTCTCTATACCATCCTGTAATGGTTCCTCCTTCATTAATTCTCTGGTCCTCTCATTTCCTATTCTGTCCATCTTTGTAGCTCCAATACTGCTTCTCAAGAACCTCATCTCACTGGCCTGTATTTTGCTCTTCTCCCTTCCTTTCATAACCCAGGTCTCCGAGGCATACGTCAGGATAGGGACATAGTACGTCCGATATATGATCTTTTTGCTGTTCTGAGGGACATCCTTGCTCCATAACATGCTTCTCACACTCCTCCGGAATGCTTCTGCCTGTCTCCCCCGCTCATTTATTTCTCTATCGTTTCTTCCATTATCTTGTATCAGGCTTCCCAGATACTTGAAACTCTCCACTTTCTTCAGCTATTCCCCACCAATTGTTATTCCCGTTGTGGTTCTTTCCTTCTTCCTTGTTGTGATCACCATCTCACTCTTTGCTAAATTTCATCCCATATCCTTGTACTAGTTCATCTACCCTTAGTGGTTTAGGTGATGGTGCGAAATTTTGATGAAATGAAATCTACAACTAGGCTAAAACTGATTACTGACTTACAACTAACTGACGTACTAGAAGAAGAAGAAAACGACAAAAATAAAAGAAAGAAACGAATAAGGGAAATAAATGACGGAAAAGAAATGCCCTCTAGTTTCGAAGTGCAGATGACCTTGCTGTTCAGCCCCTTAAAACAAGAATCAATCTTCGAAGAATGAGTATTGAAGTACTTGGAAACCACTAGAGTCATGAAAGGCAGGTAGAAAAGGGAAAGAGGAGAGGGTCCACCCCAAAGTCAATGCAAAAAGGGGAAAATGAATCCCGCTCTGGAACCCCTCACGGTCGCCAACTCGCGAGCTCAAAAGCTGAGCCCTTGAAGGTGGAGCCCTATCCAGGGTGCACCACGTCTGGTGGAGCTACACACACCCTGCCTCCTTTAGGACCTTGTGTAAAAGGCATGAGATGCCATGAAAATAAAAGAATAGGGCTGACCCCTCGAAGAATGAGGGTATCAGGATAGGTGATATAAGGGCCAGTTAGAGCAGGAAAATAAAAGACTCCCTAGACTTTGGATGCCCTAATACCGTCGGGGTTGGAAGAGAACAAGAATTGACTAAGTAAGGTCGACAGGTAGATGTTAGAGAGGAGCCTGGCACAAGTAAGTGGAAATAATAACGGACTCGGCTGGGGTCCAATGGTCTCCAACCCAAATCCCACTAGTTGTGAGCCCTGGTGGTAGGGATACACCCTCAAGGGCTCATTGCTAGCGAGGTTGGGAATTGGCACCCCTGATGGATTCATGAGCTGGGTCCGGTTTTCTTCTTTTTTCCAGTGACTGGGAGCAAATATTTTTAATGCTTTTGTTATTTCTTTAAAACCAGTAGTGCCCAGTCCAAAAGAAATAAGGAAATCAGGCTACAAAAAATAAGTTAAGTAGAAAACACCCAATTCATGTATGAAATCATATCTGTCAATTACTGGAAAAGCATCACAAAAGCGGTTTACATCTTTAACAGTTGAATCCGCCGTCGGTAAAATTCACGAGCCGCCACTGGTGTCAACTGTCTATTTGGAACACTAAAAATCTAGCTTAGGCCTTTCAAACTGCAAATATTTTTTTCATATCCTTTTAATATGTATGTATAAGTCCCCTCCCCATCTGAATTTCTGAGCATGAAGTAGAACGTACTTAATGGACTGTGCACATAATATTAAGATACGTAAGTTTATATTATGATATTGTATCCTATGATATACTGACAGCAGTGGCTACGCGCGCTAAAGCGCAGCGTTAGGTCATGGGGCCAAGCTCTCTGCTGACTCGGTAGACGCGTGGGTTCGAGCCCCACCGTCGGCCGTCCTTGAAATGGTTTTCCGTGGTTTCCCATTTTCAACACCAGACAAATGCTGAGACGGTACCTTCTGACAGGCCACGGCCGCTTCCTTCCACATCCTTGCCCAGTTTCATTCATCTTCATCCATTCCATTTCTCATCCTGACACGCAGGTCGCCCACGGGCGTCGACTAGAAAGACCTGCACTCGGCCTCTTGAGAGGCCCTATCCTATGATATCCCACAAATAAGAATATACCGGTAAGAGAGAAGTAGGATAAAGAATTAAAATATATTGGGAGATAGTGAAGACAGAGACGGCAAAACATCGAATTAAAAACTGTCAAGTGTGGACAACAGGCGACCTAAACGGAAGGAATAATAGTATTCCGGGATATCTGACGACTAGGAAAGAAAATAATCTTCTGGGATATTAGGAACTATGGGATTACAAAATACCCCTGATCCAATGTGGTGGTAGTTGGCGAGAACGTAGACCTGCTCGTCTTACTCGTGGCACTCACACAACGAGACACGAATGTCCTTTACATGATGAAGCCTGGACGAGGCAACACAGAAGACAGACTGTACTCCTCCCAACAACTTCAGTCCTTGCCATTCTGCCAGTACATTCTAGCTGTATTTATCCATGGCTTCACTGGATGTGATACCACTTCAGCCATTTTTGGGAAAAGTAAAAGCAGCCATAATCCAATCTTTTGAGCGGCATCCTAACGAAACCAAAGACATCGCTGAAGTTCTTTATGACTCCACATCCACGCCAGGAGACATCGCTGAAGCTGGGGAACAAATGTTCCTACTGATGTATCAGGCACCACTCCATGAGCACGACCTCAATCATCACAGGTACATGTGCTACGTCAAATCGTCAGCCAAGATGAAAGCAAACTTATCTTCATTGCCACCTACAAAAGATCTCTGCACGATTGATATAGAGTGTTTCTACTGGTTCAACAGTGGTTTGGAAACAAATCTCTCGAACCTGAACGTTGGGGTTGGACAAGAGGAGATGGGGGATTTGTCTGACTCCTATTAAGGCCAAGGACCCTATTGCACCTGAGAGCGTGCTCAATTCTACATTATATTTATATTTTATGGTTGTGCCACAGGATGCGGTATGAGATTGCCAATTGGTGATACAGGTGCAAGTTTGAAAGAGAAAATTATTTCTAAGTCTGCGTCAGCTAGATGGGCAGGTTACTGTACATGCTATAGATTTATTAGGAGTAACAAAATTAAGGAATATCTTAGTCCCCTTGAAGTTAATACTCAACCTTGCCAATTGGAGTCGGAAGAGTTGGACGGGGAGGAATATGAAATGTTTGATAGTCAATAAAAACAATTGTAATATACGGTAATTTGTATTTGTATTATTACTTATTCCTCTCTACGTCTCATTCACAGGTGGTCACTTTTCTTCACTAGTGTCTTCTTGTACTTTGGTATATAGGATCCGACATACATTCACAGTAGATACCGCTAATTGAGCATTGGGGACACATCAAGTGGAACACTTGATATCCACGTGACCCATTTTACCCGCTAACACGTATTGGAACAAAACGTGTTTGACACGAACGTATCATCCACATTACTTCTGGCAGAAAAATGTAGCCGTTTCAAACCCAGTATATACAGCACCCAGGGTTGCCAGCCGTTCCGTATTAAGTTACCCGGAACAATTCCGTTTTTTCTTGTTTTGTTCCGCGTTCCGTTTCAATCTTCAACGGAACGCCAAATATTCCGTTTTTTGGTTAATTTGATAATATATTCAATATCGCACCAATTTTCAAATGTCCCGCTTCAGATTTGATTGTAATATCTAGCTTGTTTTCTGCTGATACAGGTGCAAGTTTGAAAGAGAAAATTATTTCTAAGTCTGTGTCAGCTGGATGGGCAAGTTGCTGTACATGCTATAGATTTATTAGGGGCAACAAAATTAAGGAATATCTTAGTCCTTGTGAAGTTAATACTCAGCCTTTTTCCCTCCAATGCTTTTATGGAGAGAGTTCTTTCTGTCATGAATATCAAATGGAGAGATGATAGAAACAGAAGCTCCATTAGTTTGATAAAACAAAAATTGTTCACAGATTACAATTATGACGAAAATTGATGTGAATTTTATCAGAAGGTACTTACATAAGGAAAACTCCTTGCAAAGGGTTGTTCAAATGAAAAGCATTTATAAGTTGCTGGTGACAGGCCTATATGATATGTGAGCAATATCTAATATCAATTTTGTGTATTTGATTATGTAATGCTTATTTAATACATATGTGTATTATTTATTACAACAACCTTGATTAAAAAAACAATGCTTTGGGACGTGTGTTCCGTTTTTCCATTCTTGAAATCTGGCAACCTTAACAGCACCCCACCCCCTAAATCAGTCAGTAATTTATGAAAATATTAAACAGTTGATTACATATTCAAGTTTTTCTTTGTCCAACAAGTAAGTTAAATATATTTTTATTATAAGAGGGTAAGAGTGGTGTTAAGAACAACAAAAATGTCACTTATAACTTCTAATTTTTTAAATAATATATACAACGAAAAGTAACGAACTTTTCAAAACATATAGCCTATATACTACAATGGGCTGGACTGTAAACTATTAGATCTTGATCATGTTTTCATTCTCACAAAAACGACATTGTTTTTCAAAATGTTGGGCTTCCCCCCGAAACAATCCACTGTGTCCATATTCACTGCTCAACAAAAGTTTGGACTAGCATATATTTTACCCATTGAGGTTTATACAATAACAATCTTGGTTAGATAACAATGAAACGGTACAAAAACATAGCGAACTCGCTTCTAAGTGTCCCTTTTGAAAACAAAAACATTGAAAATCTGTATCACGTGATAATCAGTATCAGTGTCCGCACACGGAGGTGGCATGCTCTGAATGAGATCATCAAGTTGATCTTAGGGTAAGAGGTTCCACGCCTCTATGGCAGAATTAGCAGTAGATGATGATGATGATAATTGCTGTTTTAAGGGGCCTAACATCGAGGTTATCGGCCCCTGATGAAATGAAATGGCGTGAAATGAATGGATGAAGATAAAAAACAGCTCACTGCTATGGATGAAACGAAAATGGTTTAGATAAAATAAACAGTGAGCCCCAACAACTATGCCTTATGTAGCAGGGAAAATACTTACAAAAAGGAACTCAGATTGAAACTACTCACCAAATGGAGAGAGGCAATACGTACATAAGGGAATTTCGAACGAAAATACTCACAAAATGAATAGATTGAAAAATACGCTCAAAATGTAGGTTAAGTCCAAAATACGTACAAAATGCAACGTACAGTCGAAATACCTACAAAATGCAAGTGAAATCAAAATACTTACAAAATGCAAATGAGATTGAAAATACGCACAAAATGTAATGGAGATTCAAAATACCCACAACATTGCAATTGAGACTTAACTACTTGAACAAAGCAGGGTAGGTTGAAAATACAAAATGCAATTGAAATTGCTTACAAAATGTATCGTAGATTCAAACTTCTCATTAGGATGGACAATACTTACAAAATGCAATTTAGATTGAAAATAATTACAAAATGTAATTTAGATTCAAAATACCCACAAAATTGCAATTGAGACTTAACTACTTGAACAAAGCGGGGTAGGTTGAAAATACAAAATGCAATTCAAATTCAAAAAACTCACAAAAGCCCCGGCCCGGATATTGAAAGACTTACTAAAGAGCAATTTAGATTGTCAATCCTTACAAAATGCAATTGAGATTGAAAAACACTCACAAAATGCAATCTAGATCGAAAAGACTTACAAAATGCAACGTAGATTAAAAATACCTACAAAAAAAATCGCTAAAAGGGAATTTAGATACACGTGGAACCAAGTAACAAAAACAGTGCGGGAATCTGAAAGAGAAAAGGAAATATAAGGAAAAGAGGAGAGGATTGGAGAGGGGAGGGGAGAGAGGTGAGGGTCCGCCCCAAAGGGAAGGGACAAAAGGGGAAAACGGGCCCAGCTCAGGAATCCCTCGGGGTCGCCAACTCCCGAACTCACCAGCCGTGAGCCCCTGAGGGTGTAGCATTATCTAGGGTGCACCAGAAGTGGTGGGGCTACATACACCCTGCCTCCTTAAGGGCCTTGAGCACAAGGCAGGAGGTAAAAGAAGGCTGAACCCTCACAGAAGGAGGGTGTCAGGAAAGATGAGACAAGGGCCAATTAAGGCGGGAAAGGAAGAGACTCCCTAGGCCTCGGATACCCTAATACCGTCGGGGTCGGAAGAGAACAAGAGTTGACCAAGTGAGGTCGACAGGAAAGAAGATGGAGAGGAGCTCGGCACAAGTAAGTGGAAGCAATGCCGGACTCAGCTGGGGCCCCGTGGTCGCCAACCCACGCCCTCTAGAAGTGAGCCACTGGGGGGGAATCAGCAGTAGTCCAAACTTTTGTTGAGCAGTGTATATTTATACTTTCCAGGTATATACAGTATTATTAGTTATACTAGCGGACCCGTGCGAGAACTCTCGCATAATGGGTTGTGTGCGCCCCATGCGTACATACTACCCGCCCGTCTTTAGTGCAATGCGGGTTGGACGCGACACAGTACTACCAGGGGCTAAGTCTTGTTTATTTGTTTAAAAGCACTTTATAAACAAATATATATATTTCCATTGACTTTTCAATAAATGTAGGATTTTTCCTGTACTATTGAGACGATTTGGAAGATTTTGGTACAAACCACACCTTCTAACTCCCTCTGGTTTGGGAGCTTGAGTTTGTGAAACATACACCTTAGAGTAGGCTATTATATAATAAGATGGGTAATAAATATGATGATGATAATTCTTGTCTTAAGGGGCCTAATATCTAGGTTATCGGCCCCTAATGAAATGAAATGGTATGAAATGAAAGGATGAAGATAAAAAAAGCCCACTGCCAGAGATGAAACGAAAATGGTTTATATAAAACAGACAGTGAGCCCCAAAAAGTATGCCTATTTGAATAAAAATAGTAAAAGAGGCATGGTAAAAAACAATAAAACAAAGAAGGCATAGTGAACAATAAAATAGATGAATGCCATAAAACCATAAGACAGACGAAAACTGAATTCAAAGTCTTACCTACATTAAAACTCTCCCTCATGAGCCGGATGATGAGGTCTACTGATGGCCCATCATCATGGAGAATAAGGGAGAGGGTGTTAGGCAGTTTGAGAGTTCTTCGCAGATCGGCCAGGTCCACACACTCCAAGAGAATGGGCTAATAAATACCATTTATATTTACATAATCAATAAATAACGTGATACACAGAGTTAAAAACGGAAGTAAAATAATGAGCAGTTTACTAGCGGAATCTCAAAACCGACCCTGATACGCCAAAACACACTAAAATTTGACTGATCACAGATAAATTAGTGCTTATATCCTTGAAGGAAATTTAAGGCTCTACAACTTCCTACCTTCCTGTAAAATGGAAGGCAAAGTTTGACAAAAAACGTGAGTCGCTACACATTTTTCTGCAAATTTTCCATGTTCACCGGCTCATATCTCCAAGACGGTAACACACAGACATAAATATGAATATATCATTTTGTAGGGCATGTAATTACCTTTATGTTTGAAAAGTATAAAATTTTCTATGCGACGTACCATTTTAAAGTTATGAGCCAAAAACTAAAAAATGGGGCCTTCGCCCCCCCCCCCCCCCCCCCCCCCAACGCAGCACCTGAAATTGGCAAGACTTGATTAGGCGTTGTTCAGGGGACCTCCCCCTATACATTCCTGAAACTTTTGGAACTACATGATTTAATGCAGGAAACAATCCCAATTTGACTGGACTAATTCCTGGGTGTCGTAGTGTGTGTACCAAACTATCTCTTCTCTTCATTAGCAGTCGCAAGAAACATGTCTCCTCCCCCACTCGTTTTAATACCTCTTCAATTGTTACTCTATCTACAAATCTGATCTTCATCATTCTCCTGTAACACCACATTTCAAACGCTTCTATTCTCCTCTTTTCTCCTGCACCAACAGTCCAAGTTTCACTTCCATAGAGTGCCACGTGCCAGACAAAGGCTTTTAAAATTTATCTCTAATACCTAAATCTATATTTGATGTTAACAAATTTATTTTCTGTAGAAATGCTTCCCTTGCCTGAGCCAATCTACTTTTTATATCCTTTTTCGTTCGTCCATTACTGGTTATTTTGCTTCCTAAGTAACAGAAGCTTTCTAGTTCCTTTATCTTTTCACCGGCCAATTGGACGTCCATATGGGTTTCCGATTTATTTCAGCTGCATTCCATTATTTTTGTTTTACAATTTGTAGATTTTCATCATGAATTCATTCCTCGAGATGGAGTCCATACCATTTAGAATGATGAGAAAAAGACGTACACTATAGTATTCGTAAGTGATGAAAATATATATTTTCAGTGGTAGTGTATATTTTTATTAGAAATCAATGAAAGTAACTACAGCTATGCGCAATTATGCTATAAACATTACTACAAACTTGAGAAGTTATAGGACTTTGTTCCAAGTCATGCGTTTTGCCCTATGTCTCCCCTTAAGTGCCATTGCTGAGCTTATCATACTCCTTTTCATTTCACAGTGACAAACAGTTCTGCAGCTTATGTGAAAATTCTTAACAAGAGTTTAGTGCTTTTCAGTCGGTCAACACTAAACTCTTGTTTACTAAGGCAACACTGAAAATATGGCTTCAAACACCACAATGAAAATTCTTAGTTTCGATCAAATAAAATCCAAGTAAGTTTGTATTCTTAATCAATACGGTAATTGTTCAGTTCGTATTACTGTACCGGTAACAGGATTTCTATAAGGGATTGTTCCAAATGTTCGTAAATGCCCCTCGCTTCTTGTGGTACGGGGTGATTCAGAACAATTTATTTTCTTTGTTTTGTTGCATATTAAGTCAATATGATTTGTTTTTCTTGGGATACTAAACATAATAAACATAACCTAGAAGGAGAATAAGACTTTTTGCTTGACCTTTTTTGTAGAGTGGGATCACAAGATGCCCCTCCTCTGCACCTCATAAAATCTGTCTACTTCGTCCTGATCCGCCCCTTCACATGGAGTGTACACTGAAACAATCCTGACATTTCCAAATCTATCCACATTAATTGTTTGATTGTTACGCTCTAAGGTTCTCTTGACATACAGCCCTACTTCCTACTTTGCTGTGCCTCGTTTTACACCTGACAGGTATAACTTGTAATATCCTAGTTCCTTCTCTCTATCTGAACTGCACTAATCCCTAGAATATCCAATCCCATCCTACTTGCTGACTCAGATAGCTCTACTTGGGCCTACTTCCTTGCCTGTTCATTTACAAGGAGTCCCTGAGCTGTCAGATAAGAGTGGGACTCAGTCACTCCTGTAGTTCTGAGGCTTGCAGATAAAGATCCTTTCAAAAAAGGTAACAGTAAATTACCAATCATTTAAAATCTTTGACTGGGACTCGGTTCAGAATGTCACTCAAGGTAAATCCTAAATTAATTGTGATAAAGCATGTACAGTAAGTGTACAAAGTTTGTAAATACATGAATTTAAATGTGTACAGTATATGCTGTGCATTATATTGATATATCCAATTCTGTGTAGCTGCAGGCTCTGGAAATAAAGTGTATTATTTTTTGATTAACACTAAATGAGACATCATTGTACGATAACATTTTCTGAAGTACTCAAATTAGCCAAAATACCTCTTGTAATGATGAAAAATAAATCAGGAAATGCTGTAGTAATAGATGTTTACTCCTCCGCTGTCCATAAGCCACCCTCCAACCCATTTTTAGATCACGACTTAAATAGTAAAATTCCAGCTGTGTCTGCCATTATGCACGTGCATTATCGTCAAATACAGTATTGCCAACCCTGCGCTTACGGTAGGCCTACTACTGAAAAATTTGTTAAATCCAGACCAATGTCTCTTGGCTCGACCTATAATTACAAGGTAGCGCGGCCCGCAGCCATATATATACACACCCCTGGTTTTTGTCAGGCACAATGGGGTACTCACACATCATTAATCTTTATCCAGATCAGACCTGTGTGGTGTATTTTGTATCCCACATGTTGGTAACAGGAGTGACGTAAATGTGTGCGCCTCGGTAACAGTTGAAGAGACCTCATCCACTGTCGAACATCGCTGCCGTCATTAAATGAGCAATAAATAAAAACACATATTTACGTAATTTAGCAGAGCCTCCGTGGCTTAGGCGGCAGCACGCCGGCCTCTCACCGCTGGGTCCGTGGTTCAAATCCCGGTCACTCCATGTGAGATCTGTGCTGGACAAAACGGAGGCAGACAGGTTTTTCTCCGGGTACTCCGGTTTTCCCTGTCAACATTTCATTCCAGCAACACTCTCCACTATCATTTCATCTGTCATTCATTTAATCATTGCCCCAGAGGAGTGCGTCAGGCCTCGGCAGCCGGCACAGTTCATATCCTCGCCGCAATGATTTTTGTATTGTAACAAGAGCTTAGGGTGGAAGGGGTGGCATCCCATGAACCTCTCTCCCTGCAGCTTTTCATGGATCTTGACCTGTTTTATAGAGTACTGTATAGTAGCCCTACTATTTAAATCATCATCCATTTCAAATAATGTAAATTACCCTTTCGCCAAATTAAAATATCATAAATATCCTATTTCCATACACAGCAAATCAATATTGCCCATGTTCTCTACAGAAATAAACAGCTAGAATGTAGACAGTAGGTAGGCTACACAAATTCAGGCATGTTACATGTACGAGGGCGGATCAACAGAGACTGAGACTGATTTTTTTCACAGATGATTACAAATCCATTTCAATGTTTACATGATCTTTTTCTAAGTAGTCCCCTCCTACTTCAATGCACATTTTACAGCATCTCTACCAGTCCTTGAACACATGTTGCAGACCATTCTTTGTCAGGTCCTTGAGAATCACCTCACTTTTCTTGAGCACTGCTTCCGAGTTCTCAAATTGAATGCCCCTCAGCTTTGCCATTAGTGATGGGAGTAAAAAATCACAGGGTGCAAGATCAGGACTATAAGGTGGTTACGGTACACAAGTAGTGTGGAATCGAGCCAGAAACGTGAGGTCGTACATTGTCATGATGAAGTCGCCGGAGTCAAGAGACATGGCACCCAACGGGCACAAACTCCGCTCATATAGTGATGATCATGTGTACGGTAATTGTAAAGATACTGCCATATGAAATTCCCAACACTTCACTGAGGTTACGCCGATCCTCGTGGACAATCACAGCAGCTGTGTTGATGTTGACGTCAGTCACAGCAGAAGCCGTAACACCTGGCTCACCACAGACAAGTCGGCTTTCTTTGAAGTCCTTGAACCACCTAAACACTGTTGTACGAGGTAGTGCATCTTCACAGTATGCTTGCTTCATCTTTTCGTAAGTTTCAGTGATTGCTCTGTACTGTTCCTCTTGCGTCACCTCCATTGTCTGGTATGCGAAATGCACGGAGCATTACTACCAACCTACTGATACGAGAATGCTGCCGTCTACGGACATTATACATAACAACCCACTCTTTTGAAATATTTATGTTACAGAATGGTAACTACCACGGAAGCTACAGGAAAAAAAATCAGTCTCAGTCTTCGCTGATCAGCCTTCGTATGCACAATCTTGCCATGTGTTACAGAGGGAAGAGCACACAGGAAGGCAGGTGCAGGGGACAAGCAAAAGTATGATGTACCCACCAGCCAATAGGTGCAGTCAGCTGCTTTCCTTGCATGAGTAAGTGACAAGCCAGGCATGGGCAGAGAGAAAGAGCCAGTCTGGCTACATTGCAGTGAATGACTCTGTCCAACCGAGTGCGGAATGCTCACCCTCACCAGCCTTCTTATGCGCTCCCTGTACGAAGCTGCTATGATTAGCATGTATACAAATGAACACCACGTTTGCTTTGAAAAGGAAACCTCACCATAGTCCAGTCAGGGTACATTATGATTCAGATGGGAATCAATGGCATGGAACAGGTGGTGGTGGTGATTGTTGTTTATCGCCTTCGAAAGATCGATTCACAATGCGCAGTCTTAACGACTACTAGGAGTAAATAATACAGTGTTCTTCTTTTAATCTTTGTGCACAGAGGCATTGTCGATAACCTCAAAACTTGCAATATGGATGATTTGGAAATGTACAGATTATTTTGTTATACTCGGGAATATTTGCTTCCATTTTTTGGTCCATATTAAAGTTGCAAGGATAAGGGGAAATGATGATGATTAAAGTTGCAAATTACAAAATGTATTAAAATACTTCATTGTGTGTATTGATTCGACAGATAATAAAGTATTTTAATACAGTTTGTTATACCGTGTATTTAAGATTAAAAAGGTACTTATATCCTCTTTGTACACGACACAGAACAACAACGTGACGTCAGCTTCTGATCTGCTCTGATTGGCTATTACATTGCTGCAGTCGGGTAGTTGGCAGTCAAGATGAAATTCTCTGCCACTGGCTACCGACTGCAACTGCATGTTGTGTATGGTGCATATACTGTAGTATACATGGGGACGACCGCAACTGCGCATTGTGGATGGGCCTTAACCGAGGATAACAGCCAAAATCATCTCTTGATAGAGATAGAGAAAGAATAATCTATTAGAAGCCATTTTTCAGTGTTGCCTAAGTAGAAGCTTATCAGTCAGTCAACAAATGGATTGGGTGGGGAATTGCAATTGATTTTCTGGTGACTGAATCTATATATATAAAGCTCAATGTTTGTCTGTCTGTCTGTTATGTATACAAATCCACACTGTTTCACCGATCTAAACCAAAATTTGTATACTTACCCTTCGGAACCCTGCGGGTAACCCTGTCCACTTGAAATTTCCGACAGACCACCCCATTCCCTGCATTTAGGCCCTTTGGCCCAAATCTACACCGTTTCACCGATCTCAACCAAAATTTGTATACTTACCCTATGTAACCCTGTGAATAACACTGCCCACTTAAAATTTCGGACAGACCACCCTATTTCCTGCATTTAGGCCCTTGGGCAAACATCTACACCGTTTGACCGATCCGAACCAAAATTTGTATACTTACCCTTTGCAACCCTGCGGGTAACCCTGTCCACTTGAAATTTCAGGCAGACCACCCCATTCTCTGCATTTAGGCCCTTTGACCCAAATCTACACCGTTTCACCGATCAGAACCAAAATTTGTATACTTACCCTTCGGAACCCTGCGGGTAACCCTGTCCACTTGAAATTTCCGACAGACCACCCCATTCCCTGCATTTAGGCCCTTTGGCCCAAATCTACACCGTTTCACCGATCTCAACCAAAATTTGTATACTTACCCTATGTAACCCTGTGAATAACACTGCCCACTTAAAATTTCGGACAGACCACCCTATTTCCTGCATTTAGGCCCTTTGGCAAACATCTACACCGTTTGACCGATCCGAACCAAAATTTGTATACTTACCCTTTGCAACCCTGCGGGTAACACTGTCCACTTGAAATTTCGGACAGACCACCCCATTCTCTGCATTTAGGCCCTTTGACCCAAATCTACACCGTTTCACCGATCAGAACCAAAATTTGTATACTTACCCTTTGGTACCCTGCGAGTAACACTGTTTGCTTGAAATTGCGGACAGACCACTCCATTCCCTGCATTTAGGCCCCTTGGCTAAAATCTACACCGTTTCACCGATCTGAACCAAAATGTGTATACTTACCCTTTGTAACTCTGTGAATATCACTGTCCACCTAAAATTTCGGACAGACCACCCCATTTCCTGCATTTAGGCCCTTTGGCAAAAATCTATATCGTTTCACCGATCCGGACCAAAATTTGTATACTTACCCTTTCGAACCCTGCGGGTAACCCTGTCCACTTGAAATTGCGGACAGCTCACCCCATTCCCTGCATTTAGGCCCTTTGGTACAAATCTACACAGTTTCACCGTTCACAACCAAAATTTGTATACTTACCCTTTGGTACCCTGCGAGTAACATTGTCTGCTTGAAATTGCGGACAGACCACTCCATTCCCGGAAAGAGGACAGGGTCCGTCCCAAAGGCAAAGGAAAAAAGGGTTAAAACCGGACCCGCTCAGGAAACCCTCAGGGTTGCCAGCTCCCGAACTCACCAGCCATGAGCCCTTGAGGATGTAGCACTATCCAGGGTGCACCAGAAGTGGTGGGGCTACACACACCCTGCCTCCTTGAGGGTCTTGAGCAGAAGACATGAGATATTAAGAAAAGAAAAAGAAGGCTGACACCTCGAAGAATGAGGCTATCAGGAATGATTAGACAAGGGCCAATTAAGGCGGGAAAGTGAAAGAGTCGCTAGGCCTCGGATACCCTGATACCATCGGGGTCGGAAGAGAACAAGAGTTTGACCAAGGGAGGCTGACAGGAAAGAGAACTGAAAGGAGCCCGGCACCAGTAAGTAGAAGCAATGCCGGACTCAGTTGGGGTCCCATGGTCGCAAACTCACGTCTCTCAAGTTGAGAAACCCTGGTGGGTGGAGTGGGGAGCAGGGGGCCAGGTGTGAGAATAGCTTGCTGATTCATCGCGAGTTGACATGAGAGAAATGTCCACACCCCGCCGTGTTACCTGGTATTGCTGACTATGCTGATGTTCATACAGGGTCTTGGCTCAAACCACTGAAGTGTTACGAAAGAATGAGTGATTCACCGGTCAATGTGAATAGGACCGGGAACTCCCCCGAACGTCTGTCATCATATATCGTCATCATCTGCGATTCGTGCAGCTTGGACCCGGGCAGTACTCGATAAGCTCTTTCACTACACGCATCGAGTATAGGCCTAAGCCAGAAAATAACGTTCAGACTTTGGAAGACATCGAAGGTAGAAATCTAAATTGCCTATATCAGATTTAAAAATACACCATGTTCGTTTAGTAGTCATTTTTCATTACCTTATTATTATCATAAGGGCAAATGACCTAGATGTTACGCCCATTATACCACTAATCACCACACACAATAAGTCTTCATCGCCTGTGAATTTTGAAATATTTCTTTCTATCACAGTAGTTTGTAAGTTTGTCGTGTCAATTCAACAGTAGTTTTCATTATCATCCTCATCAAAAGGGCAAATGGCCTAAATGTTACGTCCATTATACTACTAAGTAACACCACAGTCTTCATGGCCTGTGATTTTAAAATGTGTATTTCCATTAGTTTGTAAGTTTGATATACCCGTTCAGTAGTAGTCGTCTTCATTATCATCCTCATCAAAAGGGCAAATGACCTAGATGTTACGTCCATTATACTACTAAACAACACCAGAGTCTACCTAGCCTGTGATTTTAAAAATATGTATTTGCATTAATTTGTAAGGTTGATATACCCGTTCAGTAGTAGTCGTCTTCATTATCATCCTCATCAAAAGGGCAAATGACCTAGATGTTACGTCCATTATACAGTACTACTAAGCAACACCACAGTCTTCATTGCCTGTGATTTATAAAATGTGTATTTCCATTAGTTTGTAAGTTTAATATACCCGTTCAGTAGTAGTAGTCTTCATTGTCATCCTCATCAAAAGGGAAAATGACCTAGATGTTACTCCCATTATACTACTAGGCAACACCACAGTCTTACTCGCCGGTAATTTTAAAATATGTATTTCTATTAGAGCGTAAGTTTATTATACCCGTTCAATAGCAGTCGTCGTCAGTATCATCTTCATCAATGACGTTGAGTGTTAAGGAGACTGAAATATTATCATCATTCCACCGGGCGAAGCCGGGTACTACTGCTAGTTATTTATAAACTTAATTTATAAACTTCTCATTAATGGGGGGCTAAATTGGATGAGTGGTTATTATATAGTAGTTGTTTTAAGGGGCGGAAGAGCGAGGTCATCTGCCCCTTGGATGGCTAGTCTCGGTCATCAAGTGTGCATCATCAAATTAGTTGGATACAGAGTCCAACTCGTTACAGTACAAAGTTTAATTAAAAATTACAGTCAGTCTGAAAGACTAGACGTTATATACTTTCAAATGACGCATGCTACACATGTTAGAAAGGCTCAGGAGGACTCTTTCAACAGACTCCATTACCCATTAACTTAGGCTTCCCGTGCGGGCACCTCTTTAAGGGTCACCCATTATTTGAATCTGATATCTTGAAAACCTCTTTAAGGGTCACTCTGTATTTGAAATGAATCTAACATAGCCAACTGTACACCTCGTTAAGTGTTACCCTGTAATTTGCTCTGACATCCTGCACACCTCTCTAGGAGGCACCCTGTATTCTTGTGTGACATCTTGTACACCTCTTTAAGAGTCACCTTGTATTCTTATCTGGCATCTTGTATATCTCTTTAGGAGTCACCCTGTATTCTTATCTGGCATCTTGTACTGTATTTTGCTCTGACATCCTGCACACCTCTTTAGGAGTCACCCTGTATTCTTCTCTGCCATTTTGTTTACCTCTTTAGGAGTCACCTTGTATTCTTATCAGGCATCTTGTATATCTCTTTAGGAGTCACCCTGTATTCTTATCTGGCATCTTGTACTGTATTTTGCTCTGACATCCTGCACACCTCTTTAGGAGTCACCCTGTATTCTTCTCTGCCATTTTGTTTACCCCTTTAGAGTCACCTTGTATTCTTATCTGGCATCTTGTACTGTATTTTGCTCTGATATCCTGCACACCTCTTTATGAGTCATCCTGTATTCTTCTCTGCCATCTTGTACACCTCTTTAAGAGTCACCTTGTATTCTTATCTGGCGTCTTGTATATCTCTTTAGGAGTCGCCCTGTATTCTTATCTGGCATCTTGTACTGTATTTTGCTCTGACATCCTGCACACCTCTTTAGGAGTCACCCTGTATTCTTCTCTGCCATTTTGTTTACCTCTTTAGAGTCACCTTGTATTCTTATCTGGCATCTTGTACTGTATTTTGCTCTGATATCCTGCACACCTCTTTATGAGTCATCCTGTATTCTTCTCTGCCATCTTGTACACCTCTTTAAGAGTCACCTTGTATTCTTATCTGGCGTCTTGTATATCTCTTTAGGAGTCGCCCTGTATTCTTATCTGGCATCTTGTGCACCTCTTTAGGAGTCGCCCTGTATTCTTCTCTGCCATCTTGTACACCTCTTTAGGAGTCACCCTGTATTCTTATCTGACATCTTGTATGCCTCTTTAGGAGTCACCCTGTATTCTTTTCGCTTCGCTCAAAGCCCCAGGTCGCTCGACGCCCCAGGGCTCTTTTAACAGACTCCATTAACCATTAACTTAGGCTTCCCGCGCAGCTGCATGACGTCACTTTAGACTCAAGCATAAGGACGAAGTCGGCAAGATCATTTGAAATGATAAAAACGTCTGCAGTTTAGTACGGTAATTGTAAGTACTGTTATAAACATATCCACTGAACAGAAGTGAGCAAGATCTGATGATCTTTAGCCCCCCATTAATGTGAGAAGTGTAGGCCTATACAGTATGTCACTTTCCTATTCATACACTGCCCATTTCGTTATAAAGCGGTCAATGTTTCTGTATATTTCGGATTATGGATTTATAGTTTTGTATAGTAGCCTAAGACGTAAACTCTCAATGCACAAAATATTTGTGAGTGCCAATAGTGTGTGTATACACAAATCAACACTGCATGCACTCCAAAACTACAAGTCACTTTGTTATTCATTCACTAGTACAGATGATGTCGTATGACAAGCTTGAACAGGTGCTGCTTGTCGTGTTCGTCTGCGACCTGTGATAGTGCTGGTAGAAATGGGCAAGGGTAAAGAGCTTAGCTATGAGCTCAAACAGACAATTGTCAATCTAGCACTTAGAGGGTACTCCCTACGCAAAATAGGACTAATGGTGAAGAAAAGTCATGCCACAGTTCAATATGTCGTGAATAGGCCTAAGTTTATGTACGAAGGGTCATTGAAGAATGTGCCAAGAAAACCCAAGTAAAAGAAGCTAAGCCCACAAGCAGAATGACTCATTGTGAAGCGAGTGAAATCTAACTCCCGCATAAGTGCTCCACAGCTGCAGGCAGAGCTGAAAGCTGCTACTGGGAAGAATATGTGTACTCAGACGGTCCGGCGAGTTTTACATCGACACGGCTACCATGGCCTTATGTCCAGGAAGAGGCCCTATGGAAGTAAAAAGAACCGTGCGACAAGACTGCTCTTCACGAAAGAACATATAAACAAGGGCCGATCTGGTCCGATGGAACTAAAATCGACTGGTTTGGTTCCGGTGGTGCCCATAGGGTGTGGAGGAAGACCAATACAGACAACGATGTGGCCAATTCAATTCCCACAGTGAAACACGGAGGTGGATCGGTTATGATGTGGGGGTGTATGTTGGCACAAGGTGTAGGGAATATTCAATTTATTGAAGGCACGATGGACAAAGTAGTGTACAATAATATTTTGAAGAACAATGTTAAACAAAGTGCTGAAAATTGGGAATGCTACCGACCTATTTGTTTCCACAGGATAACAATCCCAAACATACC
Organism: Meconema thalassinum; assembly: GCA_946902985.2. Lineage (NCBI taxonomy): Eukaryota > Metazoa > Arthropoda > Insecta > Orthoptera > Tettigoniidae > Meconema > Meconema thalassinum. Next base: position 44,938,093 of record OX336389.2, on the reverse strand, counting down.
GCTCTTCTGAACAAGGAGTGGTTGATTTGGAACGTTCCAAAACAATTGAACACACCTCGCTGGTCTGCTGGCGTGAACCCTATTGAACATTTATAAGCGTTCTTGAAGTCAAGGGTTCACAGTAGAAATGTTTCATCCAAAGATGAGTTAAAAAGAGTGGTGGCCGAAGAATGGTCCAGTATCAGTCGTGAAACGTGTGCGAGGCTAGTAAATTCCATACAACGTAGGTGTCAAGCTATCATTAAAGCCAAGGGTTACTCCACAAAGTACTATGACTGGTGCTATGGGTCATTTCTTAATGTTTATTTGAAGAACTGGCATCTGTATGAATACAAATGTGACATAGAAAAAGGTCATTTTTGCTATAGACTCATGCAGCCTATTTTGTTCTAGCCTATATGTTCTTAAAAATATTATTTTTGTCTGGAATTGTAAATAAATCTACCAGAAATAAATTCCTTCAAAGACAATTACTATAATATAAATTTGAGTGTGCAAAATATACTGTTCTTTTCACAATATGGAACAGTATGAATAAGAAAGTGACATATTGTAAATAATTCATGTAATTTACTTCAGGCACTTAGGAAATTAATTACAATTCACCGTCCAATCTAATTTGGGCACACTCGTGTTGGCTGACTGGAAAGCTTGTAACAATAAATAACTTCCGAACCTCCGAGGTGTTCCAATGACACCAGATGATGTATAATTCATCTGTCATGACCTAAAATAATGCTCAAAAGAAAAATATGAGGTTCATATGCCCCTGTAATCCTACTGATATAAAAAAATCGACTTTACTTTAATCAATTATAAAGTGACGTAAATAAATATTAAGCATTCTGAATTAATGACTTTACCTTGACTGCATTCAGAACACGAGTACTATATAAGTATAACTTCACAGCGGCCCCAAAAACAAGTGAATCAATCCCTAAAACAATTATTTCACCAATATAATCCATGGTTTTCGTATATACTTTCCATACACAGCAAATTTATAGATATTCCATTATATAATATAAGTAAATCACATGGACACATTGCCAAATTTTACGATCGAAAATGGCATGGAAAATGGTCAATTTAGCCAATATAACAAATTTACAAGATTTCATTTTGGATCGGCTTTCACGCCTCTGTTCTGTTGTCCAAGTTTTTGGGCACAGTAGAGCACTTTAGCTATCACAGTGTGACTAAAAAGTGTTGGATGTATCCATAAAACAGAAGTAACTATTATGAGAAGGAAATAACGAAACAAATCGACGGCCACTGAGGATCTCCCCTTCCTGCCCCGGTGTGCGCCGACCCTGGCACGCAAGAAGAAGAAACCACCCTCCACGAAGAATCCACCTTCAGGATCCATCAAGCGACGAGCAACGCGCACTGGGAAGACGACCCGGAGCCAGCGATCCAAGGATCCCATGAGGAAGTTCCTCAAGGCACCTACTCGATGGTGTCCAGGCGGAAGTAATCCAGGGTGACTAGTGTTCTTTGTGTTGATGATTTGGACAGAGTGTGAATATTCTTTGTGTGTGTGTTCTTGCAGTTAGGCTCTGACGCCAGGTTATTGTTTTCAGTTGATGTTTGTTATATTTTTGTATATTGTAAAATTTGATAGCAATAAAGCTTCGGCTTTGGGTGGCTCCTTCGCTCGACGCGGGCTGCGCCCGTGCTGCCCTAGGTACACGCCTCTCGCTCGCGAGTATAAAAGGAGTGTGCTGGGGTACGGTAGCTCGAGAGCAGTTAGTGTCGAGAGAGGGAGCACCCGTGAGTTGATAATAGTCGGTCGGAGGGACAGCTGCTGTGGGTCTCTGTCCCTCCGACCGACTATTAGCAACTGGCGGGTCCTTCCGTGCTGCACCTCCCTCTTATAGAGGAGGGACGGATGCGTGTACTTCGTCGAGCACCGCCCGAGAAGGTCCGTCCACCGGGTTGTCAGCGGAGGCGACAGTTCACCACGCGAGGCCGAGGCCCCGCTCTGCTGTTTTCTTTATTAACAAGACAAAAAGAGGCAGAAGGTACAAAATGCGATACAACAAAGGGCCACTCCCTGTGGCCACGCTAGAGTCCGTATATACAATCACATTCTTCGTGTGTGGAGTCACACAATCTTCTATGGTCCAGACTGCTGCCAGTAATTCAGCGGCGGTCTCCGCTTCAATTATCGTAGCCGGGGGGTAGAATCCTTGCGCCCAGGCGAGGTTCGGCGCTGGAAGAACTGCGGCGATACTCCAGGGCGTTGAGTCTGCGTATACCTCCGGAGTGTTCGTGAGGGGTCCGGTATCCTGTGGGGTGCGAAGAAAATCATCGATCAGGAGCTTCCGAGGCCAATACGCCTCCTTAGAAAGCACGTGTTTAGGTAGGTACATGGGACACCCCATGACCCATGTCACGAATCCGGCTACCTGCTGAGACTGAAGCTCAATTGTAGTGTACAAGATAGTCGGTCTTGCACACGGTATTCGATCCAAATCACGCCTTATTGAGTAGGGTGTAACTCCTGCGCCCAAAAGTTCGCAACAAGCAGAAGAAGAAGTCCAATGCCATCATGATCCCATACGAGGAGAACAACATGGATCATTCGCTGATCGGTTCCTGTCTCGTGCGACTCTGTGTGGTTGGAAGTTCGTGTGTTCACCCACGTGGGTAATATTCGTGAGTGATCTAGTCGTAGTTTTTTTAATTTTGTGTTAAATTATCCTTTTGGGTAAGTGTTTTCGTAATTGATACAATCTTTTGAGCCCCATGTCCCTTCCCGGGAATGGGGTCAAGGACAAACCTCCGGAGTTTGCCCCTCCTGAACCTGTCCGTCAAATAGAACCAATCCTGGCAGAAACTGTTCCTATGGAGACTACATTAATCTTAAATGAAAGTGATATCCTCCAGACTGTTGCTGGTTCGACAACCTCTCAGGATGTTTTACAGCCAACGCCACCTCTTACTACCCCGAAATTGGTTCCTCGACACACATACGGTGATCACCACTCTGGCCCATATAACGTCTTTATCGTATCAACTAACCCGAAACAAATCTGTAATGCTCACCCAATGGTTTTAGGCCGTCTGTTCTACCAACATATGGTCCCGGACATTGTCGCCATAAAACGCAAGGGCCGGAATCGCGTTGAAATCCTGTTTCGAACCCGTACTGCAGCAAATTCCGTGCTCAAGCACCCACTGCTCACGGAGCGTTCCCTGTGGGCATTTATCCCATCCTCAAACGTTCATCGTGTGGGCGTCATTCGTGGCGTCGACACCACACTCACTCAAGACGAAATCCTAGAATTCATTCAGTCACCTGTCCCTGTGGTTGCCGCGCAACGAATGAATAGGAAAAAATATGCTGATGGAGTTCCGGAATATATTCCCACAGGCACCGTGAAAATTACTTTTGATTCGCAAACTCTCCCTACGAATGTATCCCTTTTCAGTGTTTATTTGGAGGTCCAAGCCTTCATATTCTCCCCTATTCTATGTCGTCGCTGTCAGCGATATGGCCACGGTAACGATAATTGCCGTTCTCGCGAACCCCGCTGTGGCACCTGTTCCCTAAACCATAATACGGTTGACTGTACACAGATCATACGTAAGTGCGTTAATTGTGGTGAAAACCACGCTGCGGGTACCCCTCGTTGCTCTGTACATCAACGACAACTCGAAATTAAGAAGCAGATGTGTCTGAAAAATAAATCCTACTTTGATATTACAAATGCGTCAAATGCGCCTCCTGTCTTCAACCCATTGTTGATGCCCCAACAATTCCCCGCTTTACCCCCCTCTCAATCTCCCCCGATTGAACCCGCCCGTAAAAGAAAATTCACTCAGGTGATCCTAGCTCCCCCAAACTGACACCACAATTAGGGTACGACCGTGCTGCGTACCTCAATATCCTACGGCCGACCCCATTTCCTTCCTCCTCACTTTCTACTTCTACCACACTTCCCTTTCCTTCTCAGCCTCAATCATCCACCTCCCACGACACCTCGGTGCGTGGTACTTTCTCCAACACCACACCTGGTTTTCCCAGTGTGCATAACCCTTCTGCAGAAGTTACCCACGATTTCGCCCAATTGTTGGAGTTATTAGGCTCCAATACTCAATGGGGTTATTTGCTTCAACGATTGCGTGACAAGGTACTACCCTTAGTTAATCTTCCTTCCGCTGACCCGCCTTGTTAAATGCGGTTATTAGAATGGAGTGTAAATAACAAACGACATGAGGTACTGTCCCCGTTATCAGGATAGTAGGCTGTCAGATATCCGCCCCCTCAATCGGATTGCCAATAATCAATCGCACCGGCACAGCTACATCAATGAAAATGGCACTGACAGATACTATCGAGATTAGAGCACAATAGTTAACAGGAAATTATTGTGGAACACACCAAAATATACGGGGGTTCATACTTACCTTTACTTACCTCTTAAATTTATCTCGGGGACTGGGTTGTCAACTGGATCACTTAAAGTATGCCCTCACAATAACCTCCACCATGATATTTAAAATGAACCACAACGAAGACGAGAAACTTTAAACTGCACAATAATTTATTTCACATAAAGAATGAATTTAACAAAAATAAAACAACAAAATCCACGTGGCAATCAGAAGCCATCGACCACATAACCATGTCCTCCTGTAGGACTGGTATACTCTACATACAATTTTTCAGCTTTCTCAAGCTCAAAATAACGTAATTAATAATGCACTTGGAATGGAAACGGGATTTGGGACGAGACACATATAGCAATTGTTTTGCGTGTTTATATACTTCATATTTTATTTATAGCCACAAGGCTATTATGTAAACGTCCTTGGCCTCTATCATACAGTTGTCCGGGCCAGCTGCAATGCACCTGCATCGTCAAAGTGGACTCACCTGTCCGTTCAACCCTAGCATAAGCGAGTTACATCAGAGCTTAGCTCTCCTTTCAAAACACGTTAAATGTCCACATCTCAACTGAAATGTTATCACGCAAATCCTTTAAATGCTCCATTCAAACACCAGTGGAATACTCTAATACTCCCAAATCATGTTTAATTGTTCAATCCACTTGCTTAATTAGCGTTGTTTAGAGTATAATAACAAAACTCTAAATGTTAATAACAAAAGTTCATTAATTATTTATAACAATAATAAATTGTTTATAACAATGTCAAACGACAATTAAAAATTTTATACACGCCTCTATTAATCCCTTTCATTACAAATTGTTATCAAAGATATTTACAAAATTATTTACAATATTAATATTGTTTATATTATTTATACAAGAAATACATTAAACCACACGTTTATCCGGTTGATAATTACTTAAATCGTGTAGATATAATCGACCAATGAAGGTTAGTTATATTTAAATGTCAAATTCAGGTTTAATAAGGTTTAATAATTATTATTAATATTTGTGACGGTAACCTCCATTCAAAATCTTCATCTCAAATTATTTAACACTCTTGTTAACTTTAACAGTATCTTCACATGAATAACTTTCAAAGAACCAGGACAATACATTCAGCGGAAAAATACTTCGCTCAAAACGCACAAAATTGCTCAACAATAGGCCCAGAATTCATCATATATCTTCATATATATGGCATCAAAATCTTCCAAATTACATACAAAAACCTCCACTCATAAATTCAACAACTTCATTTATTACTGTGGGAACCTCCTTCATTATTCAAGGGCATTACTCATCAGCGACTTTTACAGGTCCACTGAACTAACGATTATACATCCATTGTTCCTCTTTAAAAATTCTTATATTCATCAATTGTATTAATGTCTGTTATTATTTAACCTTCGTGGGTTTCATTCATGAATCGATATGAAGTAAAAATTTGCCAATCACAAATAAATTTAATAGCAAATACGATTAGACACTCCTCCATGGTCTATCAAATTTGAGATTAATATCTTCAAAGTAATGCAGTATAAAAATACTATCTTTAATCAAAGTTCATCTAAACTGCATAAATAGTCGAATAGAATACAATTAGACTGTGGAATGCAAACATTATTGTTCCAATCTATAATTGAGAAAAACTCCTATCAAATGTTCATTACTATAGTGTATTCAATAAATCGTAATCAAAGTTCATATTTCATAAAATTGTCTATAATGCAATGATAAATGTCTATGTTGCAATCATGTTCATAAGACGACTAGTATTTCAAAGATCGTCGATAACGTATTAGATTTTAACGCTCTAAAATCATTTAATTATTCTTCTTTCTTGAGGATGACAGAAAATTGGTGAAAGTAATCTACTGAATAGAATTACTTTAATAAAGTTGACACGCTGTCTGAATTCAAATCTGCCATAGCAAATCATTAACTTCACAGTCAAATCGTGACTACAAAAATATGCAAATTACTGAAAGAATCTAAATTATCAGTCTCAACTGATCCAAAATTATTTAACTATGCCAATGACATAACAATGTCTCAATAAATCGTAGAAAAAGGCATAAATCATCGAAGTGTACTGAGTACAGAAATGTCAAGCAAGAAAATGGGGCAAAAATATGGGAAAATGGTTGCTCAGATATCGCTACATGACTCAAATAATACAAGAAACGTTCACGACTACCTTATCTGTTGATTGAAGTTCTAGAGGAAAGTTTTCAAAGAAAACTGCTGTTGGTTCCAATTCACCAGCGTAAAGATGTGCTCCGTCCTCGAACCTGGAATCAGCGTCCTCGGAGAATCGAACTGCTTCCTCCTCCGGAAATTGCACTGCTCCATGTATACGAAAGACATCCTTCTGGCAAAACTCTTCTTTATGAGCCGGGTCCACCCTGGCCTCTCTTGAAAGTTCCCTGAAGTTCCAGTCGTAATTCGCCATGAAGTTTTTTGCAGTTATTTCCGCAGAAATATTCATAATCGTGGAGTATGATGATATTTCCACTGTCATCTGATATAATTCAGCGATGGATTCACGATGCATGAGTGTAGTTGGATGTTCACTACATGCTCGCTTTTGTAGAAAGACGATTAACGAAGTTCCATGCTGTTACTTCACTCCATCGATATATGTCCCAATTGCATTAAAGCCTTAGCCTTCCATCTCAACTTCTGTTATAATCATTGAAAGCACTGCAAGATTATAATGTTCCATAGTAAAATGTATTGTTGTAACACCAAACGTATTCTCCACGATCACGGTTGCGATGCACGTGTCAGCCGTAGTGTAAAATGCAGAATTTTAAAAGTGCTTCTCAGGTGGCGAGAAAATCACTTTTGTCTGCAGCCTTAAAGTGTCAATATCTTTCAAAGTATAACTGTGAAATTGTTCAAATGTTCTACACACCTCAATGTTGTACTGCCCAATTGAATTATAATAAAGGCAGAAGTTAACTCTTTATATCTTATCTGGTAGAAACGTTAATGTGAGCGTTACAACTTCACCTAGTTTCGAACAGCGTAAAATGGAACTGCTCCGTGTTCGTTCGATGCGCCGGGCTTTAACCACACGCTAAAGACAACTTGCTTCACTTATTCACTCGACAATGACTATCTGACATCAGAAATATATATGCGGTATGAGAGATATGAGAGATATGAGAGAATATGAGAGCTCCTCTATCCTGTGCACGACCTTTTATCAACTTCTTAAGGGGCGTATCCATCCCTTCCATAGCTCGTTGCTCCGTCATTGCTAGAAGTTTTAACTTTGGCTATACTTGACGGATTTTCAAATTTCAAAAACACAAAATTAATTTCTTCAAAATTCCAAATCAATGCCATAACTGAAAATAGTTTTCCACAAACCTGCATGCCAAAAGCAATCAAATATCGTAGTTTCAGCAATCTCCGTCTTCCTTCCAAACTATCGTTCATTGGTTCGAGTCTCTCCTCCAATAGCGTAACTTCTTCCTTAGCACAATACCTTGTTTCCTGCGACTGCGTCGTAAATGTCAGATCTTTCTCGAACAAAATCATGACGTCACCAAGAATCTCAGCTCAATCAGCCTACTTGCATGAAATCTGCGTCATCCGTGCCTACGTCATGAATATCCACGTCACAACTATGACATTCATAACTTTATTCATTTATGCCAATACAGCCATCGTGGTCTCAGTATAATTCAATTTACGGGGGCATTCTCCCTTCACCACGTTTTAAAAACAGTTGCAAATTGTTTTTAAACTCTGTGTTATAAATATCTCAATTCACTTGAACACGAAATTGAATTATTATTGGCTTACTCTTGGATAATATTTCTTCTATGTTCCTTAATCATAAGTCTCTTCTTCTCTGGGTTGTGTGTGGCTAATGCATTCTCTCCTTTCTACTTTCTCTTCTGTTCTGTATTCCTGTTTTCTAAGTTCTGCTGTTTTGTAGAAGGACCAGGATCGATCACTACATCCTGTCTTTTCTTTTGGTTTTCAGCTTCCTTCTCTCGTAATTCCTTCAGATACTGCTGACTTTCTTGATACTTGTCGGGTGTCATAACCTGACCTTGAGAATTCTGATTCTGATTCTGATACTGGTTATTTCGATTGTAGTTTCTATTATAACCATTGTTATAGTATCTACCTCTTCCGTTGTTATAATTCCCTCTATTATTATTCCAGCCTCGTCTTTGCTGATATGGACGGTAACCTTGGGATCTGTTGTTGCGGAAATAATTATTCCTGTGAGGACCTACATTTTCAGTTTTTTTTTCATCAGGCTTATCAGTTTGCTGCACTTGATCCATGTAGACTGTATTTACGTCTTTGAATTCGTGCCTCTGACTTTTTTGTACTAAATTTGGCATTGGACTCGTGTAGTCAAGCCTTCTCAATAATTCGTCCATACTGGTCAAATCTCTGATATTTGACGATATGATCAGTCTTCTTACTTCCACAGGCAGCATACGTGAAATCGCATCTATCAACTGCTCTGTTGACAATGGGGGTTGCAAAAATCTCAAGCGTGATAACTGACTCGTGAAGAAATCAGCGTACCGTGTTGGAAGAGTACCTGAATACTTCCTCGAGTATACCTCAGCTCTTAATGAATTCTGAGCTTCTATTGACCAGAATCGTTTTATCAGTGCCTCTGCAAATTCGTCAAAATTGCTGAAAGTGTACCGAAATGCTCTAAACCATTCAAGGGGTCCTCCAGCTAGAAATCTTTCTACGATTCTCATCTCTCTCTCTCTAGGAATGTGGGATTCAATGAAATAGTCTTTAAGGTTCCTGATATATTCAATCGGTGTGAGACTATCAGTGTTGCTAAATTTTTGAGGTTTGTCTTCAAAATTCCGGATGACTGTCACATTTCTCGGATATGAATCCATATAATGTTTCCCACTATCACGATACTTCCATTCAGGTTCAATATTCCTATCTTCTTCTTCTTCCCTGAATCTGGATATACGTTCCTCAGGACTAATATCTCTCTCTTCTGTGGCAAGGTTACATCTTCTTACGTAATTTCTATCCTCTTCACCAGTCAATCCTTCAATATCCTTGTCTGTGATTTCCGTGATGACTTTTCTAATCAACTCTTCCTTATAGGTTTCCATCATGCTAGCTTCTCCTAGTTTCAAATTCTGCAGTTTGCTCGTAGTTTCATTAACATCAGAGACAACCTTATGAATTTGTTCCTCTAACGCAGTTTTTAATGCTTGCACGTCCTGACCCATTTGAGTTCTATCTTCTACCTGCTTTTCGGATAGCGAATCCATCCTTACATTCAAGTCTTTCCTAATCTGAACTACTTCATTATTTATGTCTACTTGTGTACTGGCAAGTTTTCTTTCAATTCGCTCCTGAATCTGATCTACATGTTCCCCACTTGACCTGTTCCATTCATCTTTCCAAACCGTTACATTTGCAGTTAACATTTCCGCGATATCTACTTCAATGTCTTCCTTAAGTAAACGATTGTGATCTAATACTTGGGTTCTCATGACCTCTACATCGTATTTTAAGCCAGCTAAAGACTCGTCAACTAATCGAGTTGTTAATGCACTAATGTTACGAGTACAAAGCGTTTTTGAAGTTTCAATTTCTTCCCTAACTTTGTTAACATCAGTCTGAACTTTAGCAATGTCTACAAAAACAGTATTGACTTCTACTTGTATCTTATTGATATCGCTTTGCATATCATTAACATCTGAATGAATATTATTGATGTCTACTTGAACATTTGACACATCAGTTCGAGCATTTCTAACCTCTCTTTGAACTTCCTCTACTTTGTCTTGTACAGTAGCAACATCATTCCTAACAACAATTACTTCAGCTCTAGCACATGAAATATCACCCCGGACATTAGCAACATCAAGATTCAACATAGTAAGATCTTTCTGTACCTTAGAAACATCTATTTTAACATCAGACACATCTTTGTGAATGTCACTTACAGCATTCTCGATTCCCTGGGTACTGATCTGTAAACGCGACACATTATTTTCTAGGTTTGCAGAACTGGTCTGAAGAACTTTCAAACTTTCATCCATTCTACTAGCATTCTCCTCCATCATCTGCTTCATACTGCTATTCATGCTAGCTTTCATCTCCTCCAACATCATTCTCAGACTCTCATCTGCCATTTCAATAATATTTCAATAATAAACTGCTTTAGGGACATACATCAAACAGAGCAAAATAACAACATCTGAGCAACATTTTTCACCATATATAAATTTGAGCAATTTTCTGTCTTAAATCTAACTTATAATTACCTTATAATTAACCTTCGTAGACACTTCATGTTGAAATAAACTCAAGCACATGTTCAAGTTTCTTTGGTTCATATTAAAATATCCTAACACAAATAATTTACATTTACAATCCAAATAGTTTAATTTTATCTTTAATATGACTACACATGTCATAAGCCGGTCAAATAAAATAAGATTCCAGATCATAGGCGATTTTTCTAAGTTTCCAGCCTATTTAACCTCTCCCAAGTTGTATAAGATCTGATCTTTTCTGAGTGTAATTTTCCTAATACAACACAACATTTTATCCCTATATAATCACACTCTAAAATTCTACAATTGGCTAAGACATCTAACAAAGAATCAACCTCTTTATTTGAGTCTTCACAATCCCTTTGACATCGATAACTTGGTAATCCAATGTTATTCGAACACTCCACAAAAATTGCGGTGCCAATTCTACTGCAATAACTTGGTAATCCAATGTTTTGCTGATCGTGCCAATCGAGCCCCACACGTTGATTGCGCCAATCCTACTGGTGTTCAACCTGGTAATCCAGTTTTGTTGAACATGCCCCACGTTATAGGGTAGTAGGCTGTCAGATATCCGCCCCCTCAATCGGATTGCCAATAATCAATCGCACCGGCACAGCTACATCAATGAAAATGGCACTGACAGATACTATCGAGATTAGAGCACAATAGTTAACAGGAAATTATTGTGGAACACACCAAAATATACGGGGGTTCATACTTACCTTTACTTACCTCTTAAATTTATCTCGGGGACTGGGTTGTCAACTGGATCACTTAAAGTATGCCCTCACAATAACTTCCACCATGATATTTAAAATGAACCACAACGAAGACGAGAAACTTTAAACTGCACAATAATTTATTTCACATAAAGAATGAATTTAACAAAAATAAAACAACAAAATCCACGTGGCAATCAGAAGCCATCGACCACATAACCATGTCCTCCTGTAGGACTGGTATACTCTACATACAATTTTTCAGCTTTCTCAAGCTCAAAATAACGTAATTAATAATGCACTTGGAATGGAAACGGGATTTGGGACGAGACACATATAGCAATTGTTTTGCGTGTTTATATACTTCATATTTTGTTATAGCCACAAGGCTATTATGTAAACGTCCTTGGCCTCTATCATACAGTTGTCCGGGCCAGCTGCAATGCACCTGCATCGTCAAAGTGGACTCACCTGTCCGTTCAACCCTAGCATAAGCGAGTTACATCAGAGCTTAGCTCTCCTTTCAAAACACGTTAAATGTCCACATCTCAACTGAAATGTTATCACGCAAATCCTTTAAATGCTCCATTCAAACACCAGTGGAATACTCTAATACTCCCAAATCATGTTTAATTGTTCAATCCACTTGCTTAATTAGCGTTGTTTAGAGTATAATAACAAAACTCTAAATGTTAATAACAAAAGTTCATTAATTATTTATAACAATAATAAATTGTTTATAACAATGTCAAACGACAATTAAAAATTTTATACACGCCTCTATTAATCCCTTTCATTACAAATTGTTATCAAAGATATTTACAAAATTATTTACAATATTAATATTGTTTATATTATTTATACAAGAAATACATTAAACCACACGTTTATACGGTTGATAATTACTTAAATCGTGTAGATATAATCGACCAATGAAGGTTAGTTATATTTAAATGTCAAATTCAGGTTTAATAAGGTTTAATAATTATTATTAATATTTGTGACGGTAACCTCCATTCAAAATCTTCATCTCAAATTATTTAACACTCTTGTTAACTTTAACAGTATCTTCACATGAATAACTTTCAAAGAACCAGGACAATACATTCAGCGGAAAAATACTTCGCTCAAAACGCACAAAATTGCTCAACAATAGGCCCAGAATTCATCATATATCTTCATATATATGGCATCAAAATCTTCCAAATTACATACAAAAACCTCCACTCATAAATTCAACAACTTCATTTATTACTGTGGGAACCTCCTTCATTATTCAAGGGCATTACTCATCAGCGACTTTTACAGGTCCACTGAACTAACGATTATACATCCATTGTTCCTCTTTAAAAATTCTTATATTCATCAATTGTATTAATGTCTGTTATTATTTAACCTTCGTGGGTTTCATTCATGAATCGATATGAAGTAAAAATTTGCCAATCACAAATAAATTTAATAGCAAATACGATTAGACACTCCTCCATGGTCTATCAAATTTGAGATTAATATCTTCAAAGTAATGCAGTATAAAAATACTATCTTTAATCAAAGTTCATCTAAACTGCATAAATAGTCGAATAGAATACAATTAGACTGTGGAATGCAAACATTATTGTTCCAATCTATAATTGAGAAAAACTCCTATCAAATGTTCATTACTATAGTGTATTCAATAAATCGTAATCAAAGTTCATATTTCATAAAATTGTCTATAATGCAATGATAAATGTCTATGTTGCAATCATGTTCATAAGACGACTAGTATTTCAAAGATCGTCGATAACGTATTAGATTTTAACGCTCTAAAATCATTTAATTATTCTTCTTTCTTGAGGATGACAGAAAATTGGTGAAAGTAATCTACTGAATAGAATTACTTTAATAAAGTTGACACGCTGTCTGAATTCAAATCTGCCATAGCAAATCATTAACTTTACAGTCAAATCGTGACTACAAAAATATGCAAATTACTGAAAGAATCTAAATTATCAGTCTCAACTGATCCAAAATTATTTAACTATGCCAATGACATAACAATGTCTCAATAAATCGTAGAAAAAGGCATAAATCATCGAAGTGTACTGAGTACAGAAATGTCAAGCAAGAAAATGGGGCAAAAAATATGGGAAAATGGTTGCTCAGATATCGCTACATGACTCAAATAATACAAGAAACGTTCACGACTACCTTATCTGTTGATTGAAGTTCTAGAGGAAAGTTTTCAAAGAAAACTGCTGTTGGTTCCAATTCACCAGCGTAAAGATGTGCTCCGTCCTCGAACCTGGAATCAGCGTCCTCGGAGAATCGAACTGCTTCCTCCTCCGGAAATTGCACTGCTCCATGTATACGAAAGACATCCTTCTGGCAAAACTCTTCTTTATGAGCCGGGTCCACCCTGGCCTCTCTTGAAAGTTCCCTGAAGTTCCAGTCGTAATTCGCCATGAAGTTTTTTGCAGTTATTTCCGCAGAAATATTCATAATCGTGGAGTATGATGATATTTCCACTGTCATCTGATATAATTCAGCGATGGATTCACGATGCATGAGTGTAGTTGGATGTTCACTACATGCTCGCTTTTGTAGAAAGACGATTAACGAAGTTCCATGCTGTTACTTCACTCCATCGATATATGTCCCAATTGCATTAAAGCCTTAGCCTTCCATCTCATCTTCTGTTATAATCATTGAAAGCACTGCAAGATTATAATGTTCCATAGTAAAATGTATTGTTGTAACACCAAACGTATTCTCCACGATCACGGTTGCGATGCACGTGTCAGCCGTAGTGTAAAATGTAGAATTTTAAAAGTGCTTCTCAGGTGGCGAGAAAATCACTTTTGTCTGCAGCCTTAAAGTGTCAATATCTTTCAAAGTATAACTGTGAAATTGTTCAAATGTTCTACACACCTCAATGTTGTACTGCCCAATTGAATTATAATAAAGGCAGAAGTTAACTCTTTATATCTTATCTGGTAGAAACGTTAATGTGAGCGTTACAACTTCACCTAGTTTCGAACAGCGTAAAATGGAACTGCTCCGTGTTCGTTCGATGCGCCGGGCTTTAACCACACGCTAAAGACAACTTGCTTCACTTATTCACTCGACAATGACTATCTGACATCAGAAATATATATGCGGTATGAGAGATATGAGAGATATGAGAGAATATGAGAGCTCCTCTATCCTGTGCACGACCTTTTATCAACTTCTTAAGGGGCGTATCCATCCCTTCCATAGCTCGTTGCTCCGTCATTGCTAGAAGTTTTAACTTTGGCTATACTTGACGGATTTTCAAATTTCAAAAACACAAAATTAATTTCTTCAAAATTCCAAATCAATGCCATAACTGAAAATAGTTTTCCACAAACCTGCATGCCAAAAGCAATCAAATATCGTAGTTTCAGCAATCTCCGTCTTCCTTCCAAACTATCGTTCATTGGTTCGAGTCTCTCCTCCAATAGCGTAACTTCTTCCTTAGCACAATACCTTGTTTCCTGCGACTGCGTCGTAAATGTCAGATCTTTCTCGAACAAAATCATGACGTCACCAAGAATCTCAGCTCAATCAGCCTACTTGCATGAAATCTGCGTCATCCGTGCCTACGTCATGAATATCCACGTCACAACTATGACATTCATAACTTTATTCATTTATGCCAATACAGCCATCGTGGTCTCAGTATAATTCAATTTACGGGGGCATTCTCCCTTCACCACGTTTTAAAAACAGTTGCAAATTGTTTTTAAACTCTGTGTTATAAATATCTCAATTCACTTGAACACGAAATTGAATTATTATTGGCTTACTCTTGGATAATATTTCTTCTATGTTCCTTAATCATAAGTCTCTTCTTCTCTGGGTTGTGTGTGGCTAATGCATTCTCTCCTTTCTACTTTCTCTTCTGTTCTGTATTCCTGTTTTCTAAGTTCTGCTGTTTTGTAGAAGGACCAGGATCGATCACTACATCCTGTCTTTTCTTTTGGTTTTCAGCTTCCTTCTCTCGTAATTCCTTCAGATACTGCTGACTTTCTTGATACTTGTCGGGTGTCATAACCTGACCTTGAGAATTCTGATTCTGATTCTGATACTGGTTATTTCGATTGTAGTTTCTATTATAACCATTGTTATAGTATCTACCTCTTCCGTTGTTATAATTCCCTCTATTATTATTCCAGCCTCGTCTTTGCTGATATGGACGGTAACCTTGGGATCTGTTGTTGCGGAAATAATTATTCCTGTGAGGACCTACATTTTCAGTTTTTTTTTCATCAGGCTTATCAGTTTGCTGCACTTGATCCATGTAGACTGTATTTACGTCTTTGAATTCGTGCCTCTGACTTTTTTGTACTAAATTTGGCATTGGACTCGTGTAGTCAAGCCTTCTCAATAATTCGTCCATACTGGTCAAATCTCTGATATTTGACGATATGATCAGTCTTCTTACTTCCACAGGCAGCATACGTGAAATCGCATCTATCAACTGCTCTGTTGACAATGGGGGTTGCAAAAATCTCAAGCGTGATAACTGACTCGTGAAGAAATCAGCGTACCGTGTTGGAAGAGTACCTGAATACTTCCTCGAGTATACCTCAGCTCTTAATGAATTCTGAGCTTCTATTGACCAGAATCGTTTTATCAGTGCCTCTGCAAATTCGTCAAAATTGCTGAAAGTGTACCGAAATGCTCTAAACCATTCAAGGGGTCCTCCAGCTAGAAATCTTTCTACGATTCTCATCTCTCTCTCTCTAGGAATGTGGGATTCAATGAAATAGTCTTTAAGGTTCCTGATATATTCAATCGGTGTGAGACTATCAGTGTTGCTAAATTTTTGAGGTTTGTCTTCAAAATTCCGGATGACTGTCACATTTCTCGGATATGAATCCATATAATGTTTCCCACTATCACGATACTTCCATTCAGGTTCAATATTCCTATCTTCTTCTTCTTCCCTGAATCTGGATATACGTTCCTCAGGACTAATATCTCTCTCTTCTGTGGCAAGGTTACATCTTCTTACGTAATTTCTATCCTCTTCACCAGTCAATCCTTCAATATCCTTGTCTGTGATTTCCGTGATGACTTTTCTAATCAACTCTTCCTTATAGGTTTCCATCATGCTAGCTTCTCCTAGTTTCAAATTCTGCAGTTTGCTCGTAGTTTCATTAACATCAGAGACAACCTTATGAATTTGTTCCTCTAACGCAGTTTTTAATGCTTGCACGTCCTGACCCATTTGAGTTCTATCTTCTACCTGCTTTTCGGATAGCGAATCCATCCTTACATTCAAGTCTTTCCTAATCTGAACTACTTCATTATTTATGTCTACTTGTGTACTGGCAAGTTTTCTTTCAATTCGCTCCTGAATCTGATCTACATGTTCCCCACTTGACCTGTTCCATTCATCTTTCCAAACCGTTACATTTGCAGTTAACATTTCCGCGATATCTACTTCAATGTCTTCCTTAAGTAAACGATTGTGATCTAATACTTGGGTTCTCATGACCTCTACATCGTATTTTAAGCCAGCTAAAGACTCGTCAACTAATCGAGTTGTTAATGCACTAATGTTACGAGTACAAAGCGTTTTTGAAGTTTCAATTTCTTCCCTAACTTTGTTAACATCAGTCTGAACTTTAGCAATGTCTACAAAAACAGTATTGACTTCTACTTGTATCTTATTGATATCGCTTTGCATATCATTAACATCTGAATGAATATTATTGATGTCTACTTGAACATTTGACACATCAGTTCGAGCATTTCTAACCTCTCTTTGAACTTCCTCTACTTTGTCTTGTACAGTAGCAACATCATTCCTAACAACAATTACTTCAGCTCTAGCACATGAAATATCACCCCGGACATTAGCAACATCAAGATTCAACATAGTAAGATCTTTCTGTACCTTAGAAACATCTATTTTAACATCAGACACATCTTTGTGAATGTCACTTACAGCATTCTCGATTCCCTGGGTACTGATCTGTAAACGCGACACATTATTTTCTAGGTTTGCAGAACTGGTCTGAAGAACTTTCAAACTTTCATCCATTCTACTAGCATTCTCCTCCATCATCTGCTTCATACTGCTATTCATGCTAGCTTTCATCTCCTCCAACATCATTCTCAGACTCTCATCTGCCATTTCAATAATATTTCAATAATAAACTGCTTTAGGGACATACATCAAACAGAGCAAAATAACAACATCTGAGCAACATTTTTCACCATATATAAATTTGAGCAATTTTCTGTCTTAAATCTAACTTATAATTACCTTATAATTAACCTTCGTAGACACTTCATGTTGAAATAAACTCAAGCACATGTTCAAGTTTCTTTGGTTCATATTAAAATATCCTAACACAAATAATTTACATTTACAATCCAAATAGTTTAATTTTATCTTTAATATGACTACACATGTCATAAGCCGGTCAAATAAAATAAGATTCCAGATCATAGGCGATTTTTCTAAGTTTCCAGCCTATTTAACCTCTCCCAAGTTGTATAAGATCTGATCTTTTCTGAGTGTAATTTTCCTAATACAACACAACATTTTATCCCTATATAATCACACTCTCAAATTCTACAATTGGCTAAGACATCTAACAAAGAATCAACCTCTTTATTTGAGTCTTCACAATCCCTTTGACATCGATAACTTGGTAATCCAATGTTATTCGAACACTCCACAAAAATTGCGGTGCCAATTCTACTGCAATAACTTGGTAATCCAATGTTTTGCTGATCGTGCCAATCGAGCCCCACACGTTGATTGCGCCAATCCTACTGGTGTTCAACCTGGTAATCCAGTTTTGTTGAACATGCCCCACGTTATAGGGTAGTAGGCTGTCAGATATCCGCCCCCTCAATCGGATTGCCAATAATCAATCGCACCGGCACAGCTACATCAATGAAAATGGCACTGACAGATACTATCGAGATTAGAGCACAATAGTTAACAGGAAATTATTGTGGAACACACCAAAATATACGGGGGTTCATACTTACCTTTACTTACCTCTTAAATTTATCTCGGGGACTGGGTTGTCAACTGGATCACTTAAAGTATGCCCTCACAATAACTTCCACCATGATATTTAAAATGAACCACAACGAAGACGAGAAACTTTAAACTGCACAATAATTTATTTCACATAAAGAATGAATTTAACAAAAATAAAACAACAAAATCCACGTGGCAATCAGAAGCCATCGACCACATAACCATGTCCTCCTGTAGGACTGGTATACTCTACATACAATTTTTCAGCTTTCTCAAGCTCAAAATAACGTAATTAATAATGCACTTGGAATGGAAACGGGATTTGGGACGAGACACATATAGCAATTGTTTTGCGTGTTTATATACTTCATATTTTTTTATAGCCACAAGGCTATTATGTAAACGTCCTTGGCCTCTATCATACAGTTGTCCGGGCCAGCTGCAATGCACCTGCATCGTCAAAGTGGACTCACCTGTCCGTTCAACCCTAGCATAAGCGAGTTACATCAGAGCTTAGCTCTCCTTTCAAAACACGTTAAATGTCCACATCTCAACTGAAATGTTATCACGCAAATCCTTTAAATGCTCCATTCAAACACCAGTGGAATACTCTAATACTCCCAAATCATGTTTAATTGTTCAATCCACTTGCTTAATTAGCGTTGTTTAGAGTATAATAACAAAACTCTAAATGTTAATAACAAAAGTTCATTAATTATTTATAACAATAATAAATTGTTTATAACAATGTCAAACGACAATTAAAAATTTTATACACGCCTCTATTAATCCCTTTCATTACAAATTGTTATCAAAGATATTTACAAAATTATTTACAATATTAATATTGTTTATATTATTTATACAAGAAATACATTAAACCACACGTTTATCCGGTTGATAATTACTTAAATCGTGTAGATATAATCGACCAATGAAGGTTAGTTATATTTAAATGTCAAATTCAGGTTTAATAAGGTTTAATAATTATTATTAATATTTGTGACGGTAACCTCCATTCAAAATCTTCATCTCAAATTATTTAACACTCTTGTTAACTTTAACAGTATCTTCACATGAATAACTTTCAAAGAACCAGGACAATACATTCAGCGGAAAAATACTTCGCTCAAAACGCACAAAATTGCTCAACAATAGGCCCAGAATTCATCATATATCTTCATATATATGGCATCAAAATCTTCCAAATTACATACAAAAACCTCCACTCATAAATTCAACAACTTCATTTATTACTGTGGGAACCTCCTTCATTATTCAAGGGCATTACTCATCAGCGACTTTTACAGGTCCACTGAACTAACGATTATACATCCATTGTTCCTCTTTAAAAATTCTTATATTCATCAATTGTATTAATGTCTGTTATTATTTAACCTTCGTGGGTTTCATTCATGAATCGATATGAAGTAAAAATTTGCCAATCACAAATAAATTTAATAGCAAATACGATTAGACACTCCTCCATGGTCTATCAAATTTGAGATTAATATCTTCAAAGTAATGCAGTATAAAAATACCAAATTTTAATCAAAGTTCATCTAAACTGCATAAATAGTCGAATAGAATACAATTAGACTGTGGAATGCAAACATTATTGTTCCAATCTATAATTGAGAAAAACTCCTATCAAATGTTCATTACTATAGTGTATTCAATAAATCGTAATCAAAGTTCATATTTCATAAAATTGTCTATAATGCAATGATAAATGTCTATGTTGCAATCATGTTCATAAGACGACTAGTATTTCAAAGATCGTCGATAACGTATTAGATTTTAACGCTCTAAAATCATTTAATTATTCTTCTTTCTTGAGGATGACAGAAAATTGGTGAAAGTAATCTACTGAATAGAATTACTTTAATAAAGTTGACACGCTGTCTGAATTCAAATCTGCCATAGCAAATCATTAACTTTACAGTCAAATCGTGACTACAAAAATATGCAAATTACTGAAAGAATCTAAATTATCAGTCTCAACTGATCCAAAATTATTTAACTATGCCAATGACATAACAATGTCTCAATAAATCGTAGAAAAAGGCATAAATCATCGAAGTGTACTGAGTACAGAAATGTCAAGCAAGAAAATGGGGCAAAAAATATGGGAAAATGGTTGCTCAGATATCGCTACATGACTCAAATAATACAAGAAACGTTCACGACTACCTTATCTGTTGATTGAAGTTCTAGAGGAAAGTTTTCAAAGAAAACTGCTGTTGGTTCCAATTCACCAGCGTAAAGATGTGCTCCGTCCTCGAACCTGGAATCAGCGTCCTCGGAGAATCGAACTGCTTCCTCCTCCGGAAATTGCACTGCTCCATGTATACGAAAGACATCCTTCTGGCAAAACTCTTCTTTATGAGCCGGGTCCACCCTGGCCTCTCTTGAAAGTTCCCTGAAGTTCCAGTCGTAATTCGCCATGAAGTTTTTTGCAGTTATTTCCGCAGAAATATTCATAATCGTGGAGTATGATGATATTTCCACTGTCATCTGATATAATTCAGCGATGGATTCACGATGCATGAGTGTAGTTGGATGTTCACTACATGCTCGCTTTTGTAGAAAGACGATTAACGAAGTTCCATGCTGTTACTTCACTCCATCGATATATGTCCCAATTGCATTAAAGCCTTAGCCTTCCATCTCATCTTCTGTTATAATCATTGAAAGCACTGCAAGATTATAATGTTCCATAGTAAAATGTATTGTTGTAACACCAAACGTATTCTCCACGATCACGGTTGCGATGCACGTGTCAGCCGTAGTGTAAAATGTAGAATTTTAAAAGTGCTTCTCAGGTGGCGAGAAAATCACTTTTGTCTGCAGCCTTAAAGTGTCAATATCTTTCAAAGTATAACTGTGAAATTGTTCAAATGTTCTACACACCTCAATGTTGTACTGCCCAATTGAATTATAATAAAGGCAGAAGTTAACTCTTTATATCTTATCTGGTAGAAACGTTAATGTGAGCGTTACAACTTCACCTAGTTTCGAACAGCGTAAAATGGAACTGCTCCGTGTTCGTTCGATGCGCCGGGCTTTAACCACACGCTAAAGACAACTTGCTTCACTTATTCACTCGACAATGACTATCTGACATCAGAAATATATATGCGGTATGAGAGATATGAGAGATATGAGAGAATATGAGAGCTCCTCTATCCTGTGCACGACCTTTTATCAACTTCTTAAGGGGCGTATCCATCCCTTCCATAGCTCGTTGCTCCGTCATTGCTAGAAGTTTTAACTTTGGCTATACTTGACGGATTTTCAAATTTCAAAAACACAAAATTAATTTCTTCAAAATTCCAAATCAATGCCATAACTGAAAATAGTTTTCCACAAATCTGCATGCCAAAAGCAATCAAATATCGTAGTTTCAGCAATCTCCGTCTTCCTTCCAAACTATCGTTCATTGGTTCGAGTCTCTCCTCCAATAGCGTAACTTCTTCCTTAGCACAATACCTTGTTTCCTGCGACTGCGTCGTAAATGTCAGATCTTTCTCGAACAAAATCATGACGTCACCAAGAATCTCAGCTCAATCAGCCTACTTGCATGAAATCTGCGTCATCCGTGCCTACGTCATGAATATCCACGTCACAACTATGACATTCATAACTTTATTCATTTATGCCAATACAGCCATCGTGGTCTCAATATAATTCAATTTACGTGGGCATTCTCCCTTCACCACGTTTTAAAAACAGTTGCAAATTGTTTTTAAACTCTGTGTTATAAATATCTCAATTCACTTGAACACGAAATTGAATTATTATTGGCTTACTCTTGGATAATATTTCTTCTATGTTCCTTAATCATAAGTCTCTTCTTCTCTGGGTTGTGTGTGGCTAATGCATTCTCTCCTTTCTACTTTCTCTTCTGTTCTGTATTCCTGTTTTCTAAGTTCTGCTGACTTGTAGAAGGACCAGGATCGATCACTACATCCTGTCTTTTCTTTTGGTTTTCAGCTTCCTTCTCTCGTAATTCCTTCAGATACTGCTGACTTTCTTGATACTTGTCGGGTGTCATAACCTGACCTTGAGAATTCTGATTCTGATTCTGATACTGGTTATTTCGATTGTAGTTTCTATTATAACCATTGTTATAGTATCTACCTCTTCCGTTGTTATAATTCCCTCTATTATTATTCCAGCCTCGTCTTTGCTGATATGGACGGTAACCTTGGGATCTGTTGTTGCGGAAATAATTATTCCTGTGAGGACCTACATTTTCAGTTTTTTTTTCATCAGGCTTATCAGTTTGCTGCACTTGATCCATGTAGACTGTATTTACGTCTTTGAATTCGTGCCTCTGACTTTTTTGTACTAAATTTGGCATTGGACTCGTGTAGTCAAGCCTTCTCAATAATTCGTCCATACTGGTCAAATCTCTGATATTCGACGATATGATCAGTCTTCTTACTTCCACAGGCAGCATACGTGAAATCGCATCTATCAACTGCTCTGTTGACAATGGGGGTTGCAAAAATCTCAAGCGTGATAACTGACTCGTGAAGAAATCAGCGTACCGTGTTGGAAGAGTACCTGAATACTTCCTCGAGTATACCTCAGCTCTTAATGAATTCTGAGCTTCTATTGACCAGAATCGTTTTATCAGTGCCTCTGCAAATTCGTCAAAATTGCTGAAAGTGTACCGAAATGCTCTAAACCATTCAAGGGGTCCTCCAACTAGAAATCTTTCTACGATTCTCATCTCTCTCTCTCTAGGAATGTGGGATTCAATGAAATAGTCTTTAAGGTTCCTGATATATTCAATCGGTGTGAGACTATCAGTGTTGCTAAATTTTTGAGGTTTGTCTTCAAAATTCCGGATGACTGTCACATTTCTCGGATATGAATCCATATAATGTTTCCCACTATCACGATACTTCCATTCAGGTTCAATATTCCTATCTTCTTCTTCTTCCCTGAATCTGGATATACGTTCCTCAGGACTAATATCTCGCTCTTCTGTGGCAAGGTTACATCTTCTTACGTAATTTCTATCCTCTTCACCAGTCAATCCTTCAATATCCTTGTCTGTGATTTCCGTGATGACTTTTCTAATCAACTCTTCCTTATAGGTTTCCATCATGCTAGCTTCTCCTAGTTTCAAATTCTGCAGTTTGCTCGTAGTTTCATTAACATCAGAGACAACCTTATGAATTTGTTCCTCTAACGCAGTTTTTAATGCTTGCACGTCCTGACCCATTTGAGTTCTATCTTCTACCTGCTTTTCGGATAGCGAATCCATCCTTACATTCAAGTCTTTCCTAATCTGAACTACTTCATTATTTATGTCTACTTGTGTACTGGCAAGTTTTCTTTCAATTCGCTCCTGAATCTGATCTACATGTTCCCCACTTGACCTGTTCCATTCATCTTTCCAAACCGTTACATTTGCAGTTAACATTTCCGCGATATCTACTTCAATGTCTTCCTTAAGTAAACGATTGTGATCTAATACTTGGGTTCTCATGACCTCTACATCGTATTTTAAGCCAGCTAAAGAAGCTGTTGTCCTAACAGACTCGTCAACTAATCGAGTTGTTAATGCACTAATGTTACGAGTACAAAGCGTTTTTGAAGTTTCAATTTCTTCCCTAACTTTGTTAACATCAGTCTGAACTTTAGCAATGTCTACAAAAACAGTATTGACTTCTACTTGTATCTTATTGATATCGCTTTGCATATCATTAACATCTGAATGAATATTATTGATGTCTACTTGAACATTTGACACATCAGTTCGAGCATTTCTAACCTCTCTTTGAACTTCCTCTACTTTGTCTTGTACAGTAGCAACATCATTCCTAACAACAATTACTTCAGCTCTAGCACATGAAATATCACCCCGGACATTAGCAACATCAAGATTCAACATAGTAAGATCTTTCTGTACCTTAGAAACATCTATTTTAACATCAGACACATCTTTGTGAATGTCACTTACAGCATTCTCGATTCCCTGGGTACTGATCTGTAAACGCGACACATTATTTTCTAGGTTTGCAGAACTGGTCTGAAGAACTTTCAAACTTTCATCCATTCTACTAGCATTCTCCTCCATCATCTGCTTCATACTGCTATTCATGCTAGCTTTCATCTCCTCCAACATCATTCTCAGACTCTCATCTGCCATTTCAATAATATTTCAATAATATACTGCTTTAGGGACATACATCAAACAGAGCAAAATAACAACATCTGAGCAACATTTTTCACCATATATAAATTTGAGCAATTTTCTGTCTTAAATCTAACTTATAATTACCTTATAATTAACCTTCGTAGACACTTCATGTTTAAATAAACTCAAGCACATGTTCAAGTTTCTTTGGTTCATATTAAAATATCCTAACACAAATAATTTACATTTACAATCCAAATAGTTTAATTTTATCTTTAATATGACTACACATATCATAAGCCGGTCAAATAAAATAAGATTCCAGATCATAGGCGATTTTTCTAAGTTTCCAGCCTATTTAACCTCTCCCAAGTTGTATAAGATCTGATCTTTTCTGAGTGTAATTTTCCTAATACAACACAACATTTTATCCCTATATAATCACACTCTCAAATTCTACAATTGGCTAAGACATCTAACAAAGAATCAACCTCTTTATTTGAGTCTTCACAATCCCTTTGACATCGATAACTTGGTAATCCAATGTTATTCGAACACTCCACAAAAATTGCGGTGCCAATTCTACTGCAATAACTTGGTAATCCAATGTTTTGCTGATCGTGCCAATCGAGCCCCACACGTTGATTGCGCCAATCCTACTGGTGTTCAACCTGGTAATCCAGTTTTGTTGAACATGCCCCACGTTATAGGGTAGTAGGCTGTCAGATATCCGCCCCCTCAATCGGATTGCCAATAATCAATCGCACCGGCACAGCTACATCAATGAAAATGGCACTGACAGATACTATCGAGATTAGAGCACAATAGTTAACAGGAAATTATTGTGGAACACACCAAAATATACGGGGGTTCATACTTACCTTTACTTACCTCTTAAATTTATCTCGGGGACTGGGTTGTCAACTGGATCACTTAAAGTATGCCCTCACAATAACCTCCACCATGATATTTAAAATGAACCACAGCGAAGACGAGAAACTTTAAACTGCACAATAATTTATTTCACATAAAGAATGAATTTAACAAAAATAAAACAACAAAATCCACGTGGCAATCAGAAGCTTCGACCACATAACCATGTCCTCCTGTAGGACTGGTATACTCTACATACAATTTTTCAGCTTTCTCAAGCTCAAAATAACGTAATTAATAATGCACTTGGAATGGAAACGGGATTTGGGACGAGACACATATAGCAATTGTTTTGCGTGTTTATATACTTCATATTTTATTTATAGCCACAAGGCTATTATGTAAACGTCCTTGGCCTCTATCATACAGTTGTCCGGGCCAGCTGCAATGCACCTGCATCGTCAAAGTGGACTCACCTGTCCGTTCAACCCTAGCATAAGCGAGTTACATCAGAGCTTAGCTCTCCTTTCAAAACACGTTAAATGTCCACATCTCAACTGAAATGTTATCACGCAAATCCTTTAAATGCTCCATTCAAACACCAGTGGAATACTCTAATACTCCCAAATCATGTTTAATTGTTCAATCCACTTGCTTAATTAGCGTTGTTTAGAGTATAATAACAAAACTCTAAATGTTAATAACAAAAGTTCATTAATTATTTATAACAATAATAAATTGTTTATAACAATGTCAAACGACAATTAAAAATTTTATACACGCCTCTATTAATCCCTTTCATTACAAATTGTTATCAAAGATATTTACAAAATTATTTACAATATTAATATTGTTTATATTATTTATACAAGAAATACATTAAACCACACGTTTATCCGGTTGATAATTACTTAAATCGTGTAGATATAATCGACCAATGAAGGTTAGTTATATTTAAATGTCAAATTCAGGTTTAATAAGGTTTAATAATTATTATTAATATTTGTGACGGTAACCTCCATTCAAAATCTTCATCTCAAATTATTTAACACTCTTGTTAACTTTAACAGTATCTTCACATGAATAACTTTCAAAGAACCAGGACAATACATTCAGCGGAAAAATACTTCGCTCAAAACGCACAAAATTGCTCAACAATAGGCCCAGAATTCATCATATATCTTCATATATATGGCATCAAAATCTTCCAAATTACATACAAAAACCTCCACTCATAAATTCAACAACTTCCTTTATTACTGTGGGAACCTCCTTCATTATTCAAGGGCATTACTCATCAGCGACTTTTACAGGTCCACTGAACTAACGATTATACATCCATTGTTCCTCTTTAAAAATTCTTATATTCATCAATTGTATTAATGTCTGTTATTATTTAACCTTCGTGGGTTTCATTCATGAATCGATATGAAGTAAAAATTTGCCAATCACAAATAAATTTAATAGCAAATACGATTAGACACTCCTCCATGGTCTATCAAATTTGAGATTAATATCTTCAAAGTAATGCAGTATAAAAATACTATCTTTAATCAAAGTTCATCTAAACTGCATAAATAGTCGAATAGAATACAATTAGACTGTGGAATGCAAACATTATTGTTCCAATCTATAATTGAGAAAAACTCCTATCAAATGTTCATTACTATAGTGTATTCAATAAATCGTAATCAAAGTTCATATTTCATAAAATTGTCTATAATGCAATGATAAATGTCTATGTTGCAATCATGTTCATAAGACGACTAGTATTTCAAAGATCGTCGATAACGTATTAGATTTTAACGCTCTAAAATCATTTAATTATTCTTCTTTCTTGAGGATGACAGAAAATTGGTGAAAGTAATCTACTGAATAGAATTACTTTAATAAAGTTGACACGCTGTCTGAATTCAAATCTGCCA
This sequence comes from Meconema thalassinum, assembly GCA_946902985.2. NCBI lineage: Eukaryota > Metazoa > Arthropoda > Insecta > Orthoptera > Tettigoniidae > Meconema > Meconema thalassinum. The sequence goes on along the minus strand of OX336389.2, from coordinate 44,910,699 downwards.
TAGCAAATCATTAACTTTACAGTCAAATCGTGACTACAAAAATATGCAAATTACTGAAAGAATCTAAATTATCAGTCTCAACTGATCCAAAATTATTTAACTATGCCAATGACATAACAATGTCTCAATAAATCGTAGAAAAAGGCATAAATCATCGAAGTGTACTGAGTACAGAAATGTCAAGCAAGAAAATGGGGCAAAAAATATGGGAAAATGGTTGCTCAGATATCGCTACATGACTCAAATAATACAAGAAACGTTCACGACTACCTTATCTGTTGATTGAAGTTCTAGAGGAAAGTTTTCAAAGAAAACTGCTGTTGGTTCCAATTCACCAGCGTAAAGATGTGCTCCGTCCTCGAACCTGGAATCAGCGTCCTCGGAGAATCGAACTGCTTCCTCCTCCGGAAATTGCACTGCTCCATGTATACGAAAGACATCCTTCTGGCAAAACTCTTCTTTATGAGCCGGGTCCACCCTGGCCTCTCTTGAAAGTTCCCTGAAGTTCCAGTCGTAATTCGCCATGAAGTTTTTTGCAGTTATTTCCGCAGAAATATTCATAATCGTGGAGTATGATGATATTTCCACTGTCATCTGATATAATTCAGCGATGGATTCACGATGCATGAGTGTAGTTGGATGTTCACTACATGCTCGCTTTTGTAGAAAGACGATTAACGAAGTTCCATGCTGTTACTTCACTCCATCGATATATGTCCCAATTGCATTAAAGCCTTAGCCTTCCATCTCATCTTCTGTTATAATCATTGAAAGCACTGCAAGATTATAATGTTCCATAGTAAAATGTATTGTTGTAACACCAAACGTATTCTCCACGATCACGGTTGCGATGCACGTGTCAGCCGTAGTGTAAAATGTAGAATTTTAAAAGTGCTTCTCAGGTGGCGAGAAAATCACTTTTGTCTGCAGCCTTAAAGTGTCAATATCTTTCAAAGTATAACTGTGAAATTGTTCAAATGTTCCACACACCTCAATGTTGTACTGTCCAATTGAATTATAATAAAGGCAGAAGTTAACTCTTTATATCTTATCTGGTAGAAACGTTAATGTGAGCGTTACAACTTCACCTAGTTTCGAACAGCGTAAAATGGAACTGCTCCGTGTTCGTTCGATGCGCCGGGCTTTAACCACACGCTAAAGACAACTTGCTTCACTTATTCACTCGACAATGACTATCTGACATCAGAAATATATATGCGGTATGAGAGATATGAGAGATATGAGAGAATATGAGAGCTCCTCTATCCTGTGCACGACCTTTTATCAACTTCTTAAGGGGCGTATCCATCCCTTCCATAGCTCGTTGCTCCGTCATTGCTAGAAGTTTTAACTTTGGCTATACTTGACGGATTTTCAAATTTCAAAAACACAAAATTAATTTCTTCAAAATTCCAAATCAATGCCATAACTAAAAATAGTTTTCCACAAATCTGCATGCCAAAAGCAATCAAATATCGTAGTTTCAGCAATCTCCGTCTTCCTTCCAAACTATCGTTCATTGGTTCGAGTCTCTCCTCCAATAGCGTAACTTCTTCCTTAGCACAATACCTTGTTTCCTGCGACTGCGTCATAAATCTCAGATCTTTCTCGAACAAAATCATGACGTCACCAAGAATCTCAGCTCAATCAGCCTACTTGCATGAAATCTGCGTCATCCGTGCCTACGTCATGAATATCCACGTCACAACTATGACATTCATAACTTTATTCATTTATGCCAATACAGCCATCGTGGTCTCAATATAATTCAATTTACGGGGGCAGTACTATCTCTCTTAAATTCTTTCCAACCTGATTTATTTTTACTTCAAGAAACGTGGTTAAAACCACATTTTAAATTCAGCATTCCGGGATATAATACCGAACGATCAGATGGCGATGGTTTCGGGGGCATTCTTATCCTTATCCGCAATACCATTCCCTACACCCGTCTTCTCTTATTCGATACCCTTCCCTCTACATTTCTTATTGCTATTCGTATCGATGCTCTTACAATACTCATTTTCTACTGCCCTCCTAGCGTACATGGCAACCGATTCCAATGGCAAACCTTCTTTCAACAGTTTTCTCATCTTACTCACTTCCTTCTTGGGGGGTGATTTTAACGCCCGTCACCTCTCTTGGGGCAGTGAAACAATTAATGACAAGGGCCGCCACGTTCTTCATGCCACCACTATGTTTCATTTTTCAATTTTAAATGATGGCTCCCCGACTAGATTTTCCATCCCCAATCGTGTAATAAAAGTGCTGTCGATTTTTCGATTGTCACAGCTGACTTACGTCCGTCCTCTACTTGGTATACTCTATCTGATACTCACATGAGCGATCATTTTCCCATATTAATCGACGTTACTCACGGTACTCTCCCCCACCCCCCTCGTTCCCCTCCCTCTCAGTCCCGCGTGCTTAGTTATTTTGATGCTGCATTTTTTCAAACCAGGCTTACTGACCATCCTTTGGATACCCATTCTTCTCCTTCCGTTGATTACCAACGGTTGATTCATCTTATCACCACATATCTCGATACATACCACCCTATCACGACGCGCTTTTCAAACAGTGGACCACGTCACTATCATATTAAATGGTGGAACAATGAATGTACAGCCTGGGTGAAACGCCGGAAATGCTGTTTAAGAGACCTTCGTCGCCACAATACTTATGTAGCGTACGTCAAATATAAAAATTTAATAGCCAGGATCCAACGTGGATTCAATTTAAAACGTCGTACAGCCTGGAAAAAAATCACGGAAACCCTCTCCCGCCAAAGTTCCTCCTCATACATTTGGCAGTCAATTAATTCTATCAACCGTACTCGATCTCGACAAGCCCACCCTCCTACTTTCCCCGCTGTTTACCTTCAGTTCCTATCAACGCTCACTCCCGATTCTGTTCCGCCTGACATTCCAATTCCTATTGCCCCTGTCCACCCTCATTTCCAGACCCTCATTCCACCATTACAACTTTCTGAGATTGACCGCGCCCTCCTTCCCAAAAAATCCTCCTCTCCTGGTCCCGATGCAATTACGTAACAGATGCTCCGCTTGTTGACTCCCCCTGCTCAAAGGGTGTTACTTGCATTCTTCAATTCTATGTTATGTGGCTTTCCCGTACCTACGTCCTGGAATTTCTTCCACTTAATCCCCATCCTTAAACCGAAAAAAAAATCATTCTGATCCGTTGAGTTACAGAGGAATAGTTTTAGGTTCTTATCTTCGAAAATTATTACAAAAACTCCTACTAAATCGTTTAACATTGTGTATGGAATATTATTTCCAACTTCCTAAATATCAGTTTGCTTTTCGGCGGGGAAAAAGCACGGCGGATGCTCTTATCCTCTTTATAACTGATCTCGTTCTCGCTCGCAGTCGTAAACAATCGACGATCGCAGTGTTTTAGACATCCAAGGTGCTTATGACAATGTTCATCTTCCACAACTCTTCTCTAAATTATTTTCTTTCCACTTCCCCAGATGTATTCGTTCCATTCTGCTCCAATTACTCACGAACCGTCAAATCATGTTGAAATACCACGATCCCACCTCTTCGATTCGATATACTTCTCACGGCTTGCCCCAGGGTGATATCATGAGCGGGTTTCTACTTTCTATACCTTCTTTACACCGCCGATCTTGAACGTTTAATTTCTCCTCATGCCCGACTTATTCAATTTGCTGATGACATTCTTCTCTGTAAAACTGCGAACACGGTAGACGAATGTATTCTATCTATTCAAGATGCCTTATTACTCCTGCATAACTGGTTTTCAGAACATGGCTTTCAAACCTCTTCACGGAAAAATGCCGCTATGCTTTTTACCTCTACCCGCCGCCCTCCCCTTCCACAAGTATATATTGGAGTAGGTAATGTTAGGCGGTTCCAGCGCAGGGGCTAATGCGCAAGATGGCGGCCGCGCGCAACCAGCCCTATGTTATTCTTATGGAGGGGCCAGTCATAAATGGCGCAAGGGCTAATGCGCAAGATGGCCGCCACACTCTGAGACCGTGAATAATGTCACAGGGGGAGCTCGACCGTGTAGTCGCTAAATGGAATATTTATTGTTTTTATTATTATTATTATAATTATTAACATTATTATTATTATGTAATTATTGATTAATCATGTAAAATCAAGACCAGCCTTATCTAGTCCACTTTATGGTAAAGTGGCAAGCATTCTTGGATGTCACTGTGGAGCCCCGGGTTTGAGTCCTGGCTTTGCCAAGAAATTTAATTTCTGGTCTGATAGTTGGAATGGGGTACACTCAGCCTTGTGAGGCAAAACTATGAAGAGTGGGGTTAATTCATACCTCAGCCATTTTGCCTAACTCAACTTCACCTAACCTAACCTAACCTAACCTAACCTTACCTAACCTAACATAACCTTAGTTCACCGAACCAAGCATTTCTTCACCTAACTTCACCTAAACCAACCTAATCTAACTTTACCTAACATAACCTTTTAAGCTAAGCCGAAGGCTAATCAACACACTCAAAGTATATAAGGGCACATGCAACTATCTTTTTGCTATTCTTATAGAGAGTAAGGTAAAGCTAACAATTGCACTGTGGCTACTGTGCAAGATGTTCGCTACACACGACCAGCTTAGGATTACAACGTCAGTTAAGTTTTAAAAAGTAAAAGCTTTTATTCATATTTTTTTTCCTTTTCATTTTCATATTTCATACATTGCAATTTGTCAATTTCCAATTTACAGTTTTTTTTAAATTTTAGTTTTAAGTTTTTGAATTTTGTCAGTATGAAAACATGGATTTTTCAATTTTATTGTTTACATGTTTTTGATTTAGTCCATGTCTAAAGTTCATATTTACCAAACACGATTTCTTCATTACATATAACAAGGCTGCATACCTTATCCCAAAGCATATAGGTAATACATGGGTTATACTATACTTTGGACTACCTAGTTTTACCAACCTAAGTGTAGTTTCTCAGCATTACTAGACTTAACATTAGAATTGGGAGTGGGAAGTGTAAAGTAATTAGAAAAGTACAAGCAGTGTCCATACAATATTTTTTATTTTTTTAGTCATTTTAAATACATTTACAATATTTACACATATTACATTTTTTCTTATTTTAGGATTTTGATATCCATAACGTAACCCTTAAGCATGGTCAATGATTGAGTAATGACCATAGGCATGAGTACCTATACCATTAGTATCAATTACTCTTTTATCATCACCAGGACACAAAGCAATTTTGTTTAGTTTTATAGATGATATGTCATGTTGTTTAGAAGCGATAATGTTCATTGGTATTCTTTTTACATTGTTTTTCATGACATAATCCTTATAATCTTGAAAGCTTATACAATTTTTGACAACACCTCTAATAATACCTTTAATCTTTTTGATTTCTTTACCATTTATGTCTAAAGCATACATTTTAGCTCTAAGTCCAACAAATGCTTTAATAATTTGTCCACAAACCTCGTCTTTAAATTTTCCCAACGTTTTCTTGTTTGATGTAGAGTAACATATATGATTAGTAGGATAATCAGATGTGTCCAGGTGTTCTAGGAAATCCAACTTGTCTTGATATGCATCTTGGGTGTTAACCAAATAAATGAACGAGTCGGTATCCATATACATGGGTTTAAGATTGTCCATGCCATAATAGGGTAGCAGGACATCGTAGTGGTGGGAATACATGAGAGTTTTTGAAATATCCAGTATACACATTACAATATATACTGTATAGGCTTATTGAATACAATGTTACGTTTAGCCATGTGGAAAGCAGCTAGATTACGACCATAAATTGTTCTGTCAATAAATGTCGGCTTTGCTATTAGCTTTTCAGCCCCTTTTCTGTCAGTCACAAGACGTATGTCTATTCTTTTACGAATATTTTCCATTGTTTTTCCAAAAATGGCATTGTTGAATAATTTGTATAGATTTTTCTCAAAATCATTTTTGGCTTGTTTACGAAGGTTGTTATTAAAATCAACGTATGCCTTTAGCCAAGGTCTTTGTTTAAACATTAACACGATGAATTTTTACCAATTTTAGTCCATGATCTAAAGCCTGTTTAAGTGCCATGTAATGAACAACGTACTGCCTTCGATTTCCAAGATGAGGAATTAGTTTTTTGAGAGACGAATCCTTAAGTTGTGAACACTCTGGTAGGAAAGGTAAATCGTTGTGTAGATCATGAAGGTCGCATGGGTAATCAACATCAACGTCTAGAATGTACCCCACAGGGTCTTCTTTCTTTAGTGTTTCTAGATCAACCGTATCTGGAGAAACCCACTGAAATCCACCATAAGGAAGAGAGTGACACATAGCCCACCCATATTGGTAGTTGGCATCATCATAGGTAATAAACTGCGATGGTTTCTCAGAATCATAGGTTTTCATGTATTTATTGTTACCTTCAGCATACCGATGAGACACCTGACATATGCCTCCACGTATGCCAGACTCTATTAAAAGAATCTGATCGTAATCCTGTAGCAATTCCAGTTCAATTCCTGTGTAAAGGAGCATTGCCTCGAAACTTAAACCAGGCGAAGTAAAGGAGTGTGCAGCATCCACTCGGTTTGTTTCTAATGTTTTGTTTCTGAACGTTTCAAAGCTGTCTGCAAGTAGGAGAACATCTGAAGTTAGGTAAAGGTCACTGTATTCCCCTAGAGTTTTAATGTTGAACTGATTCCACACATGGTTAGCATGTTCATAGTCTCCTTTGCTAACATCCTCTTGACTTCATTTGTTGAAGAATGCCTCTTTTGGAGGTAAACACGTTTCACTTAACTTTTCCCATGAATCAATGTAATCATAACAAAATACTCCTTTACGAGTCATGAGCGTTGCATTGTCTTTCCAAAGTACTTGTCTGTTTCAGGGTATGATGTTAAGTTGGTAACTAAGTGTTCCAAACTACTAGGCATTAACCGAAACGTATCCACAAATCGATGCTTAACATTTCCCACATGTTCGGTGAAGGAAATGTACTTTTCTTTAGAGTTAGGAATAACATCCACTCTCTCAGTAGTACACCCCAATTGCTTTACAATGAAATTTGCGTCGTAGCCACTCATATTATGTAGAAATACAGGAACTGGGTTACGTGTTTTACATCTCAAATTACAGTTATTATGTGCACTTCCAAGCCTCCGTGGCTTAGGCGGCAGCATGCCGGCCTCTCACCGCTGGGTCCGTGGTTCAAATCCCGGTCACTCCAAGTGAGATCTGTGCTGGACAAAACGGAGGCAGGCAGGTTTTTCTCCGGGTACTCCGGTTTTCACTGTCAATATTTCATTCCAGCAACACTCTCCACTATCATTTCATTTCATCTGTCATGCCTTTAATCATTGCCCCAGAGGAGTTCGTCAGGCCTCGGCAGCCGGCACAGTTCATATCCTCGCCGCTAGATGGGGGCTTCATTCATTCCATTCCTGACCCGGTCGGAGACTGGAAGCAGGCTGTGGATTTTATTTTCATGTGCACTTCCACGGTATTCCCCTGTAATATGACAATGGTCTCGAACTTTCCAGTCCTCTTGGGTGAATGGTTTATGACACAAATAATAGGTTTCAGAACATTGGAACTCTGATTCTTGATGCTCAGTTAAGGCCTTTGGAACATTTAAGCTGTAAAGGCTATCAATTTCATTAGCTATTGAGATCAAACAGTCCATAAACTTTTCTGCAGCGTCAGGACCACGATAAATAACAGGTTGGTTCGGAAGGGTTGTCTTTATATGTTCCACAGCTGGTGAGGGTTTAACATATATACCAAAGCTCATAGGAACATGACTCTGGTATGGCACTGTATAACTTGCCTGAGGATTGGGTAGACATGTTTGATATGGTAAGAGTATACTTTCGAAATCTGCATATATAACGTAAGGTATTCTCAACATTTTTTCCACATTTAAGAATTTCAGAATGGGTTTTTAATAGGCTTTTCAACCCTAGCAATGTCATGCAGGACACACAAAGCTTTATGTTCTTTCAATTTTTCCATTCCTTGTTGTCCACATTGATTATCGAAGTGAGTAAAACACCGTTTACACGTATATATCTTATGTTAATGGTAGGTAATCTGATGTCTTACTAGTTTATCAAAATCTTTGATAAAGACATAGTGGTTCTGGCCGGATGAAGAAATTAGCAGAAGGAGGTCGCGATGGTCTTGTAGCTCTTCATCCACAACTTTTAGAGGGAACAGTTTGTTGTCTTCTTCCAGTCCAAATATATCAATGGATATGTCGTTGGCGTATTCAAATTTGGCGATGTCAGCTAGTGAAGTAGGAAACGATATTACTGAAAAATCATACTTGTATTCCATGTCCTTGTATTTACTAATGCGTTGAGCATCCTTTTTAACCAGTTTTGCTAAAATGGCATACATAAAACACTCTCCATCCATTAAGTTTTGAGGATTAATGCAGGTATTTCTTGCTTTTACAGCTGCTGGTAATGGAATATATGTGCTACCACGCAAGGAATTATACTTATTTATTTTCAATCGTACTCCTTCCACTGCTAACAAAGCCCAATTACTCCTTTTTAGCTCAGATTCTTCCATTTCAGTAGTTAACTTTTTAAATTTTGTTTCCAAGAAACTACTTAAATCTGTTTCCAAAAATAGGGTTTGATTTCGTGTTTTAAAAGCCCGGTCTGTAATTTCGTTGGTGGACATATGAATTAATCTACATTCAGCCACAAGATTAACTCTTATTGACTTGTGCATTGCTAGTTCTTTCTGCATAGCTTGTATTATTTGCTGTTTGGACTCTTTAAGGAATGAATTTAAATCCTTACACGTATCACAACGTATAAAATACGATTTAAGACGACCTTGAAAAGACGTTTCATATTCAGTAAGTCTATTATTATCAGGAACCATTGAGAGCAGGTAATGTTTTGTAGGCTCAGTTTTTTGTCTTTTAGCTGCTGACACAACATTACAACATTCTTCATGGCGACGTCCATTGTAGGCATTGTTAAACTTACTGCCACAAGTTTTGCACTCATAAAATTTACCACACGATACTTCGTGACGCTTTCTATCATAGTCCCGAAGAAAAGTTTTTCCACACTCTTTACACATATAGCTAGGCATGGTTTCTTCCATTATGGATGTTAATAATAATAATATTATCGTATGGCCTCGGGTGCCGGGTGCAAGCTTTGTTATTTGACACCCAGTGGGTAGCTTGCGTGTCGAATTTCGTTGTTCCTTAACTATGAAAGTCAAGGAGGTTAGATGTTAGATATCTAAGCTCCTTGAACATAGCGCTTTCTAGGAGAGAAATGAGGAACGTTGTGTTGGCGGAAACTCCCGAGATTAATTTTGCCATTATGAACTCGGCCTATTGAATTCAAATGGGTTCTTTGACATGCCAACATCGTATGACATGCGTATCGTATTTTTGCCGCCTTTCAAAAATCACTTACCACGGCCAGGGGCGAACCTGCAATCTTGGGGTTAGTAGACCGACACGCTATCCACTCACCCACCGTGGCAAGCTATTATGGATGTTGATTTCTGCAAACAGCTGCTTACTGCGTATCACAAGACTGTAGGCTGGTCAGTGAGACGGTCTTTCACGATGTGAACACTGCAAAAGGTAGTAATCAACTGATTGTATTCTTGCTAAGGTTTCTCTAATATACCCTATTCAAGCCAACAGCTACTTACCACGTAGTACAAGGCTGTACAATGGTTGGTGATACGGTCTTTCACAATGTGAACACTGTCAAAGATAGTAGTCAACTGAAAAATTCTTACACCCTACTCAAGGTAATCAGGTACTTACCGCATATCAAAAGGCTGTACACTCGTGTGTTAGACACTCTATCTTGTTAAGGACCCCTATATTCCTTATACAAGGCTATACATGTTAGTTCTAAACACTTAGTGGTTATTTGTATATTAAATGTATATACACAGCTTATACAACCACGTTTTTTCACACAGTAAAACTCTGTCAAATAGCCACATGCGACACGCATAGTATGTTTCCGCTATCTAGCGGTGACTATGGAAACTACCTGAACGAGCAGTATGGTATCTAGCGCTCCATATCAACACTACTGAACGATCAGCATGCTATCTAGCGGTCGATATCAACACACCACTCAACTACCAGCATGCTACCTAACGGCCGATATCAACACTCACTCAACTCATCTAACCTAACCTGACCACGATTGACTTGTCTACTGAACCTATCCTAATATTATCCTAGCTAACCTCACCTGACGTGACCATACCTGTTTGTAAGCAACAACAACACACTAAGATTCCATGAATTCCAGAGTACTTTTAGATTAATTATCGAGTCTCAACTCTTATAACTATGTCTATCCCACTCTGTCAGAAACACGATATTTCCTTTTTCTTAATTTTTGCTCGATGTCACTACTAAAGTGATAATGGGTTTTCCGATCCTACCGCTATAAATTCATTACCCCCGCTCTTATCTCGGTCTCGACAACAACCATGCCTATTTTTATTATGTCAGATGATGTAATGCTCGGGTGCAAAGTGGGTGCAAAGTGGGTGTAAAAGTGAGTGCAAAGTGGGTGCAAAGTAGGTGTAAAAGTGGGTGCAATGTGGGTGCAAAGTGGGTGCAAAAGTGGTTGCAAAAGTGGGGTGTAAAAGTGGTACCCTATTTGTAATGGCTTATTTGACAAGTTATTTTGTCCCCGTATATTCTAGAGGCGGTCTGTTGGATATCCGAAGCAACAGCTGGATTCGTAGATCTTGACTGCTCCGGCGCAAAATACTAGTCAAGGATCTATGTCCAACCAGACCCTCGCGAATATACGTGGCGGAAATTACAATACAACTGTGAATTACATGAAAAATACACTTAGCTCGCAGTAAAACACCTACCTTATTCTCGGGGATCTCGTGGTCAGCCTCCTTGAACCTATAATGGGTTTCACAGTTGCATCTCCTTATATCTAAAATAATTCACGACAACACGACTTCTAATAAAACTAAACGATTTAATAACAAATGTAAACTAAGGCTAAACATTCACACAACAAAATTAAATACACACTCCCATTCGCTCAACTCTGCACTCACGCCACTGACAGAACTGCATTCTATCAACATTATGACAAAATTTGGTTTAGCTTGTGTCCATACATCAAGCTGTACAATAGTAACACATCTCTGTGTATTTACATTCTTCTGGCACGCTCCCAAACACATATGGGCTCTCGGCGCACGCGACCCATGCCACGTGTCCGATGACATAACATTCACCGCTACATTCCCAGTCTATCTGGTTTAAAAAAAGAGCGCGAGCCGTGTGGTACGCAACATCTCTCCGCAATTGTGCGGCCTGGCCGAACTATGGCCTTAGCTAGAAACGAGTTTTAAAGAAGTCCTCGCTATTCATGCCTGGTCCACAAATGTGCCCTCCATAACAATAAAAACTGTGTTACAATGAAACAGATTCACGTCAGACAAAACCGTGAACTGTATTCAAATCCTACATGCTATTGGCATAAAACTTCTACACACACTCTCATTCATACTCTCGCATTGTGACGTCCCAATGGAGTTCATTTCATTCGCACTGAACAAGAAACAAACCACATACAGTCACATGCTCATTCATACTCTAACCTCTACGTTAAACAAATTATAAACTTCCTATTCCTTACATGTTATACACTCGATTGGCAAATAATAAAGATGAACACTAAATGAATTTATAATGACGCTTATAGCATCAGCTATAGTCCTTTCAAAGTAATAGCGTCTAAACACTCTCGAGCCTGCGCTCTGATCTAGCAGTTATGTCAAATACAGTGAACTGTGATCTTTAATCTCTTCTACATCACCAGAAATAACCACCACCAGTCTCTCCTATCTGGTCTGGTGTCAAAATACGTTTTAAATACATTCGACCACTTAAGGTGAAACATATGCTGTTACATGTCTGTGCTTAATAATCTCGATAAAAGTATAGCATAACAGCTGACATCATCAATTTCCGTTCCAATTTCAACCGTGACCCTTCCTGTCCTCTCTAAATCCCAGGTCGTCTATAACAAAATAATGAGTACTCTCTACTCAAACTTTTAATGCCTTGCCAATCCTAGTCATGCCCACGCAATGACTGTACTTCATAAACGCGGAACACACCTTCGCAATAACCTCGTATGCCAACTACATACGGAAATACACAAAAAAAGCACTATCAAAGGGTTATCAACTCCACTTCTTTCAACCTGGCATTCCTTACAAAAGGGCATAATTTCTCAGCGTTGTCACCACAATCGCTGGTCTCATGAACAATAACAACAATTGTTAAATTATTAATTTATACATCTTAACGACCCCTGGTATTTACGATACTGACCTCCTCACTTAATACTCTTGAAACGATACTCTGATAAGTATAAACTGTCGTGCATACATTTAATAAAAATACTACATCTCATCTTCACACATATGGGTTTGATTTTAATCGAAGAAGGAATATTATGTCTACAACGTGACATGATATTACTCCTCGTAAATCTTTAATCACAACATCATATCTATGTGTTTGTGTCCAACAAGAATCTATCACGACGAGGATATCAAACGATCACTACCCTAACGTCGGATGATAATTAATCTTCCAAGAAGATTCTAGCTTTATAAATTAAATGACTGAAAGTTCATAGCTTTCTTCAATAAAAACATACAGTTAGTCATATTCGTATTCTCTTAATTCAGAACGAATGTCTATGAGTTCTGACGATAATAATCGTGTCCACGTTAAATGTTTCTTTTCCACAATGTGACATGATATTTCACAATATATCACTACCAAGATCTTCTTTCTTGACGTTTCTTCTCGACGGATAAAATGCCCATATTAAACTAATAAAAAATAATTTAATGGGTAACATAGACGAAAATGTCTATCACCTGCATTCAGAAAGAATACAAAAACGTCGAAAATAAATTACTGTTCCTTAAAGGAAATGACATAAGTTTGTTCCTCGAACAAGTAAAGAAATCTCAGTTCAGAAACTGGATTCCTAACAAACGAAGTTAATAGCGTCGCAAGACGATCACTATAATAAATTTCGAAGAATAAAAATGCTATACATGGAGTACATAAATACTGTAACGAGAAATGGATAAAGGATTTGCTCAGAAAATGTCACTACAAGCTCTAACTACAAGGTTAGTGAACACTGCTACCTGGTCTCGAAGTCTAGAAGATCAAGATAGAGTATAACAAAATACTCTGAGGTTACATCTCCCAAAGATCTGGGCTGTATCCTAGCTCGTCTCCACGAACTCGTGACCTCAGGAAAGGAACGAATCCCCCCACTAGAAACAGCAAGCTCCGACCGGAATCGAACTGCAGGCCTCCAATCATCATCTTCATTTTGACCGGGATAACCCTGGACCTCTTGATAATCTTGATGTTTCTTCTATCTCCGTCACAGCCCAGTCTCATAACAGTGAGTAGCGTCGAAAGTTCTGCCTTCCACTTCAAAAGGCATTTGAAGAGAAAGTCTTGGATCTCACTCGTATAACGAACATTCATGTAGATGGAATCTGAATATCGTTCTGTAGTCTCTGATGTTAATGTTGAGCTCATGTTTGACAAGAATGCACTAGAATAGAGTTGTGCATCAAGTCTCATGACTGCTCACTAAGAAGACATTCACGAACAGTCTCCTCTAACGAAGCTCCATCGTTGACTATATTGCTTCTATCTGCCTATAACCGACAGTTGTGGCTACGCGTGCTAAAGCGCAGCGTTAGGTCATGGGGCCAAGCTCTCTGCTTACTCGGTAGACGCGTGGGTTCGAGCCCCACCGTCGGCCGTCCTTGAAATGGTTTTCCGTGGTTTCCCATTTTCAACACCAGGCAAATGCTGGGACGGTACCTACTGACAGGCCACGGCCGCTTCCTTCCACATCCTTGCCCAGTTTCATTCGCCTTCATCAATTCCATCTCTCATCCCGACGCGCAGGTCGCCCACGGGCGTCACTTAGAAAGACCTGCACTCGGCCTCTCAGGAGGCCACACGAAAAAAAATCTGCCTATACTCCTGGAGCACATAATAATTTAGACCATAATAATCTTCATAATACTAGACTGAATATTGTTCTTCACTATGGAATACATCTCCATCCTAAGTGTTGTAATACAGTTCCACACAAGCAATATTAATATGCACTCGTACTCACGGGTGGCTGTTGCCTGAGCTGCAGTCGCTCGGACAAAGTGCCTTATCGCGCTGGAAAGAACCACTTTTCTCACGCTTCACAAAACTGCTTATAATTGCTGAAATACTTCTCTCACACTTCTGAAAGTTCGTAATGTACAATATCTGCTAGTCAGCTACAATATGTAGTTGAAATGAATTCCCTGAAGCCGATCAGACCGAAGTGATTGCGGTATATGTGTTCCTCGCAACTTCACCTAGATTCAAGGCGCGGTTGTCTCCTAATTCCTCCCTTGCTTAAGCCTTGTCTCCACGAGTCACCTTCTACTAGCTTGGTGAAACACTCGGAACTCCTTTCTCTTCCAATCGCACACGTCTGACCTCTTCGACGTTCAGATACACAAGAGCCCCGGTGCTTGGCGTCTCCCCTCCAAGTCTACCGATTTTAGCCGCCTTTTCGAGTTCCCTCTCGAATTCGCGCGGGCTCTAGCAAATCGCTTATTTCTTCCAATAGCGATCTGCTATTGACTTATAAAATATTTCCAATATTTTATTATCATATTCTTCTCTTTTGTAAGCCTCCGTCGCTCAGGCGGCAGCACGCCGGCCTCTCACCGCTGTGTCCGTGGTTCAAATCCCGGTCACTCCATGTGAGATCTGTGCTGGACAAAACGGAGGCAGGCAGGTTTTTCTCCGTGTGCTCCGGTTTTCCCTGTCAAAATTTCATTCCAGCAACACTCTCCACTATCATTTCATTTCATCTGTCATTCATTTAATCATTGCCCCAGGGGAGTGCGTCAGGCTTCGGCAGCCGGCACAGTTCATATCCTCGCCGCTAGATGGGGGCTTCATTCATTCCATTCCTGACCCGGTCGGAGACTGGAAGCAGGCTGCGGATTTTCTTTCATTCTTCTCTTTTCCAATAAATAAATTCACTCTCAAAGGGCTTAAATGAATTAAATATCCATAAAAATTTAGTTGCTGGAACTCCCGTCTTCTCTAAAACTTCTTCATATTGGCTGTAAGCTCAAATCCAATGGGATAATTTATAACAACATTTAAACAAATCCTGGGAATATTCGCTGTTGCTATGTCGATTCCAAGCTTCTAGAAACTTCCATTGCGCAATACAATCACGTGACGGAATTTCCCTCCTTGCTCGACGTCGCCTCACGACTGGTTTCTGCCAAGTTACAGCCATCATATTCCTTGGTTAAATTTTATCATGGGCTTCGAAAAAAGTGTATTATTCCCATTTTCGTCCCTTATAATTCATTTTACGGGGGCATTCTCCTCCCATCTCAGTTTAAAAACAGTTGCGAAATTGTTTTTAACCATTTCGAATCAGGATCTTAGACATGTCACTGAACTCGAAAATGAATTATAATTTTCAGCATACTTTCTTAAAATATTTCTTCAAGTTCTTTGCGTTGTATTTTCCCAAAATGACATTGTTCTCTTCATCATACAGCTCATAACAATTATTCCCATAGACAGTCTCAATTCGGAACGGTCCAATAAATATATCCCCGAACTTCGGGTTTATTTTCTTGGTTACGTCCGCTTTAACAGGTCGGCGCAATAACACCATGTCTCCTACTTCTAAGGGCTTACTAAATCTCTTCCCTTCTACTCTTTTCATGCGTTTATCGGCCGCCTTCTGACGCGTTTCCTTCGCTCTGTCTATTCTCTCTTGTCTTCCTACATCTGGATCTTGAGGAATAAATTTAAAAGCGTTGTCCCAAGGTCTTTCTGGTTTTCTTCCTAAATGTAAGACCATTGGAACGTCTGCAGTGCTCTCTTGAACTGTGGAGTTCAAACATTCTTCAATGATAGGCACATACTTAACCCAACTGGGGTGATCATGAGGGCAGAAAATTCGACAGAATTTACTAAATTCAGCCATATATCTCTCACTAGAATTTGATTCAGGATAACGCACGCTGGAAAATATGTGTCGTGTTCCTAATCTCTCCATGTCTGCTTCGAATTCCGCTCAGGTGAACTGGGCTCCTTGATCAGATAACAAATATTCTGGTCTTCCAGCTTTCCGAAAAACAGAATTTTCCAATCTGCTTACTACATTTCTTGTATTTGCTTTCTGCATGGGGTCCATCGTCACAAATTTGGAGAAGACATCCACTGTCACTAACAAGAATTGGTTCCCTTGGTAACCCTTCGGACAGGGGCCAAAAATGTCCGCCGTCATAAGCTCATGTGGTCTAGAGGGTATCATAGGCCTTGGTTTGCCTTTTAACAATTCGGAGGTGAATTTCCCTCTTTGACATTTATCGCATGATCTTATTATCTTCCTAATGGTGGATCTCATGTTGGTCCAAGTGAATCTCACTTTCAGAGTGCTGAGAGTCTTGTCCAATCCACCGTGTCCTATCGAGTGGTGTGCAAGCCATACCAACTTCGAAACCAAAATAGGGGGCACAACTATGCGTGGCTTTGTATGCTCGGCGTCAATATACTTGCATACTAGATCTCCGCTCAAAACAAAGTGGCGCGATCGTCTCTGGGTTGCTATATAATCCTCATCAGCTATGTCCATGAAACCTTTTAGGAACCTGTACATTTTCCTGATTGGAGCGTATCTCTTCTGTGATAGTCCGATTCGGGCTAATCTCCTAACGGTTTCTTGATCTTCTTGCTCCAATTGTACATGGTTTATCTGCACATTTTTAATAGGGTTTCTCGATAATGCATCAGCCAGTAAGTTATCTTTCCCTGGCTGGTGGACAATAGTAGCGTTAAACTGCTGAGTGAAAAGGGCCCATCGTGTTAACCTGTCACTCGACATTTCAGTTTGAAGCATAAACTGCAATGCCTTGTGGTCGGTCACGATAATGATCTGATGACCAATCAGTATCTTCTTCCAAGCCTGCAGAGCTGTAACAAAGGCTAACGCCTCCAGTTCTGTTGCAAAATAGTTCTCCTCATGTCCTTTCAACTTTCTACTAGTGAAAGCGATATAGTGTCTTCTTCCATCCTCGTCCTTCTGGTACAGAACAGCACTTATACCTACGCGGGAGGCATCGCATTCGATATAAAATATACGGTCAAAATCCGGGTATTCCAACTTGACATTCTGCCTCAACATCTCCTTCGCGTTTTCAAAGGCCTCGTCAGCGGCACTCGTCCACTTCCAACGATTGTTCTTCTTCAGTAATTCATAAAGAGGTGCCATGATCTCAGAGTATTTAGGACAGTGACTGCTTATAAACTGGCAAGCTCCCACAAACTCGCGGACTTGCTCGACCTTGGTGGGCTTAGGGAATCTAGTTATAGCCTCTACTTTCTCCAGGTTTGGGTGGTAACCTTCCCGATCGATGGTGTGACCTAGGAAATTAATCCTTTCGTGCATGAAGCGGCATTTACCAAAGTTCACTTTGATATTCGCATCCCTCAAGTTCTCGAATAGTTTACGTAAATTCACCATGTGTTCCTTAACATCAGGAGATGATATGATCAGATCATCGATGTAACATATCACGTTCTTCTTGACCTCATCAGTGAGCTTACCATCAAGGGCTCTGATTAGCGCTGGACCGCTATTTACTATACCAAAAGGTAGCCTTTGAAATACCCATCAAGTTTGGTCGAAGAGAAAACCGGTGTACTGTTTACTCTCCTCCTCCAACTCAATTTGGTAAAACGACGCTGTTAAGTCCAAAACGGAAAAGCAGGCCTTTCCTTTGAATTTCCTTAAGAGATCACGAATTTTCGGGGACCTGTCTGCCTCAGGAAGAATTTTCAAGTTGATCGAACGTGCATCGAGACATAGGCGTAGCTGTCCATTCTTCTTCTTCACTACAGTGATGGGGTTGATATATGAAGACGCCTGTTTCCTAATAATGCCATCTGCTTCCATCTTTCTGATTAACCCTCTTACTTCTTCATAATATGTCTCTGGAATGGGGAATATCCGCTTCTGATAAGGGGTTTCATCGGTCAATCTAATCTTGTACTTGTAATCCTTGATTAACCCAGGTTTGTCGTCAAAAACATCCTTAAATTCCATAATTAATTTTTCAAATTCCTCTTGAAATTCATCAAATCCTTCGGCTTTGAGGATAAGCTTTTCTCTAGCATTCTCTGCCTCCTCATTAACATTAGTTAGAATATCTTCCCTATAATCCGTATCTGGACTGTTATTCAGTTCCTGTTTTTTCTAACTCTTCTGTGTTAATAATCCCCTCGCTAAATTTAATAATCCTATTCTTAATATCAATAATGGCTCCCACCTTCGTTATAAAATCAATCTCCAGCACTATGTCAAAGTTTATCTTGTCCACCACGATGAAAATATGTTCATAAGCACGTGCATTTATTTCAAAGTTCAGCAAAACTTGAATCTTACACTTCACAGCTTTATCTTGAAAGATGCCACGCACTTTCACAGCAGATGCGGGCAAAGCCGTCATCTTGTCACTACCCAATAACCTCTGGTAACACTCATGGGATATTATAGACATAATAGCTCCCGTGTCCATCAATGACTTGCATGTCTGATCAGCAATATTTATACATATAATTGGTAATTCATATGGCCTTTACTCTCTTATGATCTCGTCTACTAACAATAGGTCCTCATCCGTCACCTTGTATACTTCAATTATCAAAATCTGGTATAATGTGGTGGTATTTTTCTCTTCCTCTAGTTCTGTTTTGAAAATGGAGTTTTTTTGTCCCTGAGCGTCGTTCTCTCGGATTCCTTGCTGGCTAGTGCCGGGTTTAGGATCCACGCTCAAGTTCGAATTACTTCCGTTTCCGCCTTCCTTTTCTCTTAATTCCTTCAAGTATCGCTTTCCTTCTTGATGGCGTTCATCGTAGTCCTCTTTGGTCATAACCTCATTTCTTTGTGGTCTATCGCGGTTCTGATTCTGGTAATTGCGGTTGTTTCGACCATTATAATTATTGTTATTGCGGTAATTGTTATTGTTGTGGAAGAAACCGCTTCTTCTATTCTTCTGGTAGTTTCCACGTCCTTGCTGTTGTTGATAGGGACGGCCACCACGGAATCTCCTTTATCTTGGTTCAGGTCGCCTATCTCTAAAATAGGTATTTCTTTCTGGACCTACATTTCCTTTCTCCTGTTCTTTAGGGCTTTCTGTTTGCTGTGTCTGATCAATATACACAGTATTAATATCTTTGTAGTCCTGACGTTGGTTTCTAGCTACGACATTGGGCGTTGGACTAGTATAATCCAATTTCCGAAGAAGTTCGTCCATGCCGGCCAAATCGCTGATTCCTGACGAAATTATCAGTCTTCTCACTTCAACTGGCAACATTCGGGCAATGGCATCTATTAATTGTGCCGTAGATAGAGGGGGTTGCAAAAAACGTAGCCGGGCTAGTTGCGTGGTGAAGAAATCGGGGTAACGCGTCGGCAATGTACCCGAATACTTCCTCGAGTATACTTCTGCGCGTAAACTGTTCTGCGCTTTTATGGACCAATAACGTTTCATGAGGGCTTCAGCAAACTCCTGAAAGTCCACAAATGTGTACCTGAAGGCGCAAACCATTCAAGGGGGCCTTCTCCCTTATAGTGTTCCACTATCTTCATCTCTCGTTCTCTCGGAATGTGAGCCTCCGCAAAATAGTCACGGATATTCCTGATATACTCAATTGGGGTGTAAGAATCGAGGTTGGTAAATTTACGCGGTTTGTCCTCAAAATTACGGATTACTGTCACATTTCTCTGTTGAGAATCTTGGAAACTGGGACGATATTCCTTCCTTTCTCTTTCGGGTTCTCTATTCTGATCCTCGAGTCCCTCATGGTGTCTTAACATCCTTTCTTCTGGTCTCACTTCTCTATCTCCTGTTTCCGTACTGAGTCTTCTACGATAATCTCCTTAGTCCTCCGTTTTTATCTTCTCCCTCTCTTCTATCTCCTCAATCAACTCTTTCACTTGCTTCTCTATTTCTTTCTTCATATCCTCCTTATAGACTTCAAGATCTGCCACGTCTCCTAAGCTCAGATTTTTCAATTTCCCACTAATGTATTCCTCAATGTTAGTGGATTTTCCTTCCTAAATTTCACTAACGACGGTGACTACTGTGTCTATCCTTTCATCTAACCGTTTACTGCGATTTTCTAACGTCTCTTTTAACGCTTGATTTTCCTCGACCGATTGATTCTTGTCGTCAACCTGTCTCTGTAATAGTTGATCAATACGCTTCCCTAGATCTGACCTAACCGACATTACATCACGGTTGATCTGTAATTGCGTATTGGCAAGCTTACTTTCAACTTTACCCTGAATTAGCTTAATATGCTCTGCGCTCGACTTATCCCATTCGTCTTTCCAAATGACAATATTAGCCTTCAACATTTCAGCTATATCTAGTTCAATGTCCTCCTTCAAAATTTTATTGTGGTCTATCACCTGACTACGCAGAGTATCAACATTTGTCTTCAACTCGGCTAAAGAAACAATGGTCTTTAGAGAATCGTCAACAAATTGCGATCTCAAAGCACCTATACCTTCTGATCACTGAGTTTTAGCCTCTTCCACTTCCTTCCTGATCTTATCAATGTCCCCTTGGACCTTATTTACATCAACAAACATCGAATTAACCTCAGACTGTACTTTACCGATATCATTTTGTACACTAGTTATTTCTGTCTGGTCATTATTAACATCGATTTGCATATTGTTTACATTCTCCTGAACCTTATCTACTTTTGTTTGAACATGGGACACATCTGACCTTACATTGGCGACTTCCGATTTCACAAGCACAACATCAGTTTGAACATTATCGACTTTGGATTTTACAAGAGCAACCTCATTCTGAACATGGGCAACATTGGACTTCACAAGAGACACATCATCTTTAACAAA
Source organism: Meconema thalassinum (assembly GCA_946902985.2). Lineage (NCBI taxonomy): Eukaryota > Metazoa > Arthropoda > Insecta > Orthoptera > Tettigoniidae > Meconema > Meconema thalassinum. Next base: position 44,889,648 of record OX336389.2, on the reverse strand, counting down.
AGTTACATCATCTTTGACCAAAGTGACATCACCTTTGACCAACGTAACATCATCTTTGACCAGGGCAACATCAGAATGCACACCCTCTACTTTAGATTGTACACTGGCCATATTATCTTTCAATTCAGCGGAGCTGGTCTGCAATCCCTGTAAAGAATTTTGCGTACCCTGAATATCTCCCTTAAAACTTTCACCCACCTTGACAACAATCGTGTCAAGATCTACCTGTCGATCTTTCTTTCACTGCTCTCTGTCCTGCTTTGCCTCGTACAATTTCCTCTTCAAATCAATAACATTTACTTTCAGATTCTCTTTAATCTGATTTTCCACACTATTTAATTTCTCCTTCATGCTGTTGTCCATTTTCTCCATCATCTCTCCCATCATCTTACGGACATCGTCTGCCGCCATCGTTGCCATTACAACAATATCAATAATTAAAGTGCTATAGGAGTACAAACAAATAGAGCAATATAGCAACACTTTAGAGCATCCTTTCAATCCATGTATTTGGGCATCTTATCGTCTCGCCCTAACATTAACTTAATGCTAAATCACCATACATCTTATTCTAAAATACCAGTACCTAAACGTTCGCGTGTGATTTATTTTAGATATACTACCATAAAGAATATTTACATTTATCACCATTAAACAAGTTAGCTTTACATTAGCATGGCTGTCAATAACCATGAGCCGGTAAAATGAAAATAGATTCAGATCATAGGTCATTCCGAAAAATATAACCTATTACTCCCCTCTCAGGCTATCCATAAGATCTGATCTTACGTTTGAGTGTAATTTTATTAAAAACAAAGCAAATATAACCGATATAATTACACTCTAGCTCATCGCAGATGATATGGTTAATTAATCCCATAAACTTAAAAATTAAGCTGTCATCTGGATAGCTTCTAAATGGCCTCACGAAGCTATTTTCGTTGCCCCAAAGTCTAGGGTGCCATCTTTCCACTGTCCCCGTATATTATAGAGGCGGTCTGTTGGATATCCGATGCAACAGCTGGATTCGTAGATCTTGACTGCTCCGGCGCAAAATACTAGTCAAGGATCTACGTCCAACTAGACCCTCGCGAATATACGTGGCGGAAATTACAATACAACTGTGAATTACAGGAAAAATACACTTAGCTCGCAGTAAAACACCTACCTTATTCTCGGGGATCTCGTGGTCAGCCTCTCTGGACCTATAATGGGTTTCACAGTTGCATCTCCTTATATCTAAAATAATTCACGACAACACGGCTTCTAATAAATCTAAACGATTTAATAACAAATGTAAACTAAGGCTAAACATTCACACAACAAAATAAAATACACACTCCCATTCGCTCATCTCTGCACTCACGCCACTGACAGAACTGCATTCTATCAACATTATTACAAAATTTGGTGTAGCTTGTGTCCATACATCAAGCTGTACAATAGTAACACATCTCTGTGTATTTACATTCTTCTGGCACGCTCCCAAGCACATATGGGCGCTCGGCGCACGCGACCCATGCCACGTGTCCAATGACATAACATTCACCGCTATATTCCCAGTCTAGCTGGTTTAAAAAAAAGAGCGCGAGCCGTGCGGTAGGCAACATCTCTCCCCATTTGTATGGCCTGGCCGAAATATGGCCTTGGCTAGAAACGAGTTTAAAAGAAGTCCTCGCTATTCCTGCCTGGTCCACAAATGTGCTCTCCATAACAATAAAAACTGTGTTACAATGAAACATATTCACGTCAGACAAAACCGTGAACTGTATTCAAATCCTACATGCTATTGGCATAAAACCTCTACACACACTCTCATTCATACTCTCGCATTGTGACGTCCCAATGGAGTTCATTTCATTCGCACTAAACAAGAAACAAACCACATACAGTCACATACTCATTCATACTCTAACCTCTACGTTAAACAAATTATAAACTTCCTATTCCTTACATGTTATACACTCGATTGGCAAATAATAAAGATGAACACTAAATGAATTTATAATGACGCTTATAGCATCAGCTATAGTCCTTTCAAAGTAATAGCGTCTAAACACTCTCGAGCCTGCGCTCTGATCTAGCAGTTATGTCAAATACAGTGAACTGTGATCTTTAATCTCTTCTACATCACCAGAAATAACCATCACCAGTCTCTCCTATCTGATCTAGTGTCAAAATAAGTTTTAAATACATTCGACCACTTAAGGTGAAACATATGCTGTTACATGTCTGTGCTTAATAATCTCGATAAAAGTATAGCATAACAGCTGACATCATCAATTTCCGTTCCAATTTCAACCGTGACCCTTCCTGTCCTCTCTAAATCCCAGGTCGTGTATAACAAAATAATGAGTACTCTCTACTCACACTTTTAATGCCTTGCCAATCCTAGTCATGCCCACGCAATGACTGTACTTCATAAACGCGGAACACACCTTCGCAATAACCTCGTATGCCAACTACATACGGAAATACACAAAAAAGCACTATCAAAGGGTTATCAACTCCACTTCTTTCAACCTGGCATTCCTTACAAAAGGGCATAATTTCTCAGCGTTGTCACCACAATCGCTGGTCTCATGAACAATAACAACAATTGTTAAATTATTAATTTATACATCTTAACGACCCCTGGTATTTACGATACTGACCTCCTCACTTAATACTCTTGAAACGATACTCTGATAAACTGTCGTGCATACATTTAATAAAAATACTACATCTCATCTTCACACATATGGGTTTGATTTTAATCGAAGAAGGAATATTATGTCTACAACGTGACATGATATTACTCCTCGTAAATCTTTAATCACAACATCATATCTATGTGTTTGTGTCCAACAAGAATCTATCACGACGAGGATATCAAACGATCACTACCCTAACGTCGGATGATAATTAATCTTCCAAGAAGATTCTAGCTTTCAATAAATTAAATGACTGAAAGTTCATAGCTTTCTTCAATAAAAACATACAGTTAGTCATATTCGTATTCTCTTAATTCAGAACGAATGTCTATGAGTTCTGACGATAATAATCGTGTCCACGTTAAATGTTTCTTTTCCACAATGTGACATGATATTTCACAATATATCACTACCAAGATCTTCTTTCTTGACGTTTCTTCTCGACGGATAAAATGCCCATATTAAACTAATAAAAAATAATTTAATGGGTAACATAGACGAAAATGTCTATCACCTGCATTCAGAAAGAATACAAAAATGTGGAAAATAAATTACTGTTCCTTAAAGGAAATGACATAAGTTTGTTCCTCGAACAAGTAAAGAAATCTCAGTTCAGAAACTGGATTCCTAACAAACGAAGTTAATAGCATCGCAAGACGATCACTATAATAAATTTCGAAGAATAAAAATGCTATACATGGAGTACATAAATACTGTAACGAGAAATGGATAAAGGATTTGCTCAGAAAATGTCACTACAAGCTCTAACTACAAGGTTAGTGAACACTGCTACCTGGTCTCGAAGTCTAGAAGATCAAGATAGAGTATAACAAAATACTCTGAGGTTACATCTCCCAAAGATCTGGGCTGGATCCTAGCTCGTCTCCACGAACTCGTGACCTCAGGAAAGGAACGAATCCCCCCACTGGAAACAGCAAGCTCCGACCGGAATCGAACTGCAGGCCTCCAATCATCATCTTCATTTTGACCGGGATAACCCTGGACCTCTTGATAATCTTGATGTTTCTTCTATCTCCGTCACAGCCCAGTCTCATCATAACAGTGAGTAGCGTCGAATGTTCTGCCTTCCACTTCAAAAGGCATTTGAAGAGAAAGTCTTGGATCTCACTCGTATAACGAACATTCATGTAGATGGAATCTGAATATCGTTCTGTAGTCTCTGATGTTAATGTTGAGCTCATGTTTGACAAGAATGCACTAGAATAGAGTTGTGCATCAGGTCTCATGACTGCTCACTAAGAAGACATTCACGAACAGTCTCCTCTAATGAAGCTCCATCGTTGACTATATTGCTTCTATCTGCCTATACTCCTGGCGCAGATAATAATTTAGACCATAATAATCTTCATAATACTAGACTGAATATTGTTCTTCACTATGGAATACATCTCCATCCTAAGTGTTGTAATACAGTTCCTCACAAGCAATATTAATATGCACTCGTACTTACGGGTGGCTGTTGCCTGAGCTGCAGTCGCTCGGACAAAGTGCCTTATCGCGCTGGAAAGAAACACTTTTCTCACGCTTCACAAAACTGCTTATAATTGCTGAAATACTTCTCTCAAACTTCTGAAAGTTCGTAATATACAATATCTGCTAGTCAGCTACAATATGTAGCTGAAATGAATTCTCTGAAGCCGATCGGACCGAAGTGATTGCGGTATATGTGTTCCTCGCAACTTCACCTAGATTCAAGGCGCGGTTGTCTCCTAATTCCACCCTTGCTTAAGCCTTGTCTCCACGAGTCACCTTCTACTAGCTCGGTGAAACACTCGGAACTCCTTTCTCTTCCAATCGCACACGTCTGACCTCTTCGACGTTCAGATACACAAGAGCCCCGGTGCTTGGCGTCTCCCCTCCAAGTCTACCGATTTTAGCCGCCTTTTCGAGTTCCCTCTCGAATTCGCGTGGGCTCTAGCAAATCGCTTATTTCTTCCAATAGCGATCTGCTGTTGACTTATAAAATATTTCCAATATTTTATTATCATATTCTTCTCTTTTCCAATAAATAAATTCACTCTCAAAGGGCTTAAATGAATTAAATATCCATAAAAATTTAGTTGCTGGAACTCCCGTCTTCTCTAAAACTTCTTCCTATTGGCTGTAAGCTCAAATCCAATGGGATAATTTATAACAACATTTAAACAAATCCTGGGAATATTCGCTGGTGCTATGTCGGTTCCAAGCTTCTAGAAACTTCCATTGCGCAATACAATCACGTGACGGAATTTCCCTCCTTGCTCGACGTCGCCTCACGACTGGTTTCTGCCAAGTTACAGCCATCATATTCCCTGGTTACATTTTATCATGGGCTTCGAAAAAATGTATTATTCCCATTTTCGTCCCTTATAATTCATTTTACGGGGGCAGCACCCTATTTGTAATGGCTCATTTCACAAGTTATTTTTGTCAATATATTTAGAGGATATTTCTCTTGTTAGGTTAGGTTATGCTAGGTTAAGTTAAGCTATGGCCGCCATCTTGTTAGTTTAGGCTAGGTTAATTTAAGCAACGGCCGCCATCTTGGCGGTGGAGCGGTGGAGGTGGTCACAGAACCGCCCAAAACACACTACTGCACAGTTTCTGTTCTAGGCACCTACAATTTATTTTTGGGGTAGAGGGGGTAAAGACCTTTCATTTACGTTACACAAACTTTTTTGTACAATACTTAGTTTCCAAAATATAGGCAATTTTGAAAATTGGACTTTTATGGGAAAAAAATTAAAAAATGTTAAGTTTTGTTCTAACGTTAAATGACTTAAAGAACATTTGTTTGAGTCTATATATGACTTTTTAGAATGATTAGTTTTCAAAATATCGCCTACTTTCAAAATTGAACCTTTTTGGATTTTGTCCCAGAGACCTGGGACTTGGTTTGTAGGTAGAGGGGGTATATAACTGTCATTTATGTCGAACACAGTTTTTCTTGTATACCTTATAGTTTACAAAATATAGCCCATTTTTTAAAATGATAAATTTTTGGAAAAAATGTCAAAAATTCCATGTTTTGTTCTAACGATTAAGGACATAAAAGCCATTGGTTTGAGTCTATATATGACTTTTTAGGATGATTAGTTTTCAAAATATAGCCTACTTTCCAAATAATTTTTTGGAAAAATTTAAAGAATATAGTATATTTTGACTGAGGTGTTGGAGTTAGCATATGATTTTTAGTTTAAACATATAGCCTACTTTCCCAATTTACCTTGTTTTTGAAAAATTTGAAATGTATATTGTTTTTGACTAGGCGTGGAATGGAGTTGAGAGACAATCATTAACCTTAGAGTAGTTTGGATTCTTGGAATTCTAGTGTGCTGTTGTTGCATACTAACATGGTGGTAAGCATTATGCTATCATAAAGAGGGCTGAGATACTTTCCAAGAACAAGAGAAATATCCTCTAAATACATTGACAAAAATAACTTGTGAAATAAGCCATTACAAATAGATTTCCACAAAATAACTTGTCAAATAAGCCATTACAAATTACCACTTTTACTCCTCACTTTTGCACCCATTTTTGCACCCACTTTGCACCCACTTTGCACCCACTTTTACACCTACTTTGCACCCACTTTGCACTCACTTTTACACCCACTTTGCACCCGAACATTACACCATCTGACATAATAAAAATAGGCATGGTTGTTGTTGAGACCGAGATAAGAGCGGGGGTAATGAATTTATAGTGATAGGATCGGAAAACCCATTATCACTTTAGTAGTGACATCGAGCAAAAATAAAAAAAGGAAATATCGTGTTTCTGACAGAGTGGGATAGACATACTGTAGTTATACGAGTTGAGATTCGATAATTCATCTAAAAGTATTCTGGAATTCATGGAATCTTAGTGTGTTGTTGTTGTTGCTACAAACAGGTATGGTCACGTCAGGTGAAGTTAGCTAGGATTAGATTAGGACAGGTTCAGTAGACAAGTCAGGCGTGGTCAGGTTAGGTTAGGTGAGTTGAGTGAGTGTTGATATCGGCCGTTAGGTAGCATGCTGGTAGTTGAGAGGAGTGATGATATCGACCGCTAGATAGCATGCTGGTCGTTCAGTAGTGTTGATATGGAGCGCTAGGTACCATACTGGTCGATCAGGTAGTTTCCATAGTCACCGCTAGATAGCGGAAACATAATTTGCGTGTCGCATGTGGCTATTTGACAAAGTTTTACTGTGTGAAAAAAACGTGGTTGTATAAGCTGTGTATATACATTTAATAAACAAATAACCACTAAGTATTTAGAACTAACATGTATAGCCTTGTATAAGGAATATAGGGGTCCTTAACAAGATAGAGTGTCTAACACACGAGCATACAGCCTTTTGATATGCAGTAAGTACGTGATAACCTTGAGTAGGGTGTAAGATTTTTTTCAGTTGACTAATATATTGGACAGTGCTCACATTGTGAAAGACCGTATCACCAACCAATGTACAGCCTTGTACTACGTGGTAAGTAGCTGTTGGCTTGAATAGGGTATATTAGAGAAACCTTAGCAAGAATACAATCAGTTGATAACTACCTTTTGCAGTGTTCACATCGTGAAAAACCGTCTCACTGACCAGCCTACAGCCTTGTGATATGCAGTAAGCAGCTGTTTGCAGAAATCAACATCCATAATGGAAGAAACCATGCCTAGCTATCTGTGTAAAGTGTGTGGAAAGACTTTTCTTCGGGACTATGATAGAAAGCGTCACGAAGTATCGTGTGGTAAATTTTATGAGTGCAAAACTTGTGGCAGTAAATTTAACAATGCCTACAATGGACGTCGCCATGAAGAATGTTGTAATGTTGTGTCAGCAGCTAAAAGACAAAAAACTGAGGCTACAAACATTACCTGCTCTCAATGGTTCCTGATAATAATGGACTTACTGAATATGAAATGTCTTTTCAAGGTCGTCTTAAATCGTATTTTATACGTTGTGATACGTGTAAGGATTTAAATTCATACCTTAAAGAGCCCAAACAGCAAATAATACAAGCTATGCAGAAAGAACTAGCAATGCACAAGTCAATAAAAGTTAATCTTGTGGCTGAATGTAGATTCATTCATATGTCCACCAACGAAATTACAGACCGGGCTTTTAAAACACGAAATCAAGCCCTATTTTTGGAAACAGATTTAAGTAGTTTCTTGGAAACACAATTTAAAAAGTTAACTACTGAAATGGAAGAATCTGAGTTAAAAGGCAGTAATTGGGCTTTGTTAGCAGTGGAAGGAGTACGATTGAAAATAAATAAGTATAATCCCTTGCGTGGTAGCACATATATTCCATTACCAGCAGCTGTAAAAGCAAGAAATGCCTGCATTAATCCTCAAAACTTAAAGGATGAAAAGTGTTTTATGTATGCCATTTTAGCAAAACTGATTAAAAAGGATGCTCAACGCATTAATAAATACAAGGACATGGAAAACAAGTATGATTTTTCAGTAATATCGTTTTCTACATCACTAGCTGACATCGCCAAATTTGAAAACGCCAACGAAATATCCATTAATGTATTTGGACTGGAAGAAGACAACAAACTGTTCCCTCTAAAGGTTGTGGATGAAGAGCTACAAGACCATCGCGAACTCCTTCTGCTAAGTTCTTCATCCGGCCAGAACCACTATGTTTTTATCAAAGAATTTGATAAACTAGTACAGGCAGTACAGGCAGATGACCTTGTTGTTTAGCTCCTTTAAACAGCAAGCTTGATAAACTAGTAAGACATCAGATTACCCACCATGAACATAAGATATATACGTGTAAACGGTGTTTTACTCACTTCGATAATCAATGTGGACAACAAGGAATGGAAAAATTGAAAGAACATAGAGCTTTGTGTGTCCTGCATGACATTGCTAGGGTTGAAATGCCTATTAAAACCCCATTCTGAAATTCTTAAATGTGGAAAAAATGTTGAGAATACCTTACATTATATATGCAGATTTCGAAAGTATACTCTTACCATATCAAACATGTCTACCCAATCCTCAGGCAAGTTATACAGTGCCATACCAGAGTCATGTTCCTATGAGCTTTGGTATATATGTTAAACCCTCACCAGCTGTGGAACATATAAAGACAACCCTTCCGAACCAACCTGTTATTTATCGTGGTCCTGACGCTGCAGAAATGTTTATGGACTGTTTGATCTCAATAGCTAATGAAATTGATAGCCTTTACAGCTTAAATGTTCCAAAGGCCTTAACTGAGCATCAAGAATCAGAGTTCCAATGTTCTGAAACCTGTTATTTGTGTCATAAACCATTCACCCAAGAGGACTGGAAAGTTCGAGACCATTGTCATATTACAGGGGAATACCGTGGAAGTGCACATAATAACTGTAATTTGAGATGCAAAACACGTAACCCAGCTCCTGTATTTCTACATAATATGAGTGGCTTCGACGCAAATTTAATTGTAAAGCAGTTGGGGTGAACTACTGCGAGAGTGGATTTTATTCCTAACTCTAAAGAAAAGTACATTTCCTTCACCAAACATGTGGGAAATGTTAAGCTTCGATTTGTGGATACATCTCGGTTAATGCCTAGTAGTTTGGAACACTTAGTTACCAACTTAACATCATACCCTGAAACAGACAAGTACTTTGGAAAAGACAATGCAACGCTCATGACTCGTAAAGGAGTATTTTGTTATGATTACATTGATTCATGGGAAAAGTTAAGTGAAACGTGTTTGCCTCCAAAAGAGGCATTCTTCAACAAATTAAGTCAAAAGGATGTTAGCAAAGAAGACTATGAACATGCTAAACATGTGTGGAATCAGTTCAACATTAAAACTCTAGGGGAATATAGTGAACTTTACCTAACTTCAGATGTACTCCTACTTGCAGACAGCTTTGAAACGTTCAGAAACAAAACATTAGAAACACACCGAGTGGATGCTGCACACTTCTTTACTTCGCCTGGTTTAAGTTTCGAGGCAATGCTCCTTTACACAGGAATTGAACTGGAATTGCTACAGGATTACGATCAGATTCTTTTAATAGAGTCTGGAATACGTGGAGGCATAAGCCAGGTGTCTCATCGGTATGCTGAAGCTAACAATAAATACATGGAAACCTATGATTCTGAGAAACCATCGCAGTTTATTACCTATGATGATGCCAACAACCAATATGAGTGGGCTATATGTCACTCTCTTCCTTATGGTGTATTTCAGTGGGTTTCTCCAGATACGGTTGATCTAGAAACACTAAAGAAAGACGACCCTGTGGGGTACATTCTAGACGTTGATGTTGATTACCCATGCGACCTTCATGATCTACACAACGATTTATATTTCCTACCAGAGTGTACACAACCTAAGGATTCGTCTCTCAAAAATCTAATTCCTCATCTCGGAAATCGAAGGCGGTACGTTGTTCATTACATGGCACTTAAACAGGCTTTAAATCATGGACTAAAATTGGTAAAAATTCATCGTGTGTTAAAGTTTAAACAAAGACCTTGGCTAAAGGCATACGTTGATTTTAATAACAACCTTCGTAAACAAGCCAAAAATGATTTTGAGGAAACTCTATACATATTATTCAACAATGCCATTTTTGGAAAAACAATGGAAAATATTCGTAAAAGAATAGACATACGTCTTGTGACTGACAGCAAAAAGGCTGAAAAGCTAATAGCAAAGCCGGCATTTATTGCCAGAACAATTTATGGTCGTAATCTAGCTGCTTTCCACATGGCTAAACGTAACATTGTATTCAATAAGCCTATATATATTGGAATGTGTATACTGGATATTTCAAAAACTCTCAAGTATTCCAACCATTACGATGTCCTGCTACCCTATTATGGCATGGACAATCTTAAACTCATGTATATGGATACCGACTCGTTCATTTATTTGGTTAACATCCAAGATGTATTACAAGACAAGTTGGATTTCCTAGAACTCCTGGACACATCTGATTATCCTACTAATCATATATGTTACTCTACATCAAACAAGAAAACGTTGGGAAAATTTAAAGACGAGGCTTGTGGACAAATTATTAAAGCATTTGTTGGACTTAGAGCTAAAATGTATGCTTTAGACATAAATGGTAAAGAAATCAAAAAGATTAAAGGTATTATTAGAGGTGTTGTCAAAAATTGTATAAGCTTTCAAGATTATAAGGATTATGTCATGAAAAACAATGTAAAAAGAATACCAATGAACATTATCGCTTCTAAACAACATGACATATCATCTATAAAACTAAACAAAATTGCTTTGTGTCCTGGTGATGATAAAAGAGTAATTGATACTAATGGTATAGGTACTCATGCCTATGGTCATTACTCAATCATTGACCATGCTTAAAGGGTTACGTTATGGATATCAAAATCCTAAAACAATAAAAAATGTAATATGTGTAAATATTGAAAATATATTTAAAATGACTAAAAAAAATAAAAAAATATTGTATGGACACTGCTTGTACTTTTCTAATTACTTTACACTTCCCACTCCCAATTCTACTGTTAACCTCTAGTAATGTCGAGAAACTACACATAGGTAGTCAAAAGTATAGTATAACCCATGTATTACCTATATGCTTTGGGATAAGGTATACAGCCTTGTTATATGTAATGAAGAAATCGTGTTTGGTAAATATGAACTTTAGACATGGACTAAATCAAATACATGTAAACAATAAAATTGAAAAATCCATGTGTCCATACTGACAAAATTCAAAAACTTAAAACTAAAATTTAAAAAAAAAAGTAAATTGGAAATTGACAAATTGCAATGTATGAAATATGAAAATGAAAAGGAAAAAAAATATGAATAAAAGCTTTTACTTTTTAAAACTTAACTGACGTTGTAATCCTAAGCTGGTTGTGTGTAACGAACATCTTGCACAGTAGCCACAGTACAATTGTTAGCTTTACCTTACTCTCTATAAGAACAGCAAAAAGATAGTTGCATGTGCCCTTATATACTTTGAGTGTGTTGATTAGCCTTTGGCTTAGCTTAAAAGGTTATGTTAGGTAAAGTTAGGTTAGGTTAGTTTAGGTGAAGTTAGGTGAGGAAATGCTTGGTTCGGTGAACTAAGGTTATGTTAGGTTATGTTAGGTTAGGTAAGGTTAGGTTAGGTTAGGTAGGTGAGGTTAGGTGAAGTTGGGTTAGGCAAAATGGCTGAGGTATGAATTAACCCCACTCTTCATAGTTTTGCCTCACAAGGCTGAGTGTACCCCATTCCAACTATCAGACCAGAAATTAAATTTCTTGGCAAAGCCAGGACTCAAACCCGGGGCTCCACAGTGACATCCAAGAATGCTAGCCACTTTACCATAAAGTGGACTAGATAAGGCTGGTCTTGATTTTACATGATTAATCAATAATAACATAGTAATAATAATAATGTTAATAATAATAATAAAAACAATAAATATTCCATTTAGCGACTACACGGTCGAACTCCCCCTGTGACATTATTCACGGTCTCAGAGTGTGGCGGCCATCTTGCGCATTAGCCCTTGCGCCAGCTATGACTGGCCCCTCCATAAGAATAACATAGTGCTGGTTGCGCGCGGCCACCATCTTGCGCATTAGCCCCTGCGCTGGAACCGTCTAACATTACCTACTTATTGGTCCTCATACCATACCTTTTCGCACTTCCTTTAAATATCTAGGGCTTCACATTGATACTAAATTAAACTGGAATGCCCACTTCTCCGCCTTACAAACACTGCTTCATCCGAGAATCAACATCCTTCGCTCGCTTACTCGCCGTCATTGGGGCGCTGACCCTTCTGTCCTCCTCCGTGTTTATCAAAATATCATTCGCTCTGTCTTAGAATATGGGTGCAATTTCTTCGACTTAGCCCCTACCCGGTCGTTGCAAAAACTAGATACGCTACAATTCCAAGCTCTACGCATAATTACTGGACCTTTATCTTCTTCCCCCACCAACGCCTTATTAGTCGAGACAGGCGAATACCCACTCCATGTACGTAGAACCTTTCTCTCTCTAGCAAATATCTTTTAAAAAATGTATCCTTATATAACCATCCTTTACTTCCCAAACGTCAACTCATGAGTGAATACCGTCACCAAAACCGGTTTTACTCTGTCCGCTCCCCTTCGTTGCTCCTTGCTTATAAATTTCTTCTGCCCCTTAAACCGAATATCTTACAAACCCGCACTCATTTGTTACACAGCGGCAATTATCCCGTTCAATTTTTCACCCCCTCCGTTTTCTGAATGTTTTTCATTACTTACCACCTCCTGTTAGAAATCTCCCTCATCTCTGTCACAAGCAGCTTCAAGCTTTCCTTCATCACTTCCTGTTGTGTATTTACATGAACATTCTAGAAAGTGCTATGTTAACATGAACATTCTAGTCAGTGTTGCGTATTTAGGCTACTTGAGTTAACACGAACATTCTAGTCACTATGTCCAGAACATTCCAATCTGGAACATTCGATTCTGGAACTATCCAGCTACTATGTATATATGCACCCGCGGACTGTAGACGTCAGTTCCGCTCAAGTTAGTTCACATTGTGTATCGTTGTGTATCGACTAGTGTTTAATAAACCGTTGTGTTATATTAACAAGTGTATGTTATTTATCTTGTATCTCCCACGATATAACAGTGGTGCCAGAAGTGGGATAAGATAAATAACGTTGTGAAACCGAGTGACTTTCTAACCTCAACGCAAGTGTTGCACCGAACGACGTTCATCGCAGTGCGTGTTGGAAACTAAACCGAGTGAACTTTCTAACCTCAACGCAAGTGTTTGCACCGAACTATGTTCATCGCAAGTGCGTGTTAGATATACTGTTCTCCACTCATCTTCACCATGCCGGACTTAACCTCTGAGCAACTCCAACAATTCTCGGCAATCATCGCCGACGCTATCCGACAGACAAGTTCAACAACGTCGTCATCACAGCCTCGACCGCCACAATTCACAATGCAACCGTATCGTACAACCGACGGGACGACTGTAGCCGACTATTTCACTCGCTTTACCTGGGCGCTCAACTTGAGCAAGGTACCCGCGGATCAACACGCACATTTTGCACGGGTTTACATGGGATCTGAACTCAATGATGCCCTGAAGATTCAGGTGAGTCCTAATGATCCGGAAACTCTGTCATACAACGAGATTCAATCTAAGCTGAAAGGCCACTTTGACGCCACACGCAACAAGTTTGCTGAGAGCATCAAATTTCGCAGTGTAATGCAGAAGCAAGGAGAAACCATCGCTAGCTTCACCTTAAGACTGCGGCAGGCTGCAACGTTTTGTGAGTATGGCACATTTCTTGATCGCATGTTAACTGAACAAATGCTCGCAGGTTTGGAATCACGAGGAATGTGCGACGAGATTATTGCAGAACAACCAGAGAACTTCACCGCAGCATATGAAATCGCGCACGCACTCGAAGCTACTCGCATTACCACCGACGAGGTCAAAACAGCTGCCGCTAAGTCTGAATCAACCAATCGGATTGGATACGAGAAGCCTCTGTCCAGGAAGAAGAGCAACCAGCAGCCGCCACGCAGCAAGTCAGCTCATCGAAGTCAAGGGTCTTACAACCTAACCAGACAGCACCAATGGCCACACCAGGCAAACCAGAGTGCATCCCAGGACAACCAATCAACATGTGCATGGTGGGGTGAAGCTCACCCTCGTAGTCAGTGTAGGTTCCTGAACGCAGAGTGCCTGAAGTGTGGCAAGAAAGGTCACATCAGAAAAGTTTGCCGATCGAAATCGAGAAAAGATCGAACAACAAACCATGTGACCGAAGAAGAGCTTCCAGCAGAAAACCCCGACGTTGTGGACTACCTCAGCAAAATCGAGGTCATCGGATCGGTCAACGCAGCACCTAAGCCACTGGTTGATGTCAACTTAGAGGGAACCACCGTCAAAATGGAACTCGACACCGGCGCCCCCTGCTCAACCATGAGTAAATCAAAGCTAAGTATGATCAAACCAGGTTTTGTGTTGCAGAGAAACGATCGTAACTTCGTCAGTTACACTGGCCATCCGATTAAATGCATTGGCAAAACGTCAGTGTGCACCACCATAGGAACCACAACCAGGAACCTGAATCTATACGTGGTTGACGATGAAGTCGAATCGCTCTTTAGCCGAGAGTGGATTTCAGAGTTTGTACGGGAGATCGACTTTGGTCACCTCTTCGCAAAACCCGACCCAATCCACAAGCTCTCAGACAAGCAGGCTCTGACCTTGGAACATCAGAAGCAGCTCGACAACATTCTATCTCGCTACCAGGATGTGTTCAGCGACACCCCCGGGAAGATCTCAGGTCCCCCAGCGAAGATGCACATGAAGGCCGGAGCCACACCTGTTTTCGCCAGAGCTCGAGACGTACCAGTTGCCCTCCGCGATGCCTATGCCAAGGAAATCGACAAGAAAATTGCATCTGACTTCTACAAAAGAGTGGACTACTTTGAGTGGGCATCGACAACGCACGTCGTCGCCAAGAAGAACGGCAAACTGAGGATCACAGGCAACTACAAGCCTACTCTCAACCCGCGGATCATCATCGATGAACATCCGATTCCCAAGGTGGAACATCTGTTCAACCGAATGCGCAGCGCCACTCTCTTCTGCCATCTGGATATCTCCGACGCGTACACTCATCTCGAGGTCAACGATGAGTTCAGCCATGCTCTCACGCTCAACACGCCAACTCACGGTCTGATCCGCCCAACGCGAGCAGTATATGGAGCAGCTAACATCCCCGCTATCTGGCAGCGGCGAATGGACACAATCCTGCATGGTCTCCCAAACGTCGTAAGTTTTTTCGATGACAGTATAGTTTTTGCTGATAGCTTTGAACATCTGATGCAGGCCCTCAGCACCACTCTGGAACGGTTTCGGCAACACAACCTCAAGCTCAACTGAGCCAAATGCGTTTTCGCTCAAACTTCTCTGGAAGCCCTTGGCCACAAAATCGATGCGTCAGGCATCCACAAGTCGGATGCACACATCCGAGCTGTACGTGATGCACCGAAACCAACTACACCAGAAGAACTCCAACTGTTTCTTGGTAAAGCAACCTACTACAGTTCGTTCATCCCCGATTTGTCCACCAGAGACAGACCACTCAGAGACATGCTGCTCAAGGACCCTCTCATCTGGACACCAGAAGGCGACAGGGCATACAAAGACATCAAGAATGCCCTAACCTCGCCCCAGGTACTCATGCAGTATGAACCAGCGTTACCACTCCTGTTGGCCACGGACGCCAGCAAGACCGGCCTGGCCGCAGTATTGTCACACCGGCTCAGCAACGGGCAAGAACGTCCAATTGCTTACGCCAGTCGAACAATGACAGCAACGGAACAAAGGTACCCTCAGATCGATAAGGAAGCACTGGCCATTGTTTGGGCTGTACAGAAGTTTTTTAATTCTCTCTATGCTCGCCACTTTACTCTCATCACTGATCACAAGCCTCTCACACTGATCCTGCACCCTGAGAAGTCTTTACCGGTCCAGTGCATCAGTCGCATGGCCAATTATGCCGACTACCTAGCACACTTCGACTACGACGTCATCTTAAAGACATCCAAAGCCAACGCCAACGCTGACTACTGCTCCCGAGCTCACCTACCAACAACAGTTAACCTCATCAGAAACTTCTTTCCTCCACAGGAGGAAGAGACGGACAGTTTTGATGATTTTGACTTTTTTGCAGTCCATCAGATCCAACAGCTACCAGTTAGGGCAGAAGCAATCGCACGCGAGACCAGGAAAGATCCACATATGGGCAAAATTGTCCAGATCATCGAAGCAGAGCAAGACCTCACCCGCCAGCATTACAAGGCACCAGAAGCGAAGTACACCCTCGCCGCAAACTGTCTGATGTTCGAGCATCGAGTTGTTGTCCCTCCTTCACTGCGAGACGCTATCCTCAACGACCTGCACGTGGCTCACCTGGGGATAGTCAAGATGAAAGGCAAGGCACGTTCCTTTGTGTTCTGGCCTGGAATCGACAACGACATTGAGTCTCTCGCCAAGGCTTGCGCCGTGTGTGCAGCTCATGCGCATGCGCCACCCAAGTGCCGAGATCACCACTGGGAATACCCGAAGGCACCATGGGGACGGATCCACATTGACTACGTGGGCCCAGTGGCTGACACCATGCTGCTGATTGTTGTCGACGCATACAGCAAGTGGCTCAAGGTCAAACCCATAACATCAACAACATCAGCCGCAACAATTTCCATCATGGATGACCTGTTCACGGCGTATGGCGTGCCAGTCACTGTCGTCTCCGACAACGGCCGACAATTCGTCTCAGACGAGTTCAAGAACTTCCTAAGAAACATTGGTGTGAAATATCACAAGATGTCAGCGCCATACCATCCCTCAACCAATGGCCAAGCTGAACGTTATGTTCAAACGGTGAAGGACGCCTTCTATGCGATTGAAGACAACTAAGGGAACTCTCCGCGCCAACCTGAACGAGTTCCTCCGTCAATTCCGCAAGGCCCCACACTCCACCACTGGCCAATCTCCAGCCCAGCTTTTCTTGGGACGAGATCTCCGCACGAGACTCAACTTGACCAGACCTGATGACGTCCACACGAAGGTTGCAGAAAAACAACGAGCTGAAATGAGCTCAACATTCCGCACTCTGAAACCTGGACAGAAAGTCTACTTCCTGTCTGGCAATATCAAGCTGGATAAGTGGCTCCCTGGAACAATTGTGAAACGCACTGGTGACCTTCACTACAAGATCAACTATCAGGGAAAACGATTCAAGCGCCACATTGATCAGATCAGATCGTTTGCTGACACCAAAAAAGGCAAAACCAACTTGGACAACGATCAAGGACCGACCAACGATCGAGAGTCAACCAATGATCAAGAACCAGCCATTGAGCAACCGAGCCTGAGACAAATTCGCTTCACCGAGACACCAGCAACAGCCCAAACACCACCACCCACACAAGCTACACCTGTAGACAGGGCACCGCCTATTTCGCAAACCCCTTTTATTCCCCGCAGGAGTACTCGCCAGCGCCGACCACCGTTGAGATTCTCTCCTGATTCCTAAATCATCCATTTAAAAGAGGGAGGAAATGTTGTGTATTTACATGAATATTCTAGAAAGTGCTATGTTAACATGAACATTCTAGTCAGTGTTGTGTATTTAGGCTACTTGAGTTAACACGAACATTCTAGTCACTATGTCCAGAACATTCCAATCTGGAACATTCGATTCTGGAACTTTCCAGCTACTATGTATATATGCACCCGCGGACTGTAGACGTCAGTTCCGCTCAAGTTAGTTCACATTGTGTATCGTTGTGTATCGACTAGTGTTCAATAAACCGTTGTGTTATATTAACAAGTGTATGTTATTTATCTTGTATCTCCCACGATATAACACTTCCCTAGTCACATTCCCTTTTATACTGACGGTTCCAAACGATCTCAAGCCCCCTTTACAGGCGCATCAATCTACGCCCCTGCTCTTGATCAAACAGTAACATTCTCCTTACCGTGCGATATTTCGATTTTCACCGCAGAATCCTTTGCTGTTCGTCATGCCTTACAAGTTATTAAACAATTATCCATCAAACAAGCTATAATATTATCTGACGCTCACAGTGTCTTGTCCGCTCTCCTTTCTCTCTATTTATCACAAAACTGGTATATTAATTCCATTCAAAAATTATCTTACGAATTATCCCACGCCAATTTTGACATCCTATTTGTATGGATTCCTGGCCACGCTTCGATCAATGAAACAGCTGATACACTCGCCAAATCCGCGACCCTTGGCCACGGCACGTGTTATAATATTTCTGTCCCGTCGAGCGACTTGCTTTTAAAATCCAAACAACACTTCCAACAATCATGGCAAATCATTTGGGATACAGCCTCTCGGTTCAAGGGTACCTTTTATTACAGACTTCAGCCCCATATCCCGATCACAACTTGGTTTTCCTCCTGTACTTACACACGTCGTCATATAACTACCATAATCCGTCTCCGATTTAATCACTCCCTTACCCCGGATAGGTTGCTCAAATTTAAACTTCGCGCCACTGACCGGTGTGACTGTGGGCAAACTATCGGTACCATCTAACATCTTTTATTCCAATGTACTCTATTCGAACGCCCTCGTATAAACTTCATTCGTGAATTGCTCCAACTTGGATTTGTACAGCCCTTGAATATTACATGTTTGCTACACACGTTTTTTCCTATTATCACTTTTCTTTTTTACGTTTTCTTAAATATTTACATTACAACGGTTCTGTATCATAAGTGAGTTATTCTACTTCCAACCACATCGCGCGGTTATCTCCCTCAAGAAGTATTTATCCCCGCAACTGGTGACTGGGTGAAGAGCTTTTTCAGGCCGGAAAAAATCTCCCGAAAGTAGAAGAGGAAGAGGAAGAAGAAGAAGAAGAACAGGAGAATAAAAAGAAGATGGTAGTTTTAAATTTTTGTGCAGTATGGTGCCGAGCTAATATTTTTACTTAACGAATAACTTGGTAGTGTTACAACAGATATGAAGCTTGTTAAGCTGGTGGTACATCAAAGAAATTTCAGTGGTTAGTAATTAGCTATGTTCTACGGATCAAAGATTCTTGTAAGAATGTATGGAATATTGTTTATGTTTGGCAGGAGGGCGTGATGGCTCAGCTGTTTGCCTCCCACCAAGGCGGACCGGGTTCAATTGTCGGTTAATGCATGTGGTGTTTTTATTCATTCTAAATGAAAGTAGAACGCATCTTATACACTTGCATCAGACATGAATGTGACTTTAACATACCTTGTGTCCTTGTTTCATCTGGACGATTTTACGTACTGAAATTAGGAACCCTTGCACCTCATACATGTGCTCAAGTACGTAAATATGTGTTTTTTTTATTGCTAGTTTTCGAAAACGGCTGCCATGTTCCGACAGCGCTAGCATCTCGTTCAACTGTCAACAAGGCGCACTCAGTCGCGTAAAACTTCTGGTTTTCTTTCGTTGGCAAAATAATCATGCCCCGCGGTGTAGCCGTGCCCGTTAAATCACGCCCCACTTCTGCTAGGGCAGCTGCAGCAAGTACGGAGGTTCAAATCCCGGTGCTGATAGCGGCTATCCTGAGTGTGGGTTTTCCCTGGGTTTCCGCACTTTCCCTCCAGGAAAATGCCGGGATAGGCAAGGGGCGCCTACCTCATCACTGTCGCCACTACAGCCACACTCACTCTTAGTCATCGCATGAATACTGGTTATCAGACAACATCAACACATAGGCCCAACTTCATGGGGCTGATAACCAAGATGTCCTTAGTCCATTACACGAGTTAACAACTGAATAATCGTATCACACTGTTAATGAAGTATGCACTGCTGAGGTATCGGGCAGCTATTTTCTTTACATTTCATCGTCTTCAAATTCCAAGGGCCTTGGAGTTGTAAAGGCTTCAGTTCAATTTAAACTAGGTCAGTGTGCCATGTTGGGGAGTCGTATAGATTGTGAATCTTTCCCCTTAAAAATTCCACTAGACCCAAAATGGCAGTATCTATGACGTCATGGGGGACATGCCTACATGTTAAATTCTGTGTTTTAATAAGGCTATACATACAAACACAAACCTAAGATGGGGCTTATGCTCTAGACCCCATTGCATTTAGTACAAGCAGTAATTTTTGTCAGGACTGGTTTAATCTATACTCTGATTTACGAAAGGTGAACGGTGAAGGCGGTCGTCTGCTTGAAGGGTGAGGTGAGGAGTGGAGACAAGAGGGGTAACGGTATCCATGGCAACAGCGAGCAGTGTTGCAATGTATACAGACACAGCAGTGAGCACATGGTTTGACACTGTCATTAGACTGCCAGGCCCCAGTATTTGTGTCTTCCTGCGAACCTCTTGGAATGTTATGAGTCATGACCTGTTTCAGTGGCAACGCAGCATTTCCCCACGTACTAGCTTTGACAGCTGTCAGTGTTCATTATTGCTAATACAGAGTATAGTAGCGGCCAATGGTGGCTTCAGGAGAGTGCAATACAACTTTATAATTGAATTGAACATTTGTGACTCATGGCCATACCTCTCACTTGAACACACGTGACTGCATCTGCATGTTACTACCCACCGTTTGAAACATCATGCAGCAGAATAACATGGCAGCAATTCAGGGCACAACATCAATGTCCATTCGTCAATGAAAACAAATTGTTTAGGGTTGTGTCCATCCAATCAATACATCAATCCTTCAAATCAATAGGAAATGTTTTGAGCCAGTTCCACAGCCCAACTTCTGCAGTTATTTGAACATTAAAACAATTTAAAATTTCCTACTTTAGTTTGCATGTTTTTTCTGTGTATTGATATTTAAAATCTAAACAGTCAAATATAAAAAATGTCCTTTCCACTCTACGTGAGTCTGGGTAGTATTTTACATTTTCACAAAACTGTTAATGATTTTATTAATTCTATATACAGGCCGGACGTTTGTTTTAGACGAGTGAAAAATCTTAATGGAAGCCTGGAGGCGAGTTACTACAGTACCTGTGTTGTTATCAGCTGCCCCAAGCGGTCCGATGATTGACAAAGCTGTCTCACGCTACTGCTGAAGTACAGTCATTGGCAAATATAATGACGTTCTGTTTGTAACTACGTAGCGTGTACTTCCGCGTCACACAATACTTCGACGTGGACTGTACTGTCTGCTCAAGTCTGGAATTCCATTACATCAGATCGGTGGTGACAAGTGTGAAGCAATAGGGTGAGAGAGTGCCTGTGTGCAGGCTTCAAGGTCAAGGGCAATCGTCCGGCTTGTAACACCTAAGTTACTCCTAGCTTTTACACTTTTACCTAGCACATTATTGAAAATATATGATTCACATAGGCCTACCTTTCTCGGAGTATTTAAAATTGAAATTACTGTCAATTATCACTGCTGCACCGGAAATATTTGTTATATTACGTAAATATATGGTTTTTTTTCTTGCTCATTGACGTTATATCACTGTTGCTAACTTGTCTGATACCACTCAACACATGTAGGCCTAATGTTGTAATTATGTGAAGTGAAAAAGCAATAATTGGCAAGAACATTGGTCAGGATAAAGATTATTGATGCGTGAATACCCCCACTGTGCGTGACAAAAGGAAGTGGGGGGGGGGGGGGGGGGGGGTGTTTATATTGGCTAAGGCTGCGCCACCTAACCATTATTGGTCTAGACCAGTGGTTCCCAACCGGTGTGCCACGTGATTGGCTAACGGGTGCCGCCAGATATTGAGATAACCCCTCTCCCTCCAAAAAAATACCCTATACTTAAGCTACATTTTGGCTTCAATGGAGAGAGGAGTATCCTTACTTAATGAAAAAAGCCCTTTTCAACATCCTATTTATGCGAGCAATCTTTCTCTGCTATGGTGACAATAAAATCCAAAGCAAGAAATAGACTGAATAACCTTGAGGATGTTTTGCGTGTTTCATTGTCACAGATATCACGTATCTGTGCTCTAAGCATCAATCACATTAATCATTTATCGAACAAAACTATTGATGTATTTTTACTCAGTGACTGTAGAAAAAGTTTACTGTTTTATGTTATGGCGTACGTTACTTATTATTTATTATATATTATTTTAATAAATCTACATATCAAACTTTTTTTTTTAAATTCAAGGAAGGGTGCCCCTAGTGTTTAATGTTATTCCCAACGGTGCCGTGAACTTCAAAAGTTTGGGAAACTCTGGTCTAGACAAAAGCCATTGGTCTGGATGAAGATATTGGTCTATTGTTATTTCACAACTCTCACAATCCATGGTCAAACTAACACTGTATTATGTATAACGTTTAAAAATAATACTAGAAATATTTCCGCCTACTCAATACTTTATTGTACAGTATTATGTAATCAAAGGAAATCATATAATCGACAGGTGCCAGAGTACATAATAATCATCATCATCATCTTGTACAGTTTCCAGCCCCAGGTTGGGTCTCTTTGGAACATAAGCCTCGCCACTTAGTCCTTGCTTCCCACCACCTCTCCGCTGTCACTCTGGTCCAGTCCTCGCCTCTCTTCTTGACACATTCCTCCACTCCTTTCAGCCATCTATCTCTTGGTCTTCCCCTTGGTCGTTTCTTCTGCATCTGCATCTCATGTATCCTCTTGGGAATCTTCTTCTCATCCATTCTCTTTAAGTGTCCATACCACCTCAGTCTTGATGTCTCAATCCTACCTTGCAAGGGCTCCTCTTTCACCATTTCCCTGACCTTTTCATTCCTCACCCTGTCCCTTCTTGTTACTCCGATCCTACTTCGCAGGAACTTCATTTCACCTGCCTGTATTCTGCTTATGTCTCTTTTCATCATTGTCCACGTTTCTGAAGCATAGGTCAGTATCGGGATATGGTAGCTTCTGTATAACACTTCCTTGCTTTTTTGTGGGACATCTTTATTCCACACTAAGCTCCTAATGCTTCTCAGAAATGCTTCTGCCTGTCTGCCACGTTCCGTAATCTCTGTCATCATTTCTCCCATTTTCCTCCACTATACTTCCCAAGTACTTGAGACTTTCCACCTTCTTCAGCTGTCCACCTCCAAGTGTTATCCCACTCATTGGTCTGTCCTTTTTCCTGGTCGTTAACAGGATCTCACATTTACTGATGTTGAACTTCCATCCGTACTCTCCCACTGTTTCTTCCCAAGCCTTCAGTTGCTCCTGAATTTCCTCCTCCCTGTTTCCCCAGACCATGAGATCATCTGCAAACACCATTGCTTTCATCTTATCTTCTCCTATCTTTCCTGCTATCCGTGTCATTACCTCGTCCATAACCACAATAAAGAGAAGGGGTGACAGCGCACTACCCTGTTTCAGGCCACTCATTTGTCTGAACCAGTCTGTTCTTTCCCCTCCAACTTTCACACAACTCACACTTCCACAATACATCGCCTTCACTCTGCCTACAGTCCCTTTTTCCACTCCCATGTTTTCCATTGCTTTCCAAACCTTCTCCCTACACACACTATCATAGGCCTTTTCGATGTCCAGGAAGGCCATCAACAGATCCTCTCCAAATTCGTAGTGGTGTTCCTGGAGCTGTCTCACTGAAAATATGAGATCCACTGTTGATCTCCCAGGTCTGAAACCATACTGCTCCTCTCTCAATTTTCTCTCCACTATGGCTCGTATTCTACTTTCTAATATCTTTTCATATATCTTGGCACAGTGAGGTATGAGTGTGACTCCCCTGTAATTTCTGCACTCCTTTCTGCTTCCTTTCTTAAATATTGGGACATTTAATCCTTTCTTCCAATCTTCTGGGGTCTTTTTCTCCTTCCATATCACCCTCATCACACGGTACAGCCACTGTTTCCCAACCTCCCCTGCTGCCTTCACCATTTCAACACTCACTTCATCCAAACCCGGTGCCCTTCCTCCTTTCATCTTGTCTATAGCCATCTCCAGTTCTCTCCAATTCAGGTCCTTTTCCATTCCTGTGTTGTCTTCTCCATCTTCCAATACATTGTCTTCCTCCCTATGACCATTTGGATTCAGCAAATCCTCAAAGTACTCTTTCCACACTGTCTTGAGTGTTTCTTTGTTGTGTACCTCAATTCCGTTTTTGTCCATCATTACCACATCCTCTCGCAGACCTCTTCTCTTACTTTTGACCATCCCATAAAGTACTTTCGTATTTCCTCTGCTGTCTTCCTCCATCATCTCTGTCCACTTTACCATCCACTTCTTCCTCTCCTCTGCGACAATCTTGTTTGCTTCTTTCTTCTTTATCTTATAATCTTCCCTTGCCAGATCAGTTCTTTCCTGGAACCACACTCTGAAAGCCTTGTTCTTCCCTCCCACAGCTTCTTTTACTCTCTCATTCCACCATGGTGTCTCTTTACACCGCTTTCTGTTGCTAGTTCTTTCACATACTGCCACTGCAGCTTCCACCATTGTGTTCTTGAATTGCTTCCATTCCTCTTCCCCTGTTTTAGGATTGTCTGTTGGCATCCTTTCCCTTATTATCTTCTGGAATTCTTCCTTGACTTCCTTTTCCTTGAGTTTCCATACTTTGATTCTCCTTTCCTGGTACTCTGTTCTCTTGCTATCCTTTACAACTCCCAGGTTCATTACAAGTATTCTGTGGTCGCTATCTAAGGCCTCTGATGGTATTACCTTTATATCTCTGACACTTCTCTTCATTTCCCAGTCGTACAGCATGTAATCTACCAAAGATTTCTTTGTTAAATCACTGCTGTACCACGTTACCTTGTGGCTTTCTTTCTTCCGGAACCAGGAGTTGCCTACCACTAAACCGTTTCTCTTGCAAAAATCCAGCAACTTTCTCCCTTCTTCATTCCTGCTACCCCATCCTTCTGCTCCCAATACATTTTCATATCCGTGCCTTTCACTTCCTAAATGTGCATTCAAATCTCCCATGACAATGATGCTCTGACCATTCAACTGCTGTTGTAGCTCCTCCTCAAAGTCTTCCTTTTCTTGAGCTGTACATCCAACTTGAGGGGCATATACCTGGGCTATCTCCAGGCTTCTTCCCTTTACAGTTACTCTGATCTTCATGATCCTGTCACTTATTCCCTTTACCTCTTCCTTCATTCCATCTCTTACAACTACTCCTACTCCGCTGCTCCTTCCTTCACTGTTCCCACTCCAGTACAACCGGTGCCCTTTCCTCAGTTCTCTGCGACCTTCTCCTTTCCATCTTGTTTCTGCCAAGCCCAGTATATCCAGTTTTCTTCTCTCCATCACATCTACAATCTCCTCCACCTTTCCTGTCAGTGTCTGTATGTTTAATGTCCCAACTCGTAGTCCATTAGCATATCCGGGTCGTCGTCGTTTGCATCCGTCCTTTCCGAGGCCTGTTCCTGTTTTGAAAGCAAATATGATATCCACTACTGGCTTGCTAGGCCTATCGTAGCTTCACCAGAGCCCCGTCAGCCGTCACTTTTCAGGGTTCCCATAGAGCCTTCACAGCTACCGTAGCGGTCCCGGGGCACACTAAGTTCCCACTGTACTTCACCCCTACAGGCAATCCCCTACTTCATGCCGTTGCCCGTCTTCCACCACGTGGAGGAGGGGTTGGACTTGTGGGAGACACATAGTAATCATTGGTCGTAATCAAAGTTTCTCACATTGATTATATCAGCAGTCCATCAAGAGGAGTATTTGGTCTACAATCTATCACATATAATCAACCATCCTTGCAATGTATGTTTTACACACAATCAACAACAACAATTAAGAAATTTACAGCAAGACCAATTAATAATATTATGAGTTGCTTGTTTCACATTGCACATACTCAAATACGTTGGTTCTGATTGCTTCTCAGAAGTGTTTTTAAAGTGTCATTTTATATAGTATTTTTTTAATGTCTCGGTTGTTTTCACACATTTGAATCTTTTTCATTTTACCATGTGTTTGTCTCTCATTACAACAAATATTCATTAATTCTGAATGTAAGTGAAACGCGGATTATGCACTTGCAGCAGACATGAATGTGACTTTTACATACCTTGTGTCCTTGTTTCATCTTCTGGGCGATATTAGGAACCCTGGTCACTACCGAACCTCATATATGTGCTAAAGTACGTAAATATGTGGTTTTATTTATTGCTATTTTAAAACCGGCTGCCATGTTTGGACAGCGCTTGCATCTCGTTCAACTGTCATCAAGGCTCACTCTAGCGGCATGCACCGAGGCACACACATTGTTGCCAACATGTGGGATACAAAATCACTGTTGATCAAAAGAACATTCATCAGGTCGCGTGGTCAAACATTGTCAAAACTCGTTGATCTGGGCGCGTTAGGCTGTAACCATTGTCCAAAACCATTGGATTGGACAAAACGAAGGTTAGAAGGTAGAGTGTAGGTGCGACCTTGGCCGCGCGCAGCTAGCAGGGTATGGTTGACAGAAGACCATTGATCTGGGCGCGCTAGGCTGTAACCATTGTCAAAACCACAGTTGTGCGAGAAAAAAACCATACACATATTTATTACAGCGGAGCGATATACTGCATAGTAATTACAGAGCAGATAACAAAAAACACTCATTTCAGCCGTGGAAAAGAAAAATCATTACAGAGAAGCAAAATTCCTTGAAATTAGAAAACCTTTTGGGACATCCGGGTAGTCTTTTGTTGCAGGTTACAGCTAGGCTATGTCTTATCCACCTAACTTCCACTTGACAATGGCATTTCGCACACGGTAGTGATTTTGGTATTAAATTGTGTTGTTGCAATAGCTGCAGCAACTTCTTTGGTTGATCATAGAACCGCCGATTGAAATTACAGATCGTTATGAGGCAATTTCCACAATGCATGGTGAATGAACTATTCAATTCTGTGCACTGAGTGCTGCACACGAATGATGCGCATTAGAGACTGAACTGGGCGCTTCTTCGTGTTACATAGTACCGTAAGGGCGAGGTTGGCAGTACTGTCATGGTACTGTTTTGATGATGATTTGAACAATGGCGCTCACAGCTGTAATTTTGACTATATAAGTCATGATCCTATTTGGGATGGCTGGGTGGGTCAGAGACGGCGGAGGAGGAAACATCTATTAAAACATCACTCCCTGATTTATTTCTCATCGTAGCGTAAGGTATTTTGGCTAATTCATGTACTGTATTATAGAGAATGTTATCGCTCATTCTATGTTCATTTAGCGCTACCAAATATTCTTTTAATTGTATTTTTAAAATTACATAAACATTGTAACACAGGTTTTTAGTTTTACTTTAATGAAGGCTGATGAAGGGTGCCAAACTCAATTAGGCCTGAAACATGTCCGTTTTGTGATCCTTTGATTACATAATAAAATAAAGTATTTATTTATTTATCGTACGGCTTTTAGTGCCGGGAGTGTCCGAGGACATGTTCGGCTTGCCTGAGTCTGTAGCTGCTTCCAGCGGGCACCCTAAAGGGTGAGCTACAAGTTCCGTTCAATTTCAAGTAGCTCCAACTTTCGCCACCAGATATCAATGATACCTAGTGGTGAACGTTGGAACTTTGATAGAGCGTTTTGACGAAATCTAACCTAACAATTTTGCTTTACACAAGTTTAGTCTGTGAAAGGATCTTTTACATGCCATAAATCTATTACATTGGACCGCCGGCTTTACTTCCCCTCCGAAGGAAGGCATACTGAAGGATTTTTAACGCTCTTAAAAAATCCGACGACTTTGGTTGGGTTTGAACCCGCTATCTTGGGCACAGCAGTTCAGCATGCTACCGACTACGCCACCGAAGCCGCTAAATAAAGTATTGACTGGGCGGAAAGATATCTTGTATAATTTTTAAACGTTATACCTAATATATAAATCGTCAATACGGAACCATGATGAACTTTAAAAGTCCCGCAGCAAACTAACACTGGAACTTGGAGCACTTTTTTGTTCTACGATACCGGATATGAAGTAGTACCGTATGAGTGGGGTTGGGAACACTGTAGCTTGCATGTCCCTAAA
The DNA here is from genome assembly GCA_946902985.2 of Meconema thalassinum. NCBI lineage: Eukaryota > Metazoa > Arthropoda > Insecta > Orthoptera > Tettigoniidae > Meconema > Meconema thalassinum. The sequence goes on along the minus strand of OX336389.2, from coordinate 44,861,489 downwards.
TCGGGCGAATATGTTAAGAAAGACAATTTAACTCTTATTTACATATTTATGTTGTAAGATCTTTCACTGGCATATGTTGGCAACTATGTACCAAAGACAATGCAGACGTAATAAAAGTAAATCGATACCAGTGTAGTTGGTATCGTAGAGCCAAAAGGACGTTAGCAAAGATCTGTGCCTGTTCATTTATTTGTTTCTACCACATATAACCCACAGGAAATATTACTCTTATAACAGGTTATGGTGCCCAGAACGTACGGATAGTTTTTGTGAGTGAAACGGGAATCAATACTGTGAGGTTAACGGAATATTGGAGGAAGAATAATGACTTTTTAGCGTAGGCCTACTTTGAACAAAAGGAAAAATGAACGACGAGGAGAGACAAAGAGTCAATGATGAAAGATACCACATTCCACTTTTCGACGGTAAGAACTACGACAATTGGAAATTCAGACTTGAAGTTCTACTGGACGAAAAGAAACTGATGTCCCACATCACAGAAGAAGTTCAGTATACTGAAGCACCGGCGGGCGAGACAACGGCAGCTCGAACGGCCAGGGAAGCAGCTAATGAGAAACTCCGGCAGAAAGATAAGTATTGCATTAGACTTATTGTGAGTACTATAGCTGATAGTCATTTGGAATATTGCCGAGGACATGATACAGCCTTCAAGGTCTGGAAAACTTCAGACACTTTTCAAAGGAAAGGAATTGCCAGTCAACTTCAGGCAAGGAAAGCATTGCTTGCAATGTGACATAACCCTACTAATGAAACTTTGGAAAATCACTTTCTGAAGTTTGACAGACAAATTCGAGAACTTAAATCTGCTGGAGCAAATACTGATGAGTTAGATGTGATTTGTCATTTGTTATTGACCATGCCAACTGACTATAGTATGATTGTAACCTCTATTGAAACTATGTCAGCAAACGGTGAGAACTTAACCCTTCCTTTTGTCAAAAATAGACTTTTGGATGAAGAATCTAAAAGGAATCTGCTAGGAAAACAGAAACCACAGAGGAATGAGCCAACAACTGCTTTCTTTACTCGACCAGGACAAGTAAAGAATGGAGGAAAACAGAAACATCAATACCAGCAGCGGAAGACTACTGCAACACCAACATACACTCAGCAACAGTCCAAGGTATTTTCTGGAGCTAACAGTAATACTAAGCCTGCTTCACATTCTTACAAGTGCCACAACTGTGGGGGCAGTGGTCATTTACGGAGAGACTGTCCCAGCCCACGTAACACTCCTTGGCAGCCTACAAAGTTTTCAGGGATATAAACTGGTGCTGTCAATGTCACTCAAGATGAGGAAGAGGAATTCTGTTTCTCAGCTTTATCTGACGTAATAGACTCAAAAATGAATAAGGCTGGAAGTGATGAAGTGATATGGTGGCTTGATTCTGGAGCTTCAGAGCACATGATTAATCAAGCTGATTTCTTTCAGACAAGTGTAAAGATTAATCCTATGAAGATTAAAGTAGCAAAAGCAGGGCACTCAGTCACATCAACACAAAAGGGAAACATGAAACTTTTTTCATTGGTGGATGGAGCATGGAATACTGTGAACATTCCAGACGTGTCGTACATTCCAGATTTGGAAATAAATTTACTGTCTGTGTCTGTGAGAAGACTGGAAATGAGTGGATGCACAATCATTTTTGAAGATGGTAAGGCACTAATAATGAAAGGAAATTATGTGATTGCAGTTGCACATCGGATCAACAAGTTGTACAGGCTAACTCTCCATACCAGGAAGGAAATTGCATGCCTAACACTTGGAAGCGAGGACTTGTGGCATAGAAGATTTGGTCACACAAGTAAGGCAGGGCTTCAGAAACTGCAAACCCTGGTGGATGGTATGAAAGAAACTAAGGTGAAGGAAGTGTGTGAAATATGCTGTCAAGGAAAAATGTGTAAGCTGCCACACAACCAAACAAGAAGAAGAGCACAGAGGCCACTGGAACTAATCCCCAGTGACCTGTTTGGCCCAATTACACCGGAGTCATATAATGGAAAAGGGTACATTATAACTCTAATAGATGACTTCACACATTTTGCAGCTGTATATTCTCTAGAAAAGAAGAGTGAAGCATTAGACTACGTCAAGATCTATGAAGCGATGGCAACCGCTCACTTCAAGAGCAAAATAAGTCGCTTCAGGTGTGATCAAGGTGGGGAGTACACCTCGAACGAGCTGAAGACTTACTTTCAAGAGAAAGGAATACAGTTGGAATATACCATGAGCTACACACCTGAGCAAAACGGAGTAGCTGAAAGGTTCAACAGAACTATCCTGGACAAAGCATGTATGTTGTTGAGCTCAGGACTACAGAAGAATCTTTGGACTGAAGCAGTAAGCGCAGCAGTGTACATTATCAACAGGAGCACTACAAATGCCTTATCAGACTGTGTACCAGCAACTCTCTGGTATGGGCATAAACCTGATGTCAGCAAGATCAGGGTATTTGGTTCACCAGCTTACCTTCATACTTCCAAACAACTGAGTGGAGGAAAATTTGACAGTCGATCGAGGAAACTTTACTTGGTTGGGTACTGTCATAATGGTTATAGATTGTGGTGTCCTGACACCCAAGAAATTATTGAAGGGAAAGATGTCATTTTTGATGAGAGTTCTCCAGGTGAAAGGTTTATAGATATTGATCCATCACACTTTGAAACTAATAAGAATCCTATTTCAAAGGAAGAAGGTACCGTGGAAGATCCAATTCCTGAAGATTGCAAAAATTCAGGGGAAGATCTGGAAGCCAATGACACACCGACAGAAGAACGGAGGCGTGGAACTCGTGTGAGGAAGAGACCGCAGTATCTGGATGATTATGATGTTACCCTAAGTGAACTAGCTATGGGTGCAGTAGTAGATGATGTTCCTGAATCTGTCAAGGACATTGAAGGTCGACCTGACGCTACAGAATGGCAGAAAGCAGTTCAAGAAGAGATAAATGCACTGCAGGAAAATAAAACCTGGACACTGACAACGCTGCCACCTGGTAAGAACGCTATCAACAACAGGTGGGTGTTTCGAATCAAACATGATGCATCCGGAAATGTTGAGAAGTATAAAGCCCGCCTTGTCATTAAAGGCTGTTCGCAAAAACGGGGCTTAGACTATTTTGAGACGTATGCACCAGTGGCCTGCCAAGTGACTGTGAGAGTATTGTTGTCAGTAATTAATCATCATGGATTGCTTACTCAACAACTTGATGTGAAGAACGCTTTCCTTCATGGCAGTATCAAGGAAGAAATCTACATGACTCAACCAGAGGGATTTGAGCAAGAGTCAACTCCACCTCTGGTTTGCAAGCTGAACAAAACACTCTACAGATTGAAGCAGGCCCCAAAGGAGTGGAACTCTAGATTCAATGATTTCATTCAGATGCATGGTTTCAGGCAATCAGAATATGATAAATGTCTTTATTTTCATGACACACTTGCTATTACCCTACTTCTTTATGTTGATGATATTATTGTAGCAGGTAGTTCAGCTGCAACTCTGCAGGAATGTAAGAAGGCTCTCATGGCAGAATTCAAGATGACTGATCGTGGAGATCTCAGGGAATTTTTGGGAATCAAAATTGATCGCTCAGAGAGAGGAATGTTCTTAAGCCAGCCCCAATACATCCAAAACCTTCTGAAACGTTTTGGAATGGAGGACTGCAATCCAGCTAAAACTCCCATGGTGGTAAATCCAGCAAAGGAGCCTGTTGGTGAATGTATCCTTTCTGTCAGACCTTACAAAGAACTAGTTGGATGTTTAATGTATCTCATGTTGACAACACGTCCTGATATAAGCATGGCAGTGAATTTCTATAGTAGGTTTCAAAGTAATGCTACTGATGCGCAATGGGTTGGGCTTAAACGTGTCTTACGTTATCTGAAGGGAACAAACGAGATGGGACTCTTATTTCAAAGCCAATCAGGAACTAGTGCTAACCTAGTTGGCTATGCTGATGCAGACTGGGGGGGTAATACCAAGAATAGGAAATCAATTTCTGGTTTCATGTTCGAAGTCTATGGTGCTAATGTACTTTGGGTGACTAGGAAACAAACTGCCGTTGCCCAGTCATCAACTGAAGCGGAGTACGTTTCTCTCGGATGTGCTGTAATGGAACTCATTTGGTTGAGAAATCTTGTTTTGGACATAAGTGTTGAACTATGTGGACCAGTTGTCATCTTTGAAGACAATCAGTCAACTATTTTCTGTCTAGATAAGTGGGAAGAGAAAAGGCTAAAACACTTTGATGTCAAGTATAATATTGTGAAAGATATGTATCGGAAGAATGTTATCAAGGTTCTTCATATTCCTTCAGGTGAGCAGAAAGCAGATATTCTCACCAAACCACTGACTGGTAACCATTTCCAGACTCTTCGAGCTGGCTTGGGCATTGTTAGTATGTAAGCAACTTGTAAACTGTTAAAGCTGTGAAAGATTATTTTTGTACTGTGATCATTAGTTTGTTAAACTCATTTAATAGATTACTATCTATGTTAAATTGAGGGGAAGTGTTAAGAAAGACAATTTAACTCTTATTTACTTATTTATGTTGTAAGATCTTTCACTGGCATATGTTGGCAACTATGTACCAAAGACAATGCAGACGTAATAAAAATAAATCGATACCAGTGTAGTTGGTATCGTAGAGCCGAAAGGACGTTAACAAAGATCTGTGCCTGTTCATTTATTTGTTTCTACCACATATAACCCACAGGAAATATTACTCTTATAACAGAATAATGACGGACTCAGCTGGAATTTCATCTATAAAAGTCGTGATGAAAATTGGAACGGCGGGCGGGTTATAGACGGCAGAGGAGTAAACCTCTAAAAAACGACATCTCCAGATTTTTTCTCGAACATGACTACAGGTATTTTGGCTAATTTCAGTGGTTTAAGAATTTTTGTCCGCACGAGTAGGTGTTCTTTAGTTCTAACCATATTTTTCAACAATTATCTAGGCTATTGTTAAATAACCTCATCCTTTTTTTACTTTTAGTACAAGCAGTAATTTTTGTCCTGACAGTCGTCTAACCTAGTAGCGACTAATGGCTTTGTCCAGACTGTCATCTAACCTAGTAGCGACTAATGGTTTTGTCCAGACAGTCGTCTAACCTAGTAGCGACTAATGGCTTTGTCCAGACTGTCGTCTAACCTAGTAGCGACTAATGGCTTTGTCCAGACTGTCGTCTAACCTAGTAGCGACTAATGGTTTTGTCCAGACTGTCGTCTAACCTAGTAGCGACTAATGGCTTTGTCCAGACTGTCATCTAACCTAGTAGCGACTAATGGTTTTGTCCAGACAGTCGTCTAACCTAGTAGCGACTAATGGCTTTGTCCAGACTGTCGTCTAACCTAGTAGCGACTAATGGCTTTGTCCAGACTGTCGTCTAACCTAGTAGCGACTAATGGCTTTGTCCAGACTGTCGTCTAACCTAGTAGCGACTAATGGCTTTGTCCAGACTGTCGTCTAACCTAGTAGCGACTAATGGCTTTGTCCAGACTGTCGTCTAACCTAGTAGCGACTAATGGCTTTGTCCAGACTGTCATCTAACCTAGTAGCGACTAATGGTTTTGTCCAGACAGTCGTCTAACCTAGTAGCGACTAATGGCTTTGTCCAGACTGTCATCTAACCTAGTAGCGACTAATGGTTTTGTCCAGACAGTCGTCTAACCTAGTAGGGACTAATGGTTTTGCCTCATCATGACTTCAGAAGAGTGCAATATAACTTTTCAAATCAATTAATCATTCGTAACTCACGACCAAACCTCTCACTTGAACACATACGACTGCATCTGTATCCAACTACGCATCCGAGTCAGCTTTTCATAGATCGCTGTCACCTACACATCGTAGATTGCTATAAAATATTTCTATGTACGAGATAATTTATCATCAATAATCAGATATCTCCCATCTTCTACTCACATCTCGTACTTCTCGTTTAGCATAGTACGTCATCTGTGTCATCATCGACTGCACTAAAATATTCCCCTCGACATGTAGGAATCTCGGTATATACTTGAACCACTTGTTGTTCTGCAAAAATACTCTCATCAGGTTGGTTAATAGCATTGACTGGATGGAGCAAATTGGGAAATCCTTCTGTCACTCCAATATGCGCACTGTAACTTATTTTCCCTGCTTTCACATACTGTCTCTTCTGTCTATAGTCAATAGTCACTGGTAGTAATGAACTCAGAAATATAATCCGACAGTGAATGGTTCCTCCAAAAGTCCAGCAATTTATTCTGTGTCTTGGTTTATTGACATGTCCATTTTTTTAGACTTGAGGGAAGAAACCACAGTTACAGTTCAGGAGACGAGAACATACGGAAAAATTTACTAATCTACTGATATTAGCCATAAATACTTTCTGTAATGATTCAAAATATAGGTGGAAAGGATGTAGTTCACTCCTCCGCTGTTTATAACCCACCTGCCATCCCAAACTATATCCAGCTGTGTCGGCCATTATCTGCATGAATTATGCATAAGCACAGTATTGCCAACCCCAAGCAAACTGCATCTCGACCCAACCATTCTAAACTTCGTTTTGTCCAATCCAATGGGTTTTGACAATAGTTTTAGCCTGCAGGCCTGCCTTAGCCATATATGAACTCCTGGTTTTTGTAACGCAGAGTGGAAATAGTCACACATAATCTTTCTCTAGACCAATGGCCTTAGTCACGCATATGACCGACCTCATGTGGTGGTGTATTTTCTATCTTACACGTTGGCTTGAATGTGTCGTCATGCCTCGACAATGTCTTGGCCCATGTAACAGTTGACGAATGCTCAGCGCTATGGCTGCCGTCGTTCAATGAGCAAGAAACACACACACATATTTCCAGTGTAGTAGTGATGAGTGGTTATTGTCCCCTACAAAGGTATGAAAATCATGTATTATCCATATTAACCTAGTTGTGAGCGTCAAAGGCATGTTCTCGTCTCCTCAACTAGTAATGAAACAGCTTCAGTACCAGTTGTCAAAAATGTGCCCTCCAGAGGTAAATTATGATCAATCTTAACCTTCCATCAGTCTCGCTCTAATTTCGACACAGTAAGTGCCATTGTGTTTTTAATCAAAAGAAGCCATTTCCTGTGGACATGTTTAATATAATTCAGTTATACTCTCTTGTAACCCTGCCGTCGAAACAAAAGCAAAAATTTTAAGTTCCTCAAATTTGTGACAAAACAGAATTTTTCCACTCCATTGCTGTCGGTGTGGGCCTCATGGATCTTCAGGTAGCGCCCTGTCTGAAGATTGGACATTTAATGAACTCCGTGCTTTCAAGTTGTAATGGGTAATAAAATAAGTCCACCAAGAAAACTAAACAATGGTTTACCACATGGATCTGTCCTAGCTCCTCTCCTGTTAAGTCTACAATATAGCTGATAAACCTGAAACTACACCTAGGCTTGAGCTGTGGGTCATAAAGATCTAGACATTACTGAATCCATCCTGACAAGAGACCTATCTCTCATTGCCATGTACTTTCGTCAATGGAAGCTACAAACAAATGCAGCTAAGACGGAAGTAACTACTTTCCACCTCAATAACAGACTGGCAAACTTCAGATCCAATTTGAGGGAAGAATACTACAACATACCGTATATACCCGAATGTAAGACGACCCCGAATATAAGACGAGGCCTAGTTATCAACTGCCTCTTACAGATATTTTCAAAAAAATACTCGCTAACTCATAACTTGCACAATATATGCCCTCAAGGTCGTGCTTTCATTTTTATAACGTCTCGTGTTATCGGAAATCCCTCTGCCCGCTTTTCCAAGACATACTCTATAATTTCTTTGTTCAAGAATGGGAGACGTTATTAAATTAAGATACGTTGATCACTCAATTACTGCTCGTAAAACTGACTGGTTGTTCTTGTAAAGATTGTTTTAAAACATATTTCCGTATGCTTTCGAACATATAATTTATTCGCTTAAAATGACGTGTATGCGTAAATCCTAACCTCGAAATGTGCGCTATTCGTATATGCAGGGTAATTAAACATAACAAACCATATTATAATCTTCATTAACGCATTGATTTGTTGTGAGTTACAAGATGCCAACACCACATACTACTTTGCAAATAATAATAATAATAATTTTTTTTTTTTTTTAAATACCCTGAATATAAGACGACTCCAAATTTTTATAACACAAAAAGTGGGAAAAAACCTCGTCTTACATTCGGGTATATACGGTAATAGAAACCCTAAATTTCTCGGGGTCATTCTGGACAGAACCCTTAGCTGCCGAGATAAATATTAGGAATAATATTGTGCAGAAACTTTGTGAGACTACATGGGGCTCATCGGCAATAACACTGAGAATCTCTGCTCTTGGTCTGGTGTACCCTGTAGCAGAATACTGTGCCGCAGTCTGGATCAACAGCGCTTACACGAGGCTTGTTGATGTTCAACTTAACCAACCCATGCGCATTATAACAGGCACTTTAAAGAATATGCCTACATTCTGGCTTCCAATTCTGAGCCATATTGAGCCTCCTTCCCTGCGATGGAAATGTTCACTTGTGCGCGAATTCATGAAAATAACTGCTAGTCCTGAGCTCCCTATTGATGAAGACATTTCTGCCATCAACATAAAGAGACTCCGTTCCCTTCATCCTCCATTACAAACTTGCCAAGTCAATAACAACAAACATAATATAAGTGATCGATGGACTAAATTATGGCAAACCAGTGCTAGCAAGGAACAACTGAAGATGCTTGTAATAAAACCAGGCCACCAGGATTTGATAAACACCGGAAGATTTGGAGCACTCTGAATAGAATGCGAACTAATTGTGGTAGATGCGCCGATTCCCTACATAAATGGGGGATGACATCCTCCCCGCGCTGTGATTGTGGTGTTGAACGTCAAACGGTTCAGCACATTGTCTAAGCATATGAGCATTCCGTGGTGGCCCGCAGGAGTTCCTCTTCGCTACAAATAAGGCTTTTGAATATATCACAAATCTGGATATCTGTTTGTGACTCAGTGTATACAGGGTCCTTCATACAAAATAAGAGCGCCAAGCGGCGGCTTTGTTAACCGCAGCTGCGGTCACCTTGGCCGAGCTTGTGGCGTGCCAAGGCCCCCTGCTGTAATATTGAAAGCGTGCGCATAGTACATACGAGGGCTGGTTTTTTTTTCTTTTCAAGTTCCGATGGACTGTATAAAAATAACAGATTGGCATTACCAAACTTGACCTTGCAATAAGCGTGCAGTTGCTCAGTCGCCAGTCTAAACCTCAAGTGCTAACATGGTGAGACAGTTATCATTGCAACATCGTATTTTTTTATGTAAAACTTATTTTAAGTACGAGTCGGCTCGGCGGGTACGTGATGCATTTGTTCAGCAATTTCCTGATGAAGTGCCACCTTCACTAGCACAGATTCACGTAATTGCAAATAAGTTTGACACTACTGGCTCGGTGCTCAATAAAAAACATGCCCGCACACGAACAGTTTTAACAGAGGATGAGCTAGATGACATTGGCGAGGATCTTGAACGGTATCCGAATAAATCACTCACAAAATTAGCACAAGTAGGGGTTTTGGTTTCATCAACAATAACTAAAGTAAGATTTCAGCATTGTACACACGCTAGCAAGGCCGCTGCATCATATAGGATTGTACACACGCTTAAAGCAGGGGGCCTTGGCGCGCCACAAGCTCGGCTAAGGTGACCGCAGCTGCAATTAACAAAGCCGCCGCTTGGCGCTCTTATTTTATATGAAAGACCCTGTAGACTATAATTATCTTTGTGCAATGTGTTTCCAAAAGCTGAATAAATAAATAAATATTTCCCACAAGTCCTCCAGCATTATTCTGTATGTATGTAAAGTACCAGCTAAATACAAAAGCCAGAGGAAAGCCTTAATTTCAATAATTTCCTTTTACGTATTCTATATACTGATTTGTATATCGAACAACAGTATGTAACCTAATATTCCGTGAGTTATAAAGAATTTTCAACTCTCACCTTCATCTTTGATATGATATGCAGCACTAATAACTCCTGGTGAGCAAATTATGTGGGGATGTTTTCCTTCTATGTTTAGGTTCTGCGTTTCCATTCTTCCCTGCATAAAATAGGTTCATCTCCTGCTCCACTTTCCTCAGTATCAGAGTTGTCTTCTCTGCTCTCAACTGGAAGATCTTCAGTATCACTGTCCTCTGTTGCTCTTTGCCAAAATTATCATCCATAAGTAAACTGTGCACTAATTCCAAGTCAGTAGGATTGTTGAGATTGAAAAACTGACGGTTACTGGCCATGCTAAAAAGGTCACATGTTATCCGGTAGGTGGCAACGTTCAGTATCCCAACACTAATATCACCAACAATGACAACTCCTCAACTCTTCAGTAAAACACTGGCAACTATGAAGATACTGTGATTGGAGGTTCATCAGACGGACGGATGCCTTGTGAAATAGTGTGCTGGCGCCTTCTGGATATGGCAGGAACGCCGGAGAGATGAATTAACTTAAATGATGTTTATGTACACATACAGGCCTAGAAAGGCACATGATAAGAACGTGCTTTAATGTATGGGTTGGGTCTCTCAGATCCACAGAATACAAACAAATTGTAATTCACTTTATCGCACATCTGTGGGACCAGAAGCCATCAAGTGCCACAGACCCATGTTATGATTCTAATTAAATGCTAGAGCTTGATAAAAGTCCTGCAGCTTCAGCTCTTGTCGAATTGAATTGTATCACAATTATGGTGATTTTCATGATAGGTGTCTCTAATTGAAACTCAATTGTAGCAATTGTTTCTTTTTACAGTAGCATGCTTGCTTACGGTACAGTGTGTTGATTAATTAAAAGGGACCAGGTTTCCTTTGTAATGAAATTGAACATCTGGAATATGAATTGATATGCATGACAGATAAATGAAAATTAAGCCAGAACTGTTAAAATCCTTCCAACATCAGTTTTCCAGTTAATGAATCATGTGGTACTTTTCTATGTGCAATTATTACATAACTGGGCCAGAATTTTGAATTGGTCTTGGCCCATATAAAAACACACTCATGTTGGAAACAAGCTACTGAGTGAAATCGGAATTTTGTATGTGTAATTGCCACAGTGAAATGAATGTTTGGACACTGTCACTTGTGTATGGGCCAAAAACTAGATTTTGAGCTTGGCCTGTATGACTTCATTTTTGTAGAAATTGGTATTTGAGATAATTTGATTATTACCTTTGTCATTCATTGTTAAACGGTGACGATCAGGAAAACACTATGAGCTATGGTCAAATGTTCATCTTTTATGTGCAGTAACCTTAAAAGTTATTCAAGCAGTAACAATTCCACACAGTATGCATAGTGATTAATAGTGTGTATTTATTTCAGTACATTTTTTTCTAATGTTGGCATCTATGAATATCTGAAGGACATAAGTGGTGGAATAATCGCATTGTACTACAGAAGGATTTTCCATCACTGTAAAGATGTTTCGATCATCCATTTCTGGACACTATGATAACATTCAACAGTCTCAGTTGCTATGGGATAAGTCAATAATTTGCCACTTTTTATCTATGACAAGCTATTTTGCAACGTGCTCAACATCCTTGGAAACTTGAATTCCTTTGTAGTCTTGAATATTTACTATAATACCTCAAAAGGAGGAACGAAGGTCCTGAACGTCAAATACAACAATGCTTATAAAGAATGTATGTTAAGCTTTGATCACCCACGTTGTTTGAAACAACCAGAGTTTGTTACCAAAAGTAGTAATGAAGTTATAGAGATACCATGAGATACGTGAACAAAAAGAAAATGTTTTTTAGTTAATTTGCTGGGGTGAGAGACTTCAGTGTTCATTTCATTATCTCACAAAGAGCCTGCACCAAGCCTGTGCACAGGCCACAGTGATGATGCCTCTGTCCCTATTCCTTTATCAATTTAATTTCAAGTTTGTAGAGAATGCTGCCACTGGTAATGTGAGTTTACAATAAAAAGGAAATCCAAATTAAAAGTAGTAATACTGTAGCAGTTACCGTATTTCATTTAGAGACTGGAAAATCATGTTTATCAGCCCTGTGTAGCCTACTGTGTGTGGAATTTGATATCTTGTCTGGACTTGGAATTGGGCCAGGATGTGCTACAACATTCTCCGGGAATAGCAGTGGAAAACTTCTGTCTCGGGACAGTCGGATGAGGAGCCGCAAAGATGCGCGCGCACCCGGCAGCGAGGAGCATTTGAATAGCGCCGACTTGAAATGCTCCTCGCTGTCTCATTGTGTGATTGTTACCTACAACAACAAAAACAACAAATCAACGACAGTGAAAAAAGTTAAACTAAAAAAAAAAACTCAACAAACTATTTAGCGATAAAAAAATTGGTACATTCGTCGTTATCATTTCCACACCACTTATTGAAGTAGATAACTCGGTCAGGGTTCTTGCACGGATGAGCCAGCTTGGTGTTCCTAGGCAAAAACCCACACAAGACACCGCATAAACCTAGAAAAATTGCTGAGTTTTAAGATTCCCATTCCTTGTAATATCTCCACATAGCAACATGTGTGCAAAGGACGGGATCAACGGCGAATTCAGCCGAGTGTTAGACGCAGCCTGGAGCAAATGAAATTCATGAGAAAAGAGTCCAAGGAGATGAAATTGGGTGAAGAAGACGCCATAAGAGAAAAGGAAGGGAAACATATGGTTCTGGGGACTTTGACAGTGGGTGAAGAAGAAAAACATTCTAAAGTTTTAAAATTGTTTTGCTGCACAATTCTTTTTTTTTTTTTTTTTTTACTTTACCCCAACTATTCAGTAGCAAATATTAACCAATCTCAATAATATTTTTGTAGCATGTGAAGATATCTATCTCCCATAATTCTGTGCATTCATATTAGTTAAAATAGTTATCATTTATTTTTAAATAATTTTTAACTATAATTTTTGGAAATAAAAATTAATTTTATGAAACAATTTTTTATTTCAGGAACTATTTCATATTTTTCCAAACCCATGCACAGAATTATTAGTCTGTGCAATGAGTACATAGTGTAAAAAGATTGTAAAGTTTCACTAATTTTTAGTGGTAAATAGTTGAAATCATTTTTTTACGGAAAAGACTATATTTTAGTAATTTCTGCCCATACTGATCAACTGAAAGGAATAATTTTTCACTTTTTGCGTTATGAAAGATGTTGGTCGTATGGAAATAAAATTTGGTGCAGTTTGGATCATTGGGAGCAAAAAAAATTTTTTTGGGTAGCCTATAATGTCCCCTTAAAGAACCTTCCACTAATTACACATGTGTGAAGCTAAATTGTATAGGTTAGGAATGTAAACAACGCTCTTAGGTTTCTACGTTCGTTGTCAAGAGCCGACTGCGGTGGCGTCTAGTAGGTAAGTTCTGAACTAGGCCTAGTAGTCGTTGACGGTGGCGTTTGGCGGCAAAAGTAGGAACTATTTGAAAAATTCAAAGTTGCAGTCCTTACTTGAGTTAAAAAACAGATACACACATTAATACAGCCATCACAATCAACACCGGTTATCAGACAGATTCTACACACACCCAAAGTACGCGGGGCTACATGACCACGTTGTCGCAGCCCCTAAACAGAGGAACCAACCAACCAAATACAGAACGTATCATAGGCTAATATTATTATTCTGGGATAAATTTTGAACTATATAAATAGTATCCGTCCTTGGTTTTAAACAGTATTTAGGGAAAATATAATTTTAAATGAGAGAAAACATGTTTACTATCGTCCTCGTAGATCATGTAGACAAAACTAAGTTGCAATATTGTTGTACGACGTGAGGAGGTTATAATAAAATAATTTAAAAGAAGTAAAAATTTTCGCCCTTGGATAGCCTTGAACTCTGGATCGTCAAAACAACAAGCGAGCGCGATACCTCTTGCACACTTTTCCAACAGACTTTATCGCATTTTGTTACGCTCCTTAATAGTGCGTATGGTTAAATATCCAATTATTACAGTTAGATCTTAAATATTGATTGGAATGCATTCATTCTGTACCAGGCATATTTTGAAATGTACTTAAAGCAAGTTTCACGACCGCTTTGCGTTAATAATGCAAATCGACTGTAAATGTTACCCCGAAACGACAACCGTCCTCCATGTTTTATTTCTTACAACTTGGCGCACGAAATGCTAGCGTGTGATACACTTCAGTCATAAAAGCTGGTGTTCGACGAGGATGAACAGAATCATACAGGAATGAAAGACAAGTACGCAGGTGGGATAATTCTTGTAGGTAACAATCACACAATGAGACAGCGAGGAGCATTTCAAGTCGGCGCTATTCAAATGCTCCTCGCTGCCGGGTGCGCGCGCATCTTTGCGGCTCCTCATCCGACTGTCCCGAGACAGAAGTCAGTGGAAATCCATGGTAAAGCCACTTTCAGGATGGTTGAAATTGGGAATCAAATCAAACATTTTTTCTCACTTGTCATCAGTGCAGCTGCATAATATTCATGAAATTCTGCATTTGGCTGAGGATACTGCCAACAAAACACACTTGGACAAAACATACCGTAACATTATCAAGTGTGTTTACAGTAAATCAACATTAAACTGACTCTGAATACAGTGATCTATCTACACTCTGGCACCTGGTTTGTTGTTTGAGTCTTCAGTCTTTTGACTGGTTTGATGCAGCTCTCCATGCTTCCCTGTCCTGAGCTAATCGTTTCATCTCTACATTGCTACCACACCCCACATCCGAGGCAATCTGTTTAACATATTCTAACCTTGGTCTACCCCTACTGTTCTCATCCGCGACCCTTCCTTCCATAACTAAGCTTGCTATTCCTGGGTGTCTTAGTATGTATCCTACCAACCTATCTCTTCTCTTCATTAGCAGTTGGCAGAAACATCTCTTCTCTCCCACTCGTCTTAATACCTCTTCATTCGTAACCCTATCTACCCATCTGATCTTCATCATTCTCCTGTAACACCACATTTCAAACGTTTCAATTCTCTTCTTTTCTGCTGCACCAATAGTCCAAGTTTCACCTCCATGGAGCACAACGCTCCAGACAAAGGCTTTCAAAAATGACTTCCTAATATCTGCTTCTATATTCGATGTAAACAGATTCCTTTCCTGTAGAAACGCTTTCCTGCTTTCCTTACCTGTGCTAACCTACTTTTTATATTCTCTTTGCTTCGTCCATCACTGGTTATTTTGCTTCCCAAGTAACAGAAGTCACCTACTTCCTTTAGCTGTTCACCTGCCAATTCGACATCCTGCATGATCCACGGTTTTCTACCTATTCTTTCTTTCCTACCAATGTTTTGTTATTTCATTCTTCAAAAGTGCCCATTCCTCAGCAATTGTAGCTTGTTCAGGGTTTTTCATTAGTCCTTCCTCTATACTCGCCTTGAATCGTTAATTCACGTCCTTCTCTTTCAGTCTGTCCATTGCTCACCTTCTTGGCTTTTGACTTTTCTTCAATTTCTTCAACTTAAGTCTGCATTTCATAACAACCAGATTGTGGTCAGAGTTTATGTCAGCACCAGGATACGTTTTGCAATCCAAAATCTGATTTCGAAATCTCTTCTTGACCATAATGAAGTCGATTGGGTAATGCCCTGTATCTCCTGGTCTCATCCATGTGTATATTCTCCTATTGTGCTTTTTCAATAAGGTGTTAGCTATGACCAACTGTGCAGAATTCCATCAGCCTGCTTCCTTGATCATTCCTTTCACCTAATCCGAATTCTCCTAGTATTTTCCCTTCTCTTCCTTTTCCTACCTCAGCATTCCAATCTCCCATTACTATAACATTTTTGTCACCCTTGACATACCTCAAAACTTCACCTGTTTCTTTGTAGACCTTTTCAACATCTTCATCATCAGCTTGACTGGTAGGCATATAGATATGTACCACTGTGGTACACTTAGGTTTTGTGTTGATTTTTGCTACAATAATCCGTTCACTATATTGCTCGTAATATTCTACCCACTGTCCAAGATTCCTAGTCAATATGACACCTACCCCCGCGTGGATGTTGTTTGATTTGGTGCTAATGATCCCATAGTCTCCTGATCAAAAGTCCTGATCTTCCTGCCAGCCGCATTTCACTAATCCCAATCAAATCCAACCTCAACCTATCCACTTCCCTTTCTAGGTTTTCTAACCTTCCACTGTCTATCAGACTTCTAACATTCCACGCTCCGATCCGTAGAGTGTCAGATTTCCTCCATGTCACTTCTGTGATGTTAACCCCCTCTCGAGTAGTCCCCACCCAGAGATCCGAATGGGGGACTAGTTTACCTCCGGATTGAACTGGTATTAACTGCTATATTATCTGAAACCTGTTTCACACTTGCAATGCAAGCTGCTGCGTTACACAACTGTCTGGCTAAGGGGGCAGTTGTTTAGATGTTGACTTTCTTTACCTAAAGTTGTGGGTTCAATTCTGGTTCAGTCAGATGGGTATTTGAACGTGACTCCCTCATGTCCGTGGATTTACTGATCCATTTAAGTTCACCTCCATGGGAAAATTCCAACTCTCTTATTTCTCTAAAGCCACAGCTGTTAAAAGAGATACCACAATCTGCGTCACCGTAAGTTACCAAGGATGAACCTTACCCTTTAACCTCCCATCATATATGGCGATTTGTAGTAATGTTCTTGCTGATGGGTTGCATTCACTCAAAATTTCCTTTAAATAAAACATGCAAATTTATTTATTTAATTAATTTTTTTATCGTATGACTTTGTGCCAGGAGTGTCCGAGGACATGTTCGGCTCGCCAGAGGCTGTAGCTGCTTCTAGCGGACACCCATAAGGTGAGCTACAAGTTCCGGTCAATTTCAACTCGTTCCAACTTTTGCTACTAGATGTCAATGATACCTAGTGGTGAACGTTGGAACTTTGATTGAGCGTTCCAATGAAATCTAACCCAGAAATTTAGCTTCACACAAGTTTAGTCTGTGGAAGAATCTTTTACATGCCATAAATCTATGACATGGGCCCGCTGGCTTTACTTTCCCTCCGAAGGAAGGCATACTGAAGGATTTTAACGCTGTTAAAAGATCCATTATAAATGAATTGTACACGTCAATACGGACCTTTTAATATGGAAAACCTTCCAGTTAATCTTAAAAGATCCGACGACTTTGGCCGGGTTTGAACAGCAGTTCAGCATGCTACCAACTACGCCACCGAGGCCGCTATAAAATTATTGTACATGTACCCCTTATTATTCCCGTTTTCAATTGGGTTGGGGATGAGATGCGATGAAAGTCTATGTAAAAGTAAACCTTGTCGAGGTTCCATATTGACTTAAATATATATTGTAGTTATTAACAAGACTCGGTTATTATCACACTAAAACTTATTTATGGTTTGTGGACTTGTTTCGGGATACTGTTGACCCTTCTTCAACACAATACAATTTACAACTTCTCATTATGTAATGACTGTAATATTGTTTTATGGACCTTCATCCGGGCGCATCCCCTTACATGGCGTAGGTGGGCGCGTGGCGGTAATCTACCGCCCTCACCTTTTTCAGTCCTTTTAATCAAACGCATCAGCGAAAACTTTGGAATTTGGATCAATAAAATCATAAACAGCAATCACACATATTTGAACAAAGAAATGAGAATGTATTAAAACTTGAACAGATCAAAGGCTGTTAGTTAAAAATAGTCTGAAAATAGAAGCCGAACTCACAGTGACATTGAAGTTATTACAAAGATCACATTGGAAAAAAAAATGTTTGACTAGCAATCAGTCTCCGTCATTATTCAAAAACTTAGGTTGAATAACATAGGTAGGAAAATCATAGGTGAAACAATTTCCTCCTCAATCAGTCCTCAACATCTGTGTCCATTGTGACAATTGTCACAACTGGTGCCGAACATTGTAACTAGAGAATACTAGCCCCCTCCCGCCGTCACCTGGACGCTCAGTCGAGAGATTCACGCAATTATATGAGCAGGGCGGTAATGCGCCAGGATGAAGGTTAATACTGTGAATCTTTAAGGGATCTACGCAAGCACAACAATAGATTTAATTAATACATACTGTAGCATCACATTTTAATGATATGTCAACACTGAAGGAGTTTTAGTGGAATGTAACTAACATTTTAATTACACTATCAAACAAGTGCACAAGTCAAATAGGCTCAAGAATCTTCAGGAAGTGACAATTATGGTGTTTGAAGCCATTTTCAGTGTTGCCTTAGTAATTGAAATATGATGTTTTGCAGTCGGTCAACACGATTGTATCCTGAAAAAGATTTACATGAGATTTATAAATACACTTGGATGACCAGTTTCAATCATCAAGCGATTAAATCAGTCTAAAAGTATGGTAAGTTCACATATTGTGAATTCTTTCACCTTGGCTTTCAGACATAGATTTAATAGCCTAAGGCTGCCTTCACACGTACCACACCACACCACCCGACGGTGGTGGTTGGCTGTGGGTGGTCGCAAGATGTTGTGGAAATGGAATATTGTTTTCACACGTACCACACTCGGCAGTCAAATTCAACCACTGTCGCAATGTGTGGACGATATCACCCACAAAAATGTCTCTGGCAGTGGTCGAACGCTATTCACACGGACGACACGCCAACCGCTTGCCAGTGACAGCGCTGAGCGACCTCCCACTTCATTTGTTCCATTTGTTTCCAGCCGGTAAACATATCAGGTCTAGTTCTGCTACAGAATGGCGAACTAAAGTGATTCCTTTGATACGGAAGTGTTCATCGAAGAGGTCCGCAACTTACCAAGCATTTGGGACTATACAACCGCTGCTTATAGCAACCGAATAGAAAAGGCATAGGCCTGGGAACACCTTTGTATCAGGTTTTGGGACATCTTTGAAGAAAAGGACAAAATAGAGAAAAACGATTGTGGTAAGTAGGATTTATTAATAATTGCGTGTGCTTGGCATTTATGTCGGTTACAATAGGTTACAACCAACATGTTTTCGTTCGGAGTCTTTCGTTCTATCATCAAAACCTATATGTTGCTGTACTGCCATCGCAGTTCACCTTCGATACTTACAATATGGTTGTCAAATTTGTCTCTGAGTTAACTGCATTTTTTTTTTTTTTTTTTTACCGGCGACTTGAGCCTCTATGGACTGCGTGTTAACAAACAACCACTCTCATTTCAGTGTCTGCGTCTTGTTCGTTTGTCAGCTTTGACATCTTGCCAGTATCTCTTGAGCCCATCTATCAGCTTGTTCTTCCGCTTCTCTGTTAAAGGTCCTCTCCGTCTTCTGGGTTCTGCCTCCAACATAAAACCCTGATAGCTTTTCACCATCCTTCTGAATCTATTCCTGTCTTTGATTTTATCCTCCGTAATGCCCACCTGTCTCATATCTTCCTCACACTCTTGGAACCATTTCAACTTGTGATCTTCGGTTTGAGAAAATTCCAGATTTTTTTTGTGAGCCGGTCATTATTCATACGGAAGATGTGCCCATAAAACAGCAATCTTCGTTTTCTAATTGTTGTTGTTATCAGTTCCATCTTGCTGTATACTTCTTTATTTGATACCAATCGAACCTGTCCGTCAACCCATCTGTTGCCCAAGATCGTCTGTAGTAGTCTGCGTTCACTTTTAAGTAGCTGATTGACTTGTCCTGTTCGATTCATACACAGGGTCTCCGAAGCATATAAACCTTCTGGTCTGACAACAGTGCTGTAATGCCTAAGTTTGGCTCCTATACTCAGCATCTTCTTATTGTAGATGTTTTTAGTCAGTTGGAACGCTCGCTCTAGTTTCAGGATGCGGATATTGGTCGCTTCTTGTTCTAGCCCATTCTCTTGGATTACTTCACCCAGGTATTTAAACTTCTTGACTCTTCGAATCTCTCCATGGTCTGTGAACAACCATTCTGGACCTTCACTGATGTTAGTCATGTATTTCGTCTTCTCAAATGAAATTAGCTCTTTCCTACTGAAATGATTTCGTCACTGAATGGATTATCTTCGAAGAGTGAAAGATAATTACTCATCAGATCAGGCCTATAAAATAATGACAAATCGTTCGGGAAGAAACGAATGTGCAAATTTCAAACATCATATTATTGAAAAAGAGGGAGGAAGGAGGGTTAGTCGATTTGAATGAAAGCCCCCGCACATGATTAAAGAAAATAATCCTAGTCAGAAAAGGACATCCTCCAATAAAAATCCTCATGGGCTGTTGGTTTGCCGGGGAGACACACCACCAAACAGCGTCGATATATTTATTCCCCTCACATCATCCTCATCTACAGTGTAAAATGGTTATTTCATACTCTGTGCCAGTAGTTAACATAATATTGGCTTACTATCAACATTGACTAATCCCAAATGCATTTATAAGCTAATCCATTAGAAACGTTATTGTCAGTAGTAAGTTTGAAACTACATGATGTTTACACCTGCATGAGGTTATATTGGTGTGGCTCTGAACTGTGAACATGAGGGAGGAGCCAGATTCACGCACTCACCCGCGCCAGCCAATTGCATAGCACGGTGTTGCCTAGTTAACTGCGCACTCTGGGCTCGCTGTGCCGTACGAAATCTTTATTTCTCTCCGCGCACGAAAATCATTAAATATCCAATTATTTAGATGAACCTATGTTACAGAGCTAAACACTTTGAAGCTGACTGTCCAAACCCCGTGACGCTACGACCAGCCGTTCGGGAGATATCATCTGCCCTTGTACTAAAGAGATAATTGGAGTGAAGAATGGTTAGGTGTTGAAATATTTAGTTTCGCTGGGGAAGATAATTAAGAGTGACGGCATTGCTGTATCAATTCACTAGTGGAGCTTAAAGAAGTTAGTGCTGTGAGCTGAAGTTTTGAACTCATAACAATGTTCCTTAGCAAGCCGAGTGGCAGTCGAACAGCCAGGCAAGAAATATAATTTTCAGGGTATATGACCCTTTAAAGAATCTTTCGAATACAGAAGTACGTGAAAACGCAAAATCTGATAACCTGTGTTGTTGTGATGTCGACAATTATGTTTTCTTTTTTTAAATTGAGTCGAATAAAACTCACCTCTTCACAGTCTTACCTCACGAGGCATAGAGCACCCGGTTATAACCCTGAGACCAGAACTAAATGTATTGATTGAGCCGTGAATCGAATCTGGACATCATGGGTGACAGCAAGAGTTGTTGTTGATGATGATTGTTTTAGGGGCTTTGCAGCATCCTGGTCATGTAGCCCCGTGTATTTGGGTGTGTGTGGAATTTGTCTGATAACCTGTGACATTGTGATGTCTGTACTAGTGTGTATATTTGTAATTGAGGTAGGATTTGCATAGTTTACCCGTATATTCGAGAGGAGATCTGTGTTAACAAACCTGACCTGGGGGATTGTGCCCCAAAGCCCGTTGCTTGTAGTACAAGCTGTAATTAACATCCAACCAGTGGTCCGACCCAGTAGTGCTCGATGGTTTTGGTCATAAAGTCGTCTAACCTAGCAGCAACCAATGGTTTCATCTTGGCATGGCTTGAGGGACGTGCAGTGCAACCTTTTGATTAAATTATCAACTAAAAGTAGCATTCGTAACTTGCCACTAAACCTTGCTCACTACTGGCTACCTGAACAGTAAATCTCATGTAACTAGACACTGTTTCAAGCCCACACCAACTCTACAAACAAGGGGGCATTGCTTCAGAATACACCAACGATCCAGGATGGTTGCGGCGATTAGAGCAATGAATGACATGGGGAATATTACCCTCCTCTTTAAGGCAAAGATTGACTCATGGTCTCCATCTCACTGGAGAGTAACTTTCCTATAAAGAACTGGAGGACTTAGGAAAATCATAGCACGCTACCTCAAAAGGGTCTTGGGACTTTTAAAGACTGCGAGATCGTGTTAGGTGTATCAGTTGATGAGGGAAACATACTTCATTGAGGGCCTCTGGGAATCTTCTGCAAGATCGAAAAGCCAAGAAATTGGATATTTGGGAGGCTATGATGGACAGACTGTGAATGGGGACAAACTACCAGCTGTGCCATATCGCGACACAAATGGCGATCCATGGTTTCCAATTTAAATTGTGTTCGGAAAAGAAATTCCATGATCCAAGTGATCAGTGTATATGTAAACTCTGTGGGCATTACCATGTACAATTTGCTCCGAGAGAAGGCGCTCAATTAGTGAATTTGCTAATGACTAATCTCTGACTGAACTGGCAGACATATTTATATGTTTATGGCTTTTTGTATTCTTGTTTCCTATGACCAGTGGATGTAATAAAACGTTATTATTAAAAAAAAAAAAAAACAGAAGAGTTACAGAGCAACAATTCAGGGCACTACATCAATGTCTGTATGTTATCTGCGACATCATCCAGTAGTATGTATTGTGTGATCCGCCTTGACGGTAGTAACATATTAACATTAGTCAATACAGATAAAACTGTTACCAATTTAACATGGTTAACGTATACACTTATCATCGAGCAGAATAAAATATTCCTCTATACAGGTACGTATCACGGCATAAAATTGACACCACAATTCTGGCTGCCGGTAGTGTTTGTTACTTTTTCATTTTAGGGGCATGTGTATGTGTGGAACTTGTCCGACATCCCGCGACGCTATGATGCCTGTATCAGCGTGTGTATTTATATTTGAGACTAGGATTGGGAAGGAGACAGCCGTGGCCTTAATTAGGTATTTATCTGGAGTAGAAGTGAGAATCCACAGAAAACCACTTCCAGGATGGCTTCTCAGATTTCTTCACGAGACCGAGTGTACCCTGTTCCAGTCCTCAGACCAGAATTAAATTGCTTGGCAGAGCCGGGAATCAATCCCAAACCTCGGGGGCGACAACCAAGAGAGCTAGCCAATACACCACAAGGTTGTCTTGCCGTTAGTGACATATTACAGTAAGTTGTGGGTAGCACATTTCAGGAGAATTAGAGCTTACAACTGTCTCAGGCAGTAATCATCATATAGAGCAAAGCTAATTAGTTAACATAATCTTAAAGAGGTTTTGTTGAATCACAGCGTAAAATCACCAATGGTTATCAAGGACACGAGTGCTGCACTAGTACAGTTTACACGAGTTCAAACACACTTAAACTCAATTCATGTAGCCTGTTTGGTCAACATTAGTCTACCAATTGGTTTTTACACTAAAAAGAAAAAAAAAAGTCATCCGATGGGCCTCCTAACGTATTCGCTGGTTTCCAAATTAGATCACACCCTAACTACAGTGGGATTAACCAATCTATCCAGTATAATTTGTAATCCAAATGAGCATAATGACACTGGATCAGATTTCAAAGAAAATGATCCATTCAGCTCAAACCAGTTTGCTAACATCACGCCCCATTGTACAATTGGGCTTGTCAGTTGGTATGGTACAGCCAGGGTTGCACTAGACGATTTCCACTGACAGTAGGTGGTTATTTTCACATTTCTAACCCGGCATACCACTTGCGAGTGATCTAATGTCACCAACACTTGCTAAAGCACAACCTAACCTGTCAAAAGCTGTAACTTGCAGGGGCCTTCTCAGCACCAGCGTCAACTGACAATTAACTAATACAATAGAGTCTCGCCTATCCGACCAAAACTGGACCTGGAGTACGTCGGATCACCGAAAATGTCGGATAATACAGAATGACTTTGAAAATGAACTGAAACAAATATGTAGGCTATACTGTATTACTAGAACAATGACTGTTTTACAGTATTCTATTTACTGAATTATCAATTCAATTGTACATGCAGTATTGAATAAATACGCTCCAAATGCGATCCCCGGTCAATGCAGGTGAGATTTTCGAAGTGAAATGCCATGTTTTGTTGTTCGGATTCCACGTAAAACGGAGGTCCCGTGGCTCGTAATGACAAGATTCACGGTCCCGCAAAACTACAATCTTCCTTAAGAAAAAGCTTGTCAACGATGTCTGCTTGCCTGCTGATTCACGTTTTCTTGCTGCGTGATCTCGCCATCGACGAAAAATCAACACCTCCGTTGCGATTGCCTCCGGCTGTTGCCCCAAGAACGTTAATGCCATATCCAATGCACTTAGTCCTTCACTGTGAGACATCTTCTTGTCCTTCTTCTTCTTCACCATTCACATATTCGGCAGTGCTTGCCCACCACTGCAATGTTCACACCGGGTATCCATGAATTTAGTGTACACCAAATTTTCAAATTAAGTCCACCAGTGTCGGATAACACAGAATGTCGGATGAGCGGGACTCTACTGTGCATGGAATTGTTTCCAGGAGTGTTATTTACATATTATATACATTGCACCGCGCCCAGTCACTGGGAATGTTTGTGTTGAGCTACAAATACAGTGTGTCGAGCGATACGGGAAATGTACGGGTATTTTAGTGTCCCGGGAAGTATACGGGAGTTTCGCGTTTGATCCGGGAAATCTTGAAAAGTTTCATAATGGCCGACTCCTCAGTCTCCGAACGCTCGGTAGAGTCCTTCACTCTCGCAACCCCCCTCAGGTAATTGTAGCTTCGCATCCCATCTGCGAGGGAGTTCAACTTTCTCGCGCATGCGCATTGCTCATGCTACGGACTTAGCCTACAAATCCTGCAATCATCCCTGCAGTTTTTACACTTATGCTAGAAAAACTTGATTCACGCTTTAAGATTCATTTTCAGCCATTCGGTATGTGAATTCTAGACTTGAAGAGTTTTAAATTATACAGGACTCTGGTCGATTTTCGTTAGGGGGATATGGAAAATGTACGGGAATTTAAGAACAGGTCACCTCTCGACACCATGAAATAACAGTTTTTTTGTAGGCAACACTGAAACAATGGCTTCAAAACTTTACATCCCAGAAGAAGAAACAGAGAAGAAGTGAGGGAACTGCTCATCCTTAAGAACAGACATTCTCCACTAGCATTATACAGGGTCCGACAGCATAACTTTTTTTAAAATGCCCATCATTCAGTCGGTTGATGTCCTAGCGGAGTGCTTGTGGTCTTGTTCATTAGGTGGTACTATAACGTTTTGTCCCGACACAGTTCAGTTGCCATCATGCGTTGGAACAGGGAGGAGGCCTACTTTTCGAGCAGATGTTCTGTGATCGCAACCCAGCGCGCCTTTCAGAGGCACTTTAACTTAGCCCCGTTGGCCCCTGTCATAGACCGGAAATCAGTTGTTACGTGGGTCACTACGTTCACATGAGCTGGAAGTGTGACCGGATTAATAATTGGAGTCCTTCGGCCTTATCTCACTTAGGGGCGGTTTGGAGTGGCTGGCCCACTCTCCTGATTTGTCCCCTTGTGATTTTTTCTATGCTTTTTTTTTATAATCTCGTGTTTATGTGAACTGTCCTAAGACTCTACAATATTTGAAGACGAACATCCAAGAAGAAATTGCCAACATAACGCCTGATATGCTGGCATGAGTCTTTACAAACGCCAAAACTCGTTTTACTCAGTGTATGGAGAATGGGGAACGTCACCTACCCGATTTGATCTTCAAACCTAAGTAAAACAAAACTTTATGTATGCGCCTACATGATAAAAAAAAAGTATTCTGATTCATACAATGGGTTTTATTTAGTTTAAAAAAAAGGAAGTTATGCTGTCGCACCCTGTATAAAGATATTTTGGTACTGTTGTCAGCATTTGGGTACCACGAAGGATGGGTTGTGTGTACTTGCAGAAAGGTGTTAATTGAGCAAGAGGAACATGAAAGAAATATCCATCTAAACTAACCAGACAAATCAGCAACAGCCTTAATTTATGGGCATGACATCATGTTTAATCATCTTAGTACTGCCAAGCCATTTCCTGAAATACTTGCCAAGAATGCCAAGCCATTTTTAATGGTCATGCAGACTATTCGAAAATAAATCATAAATACCACATTTCCAACGATAGAATCATTATTTTTTGCTTTGCATTATAACCAATACCTCATTCTTTCATACATTATGTTCATAAAAGTAGGGTAAATACGGCATCTAAACCTTTTTAATTGAGGTTATTCTGATAATTGTTCAGCTTTTTTTGTGTGTGTAAAAAATCAGTTTTAAATTAAGGACACCTAAGAGTCATATTCGAAGAAACACTACGTTTCCAGCTGTATACAGTTCTTAGATACATCTGTAGGCAGAAAACTTCAACAAGGAGAGAACAACTGCACCGCAATTTTGGCGAGAATGGGCGTGATTGGGGGAGCGCAAAGGGAGGGCGTGAATACAAACTCAAACCTATCGCGTAACGGACTTCGAAGGAAAGAAGTAGACACTGCTCAGGCAAGCTTGGAACTTCACCTTTCCAACAGTATGAAATAATCACGGACATATGCCTAGAGATATCTACAAATATAAGATAAACAGCTTTGGCACTTTTGGCGCGAGCAGCGAGAGCCGATCTGATCGGCGCGTGGCACTGAGAGGGTTAAGGATTTTGCTACCCAAATAAAATATAATAAGTCTAGATTCGCAGGGGAGTCTGCGGAAATTCTTAAGAGTCCCTGGTTGCCAGTCATCAGAGGTGTGGGAGGTAACTCTCTTTCTTAATTTCTCTTTTTGACTATTTTTCAAAACATTTGTATTGTACTCTCCGGCTTGTGAGCACAATGATGTGGGCGGCTGTAATATGCCGTCATGGGCCACGTTTCCACACACAGTTGATCACAGGATGACATCATTGTCCTACTGGTTACATTGATTTAAATGAAATCCTGTCTATGGTGGACTGATCATATTGCTTGCTTGTCAGTTACATGGCATGAACCCCATGCCTATAAACTAAAATTTCTATTCAGATACAGCTAGAGGAAACAAATGTTTTGAATTTGTGAAATAGAACTTTGTAATTTGTGTTGCAGGTGAGGATTTAATTATCAATCCAAAGGATTTTCCTGGTATAAAGAAAGGTGATATTGTTGAAATTTATCATCCAGAAGATGAATTCAGTAGACTGCTTTTGCAAGTCCCATCATCTAAAGAAGATCTTCAAGGACGAGGTGAGTTAGTTCCTGACAAGTTCTGACACAGGCAAGTAGGAGCTTGAAGCGATATCGTCTCTCCTGTCAACTCTGGGATTTAGCAGTCTAAATACATGCAGCAGTGGCATCCGCACTTTCAGCACCTCTATAGCTTATGAGAAGCTACTTCCAACGGAGTCTTAGGTTATTTAGCATTTGAAGCACGTAAGTAAATAACAAGTCAAGCGCCAAAATAGTGGAAATTGAGTTAATGGTAAAATAATGTTCTATAAGCCATCGCCAATAACATATATTCTGGCCCAAGCGCCGGAGCAGTTGCAAGTGGTTTGATAAATATCCTGAAGATGGCTCATGGGTCATGCACCAAGCATGATGGTCAAATAGTGAGCCAAACGCCAGAAGAATTTAGTGCATCTCATTGTAGAAACCAAGCAGTTGAACCCCTTTGTAGTGACTCTTATGCATGAAGACGACTTCTTTTTATTTCAAATCAGCTGCTTACAGATATATCAACACGTCCATCGTGCATATTTCCAAAGCACAGTGCATCAGGCTGACAGCGGAACGTCCGGGTGTGCTGCAAGTTCGATCGACGTTGAACGAAACGGAAGATTTCCAAGAAAAATATATTTTGAAGAAAAGAGTGGAGCCTTCTGATCTTGAGCAAGCAGAGCTGGATGCACTTCGGAGAGCAAAGTGTCTGATGGAAGAAAAGAAAATGATGCATTACATAAGGAGCGAAAATAGATAGTTCTACGAGGCCTTATTGAAGTAAATTGGTCTTAAAGTTACTTCGTTAAGTGCACAACGGAAAACGATGGAATGTTAAGAAAAATAAATTGCTAATGGTGATAAATATTCACTTTTTCCTAGTAAAATGACAAACTCTATGTTATGGCGCTTCATTCATTTTTAATGTTAGAATAATTGAACATATACCGTTTCATTTATTTCAATTTGAGTAACGTTTTACAGCCAAACGAACTGATATTGAGTAAAGTAGTATAGTCATTATAAAACTTACCACGGTGGGTGAGTGGTCAACGTGTTGGTATACTAACCCCAAGCTAGCAGGTTCGCTCCTGGCCGTGGTAAGTGATTTTTGAAAGATGGCAAAAATTACGACACCATGTCATACGATGTTGGCATGTCAAAGAACCCATTTTAATTCAGTAGGCCGTGTTCATAATGGCAAAATTAATCTCGGGAGTTTCCGCCAACACAAAGTTCCTCATTTCTCTACTAGAAAGCGCTATAGTGTTCAAGGAGCTTAGATATCTAACCTCCTTGACTTTCATAGTGCTTCAAGGAACAACGAAATTCGACGTGCAAGCTACCCTTTGGGTGTCAAATGACAAAGCTTGCACCCGGCACCCGAGGCCATACGATATTATTATTATTATTATAAATCCTGTGAGTTTATATTTTGCATGTACCCCGTTTCGCCTCTCAAAACTATGATTTTGGCGCTTGACTCGTTATTTATTTATGTGCTTCATTTGTCTAAATTAAGCCTTCTGCTAATATTGTCCCCAGAGTGTCAGAGAATTGTAAGTGACAATTTGGTGAAACATTAAATTCTAATGATGGTTATGCTAAGAGTCAGGCCAATGATGTTTTGCCGTCAAGTCAATTAGCTCCTTTTCAGCATAATATACAAGGCGTGATCAAAAGGTTTCCGTTTGAGGGTGTTGCTGCAGCGTATATGCAACGTAGCGCGACTCCAATGCGGTTATATAAGCATGGACACGCAGGCAAGGGATTAGTGTGGCAGTCGTGTCTTGCCGAGGTGCGGCGGTTAAATGCGGCAACGTTATTACCATGACCAATGTGCTGTTATTATTTTCTTGGCTGCCGAAGGACAAACGCCGGAGGACATCCATCGGAAAATGACGAATGTGTGTGGGGACAGCAAGTCTGTCAAAAACCACTGTTGTGGAATGGTGTGGCAAGTTCGGTGCTGGTCACGTTTCGACACAAGATGCCGGTAGGCAACTGTGGAGAAATACGGCGTACAATTAAGGCAAAACGTCCGGGCTGCTTCATTATAACGCATGTCCCCATACGGCAAATGTCGCAATGCAAAAGGTACGCCAACCCAAGTTGGAGACATTCGAGTAACCACCCTATAACGTGATCTCTCCCCATGCAATTATCACGCCTTACAAAAGGCCTTGAAGGCTCGACAAATCCTATTGGACGAGGATGTGCAGCAGGTGGTTACGGACTTCTTCATGCAACAGGACATGTTTTTTTTAAACTTATTTTTTATTATTCATTAATCAAAGCACAAACTACAACTAGGCCTGTGCGAGCCCTTCACGCTTGTACAAATAAAAACCAAATAACACAAGTAAAATAAAATATAAAATAAATTTTACCAAATGACCAAACAAAACAAGTCCGGTAGAATGTCCTTGCCATGTCGACAATGGCCAAGATGACAGTTCTAAATACAGTTTAAGTTCTCCTTCACCTGCTTCAGGAACGTCCTCTTGTTTGTGGATATGTCCAGCTCGCATTTACATGCGAAGTTATTGCGCAGTGATGATATGCGGTTTTGGAAGGATCTTTGGATTATGGAATGTTTAGTGTGTGGAATGTTTAGTGTGTGGAATATCCAGAATATCCTTGAGCCTGGTAGAACGGGAAGGGGCTCTTAGTTTGAAACGTGACAGCGGGTGGTCCGAACAGTAATGGCTATTTAAAATAGAACGTAGGAAGGACAGGTCAGTTACCTGTCTTGTCGTGTTGAGGGGAGGGATGTTGATAGCTGAAAGTACCTGCTTAGGGGTGAAGTGTCTAAACCTTGGCATTCTGTTCCTTACAATGGAATTAAAGGAGGATTGATTTCTGTTTAATTTAGCTATGTTTGACGGCCAAGAAGTTGTCCAACTGGCAGAGCAGTAGTTTGCAGTGGGCTGCATTATCGAGGGGTAGTAGAGGCGAAGAGCTGTGGGGTTTGATATTTCTGAG
Source organism: Meconema thalassinum (assembly GCA_946902985.2). Taxonomy (NCBI): domain Eukaryota; kingdom Metazoa; phylum Arthropoda; class Insecta; order Orthoptera; family Tettigoniidae; genus Meconema; species Meconema thalassinum. The sequence continues at coordinate 44,831,551 of OX336389.2, read as the reverse complement.
AAGCGGTAGAGCATGCCAAGGAATTTCATGGCTTTGGATAAAGAATGTTGTATGTGTTCTTTAAATCTTAGCCGGTTGTCGAATATGACCCCGAGATCTCGCTGGTGCGGAACTGCGGTAATGGGCCTGTCAAGTAAGGAATATGTTGTAGGCACTGGGGAATTGCGTAGGGTAATTGTTAAAAAGATGCATTTATCTGGGTTTGGTTTCAACTTCCATGTGCGGCACCAGTCGGATAGAGCGTTAAGTGAGGACTAAAGGAGTGCGGCGTCGGCTGGTGTCTTAATTTCCTTAGAAATCTTGCAGTCATCTGCGAAGAGTAGGGTATCGGCTGTGTCAGAGAGTTTGGATGATAGGTCGTCCAAAAATAATGAAGATAACAGTGGCCCAAGGGCACTGCCTTGTGGGACGCCGGAGAGCACAGGTAGCCAACGGGTAGCCTGATATTACGACTCTCTGTTGTTGGTTCTGTAAAAAGCCAGCGAGGAGTGTTAGGAGATTGCCATGAATATTGAACCTTTCAGCGATTTTGTGGAGTAGTAGGGTATGGTCTATTGAATCGAATGCTTTCGATATATCTACGTAGCAGATATCAAGCTGGGATCTTTCTGCAATGGCATGTGTTGCATAGCTGTGGATAGTGGACAAGTTGGTGAGGCACAAGCCATGCAGGATACGGTAAGGTGGTGCGTCGTTGGGATGAATGCCTCACTGCTCATACTGTATGGCCATCAAATGGGAACTTTTTGATCATGCCTTATAATATGAATTCCATCACTAACAATACAATGTTTATTTTCCCATTTACTGCAAGTCATGTGATTATTTGAGGATTTTCATTGCGAGGGAGCAATTCCCAGTTCAAGAAGGCCTTATTTGTACAAACCCAGTTAATAAATAGTTGTTTTGAATATCCTATGATTTTCATATTTGTAGTTAGGATATTCTCTTTCTTCATATAGGTATCTACTATATACACTCATAATTGTAAGTATATGAGGCTGATGCCCATATTCTGGGTGTTTGCTATGTCAAGTCATTCTTTGTCTTTTCTTTATTTCCTTATAAGTTTTATAGTATGTGTGTGAACAACCAAGTTGTCAGGAGTTGAGTTCGCATCATTTCTGAGCAGTATACAGGGTGTCTCATATTAACGTTTAAAACTCTCTATAGCGACGTAGTTGGCATTGAGACAAGTAATTTGATACAGGACACTTAGGGTCGCAAGTGTCCGGAAATACCTTAAAAGTGAACCACAACTGCTAAACATATGACGTCATCAGGTGACGGTGCAGCTCGAGTGGTCAGGCCCGTGCTCCGTAACGCACACCAAAGCAAACGTTGAATACCATATCACTCTGGTTCCGTGTCTTAATATCAACAAACAATCTGCTTCCACAAAGGGGAAGAGAGAGAACAAAGAAAGCTGATGGATAGGCCCTGGATTTGAACCTCGAACCCCATACGCCCGAGTCGCACACGCAGACTCGGAGCCGGAGTGATATGACATTCAACATTTGCTTTGGATGCTTTGGTGTGCGTAAGGGAGCATGGGCCTGACCACTCGAGCTGAGCTGTCACCTGATGACGTCATATGTTTAGCAGTTGTGGTTCACTTTTAAGGTATTTTCAGACACTTGCGACCCTAAGTGTCCTGTATCAAATTACTTGTCTCAATGCCATCTACGTCGCTATAGAGAGTTTTAAACGTTAATAAGAGACATTCTTTATACACACCTGTATGTTAGTAAGTACTGTAATGGACAGTTTAAACAAAATGTCAACTCCTGCAGTAAATGTCAGAATGGCATTATACAACTCAGTTTTATTGTTAAAAATATAGTATTGAATTAATTGAATTTCTGCATTACACGACATAATAGCCAAAATCCTTCCTTTGTATCATTGTTATGAAAACATAATTCTTGGAACTTTCAAATTTCTTTCTTGTGTGTAGGTCTACTGAAGGTAATCCAGTAATGGGCTATGGAATTTTAGACAATATTTCTTGAAATAGGGTGAATTAATATTCTTATTCATTTCTTTCACTGTTAGTTATGTTATTGCCTGTCGGAGGCTAGTGGAATCCTGTGCGGTGTAGCACCACCATTTTCCTTGTGTTATTAAATTTTATCCTCAACACTTATTAATAATTTTTATAGTCATTTGTTCTTAATATTTGTTACAGAAACAATTAGTGTTGAACAGAGTATTGCTGTTGCATTTCAACTACGCACATATAATGACGTCTTAATGAACATAGTTAACCCTGAAGATGTAGCATTGGATTCAGTGGAACTTACATTCAAAGACCAGTACTTGGGACGCAGTGAAATGTGGAGACTGAAAAATAGTTTAGTAAGTATTTTCTGTATGTTTGTACACACTGGAGGATTTGTCTTTTTCAAATATTTATCTAGCTGTAGTTCGACCAGAGGAAATGCTACTTAAACATCGTCGGAAGGTAAGTGACTTTGTTTAGGTGAGGGCTTGACAGGGTGCACTGTGTACGTGCGTATCCTTCCCGCCTTCACTCTAAACCAGGACTGCCCAACCTACGGCCCGCCGCTCCTCATCCGCGCCCTTTGCCAAAACTTTGAAACAACTAAAGCCAAATCCTTATTAATGATTGGTATAACTAAGTGGAGAGAAATTTTAAGTACTGGTACAAAGTTTTCCAGTCGTCGCACTATACTAAATTATCATGAACTTTATTTCATAATTTGATTAATAATTGTGTCAAATGAACATAAATACTCACTCTTTGTCATGCATGCTGTATGAGTGTATTGAATATCATTGTACTTCTATTTTAAAGTTATTTATTAAAAATATTTAATATTGCACTTTTTTTTTTTATCGATACCCGCCAAACCCCCTGGAGTGTTATTGGCCCACAAGGTCCCCCAACTATTTACAATGTGGCCCTTAGTGAAAATAGGTTGGGCCCCCCTGCTCTAAACTATACTCGTTATGGCATAAACAAACTGGGATATTGTCGTTGAAGAACCATCCAAGTCCAACAGTTAAAAGATCAGATCCCCTTCAGGTGCCCTAGTGCCACATCATCATACTCCTCCTCCTAATCTGATTTTGAATATCAGATTACTTTTAATAATGTCTCTGTAAATTAAGCAATATGTTGCCTTGTACTGCAGGCAGTATGCAAGTTCACATTCATTTCAAATGTAACTAGAAGAACCGTGCTGCTCGGCAGCCATAATACAGTGTCATTGATAAAGGTGGCCTCAATTTTGATTTGTAATAGCTCAGGCTGTAATAAAGATTATTGAATTATATTTACACCAAAAGATAGAGACAATCATAAAGTTTTGTTTACCTATTTAGTAGGTTTCTTTGTGAGCTCTGCCGGTGGCACGACACACATCCAAGTGATAGTTAAAGCCCTGCGTGGATGCGGATATCAGCAGATAAACCCGCGGATATAGTTTGCATGGCTGTGCGGATAGTGGATACGCTGCGGATTATGTTTGGAGTAAATTTGCAGATAGTTTTTAGAATACGATGTGGAACTTAGGCCTACGATATTATTACATATTCTATAAGCCAATCTACAGCTTCATGCTTAAAAGAGGAATACTCCTATAGCCTATTGCGAGCGAAATATTCAGGCACGTATGTACACGAGAAGATTATTTTACTCATATGCTTTCAACTACATTTTATTAAGTACCATATGTTTGCAGTAGATGGTCTTGACATCTCATCAATTCTCACTGCCATTATTATTATACGTACGAGATATAATGCTGTCAATGAGCTTGTTAGTTCATCGTGATGACATCATTAACATTCCTCAAGTCAGCTACTTCACCGTCAAAGCTTTCCTGGAAGATCTGGTTCCATGTGTATCTGTAGATTTATTTCCGACTTGCCACTGAAACATGCTCCTATTGCAACGGAGGGTGTTATGACATCAACTATGTGAACATGGATGGGTCAAGAAGCAGATGGATGACGACTGACTTGGAATTTCCGGCCAAATGTCAATCCCTTTCTCCAAGCGTAAAGAGAAGTTCACCTATTATTAGTGAATGTTACCATGACTGGGAGTATGAACATCATTTCACCAACATGGATAAACTATCTATTAAAATAAAACAAGGTGAATATTCAATAGTGCGTGAAACGAAGCTCAAGTCAACGATATGGCAGAATTTGGTTACGTTTTCAATGGAAACGAAAAGGTGATGTTTTACCTGTAAAAAAGTGTAGTCATACTCAGGACACAAATCAGGCACATCAAACTTACTGAGGCACAAGTGCAAAAGTAGCCAAAAAAATATAGCCATTTTTTTTGTCTAAAGCGGAGGTCAAGAAACCAGAAGTGTCATCCAACTTTAAGTCCCTTGTAATGAAGCAAATTGTCAGGAACGACTTTCTCCTCAAATGTCTAAATGTGTTGGTTCAACACTTTATGCTTTATCTAAAAAATTAAAAATAATATTGAAATATCAGTGGATTTGGATAAAAGTCATGCAGATGCGGATATTAGTCGTGCGGATAACGGTCGTGTGGATGTGGGGCAGATGCGGATATTAGTCGTGCGGATAACGGTCATGCGGATGCGGGGCAGGTGCGGATAACGGTCGTGCGGATGCGGGGCAGATGCGGATATTAGTCGTGCAGATGCGGATAACGGTCGTGCGGATGCGGGTAACGGTCGTGCGGATGTGGATAACAGTGGGGCGGATGCAGATAACAGTCATGCGGATGCGGATAACATTTTGTTTATCAACGCAGGGCTCTAGTGATAGTACACCTCTGTCCAGGTCCGCCGAATCATGTCAGGAGTCACAGTTGCAATCTCATCGGTGATTCGTGCCACAGACGGAGCTCACATCGATCCTACTAAATAGGTAAACAAATCTTTATGATTTTTTCTATCTTTTAGTGTAAAATAAATTAAATTATCTTTTCTACAGCCTGAGCTATTTCAAATCAAAATTAAGGCCACCTTTTTGGATGACCCTGTATATACAGTACAGCAGTTTCCTGCAAGCACAGTGCTAGGTAACATCACCGGCTGGAGAATCCGTGCTCCATTTCTCCAACGGAACGTGATAACAGGAATGTAGGGGTGGTGGAAGGAAGGGCCAACATTTCTAGCAGTGGGGGACTCCATTCAACTATGCGTGCGCAGTATTCTTTATTATGGTTATACTTACACATTATAAAAGGTATATTTTGCTCTGTGAACCTATAGGGTTTAAACATTTATTACTTATTAATAATACAGTATATTGAATACCTTAATAAAAATTTGTTTTAATTGAATAATGAATGTTGTTATGCTATTAAACACAGGCAAATCATATGTGCAATGCCCATTGGTTTCATGACAAATAATAATATTCAGGTCAACATCTGTTGAAAAATCACCTTCTAAACACCCATACAGAATAATAATAATAATAAATAAATAAAAATAATAATTAATAATGACACTGAAGGTTGAATTTTTTCAAATGTTGAAGTCCCTTAAAACAGACTAAACGTTTCGCCATTCCTCCATACTGGACAAACAAGAATAGTTCTTCCCACACAGACAAGAAAATGTTAGGAGTCTATGGACTTTGGTTGATATTATCGTTAGGAATAAAATGAACTTTAATGAGGCGGCGTGCAACTCTGTATACTCGAACAGGCACCACTGCACTGGCTGGCTGGCAAGCGCGCTCCTCACAAGGAAAGCTCCTCCTACGTCACAAACAAGGCAGCTGAAGGCGGCTGCTGTACAGTATATGCGCACATTCTCAGATAGAGCAGTGCTATCAACAACCTAATAACTCTCCCTGAGCATTTGAGCTGTGGACTGTCAATATCTCAGAAGTCACTGCTGTATTAGACCAGAATATTTCAGTTATAGCTCGAGCAAGTCGTATAATGGCAGTCCTACCAGCAGAATTCCGTACATAAAGATATTAGAGATCGATCTCATTACAGGAATAAGGATTGAATCTTAAATTTCAAGAAATGTAGGCTATTTAGTTCTTCACTGAACTTCTTGTTAATACATCTGTAATTGAGTTCGCCTCCGACTCGTCACATATGAATCGTGTTGAGAGCGTCAACTACCTCTAAGAATGCATCCTGAAACAAAATTCCAATCAGCCTCCCAGTGCTTGCATGTTGCAGCCGGACCGGCCATCTGACACTTCTAACCAAACACTGGATTCGCACCTCCCCTCACTACGGCCGGCACACATCTTGTTAAATGAATATTCGCAATTATTCTAACACACGGATAACAGAATCAAGTGAGTTGGGGCTTGATTGATTGTGCCTAACATGCATCGTGTCTCAAGGCAACAAACGTTGTTGCACAATTACTTGTCAGGATATTTCAGTTTTAGTAAAATGTGAAACGTGACCTTGGTGGTGTGGTATATTCGCAATTATTTTAATAGACACATGACATAATCGAGTAAGTTGGGTCTCGCTGGATAATGCGTCTCAATAGTGCCTCAAGCCAACGAACGTTGTCATAACAGAATTACTTGTCAAGATATTTCAGTTTTAGTAAAAGGTGTAGTTTCTTCTAATTAATTTAATATAGAGATAGACAACCCGTGCTACTCGGCAGCATCAGTCGATGTTGGAATTCGAAGATATCGGTTTCATTATGAGCATTACGTAACCTCGGTTCTTGCAATATTGTACAGGCGAATATTTACTTAGAATTTTTTGAGTTTCATTGCTACCAATAAACAACTGTTTAACTTCAAGTATACAGTAGGCATATGCGGACGTTTAGTTTTCCATTATAGCAACAGAGTGTGCAGAGTCCTGCTGTATTCATCTCAGGTTTAAGGTTCAACGCAGAGCAATAGTGACAAATTTCCTGAAGACCAACTATAGGGAAAGGATTCACACCTGGAATTACATCAGAATCAACACACTGAAAAGCTACCCTCAATTTTTGAACACCAATTTTGCCAACGCTCTGTCTCTTGGCTTTGTCACTGACTTCACGACGACTTGTCAAAGTGACTCTACGCTTGGGCCTACTAACTTTAGATATAACAACTGTAGAACTTACTCTATACCAGACAGTGAAGAATATCTTTGCAAGAGTTGTCTGTTTGGAAATTGATACAGCTTTCACCGCCATTATATTTCAGTTTTCTAAGGAACTTCAACACACTTAGGTTTCTTTACTGCAGTTATACTGGTAGGACTGCTATTCTTCTTCTTCAGGGCACTATGATGCCCTTTGTTGAAGTTTCCAGAAAATGGCAAGTCATAATTAGTCTCCAGAACCATCGTCAGTGATTGGGTCACTATTTTCAAGGTTTACTCTGAATAGACACTCAGGAAACTGGTCACTCACACTCTGAAGTTCAACATGTCCAGCATACTGTCCATCAGCAACCATTAAACATTTATATTCAGTAGGGTTATTAATATTTCGTTGAAGAGATCTGCCACCAATAATAAACTTCTTATGTTCACGCCACTTCTGTCTTTTAACTGGTTTAATGCAACACTCCATGCCTCGTTGTCCTGAACTAATCATTTCATAATTACGATATCCTACATCCGAGGCAATCTGTTTAAAGATATTCGATTCTTGGTCTACCTCTACAGTTCTTATTTTCGACCCTTCCTTCCATAACTAACTTCACTATTCCTGGGTGACTTATTAAATGTCCTACCAACCTATCTCTTCTCTTCATTAGGAGTTGCCAAAAGCATCTCCCCCACTCGTCTTAATACCTTTCATTTGTTACTCTTCTGATCTTCATCAATCTCCTCCAACACCACATTTCAAATGCTCTTATTCTTCTCTTTCCTGCTGCACCAACAGTTCAAGTTTCACTTCCATACAGCGCCACGCTCCAGACAAAGGCTTTCAAGAATGACTTTCTAATATCTAACTCTATATTAAATGTCAACAGATTTATTTTCTGTAGAAATGCTTTCCTTGCCTGAGCCAACCTACAAATCCTCTTTGCTTCCTAAGTAGCGGAAGTCCCCTACTTCCTTTAGCCAATCACCTGCCAATTTGACGTCCATAGGGGTTTCTGACTTATTTCGGCTGCATTCCATTATATTTGTTCCATGTAGGCAAAACCAAATTGCGACGAATAAACAATTACATCGCCAACAAAGCACATCACTTCGAAACCGTTTGTATTTGAAGAACCACAGTACATGTCATCACATCAGCATCTGTCTGGGAAATTTATATTTGTTTGCTTCTTTCGCACGTTTTGCATCGCCGTTCTTCACATATTCGCTGAGCACGTTTGGTTTTCTTGCCAAGACCCATAATTACCAACACCCCAGTATCTATTTTCCACACTCGTCCTAACTTTCACAAAAACAATACTTTAAACTAGCACCAGTCACGCCTTCCTTTTTACTTTTTCCTCTGTTCTTCCGTAGCTATTCCGGGACATTGACATTACGCTCTGTCTGATCCTCAGTCGCTGATAAGGTTTGTGGCGGAACGCTAGCATTACGTGGTGACAGCTGGCGGAGGCATGGGCACATAGTTTGAGTTCTGTTGTATATTACTTTACTCAGACGCAACCGATTTGAGTGTTCAATAGCACGAACGAGAGGTCTTGATTTATGAGATATTTTAATACTTAAAGTAACGGTGTACAGCAATTATAACCTAAGATATAGTCGCTTAAATGGAAAAGAAATTTGAAGAAAGCATACGCTGATTTGGTTGTTATATTAGAACTTCACTCAGATGCAACCGATTTCAGTGTTCAACTGCGCAAAAGAGAGATCTTGATTCATGGGGTGGTTTAAGACACACACCAATGGTGTACAGCAATTACAGCCTGAGATATGGATGATTGGATGAAGAGAAAACTGGAAAATGTGAGGGGAAAAAATAATTTTTAATGTAACTCAACTAAGGTGAGAGGTAGGTGGTATTATGACAGATGGGCATATATACCTTTCGTTTAAAAAAATAATTGAGCAAATCGGCTCGGTAGAATGTCTGGAATGACTTACTTTAGTTTTCATAAATTCTTTTAATATAGTAGATGTCACGCCGACAACATCGTGTTGACTAATAGCAGTAATCTACTGTATACCACATAGGGTCCTGGTTCCACAAATGCTTTGTTGCGTGGTATTGTACACATGTAATTTGGACTGTTTGTGAAGACCTGGTTTAGGTTACAGCTGCTCTCTGCATACAGCTCTCATCAATGTTTCCAATTCCAAAGACGTTAGTTGAATATCTTTATCTCTACACCAATAACCCTAAAATTTTCTTTCATGAATCTTGCTAGCACAGAATTTTATTTACACCGAAATGGAATTGCATGTCCTGAAGTGCTGTGTCCATAAATGTGAGCTCATATAGTCTGTGATGGCTCATATTCTCATATTCTTTGATGAACATGGCCTGTACTTGAATTTCAAGTAGCGGTATTTCGTCATGTGAAACATTGTTGAGAAAATCTACATCAGAATTATCAGTCCCTACTGCTTCATTCATAAATTGCACAATATATTTAAAGTACTCTGACAAGTACACTAGAGGATGAAACCAAGAAGACCACCTGGTTATGACTGGTTTAGGAAACAGTGGCACATTTTGATCTGTGTCTATTGGGTCTAAAAATACAATGTTATAAAGTGTGATCATTTTTTTATTGTGTGTTCATAAAATGCATTTCAATATTTCAACCAATACCATAGTTTTGTTTTTTGCTAGGCTTAAAAACACAATTGTGGATAATTTGCGGTTTTTGATCATTCGCGGAAGTTCGTGCATTAAATTCGCTTTTTCATGCGGAATTCGTGAAATTTCTCGAGTTTAAAAACCATTCTTTTTGCCATTTTTTGTGTTATTAAAACAGATTACCACTCGTGTAATACTTCATTTAATAATTTGCGATCGCGAGTTTCTCCTATCCCTAGTCATCGGTCATATAAAAACCACCTACTGTACCTCTCACCATACTTGAGTTATAATAAAACACTATTTTTTCCCTATGTTTTCCATTTTTTTAAAATTCAATCACCCATATCTCAGGCTGTAATTGCTATACACCGATGGTTTATGTCTTACAACACTTAAGGGTTCAAGGGCTGTCCTTTGCGCTGTTTGTCACTGAAATCGGCTGTGTCTGATTGAAGTTCTGAGGTAACAACCAAATCAGCGTATGCTTTTTTCGAGAGTTTCTTCCATTAGGAGACTATATCTCAGTTTGTAATTTCTGATCACCGATGGTTTAAGTATTAAAATATTTAATAAATCAAGATCTCTTGTTCGTGCTGTTGAACACTCAAATCGGTTGTGTCTGAGGAACAGGCAGAGCGAGTAATTTCAATATTGCTGGAATATCTACGGACGAACAGAGAGCCCCGACTTCGCAGGAAAATGTAAAAAGGAAGGTTGAAGGGCGTTAAAGTAAGGTATTGTGTTTTGTGACGAGTGTGGCAAAAGGATATTGGGGTGTTGTTAATTATGGGTCTTGGAAGGTAAACTAAACGTGTTCAGCGAATATCTGAAAAACGACAATGTGAAAGTAGCAAACAAACATCAATTCCTCAAACGGATGCTGATGTGATGACTTGTGATTCTTCAAATACAAACGGTTTCGAAGTGATGTGCCTTTTTGGCGATGTAATTGTTTATTCCTCGCAATTTGGTATTGCCTACATGGAATAAAAATAATGAAATGCAGCCGAAAGAAGTCAGAAACCCCTACTGTCGTCAAATTGGCAGGTGATAGGGTAATGGAAGTAGGAGACTTCTGCTACTTAGGAAGCAAAATAACCAGTGATGGACGAAGCAAAGAGGATATAAAAAGTAGGTTGGCTGAGGCAGGGAAAGCATTTCTGCAGAAAATAAAATCTGTTGACATTAAATATATATTTAGGTACTAGAAAGTCATTTTTGAAAACCTTTGCCTGGAGCGTGGTGCTGTATGGAAGTAAAACTTGGACTGTTGGTGCAGCAGGGAAGAGAAGAATAAAATCATTTGAAATGTGGTGTGGCAGGACAATGATGAAGATTAGGTAGGTAGAGTAACCAACAGAGAGGTATTAAGACGAGGGGAGACTGTTCATCAAGTGGTAGGATACATACCGTACTAAGACACCCAGAAATAGCAAACTTAGTTATGGAAGAAAGGGTCAAAGATAAGAACTGTAGGGGTAGACCAAGTTTAGAATATGTTAAACAGATTGCCTCGGATGTAGGATGTCGAAGCTATGTAGACATGAAATGATCAGTTCAGGACAGGGAGGCATGGAGTGCTGCATCAAACCAGTCAAATGAATGAAGACTCAAACAACAACAACATGGAACAGAATGTCACTATGGAATTTGTTTGGCTGCTGTTGATAGTATGAGGGGCTTTTTTTCTTTTTAAAGTTCCAATGGACTGTATATAAATAACAGATTGACACCAAACTGACTTTACTACTAAATGTTTGCTTGTTTTTTATTCTTATGTCTCAACATAATCGTCAAAACGATTGAAACATTTGTCGTATCGTTCACCACCTTTCCAATGCCCTCGACAAAAAATCTGCCGCCACTGAGGTTGGTACGTCTCGAGGTTCTTGAAATTTTATCTGTAATACTTATGAGATACAAATGTGCCAATTTTGGAAAAATCCATTTTTTAGTATGGATGTTACATGCAGTTAAACATTGAACGTATCAGGACACGTAGAATCATGTGATATATGGGCTCCTAAAATATTATGGTCTATATGTGTTGCCAATTTTGGAATAGTTCCCATGAATATCTTCTTAGATATCCAACTTAAAGTCCAAATTTCAACTGCAATTGTTTAACATTTTGTAGAACTGACATTATTTTAAAATATGGCCTTGAGATTTTATGGTAGAGATCTTCACTCATACCAAATTCTGTTTCAATGGCTGTAGCCTTTGAGGATTTGATAGTGCTGTACACTCAAAAACAGGGAAGGACAGGCAGACACACATTTGAACTCATAATTCTACATTTTCATCATTTTTCCAAAAAGTGGCAGTGCTATAACTGTCTGTTAAGGTCACTAGCATGAAGACATGTGATCAGCCATTGTCATAAGGAAAGAAGTGATGTAGGATTGTTGAAATTAATGCGGCGGAGCAGTACGGGTCTTCTAGTAATATATTAAAAAAATATGATATGTGAACCCATGCGACGCTAAAGGACCTTCACGCCACCTTGGTCTGTTTTGAGATTATGATGGAGAAAGGTTCCTGTTGAAATGTAGCATAAAATGACATATTAAATGTGCACACAACTGCCTCCTATGGGTGGATATTTGCAATTGAAATCGCACATGCGTCGAAGAAGGACTCCGGTGTTCCAAGATGGCGGGCATCAGGAAGGTGGAGGTCTCTCCATCAGCTAGGAAATACGATAATATCGTCGCAAGCGTAAACGTAACAGGAAAGATTGGAGGGAAGTGAAGAGAAAGATGTTGAATGATGGTGTGCTAGCGTATGCAAATCGATGCGGACACCAAATGCCAGAAGCAAAAGGGGTACGTGGAATAAGGACCTCCTTATTAATAGGTGTCAATTTGCTAAAGAGAGATTTGAATATATCCATATTTATAATGTATGGATTAAGTTGTTTGATTTAAGGATATCATCATCAGCCTTGTTGACTTGCATATGTGTGGAAGCTGTCTGATAACTTGCGTTATTGTGGTGATTGTGAGAGTGTGTGCATGTGATTGGGGCCTAGGATTGGTAAGAATGTGACCATGGCATGTTTAGTACCTTTCCGACATTGCCTTGCAGTAGAAATGGGAAACCACAGAAAAACATTTTTGGGATGGACAAGGAAGGTACCGGGAATTTACTCCTCTATTACCCTCACAAGTTTGAATGTACTCTTGTCTCATACCAGGATTTCAATCGTCTTCATTTATATAAATTTAACGTAATATCCTCAGTTTGGTGAGACTGGCTCCGTATTGTACACCTTAGTATTCTTAGTTGCCATCATGAGCTTCTCTGTTCGATCCCCATCTCTGCCGTGGAGGATTTTTAATCATGGTATGAAGGATGGAACGCAGGGACATAGCCAAGGGGTGCTAGCGCACCTGAATCCATTACCTCATCGCCTTTCAGGCCACCGTTAATATTGTGGGGGGGGGAATCAAGAAAATAGTTTAAAATATTCGAAGAACATGTTCTTGTGACCTAAGTCTGTGTTTGCAGCCCAGAAATGTTCTGTGTGTGGACGCATGACTGAGAAGCTCTGCAAGATGTTTCATCACATCAATCTGTGTTGTCATGAGTTTCATTATCGCAACACATTCTTCACTACAGGACAGTTTATAAGGGCGACGTCATTTGAATGTGATAACTCATTGACATTCCGCCTCGCTCTCTATCTGAATGACTCACTGTTATCTTTCTCAATCTTCACCTTTCGCACTGTATATTCTGTTTGGAAGTTACATCCCTACTTCTGAATTGGCTTGAAGAGTCATTTGATTAATGTGTACTGGTTTTCTCTCCAGGTGAACACCTGTGTTTATTTAAACAAAAAAATAGAATTTTGCGCTGGAACAATTCGATGTCAGGTGTACGAGATGTGGTCACAGGGAGATCGAGTCGCTTGTGGTGTTATCACTGATGATACAAAGGTATGTTTCACTAATGTCTGGCATTTCATATTGTGTAATATAGTTTTTTGCATGTATTATCAGTGGTTATTTATGTAATGTGGTGGAATCATGGTTAGCATAATGGTAGCTGGTCTGTATCTTCCTGACAGATTCCAGGAACAAGTTGCACCACGTTAAAGAGCGTCGAAAATCCAAAGTAATTGGGACTGAAGGATTTGGATTTTCGTACATAACCTAGAAATTCCTTGTTACACTAAAAATGTTAAGATAAATAAAAATGAACACTTTATGTACATACATATTGTACTTTGATTTATTTGCATCTGAATCTAACTTAGAAGCAAAAGTCAGAATGCTACTTTTTTTCTTTTTTTAATGTCTGAGATGGTAGCTTTACCCACTCCATAATGTTTTGACAAAGACGAGCCACTTTCACCTCTTTCAAGTCTATATAATATTTCGAGTTTGGTTTCTATAGTTAGAAATGTACATGGGTTGGTTTTTTAGTTTTGGCACCTTAGTTATAACTGGATTAATAACTCACTTAGATGGTTCCAAGTTTCACAGGCCTTCGATGTAGTCCCCACCATTGCGTAAAATGTGTTCCCAGCGATGCGGAAGTCGTTGGATCCCGTTGGCACTGCCCAATCTATTGATGGTACGAAGAGAGCGCTCGGCAGCCTGCTCCCCGCGCATTGTCATCTTAATCCTCGGGATGAGATCATAGTCGCAGGGACCGATGTCGGGGGAATATGGGGGGCTGATAGAGGACCTCCCAGCCCCAGCGATCCAACAATGCCGACACAACGCCTGCTGTGTGTGCCCTAGCATTGTCATGCAGAACGATGGGCGGTGTACCATGTGGTGGTGCCGTTTCCTTCTCAGAGCTCCTCGGAGATGGTCTTGCAGAAACGAACAATAGTACGCCGCATTAACGGTTTGCCCTCGGGGAACAGTATGGCAGCGCTTCCGTACCATTGAAGACGTTAAGCAGGCTGCCGAGCGCTCTCTTCGTACCATCAATAGATTGGGCAGTGCCAACGGGATCCAACGACTTCCGCATCGCTGGGAACACATTGTACGCAACGGTGGGGACTACATCGAGGGCCTGTGAAACTTGGAACCATCTAAGTGAGTTATTAATCCAGTTATAACTAAGGTGCCAAAACTAAAAAACCAACTCATGTATGTTTCCTCTTCAGTGTCCCTGATGATGCCACTGTACAAGGCACTCACAGTACTGTACGCACTACAAACCACAACATGCAACTACAACTGCGCTACTGAACAAGTGAAGCAACTGAACTGACTGGCCCGCTGGGGGGAAGGAAAGAGGATGGTTCAAAACAAACACTCCCAAAGTCATTGTGCAAAATACAGATCACATGTTTAAAGCGGGCGCCTCGGGAATACAAAACGAGAAGACCCGTGTTTAACTTGGAAGTTCAATCTGAGCAAAATCAAGGTAGCTCCAGGAGCCACATCCTTTTTGCACTAAACCTATCAGTGGGTTAGGTCCCACTACATTATAACGCACTAACGAATGGTCGGAGCGACACCGTTTTTCACCAAAAGATCCAGGGATATTTGTATTATATGAAACCATTAAAACATGATATGGACCAAAAAGTTGAGCCCGTCTCGAACCCTTCATTTGTTCTCTGATGTTGAGGGTTTTATACACCTACTAGAATATTAACAAATCATTAATATTGCTGTATTTATGTTAGGATATGATATAAACACAGTATGGTATTTCCTGTGTTAACTTAAGTGGGTAGTCCTGCTCTATAAATAAGTAGGTTGATTGGTACCCACGATCATTGAAATAGACATGTGGAAACGGCATATGTTGCTGGGTAATAGATTCAGCAGAACAGTTGTTGCACTGCTGCTACTTCTTACTTGGACTTCAATGGCAATAAAAATTAGGAATGGGAACAACAGGTGATATCTTGTATAACAGTATGAGTTTAACGACTCTTTTAAATGCTGTTATTTTTAGAAATGTTCCTTATAGACTGCTCCTTGGGCTCAAAACATTGAGCACAACAGCCAGCTGGCCACACTGATAGGCTAATAGTCAATATATGACTGTAGCACAAATCATAGTACTAACTAAATCCATGATGTGAACAATGAGAGAGCTTCTAATGTCTCTACCTCATAGGATCAGGTTGTATCAGTTAAACAGGGAGTAGGTTGTAGGACTTGATCCCACATTACCGAGGAGTAGGGAAGTGAAGCTGGTACAAGCTGCTGCTGTGGGACACTCGACACATGCCATATAGTGCTCAGGCATGCACCGCATTCCCCTCTCCCTTCTCCCTTCTCCCCTCTACCCTCTACCAACCTCCAATCATTGTCATGATGACTGGCTGATTTTGAAAAATACCTAATGGTTAAGGGCCTTATTTTTTGGTGAAATAAGACCATTGATTTCGGTGTTAAAACTGACGCCTTCGGTGGGTATTTCGCGAAATAAATTGTCATAATGATCGATGTTTCTTCTGAAATCTTCATTATAGTATAGGATAAATATAACAGATTATGTGATGGGGGTTTTTAAGCTTTTTTTGCGATGTGCAGAATATCGCCGAATGATGTTCATTTCCTTCTTTCCTGCTCTATTTATGCGTTGCTGAATCTCTGCAGTGTTTATTGCACGTGTCTTTTCGCTCCCACTGAATACGAACATTGGAGTATTTACACATTAGAATCTTTCTTGCAGCGTCCAATATATATAACCCCTCACTGTTGTATTCCCTGGCCCTCTAGAAAACTGTTATTACTTTAATTTTCGGCATTTTTATACTTAAATGCTGGATGTTTGCCGATAGTTTTATCAGTCGCAAACTCGCTCTGATGTATCTACGACCACAAAGCCATTTGATGTAATCGATAGCGGATATTGATTTTCATCGATAGCCTTAGAGGTCGCGGAACTGAATACACATACTTCCGGCGTTGTGGGCTTTTGTGTAGAGAATATGCAGCACTATCAATCAAATCAGAAGGAAATCACGACGGTGAATTCCTCAGAAGCATTTAAACGTGTATTGGAGAGCTTTTTCGATAATATTTAGCATTTTCGTACCATGTGGAGTATATTTCGTGATTATTTGGGCAATTCGTGCAATAAATCAGATTTCGTGACATTTCGCGAGTTCATTTTGCTAAAATACGCCACTTTAAGTACCTACAAGTTCATATATAGGCAAGAAAGGAGGTATGAAAAAATTTCGCGCGTATCGCTATTACCAAAAAATACGGCCCCTACTAATGGTCTGTACTGTGAAACAATGCCTTCATTTTCATAAAGAGCAAGGATTGTGGCTGTATCTACTGTATAATGACAGAACACAAGTGCTATGACGCTGGGGACACCACTGCCTTCTGAATACAGATTTCAGCTATTGTTTTCCCTCGATCTGAATGTAGGTGATTTGTGTGACCACTTACTCCCTTACTTCCCTTCCCTTTTACACCTGGTGTAATTTATAAACAAATCATGAGCCCTCATTAAAAAGTCTTAAATACTTGTTTTACTGACACGTGAATTGCTGCTCAAACTTGAGAAGGTCTGCCTCGTTGAGTAATGGCTAGAGTCCTTGGCTGTCCCCGTAGAGGCCTGGGTTCGATTCCTGGCTCTGCCAAGAAGTTTAATTCTGATCTGAGGGCTGGAACGGGATACACTCAACCTCGTGAGGCAGAACTGACAAGAGTGCCCATCTTGGAAGTGGTTTTCTGTGCTTTCCCACTTTTACTGCAGGAAAATGCTGGGATGGTTCCTAACTCAAGGCCATGGTAGCCTCCTTCCCAATCCTCATGAAAAATGAAAATCCATAGCCTGTTTCCAGTCGACTGACGGGGCAGGGAATGGAATGAATAAAGCCCCCATCTAGCGGAGAGGATATGAACTGTGCTGGCTTCCGAAGCCTGTCACACTCCCCTGGGGCAATGATGAAATGAAATGATAATGGAGAGTGTTGCTGGAATTAAATTTTTGTGGCAGGGAAAACCAGAGTACCCGGAGAAAAACCTGTCTGCCTCTGCTTTGTCCAGCACAAATCTCACATGGAGTGATCGGCATTTGAACCACGGACCCAGCGGTGATAGGCCGGCGTGCTGCCGCCTAAGCCACAGAGGCTCCTTCCCAATCCTCATCTTAATTACAAATATACAGTACACACCAATGTGGTCATCACAATAACACAGGTTATGAGACAGATTCTACACACACCCAAGTAAACGTGGCTACATGATCACGATGTGGCATAGCCCCAAAATCAATCGACAATAACAATCTTTAGAAATTTTAACTTTAAAAAAATATTGTTTTGGACCTGTTCGAGTCTCAGATTTATAGTCTACGACTTATTACGTACTAATCTGATTATAAATAAAATTTTGATATTGAACATAATGAAATACGAGGGGAGATCAAATATAAACGTTTTTTTTTTTACATTTATTTCATCAATCAAAAAATATACACATATCGAGAGCACTTTTCTACATAGTGTCCTGCCTTCGACACACATTTTCTCCATCGGATCGGTAAGTTTTTAATGCCGTCCTGGTAGAAAAAAGATGGACGTGTAAGGAGCCACTTGCGCACAAACTTTTCTACACTAGCATAATCATCGAACCGCTGTCCTCCTAGGTCTTGTCTAACGAGAGGAGGATACGATGTATGGGTCACCGATTCGAACCATCTTTAGTACACGTGTAGGGCATGACTAGGCGTATACCAGGTGCAAGTAGTAAGGTGCGCTTCTCAGCCGATTCCGAGAAATTAGTTATTAATTATTTGTAATTGCTGTAGCGCGTTCATGTGCGCTGTACGTTAACATAACGCCAAGGAGCGCATGGTTCAGCGGTAAGAGCCCTGCTTTGTAAGCGTGGGATCACTGGTTCGAATCCCACCGGTGAGCTTCTTTTTTTTTTTTTTGTAAACATAGGCAATTCGTACAACTGTAGGTGTCGTGAATAATGTTCATTTTGCAGTCAATTGTAATAACGTGTTCTGTGAGCGGGAAAAGGGATTCTGAAATCATCGTATGGGAGTGAACGTTTGTGACATTACATAATGTACAGTCGGGGCATTGAAAATACATTGGTATTATACATGGTCAGGTGTACTCTATTATATGTATACGTTTATACACTGAAGGCCCAGTCTGTTCCGTTCATTGCACGTCAGTGAACCATCAGACCACTCCGTACCCCGCAAATAGTGTCTCATGCTATGGGTATTGGTTGTGTTACCGTTTTTACTATTCATGACATTCGTCAACACACAAATACTGTATTTCTATTTTTTTTACACACTCATAATACATAACAATTCCAAGCTCTCTTTTTTTTTCTTCACTGCCTACTTGATATTTCTACTCTCGCACTGCCTTTTTGTTACTCTGTTCTTGCACTGCCTTCTTGATACTCTGCTGCTACAGTTGGAAAGTGTTCGGAACTGGCGAAGTCACCTGCACACAAACTAACGATAACGGTGGGCAGGAGGATAAACGGTTCACCCAGGAAACGTTGAATGCGGCATTCGTTCCTTGACTCTTGAGGTAGCAACATCATAAGAGTGGGAATAATTGTGCGATGTCGGATATTACATGTTATAGTGATGTGCCGGTCTCTACGAAGGCCGATGGAAGTGGATCGCATTCAAATTCCGCGACGAGGATGTAATCTCCTGTACGATTTAATCCTACTCCCCTTTCCCGATCACATAACATGTTATTACAATTGACTGCAAAATGAACATTATTCACGACACCTACTGTTGTACGAATTGCCTATGTTTACAAAAAAAAAAACTCACTGGTGGGATTCGATCCAGTGATCCCACGCTTACGAAGCAGGGCTCTTACCGCTGCACCATGCGCTCCTTGGTTTCATGATAACGTACAGCACACATGAACGCGCTACAGCAATTACGAATAATTAATAATTAATTTCTCGGAATCGGCTGGGAAGCGCACCTTACTACTTGCACCTGGTATACGCCTAGTCATGCCCTACACGTGTACTAAAGATGGTTTAAGATTAATTGGAAGAATATCCATTTCGCAAGGTCCGTATTGACGTGTACAATGACAATTTCAATGGGTTGAGTGGTCTCCGCCCAATCAATACAAGTTTATTATTGGCATCTATTAATTTATTGCCATTAAGGACATGTTTCGGGCCTCATGGGCCCTTCTTCAGCCGCAAAAATTAATAACATATTCACATCCATCATAATACACAACACACTTACACTAAGAAAAACATTAAAATAGACACTCAATTAATTATAAAATATCAACTTATCATGCTGCAAAAATTACAAGTAACATTCAAAATTAATTCCAAAATGCCATCCCATCCACACATAACAGGATTAAAAAAGGATTAAAAAGCACAGCTAAAAGAGATAGGTCTGGTCTTGGTGGCCTTATCCATATTGTGATCTGGCAGGTGCCCCATTCAACAGGCCGTTGAAAAATTTGGTTAAAATGTTTAAAAATATATATTGGAGGTGATTATAATGCGGCCAGAGGGCTATGCTGGCTCTCCATTTGTGTTATGAGTTCCTGTTTTAAAGCCAATCTTCGTGACCTTGGTCCGAGAAATTGTCTTGAACCAAAGTTGGGCCGTTGATATTTTTCATTGCCGGATTGGGTGGAGACTTAACATTTTGAAGAAACCGTCATACGGAGCTTGTGATGGGGTGAACCAGCCAGAGTTCAAGCCTGCTTCTCAACTATAAAGAAATAATGAAGAGTTTTAGAGAAATGAATACGTCGAAAAACTAGGATTAAAACGAAAAATGTAGCAATAACTTACTAAGCTCGAATTGAAGGAATTACACGACTGTCAGCTTTCACCTGGAGGCTGTAACGGGACGAAAAAAGGAAACGTTAAAGTCGCCTACAAACGTGAAACTATGAAAGGAAGACTCATGTGCCGGAATGCTTACCTTTACTTGGAAGTTCGAGGTGCACGTTATGTGCCGTCTGACGGCATGTTACTGTGTGAGGCGAGATGGTCCGACCTTGTGCCAGGTCAGGTACTGGGAGGAGGGGAGGGGGAGGGAGGAGATGTGTGTGGGGGTAAAGAATGACTTGATACAGAACGGAGTTTATCTTGGGTTGAGGCCTAATTGGCGGGCTATGTGTGCCGGTGCGGGGGGTGGGGGTGGGGGGGAGGGAGTGTCTTAACTTGGGGAGAAGAGATAAACAAGCTGACGAACTAATCTAAGCCTCAACAATATTGTTTGTGTTTTGACTGCTATATTTGTTGTGGCAACGGAAAAATTTTTGAATATTTTCAAAAAGTATGTTAGTATCAAAATTGATCTCGTTATAAATTATGCATTGGATTGATGCGTTGTGCGTTATCTATTTCTATTTGCTCCAGTATATTCATGATAGGCCCTTTCCTTACGTAATGGATAATTTCTAGATCTTTCTTAATGTCTGTGAAGGCGTGGTTAGTGTCATTCATATGATTCCCCATGGCCGAAAATTTTCTGTGCTTGATCGCACCGGACGTAGCTTCACTACGAGATACCTTGAACATGTAAATGCGATCAAGCACAGAAAATTTTCGGCCATTTGGAATCATATGAAAGACACTAACCACGCCTTCACAGACATTAAGAAAGATCTAGAAATTATCCATTACGTCAGGAAAGGGCCTATCATGAATAACTGGAGCAAATAGAAATAGATAACGCACAACGCATCAATCCAATGCATAATTTAAACGAGATCAATTTTGATACTAACATACTTTTGAAAATATTCAAAATTTTTCCCGTTGCCACAACAAATATAGCAGTCAAAACACAAACATTATTATTGTTGAGGCTTAGATTAGTTCGTCAGCTTGTTTATCTCTTCTCCCCAAGTTAAGACACTCCCCCCCCCCGCACCGGCACACATAGCCCGCCAATTAGGCCTCAACCCAAGATAAACTCCGTTCTGTATCAAGTCATTCTTTACCCCCACACACATCTCCTCCCTCCCCCTCCCCTCCTCCCAGTACCTGACCTGGCACAAGGTCGGACCATCTCGCCTCACACAGTAACATGCCGTCAGACGGCACATAACGTGCACCTCGAACTTCCAAGTAAAGGTAAGCATTCCGGCACATGAGTCTTCCTTTCATAGTTTCACGTTTGTAGGCGACTTTAACGTTTCCTTTTTTCGTCCCGTTACAGCCTCCAGGTGAAAGCTGACAGTCGTGTAATTCCTTCAATTCGAGCTTAGTAAGTTATTGCTACATTTTTCGTTTTAATCCTAGTTTTTCGACGTATTCATTTTTCTAAAACTCTTCATTATTTCTTTATAGTTGAGAAGCAGGCTTGAACTCTGGCTGGTTCACCCCATCACAAGCTCCGTATGACGGTTTCTTCAAAATGTTAAGTCTCCACCCAATCCGGCAATGAAAAATAACAACGGCCCAACTTTGGTTCAAGACAATTTCCCGGACCAAGGTCACGAAGATTGGCTTTAAAACAGGAACTCATAACACAAATGGAGAGCCAGCATAGCCCTCTGGCCGCATTATAATCACCTCCAATATATATTTTTAAACATTTTAACCAAATTTTTCAACGGCCTGTTGAATGGGGCACCTGCCAGATCACAATATGGATAAGGCCACCAAGACCAGACCTATCTCTTTTAGCTGTGCTTTTTAATCCTTTTTTAATCCTGTTATATGTGGATGGGATGGCATTTTGGAATTAATTTTGAATGTTACTTGTAATTTTTGCAGCATGATAAGTTGATATTTTATAATTAATTGAGTGTCTATTTTAATGTTTTTCTTAGTGTAAGTGTGTTGTGTATTATGATGGATGTGAATATGTTATTAATTTTTGCGGCTGAAGAAGGGCCCATGAGGCCCGAAACATGTCCTTAATGGCAATAAATTAATAGATGCCAATAATAAACTTGTATTGATAATAAACTCAACCCATTGAAATTGTCATACTAAAGATGGTTCGAATCGGTGACCCATGCATCGTATCCTCCCCTTGTAAGTGGTCCAAACAAATGGTAGTCGCAAGGCGATAAATCTGGACTGTAGGGAGGGTGTTCCAAAGGTGTCCAATGAATTTCCTCCAGTTTTTCCTGCGTTAAAGCGGCAGTATGCAGCCTTGCATTGTCGTGGAGAAGAATGACAATTTTCTGAAATCGAGCTCATCTCGGATGATGGTTTGAACACTTCCGTAACTTATTCCTACGGCTAACACAATTTGCGAAATTTTTATTTGCCAATCTTCTTCAATAATGTCACGAATGGCAACAATGTTGTCTGCAGTGATGCTTGTCCGCAGTCTCCTTCCATGAGGTTCATTTTCCACTGTTTCTCTTCCTGCCACAAATTTTTTAGCCCAGTCATACACTCGAGTCTGCGAAAGTGTTTCTTCCCCAAACTGTGCGCGGAGCCATCTCAAAATTTCGGACGGTTTGGTGCCCACTTTTGCGAGATATCTGATAATGATGCATTGTGCAACAGACACGTGCACCTCTTGCTCACACATAGTGTATAGAAGCAGCCCAGCTCCCTGCCGTGCGTGTGCACGCAAACCCCTTCTTCAGACACTCCCACCAACATTCTGGCAAAGCTCCGCCTTAGATTTATTGCTAACGGCGGTGGTACATTCAAATTCCCGTTTATATTTGATCCGCCCTCGTAGTTTAGTTTGTCAAGTTAAATTGGGCATAGAAAATTGAAAACTAATCAAAATTTATACAATTGTAACATTAAATTATTTTTGATGACCCGATCTGTTTGCTCAGCAGGCTAATCCGGACTTGGTCAATGGACCTTTCAACTACTGCTGGGACGATGCCCTCTAATAGGGTATGACTGACCACCTCTTAGCAAGTTCTTCTCTAATGAGATTGGCCATAAAAGCATTTGCCACTTCCATCGTTGGCCCCATACGAACGGGAGTAATTTTTCATGCTAGTGAAGTGTTCCTATCAAATCCTGCTTGAATACCACGTAGTGGCTCGTCTTGTCATAGGCTCTTTCAGTTTGAATTCAGAATTTTCTCAGGAGCATTCAAGTTGGGTGCCACAAGTGCCATTTGCAAATGCTTTTACAGTTTTGGTTTGCACTCATTGAAACAAATGTTTCACTATATTCTTTCAAATATCTATTGTATATGTAAATTAAAAAATAAAAAAGTTGCTTTTTCCAGTTCAAAATATAGCAAAGACGATAGAAGAGACAGCCATTTCTTATGAATGGGGGGCTTACGTTTATTGAGTCAAGGTTTTAGACACTATATCGGCAAATGGGATCAAATCCAGACTATTTATGAAAGTATTCATGTGGAAAATGAAGATCCCAAGGCATCCAATTTTTTTAAACTGGTTTTCTAAGTTTGTTAGTACTTTTGATGAGACCCAGTGGTCAGTCTCAATTTATTTACTATCAGGAATTCTAGATTTTTCTTTCCCAAGCCTCCTTTATACTGTACTCCTTGTAATTGCTGTGTGGTGTAGAGGGTGGGGCTATTGCCTGTGAGATTAGTTTGCTTAGATTCAGGACAAAATTCTGGCACTCAGCATCGCAAAAGGGACACTCAACCAATTACATTGCATTATTTCTGTTTGTTTTGTGTTAAGTTCGTAATGTGTTCAATGAATGTATCCTTTGTATTGCAGGTAGTGTTTCGATCATCAACCAGCATGGTCTACTTATTCATTCAAATGAGTTCTGAAATGTGGGATTTTGACATACATGGCGATTTGTATTTTGAGAAAGCCGTCAATGGATTTCTTGCTGACCTGTTTCAGAAATGGAAGGTAATTTAGTCCGTTCAGTTTTGATGTTTGGTGTAAGTTTTAGCCTCAAAGTCTTGTGCCTGGGAATGATTAATTTCTGCTTGAGTAGAAAACTATGGCTGGTGCCTCAGATATTTTGGAGTTGCACAGTGTGCTCTGAAGTGAAATTCATCATTCTCAGTAATCAAAAGTTCATCCTTCAGAGGGATACTGCAGACACTCAACAGTGGCTCTAATTATATGCATGGCCACCGTTAGAGGCCTGATCCAGAAGACTCAAGTTTTGATACCGTACACATCATTAGAAAACTATTTCCAATTCACAGACTTGATGATCTCGGCTGTGGTGACAATGTTTTGTTTAATGAGGTCATTGAATATACAGTATATTGAATATATCAACTGCTCCCTCTCCCTTAAATATTAGTCCTTCTCACAAGCAGGACAGTACTGAGTATGGCATGCATTTTGCAAGTGGATTCCACTAATGTTTTAATTGAATAGTTTCTGGGAGATATCCAATTTTATTTCCTCTTCTTCGCCTCTCTTTATTTTGCTTTGTTAAAAGTTTAGGCTCCATACAATAAACCAACTTTGTCTTTACACCTGGAAGCACTGAAAATTTAACTTGCCATAGTTTTTTGAAAGCTTTTACATTTGATTTGAATGTAGCTGTGACTTAAGATCTCATAAAATGAGAGCACATCAGTGGAAACAACCGGATGAGTTAGCCGTGGTCGTTACGGCGTGGCTGCAGGCAGTCGCTCACATCCGGGGGGCGAGGAGACTCGAATCTCCCCGCCGGCAACCTTGAAGATGGTTTTCTGTGGTTTCCCATCTTCCTTCCAGGCAAATGCCGGGGTTGGTCCCTAACTATAGTCCACAGCCGCTACCTTCCAATTCCTCGTCCTCACAATCACACTTTCCTCCCCAGACAACACTCCACACGCGACGATACATGTAGCTCACCCCACGGGTGTCCGCATAGAAGCAGCTACAAACTCTGGCGCCAAACATGTCCTCGGACACTCCCGGCACTAAAAAAAATCCATACGCTAAAAAAAGAAAGAATCGGTGGAAACTCTTTTTTTTTTTTATTTAAGTAATGACTAATGTGTTCATTGATGTATAGTTGGATGAATTTTTGAAGTTTTAGCCTTGGAAAAGCTGAATTATCCTCAAGAGAAAACATTTCTACTATTGATATAGTGGATACTTTTAACAGTGATTTAATATAACTGTGTAAAACTAGCATAATACAAAAAAAGTTTTTAAACTGAGGTAGGACATTGGAAATAGTCTGATAAATACATTTATTTTAAGTGTATTTTAAATATTGACAGGTGGACAAGATATTAAATTGTTTTAAATAAATTAAGAATGAAATTAACTCCTCAGCATTGCTGTGCATGTTATGTTGTGCAAGGGTGAACTAGACAGTTCGAAACACAGCACAGCCGGGGACTATCTAGCATGCATATGCGGGAATGGTACAATGTGTAAAGTTCTGGGGCACCAACCCTAATAATCACAGTCACCACAAAAACACAGGTTGTCAGATAAGTACACAGGGCTGATGACTATGTATCCTACGGCCCTAAAATGAATTAAAGTAGCTACAGAATATGCAGATTAAAGCTGAAGAATCTAAAGAAAAGTCAGGAGCCAAAGGGGTTGGCAGTGGAGAAATTAAAGTAAAGCATGTGAACAAAAGATTCAAGAGGGCATAACGGAAGGACTAATGAAGGGGCCTGAATGAACTAATGAAGAATGAAATAATAAAATCCACAGAGAAATCCACTTTGAAGGTAAGATAGTAGATAAAGCTCTTAGAGTATCAAGTGTAAGTTCAGGGAAAGCAAGGCTAAATGTTGTAATACAGTATCAGGGAGACAGATGAAAAATCTCTAAAGAGAAGAAAAGGTAGAAAGATGGAAAGCATACATACATACATCGAGAGTGTGTATGCGGATTATGTTGTGAGAAGGGAAGAGAAATTGGTGAGGATGAGAAAGGATATTAAATATTGTGAGCACTGGAAAACCTATGCAGAAACAAAGTACCAGGCAGGAGCTGACAGATCATTATCATCAACACCAGACATAATAAGAAATGTTTCCAGGAATTGGTATTAGACTTGAGAAGGCGCTGAAATAGGCAATATGTACTGCCTTATTAGTTCTGTGTGTGGCCTTCAAAGGCTCTCCGGACCTTACACTTCTACATATTGTTTAATGGTTTGCTAGACAACAATTCATGTAAAACTTCCATAATATGCTGCTCTATTATTTGTTTGTTTACTCATGATCTCACGTTAAACTACAAGCTTCCTTTTTTTGTTTGTTTGCTTGCGTGTTCATTTAAGTCTCGATAACATGTTATCATGCCTTGTGTTACAAATTGATATTTAAAGAGTTTGAAAGTTCGTTTAAGGTAAAGTAAAATGCATGCAAATAACTTGCATTAAGAAGTTCCAATTTTGTTCCTACGTTACAAATACATCATTCTTTGTTGTTACAAAATAAATTCCAATTCTTAGTAGTGCACACTGTTTAGGAGCCTCCTTTTCTAATGTTTGGACATGGTTCCACAAAATGATCACAAAATGCAATTGAAATTGAAAATACACATTGCAATTTACATTGAAAAAGGCCATTTCAGATTCAAAATACTCACAAAGTGCAATTGAAATTGAAAATGCTTACAAAATGTATGTTAGATTCAAAATACTCATTTGGATTGACAATACTTACAAAATGCAATTGAAAATCAAAATACTTACAAAATGCAATTTGCCTGCTGGAGTGGAGAATCGATGATGATGATGATGATGATGATGAATAATTCATTAATTAGCAATGAGCTAATTTCTTAATTGTTCCATATTCGCCTTCCTAATTGGTGGAAATAGATCACGTGGTTGAATAGACACTCTCCTCATGACTCTGTGACGTCATCCAACTCGTGTCACTCTTGCCAGTTGAAATAACTTATTTCATTTTTTTGTAAGGGAGCATGCCGCTGGACTGCTTCCCCCCTACCCTTCCACTATCTTCTGTTCACTTGCTGAGTCTCGAATCTGACTCCCGACTACTGCCGTTCTTTGCAAACCAGTTTCTGCCACCTCTACTAGACATTTATTAATGCTATTTTCTGATTGGTGCGGTAAAACTTTTGCGGAGCTCACCCCTTTATCTCGCTTGCTTCAGGTTGCATGTTCATCACAATACAGTTCCCTGACACAATACAAATCCTGCATTCGTTCTTCTCACATTACAATGGTCTCAATAAATAGCAATTAGCAAATTCGGGCACAATACTAAATTGTTTTGCTGTAGCATTTCTTACATCGCATAAACCGTTAGCTGCGTAATTAAGTAAAGATATTTAAAATGAAGTTAAAATGAGTATTTTCATTCATTTAATGTCGTAGCATAACACATGATACTTACAAAATACATTTTGTCCTTGTGATCTATTCCGTGGTCCTTGGTTTACTGAAATCGAGCAGTAGCTTTCAAAGATGGACACACTGTAGATTGTCTTGGGCAATTGTTGCAATTGTCTGATTTCTCTTACACAGCCCCCTCCATTTCTTTTAACACCGTGCCGGCAATTTGGGTTTGTGACTCTTGTCGTGTGTTTCCCAATGAAGTGCCTCCCATTTAAACATGCGAGCGGTAATGCGCCAGAAAATCTGCGGTCATGTTTTGCAGCTGTGAAGTTGGAAGCATAATTTTTCACTTGTGTAAATCAAAATTAGCAACGTCAAACAAATTCAATGTTTGTATTCTATCATCATTACTGCTAATGAACGATTCCTGGATGTGGGTACAGCATGCCAGTTTAACCCTACAATACTAACATTATTCAAGTGATGCTTAGTATTAATAATACGTTAAATTTACGCACATTACGAACTTTGTGCTAAGGCACCAATTAGTTAAATGGTTGAAATTAATATATATTTCGTATGTAAAACTATTTATATACACTGAATCCTCTGTGGTCTTTGAAGTTTAATGCACCAAGTTCCATCTACATACAACAAATACAGAAGTCGTTTACTTTGACGTAAATAGCAGTACGTAATCTCTCCAGCCTCTTATACTGTCTTTGGTTTTTATGAGGTTGTTTTTATAATCCCTCTGAGTGATGTGATATATCTACATGAAATTCTGCACCTCTTTGTTATTCCCATGGAGAAACCAATATGTTGTTAAATTCAAGGATAGTTTCCCCATGATTATGCCTCTAGAACTTCTTCTTCTTAGCGTTATCCCGTAGGAACGGGGTCCGCTTTTTTGATCAATGCACGCCATTTCTTGCGATTATGCCTCTGGAACTGATTGGCATTAATAACAATATCATTGACATCACCACCATAGACCAGTAGAATCACTGCTGGAAGATGGTAGAGTGGGGACAGATATAGAGGGAATTCTAGGCAGTTAAATTATTGATAAACGTAAATTTTACGTATGTTAGTATTGTAGGGTTAAAGCAAAAGCAGACATAGCACATAACATAAAGCTGCAATTGAGTCCTTTTCACCTTCGCACACTAATATAGCCATCACTATAACACACATAATTGGGCAGTTTATTCTCACAACACCCAAGCACATGAGGCTGATGACCAACTAAAGAAAACAAATCATCATCATCTTGCACAGTTTCCAGCCCCTGGCCGGGTCTGTTTGGAACACAAGCTTCTCCAACGTCTTCTGTCTTCCCACCATCTCTCAGCCTCCACCCTTGTCCAGTCTTCTCCTCTCTTCTTCACGCTTTCTTCCACGCCCTTCAGCCACCTGTCTCTCGGTCTCTTTCCTTCCCACTTCGTCTCATGTACTCTCCTGGGTATCCTCTTCTCCTCCATTCGTTTTACATGTCCATACCATATAAGTCTAGATTTCTCTATACCATCCTGTAATGGTTCCTCCTTCATTAATTCTCTGGTCCTCTCATTTCTTATTCTGTCCATCTTTGTAGCTCCAATACTGCTTCTCAAGAACCTCATCTCACTGGCCTGTATTTTGCTCTTCTCCCTTCCTTTCATAACCCAGGTCTCCGAGGCATACGTCAGGATAGGGACATAGTACGTCCGATATATGATCTTTTTGCTGTTCTGAGGGACGTCCTTGCTCCATAACATGCTTCTCACACTCCTCCGAAATGCTTCTGCCTGCCTCCCCCGCTCATTTATTTCTCTATAGTTTCTTCCATTATCTTGTATCAGGCTTCCCAGATACTTGAAACTCTCCACTTTCTTCAGCTGTTCCCCACCAATTGTTATTCCCATTGTTGTTCTTTCCTTCTTCCTTGCTGTGATCCCATATCCTTGTATTATTCCTTCCCACACGTCCAACTGTTCCTGTACCAACTCCTCCTTGTTTCCCCAAGTCATCAAATCATCTGCAAACACCATTGCTTTCATCTTTCCTTCCCCAATTACTTTTGCCACTCGGGTCATTATGTCATCCATCACCACAATGAAAAGTAACGGTGACAGTGCACTTCCTTGTTTCAGGCCGTTTCTCTGTTCCAACCAGTCTGATCTCTCTCCTCCCACTTCCACACAGCTCACGCTTCCCTTGTACATCTCCTTTATCCTCTTTATAGTCCATTTCTCTACTCCTCTATCCTCCAGGGACTTCCATACTTTGATTCTGCATACACTGTCATATGCTTTCTCAATGTCCAGGAAGGCCATCAGTAGATCTGTTCCATACTCATAGTGCTGTTCTTGTAACTGCCTTACAGCAAAAATCAAATCCACTGTGGACCTTCCTGCTCTGAAGCCATGTTGTTCTTCCCTCATCCCTCCTTCTATCCTTGTCCTCATTCTCTTTTCCAAAACTTTCTCGAAGATCTTTGCACAATTACTCATCAGTGTTATTCCCCGATAGTTTCTGCAATCTGTTCTACTACCTTTCTTGAAGATCGGGACAATTATTCCTTTTTTCCAGTCCTCGGGGGTCTTCCTTTCCTTCCATGCTGTCCTCATCACTCGGTACAACCACTGTATCCCCACCTCTCCTGCTGCTCTCACCATCTCCACACTCAACTCATCCACACCTGGTGCCTTCCCTCCTTTCATCTTGTTCACTGCATCTTCCACTTCTTTCCATGTTAAGTCCCTTTCTGTTTGCAGTTCATCTTCCTCTTCCCCGATTTCTTCCTCCTCACCATCTTTTCCATTTGGGTTCAGAAGTTCTTCAAAATATTTTTTCCACATTTTCTTCAGTTCTTCCCTATTTTCTATCTCTTGTCCCCTTTTGTTCACCATTCTAACATAATCCGTAAGATCCTTCCGCCTCTTATTTTTTACCATCCCATACAGGACCTTTTTTGTACCTTCACTATTTTCCTTCATCATCTTTGTCCACTCTTCCATCCACTTTCTTCTCTCCTCCGCCACTACTCTCTTCGCCTCCTTCTTTCTTTCCTGGTACTCTTCCCTTGTCTCTACCGTCCTATTTTGATACCACCTCCTAAAGGCTCTATTCTTTTCCCTTACTATATCTTTTGTCTTCTCATTCCACCATGGTGTTTCCTTCCACCTCTTCCTACTACTTGTCCTCCCACATACTGCTTCTGCTGCACCTACTAGTGTCTTCTTAAATCTAGCCCATTCCTCTTGCACCCCTCTTTCCTCATCTGTTGGAATTCCTTCCTTTACCATTTTGAGGTACTCGACCCTTCTATCCCCTTCTTTCAGTTTCCATATCCTTATACGTCTTTCCTGGTTCTCAGTCCCTTTCTTCTCCTTACTCCCTCTCAGGTTCATTACCAGCAATCGATGGTCACTATCCAGGTTCTCCGATGGTATAACCTTGATGTCCGTGATGTTCTTATTTAGTTCTTTCTCATACAGTATATAGTCGACCACCGACTTCCTGGTCAAGTCATCACTGTACCATGTGATTGTGTGGCTCTCTCTTTTCTTAAACCAGGAGTTCCCAACTAGCAGGCTGTTCCTCTGGCAGAAGTCCAACAGTCTCTTTCCTTCCTCATTTCTTCCGCCCCAACCCTCTGGTCCTAGAACACTCTCATAACCTTGTCTTTCTCTTCCTACATGGGCATTGAGATCCCCTATAACAATCATATTTCTTCCTACCAGCTGCTTCTGCAATTCCTCTTCAAACTCCTCCTTCTCTTCAGAGGCGCAGCCTACTTGTGGAGCATACACTTGCACTATTTCTACGGTCGCTCCCCTCAGTGCTACTTTCACTTTCATCATCCTATCACTTATTCTCTTCACTTCTTCTTTTAAACCATCTCGTACTACTACTCCCACTCCATTCCTCTTTCCCTCTTCGTTCCCACTCCAGTATAGTCTATAGCCTTTTCTCAGTTCTCTCCTTCCTTCCCCTTTCCACTTTGTTTCTGCCAATCCCAATAAATCCAACTTCCTTCTTTCCATCATATCCACTATCTCCTCCACCTTCCCCGTCAGCGTTCTTAGGTTTAAAGTTCCAAATCTTAGTCCGTATGTACAGCCGTGTCGTCGTCTATTAAATCCATCATGTTCGAGGCTCGTTCCATTTTTGAAAGCCTTTGGTTTCGTCCACTACTGGGTTGCTGGGCCTATCGTAGCTTCACCAGAGCCCCGTTAGCCATCACTTTTCAGGGTTCCTGTAGGACCTTCACAGCTACTGTAACTGTCCCGGGGCACACGAAGTCCCCACCGGAATTCGCCCCTACAGGCAATCCCCTACTGTGTCCCATTGCCCACCTCCCACGACGTGGACGAGGGGTTGGACTTATGGGAGACAAAAGAAAACAAATACTGTTCAAAAATATATGGAAGTACTCCAATAATATACTGTACATGCTATCTTGGTACTTGATAACCATGCTGTCAAACTCATCATTTTTGTCATTACCACCTTCCTTGTAGATGGCATCAAAGAGATTTTGTATTGTATTATTATAGATACAGTGAATTAACAATCCTATACTTCATAATGAGATAATTGTTCTAATAGTGGTCTTGTTTTCAAGTGTTATTCAACGGAGATTCCTGTAATGATATCTGTGTGTAATATATTGTTTAAGAAAAACGGGAGTAATCACGAAGTGACGATAGTGTTGTTCTCTCGCACGTTCTACAAGGCAAGTAATCTGGAGGAGTTCCCCTGCTACATGAGAGAATGTCTACAACAAGACTACAAAGGTCGCTTCTATGAAGATTTCTACAGGTTAGTTTCCTCCTTCCTTCCTACCAAAGAATGTGCAAGTGTTGAAATTTTTGCTTTTGCCGACTTTTCTCTCATTTTACGAAATAACTCTTACCTTTCGTAATTGTTTTTATGTAACACAATGTTTGTGGCATCTTGGCACATATTTAATGAACATTATTTGCACAATAAAAGTGATGGAAAAGAAAAATTGTTTGTGCCATCCAGTGGTTCTCAAATTGATTTATCATGTAGGAACGCATGCAAAATATTAAGATAACAATTCGGCATATTTTAATAGAAACATTGGTGAGTGTGTTTTTAACAAATTATATTCAATATGTGTGATGTATAACTTGGCACACTTAATTTTCTAATGGCCAATGTGGTCAAACAATGTAACTTTTCAGCACATTTTTATAAATGACTATAAAATCACCATTGACATTTCATATTGACATTTCTTGGGTAAAAATAAAACCATTTTCAAATACCTCTAGTTATGGTACCCAAATAAAAAACAAACACCTTTGTGCTATGGGCCTAGGCCTACCAAGCGGCCGCTGCCCAGCCATTTGACCTGCAGATGATCGGGTGATGTGTGGTCAGCGCGTCGGGTCTCCTCGGCCGTTAATTCCGGTCACTGTGACCGGGGCTCTACCACACTGTCAGACAGCTACTCAATTGTCCTCACGAGGCTGAGTGCACCCCGTTCCAGCCCTCACGTCAGTTTCTAAAATCCCTGACGGAGCTGGGAATCGAACTGGAGCCTCTGGGTGCGAGGCAGACATGCTACCCCAAAACCATGTACCCAAATGGTGATAGCAAAGGCAGTTTTAGCCACACTTTCACGGCTAGTGGAGTAGGACCTCGGAGCTGGTTCTGGATCACTTTTTAAACAATACTGGTTAGCATGATTGCCAGGCACGTGTGGCAAATTGTGGACAAAAGTGCAAATGTCTCAAATGGTGCATCATAGAGTTAACGAAAAAGTTTTGACCCCCGCTCCCCCTTTACGAAACCACTATCTGCTTTCATCGTAAGGAAGATCATGGCGCAAAATGAAGGTCGTAGGACCAATAATAGGGTGCATCAAGTCTCAGATTTCAAAGAAAAATGTTTAGATAGCACACAAGGCTTACATTGAATCATACTGTCGGTGCACAGTGGGACAGATTGCAATTCTAGCAGGACAACATTACAATTTCACTGGAAATCATTATTCGTGAGGATCTTCTAGGTCCAACCTTTGAATAACTCTGTCTGGACATGAAAGACTAGATTTGTGCTTAGGAATGGTAAACTTATTTTAGTTTTTTATATGTATTAATGTATGCGAGTATTACTGTATGTGATCCTTTTATGCAATAAATGAAAATACACCTACAAAGGTACTACAAGCAGGAAAAAAGTGTTTCATAAACACAAAATTACTAAACAATTAACCAATTTTACATACCTCATAATTTAGGATGTTCATGACAGAGCTGAGCTGTCATCTGGATTGCTTCTGGGTACATTTTGTTCCTCCAGCAGCTCCAAAACTTCTGTCAGTAATTTTTCTTCACGTCTAGAAAATGTGCTTTTGTGGGATATCACTGGATCGGAAGACACAAGCAGCAAACGGACGACATCCTGTAGGTTGCTTCGGCGTGAAAATTTCCTTGCATGAGCTTCTCTGTATCTTCTAAAATCTTTGTTCCTCGACTCTTGTGCTCCTTCAGATAACTGTCCAATCGGTATAATACACGATTCAATTATATCTTTCCTCCATGTATCAGTTCTTTATGTACAGTAACAGGCATGTAATACCAGGAGTAGAGTCTCAAGTACAAGTTCGTTGTTTCTTGTGTATATCTCTCAAAGGCAGTTATGTTAATTGGATGACATGATATTGTGCGAAGAATTACTAAAAGCCTACCAACAAGTTCCTCGTTTATACCTGTTATATTTGTCTTGGAAAAATCGACGTGTTGTATTGCCATCATCAGATGTGCCATTTCCTCCTGAACTGGGCTGATCCACTGGTAAGCCCATTTCAATACAGATCCTCTGAAGTATTGATTTTTTTTCCATCAGCTATCATAGTTTTTTCTTGAGTATGCCTAACGTGCCATTTTTAATGTCGAAAATCGAATCCAACAGTGAGGAGTAGAAAGTCCAAAACTATAATTTTCTTCAACCAGTATAGTTTTTGAGAGACCAGTATTGTTCATTTCCTTGGGGCTAGCATGACAAATAAAACATTTTTGAGCTGATGTGCCAGTAAGAGAATTGCAGATTTTCCCATCTACCCTAGTGAACATCATATCCTGTTTTATATGGATTTCCTTGTCATAAATATTGTAACTTTTGTTGGTGTAAGTAATTTAATTTGGTCTTCTATCGACTTTACCTCTCTTTTTGTTAGTTCAACTGTTTCTTTCTCAAATAACAATTTTCTAGGTCTGTAAATTCTTGTAGACGATGGTGTTGGATTTTGCCAAAGAACTGTCTGTTTTCATTGACCTCAGGGCATACTGAATACATCTGAAGAGGAACAAGTGACATAGCAAAGTGATCAGAATCACATTGTACAGATTCTTCTGATTCTGTAGTAAATTTCTGTTTATATTGACTCTGCCCACTAGAACCATCACATCCCCATTTGAATGTTACATGCACAGATTCATTTCTGGAAATTGTTTGTAACAGCACATCCATAGGCACGTGGACAAGTCTTTGAATTGTATGATCAACAAGAGACTGCAGTTATGTCCTCTTTCTGTGGATAGCGATGTGACTTTGATAATGGGAAAGCTTAAGAATATTCTCAACAAATCTAGAGAAGGGAAAATTTCTTATCATCGCTTTTCAAGAATCTAGCTTTACTGATGAGCACCTTTTTGATTTGGAAGGGTACGGAAGCCTGGTGTACGAGCCATGCAAAATTGCCCTCAATTCGGTACTGGATTTATATTAGACAAGACAGTACTTGATTCTATTGTGGGGGGCGTGGGGGCTCAGCGGTCTAGCTGTATACCTCTCACCAAGGCTCGATGAGGCTCACCGGGTTCGATTCCCGGTCCATGCATGTGAGATTTTCGAAGTGAAATGCCATGTCCTGTGGTTCGGATTCCACGTAAAAAGGAGGTCCCATGGCTCATGATCTCGAGATTAACGGTCACGTTAAACTATAATCTTCCTTCCTTTTCCTTGATTCTATTGTGGAATTTAAATCCTTCTCAGGTCGTCTTTCCACCATGACAGTTAAAGCAGCTAGTAAGATTTACACGCTTGTCAATGGACATGCACCAACCAACATTACCAATAGACAAAATGTCGATAAAGTAGATGAATTCTGGAATTTGTCAGATGTTCTTCAGAGAATCCCAATAAACCATGTTAAAATCTTAATGAGGGATTTCAATGCCCAGATCGGTAAAGAAAAGCAGTATAAATATTGGGTTGGTAAATGGTCAGGACATAAACAAACTATCAGAAATGGCATGAGACTATTAGGGATATGCAAAAATCATGATTTATTTTTAAATCAACATTTTTCAAGAAAAAATCTTCAAAAAGTAAGACTTGGATTACCAGTTGGGCCTCCTGCTGATCTCTCGTCCCAACAGGGCAGAAATCGTGAAACTTAAAGTCCTCAAAGGATTAGATCTAGATTCTGACCATTACCCCACAAAAATCTCTTTGAACATTATCCCAGAAAGAAGAAAATTCGCTCCACGTCGATATGATATCCATCGTATACTAGACAATACAGAATTTACACAAGACTCAAACGGTAAACCCACAGAATTGGCAGCAACTTCAAGCTGAACTTCTAAAGACGGCTGAAAAATTTGCACCTCTAACCAGGATATGGAAACATTCATGGTGGACAGATGAGTGTGATCACCTCATAAACGTCAGACAACATGCATGGCTGAACTGGCCGTGCACTAAGAATCAAAGGATGTTACAATGTCTTCAAGATGTTAGAAAACAGTAACAAAATCGATGAGAGTGATTCGGAAAAAGCATGATGACAATAAATTAAAGGATATAGAAGAGAACTTCCGGAAACATCATTCTAGAAATTATTATCGAACATTTAAGCAGAAATTATCCAAATATTCCCCCCCTTTCCTCCAGTTTCAAAACGACCTTGGGAGAATCGCCTGCACCACTTCTGAAAATTGTGCACTTCTTGGGGAGTATTTTCGTAATGAATGTCTTTTATAATGATTTTCCGAGTTGACATTATATATCTACTTTACTTATGTCCACTGTACAACACAACTTACTTTGGGTGAGGTGCTAACTCCTCTTCAGCCTAGTCAGTTAAGTTACAGTCTAAAATATTCACCTTGTTGGTGATGGTCACACTCGTTAAAATACATAAATGAAGATGAAATGACACTGATTGGTGAATGATAAAAGTTCTTTTAAAAACGATTAAAAGTAATTTATAAAACAGGTAAAAGTTTAAAATATGTTGCTCTAATTGTCCGGTGCAGCTTAATTTGACGATGGGAAATTGTTCTGTAAAACAGGGAATAAATTATGAGATGATTGGCGAGTGCCAACTGCACGAGTCAAGTTCGTGTCTTTACATGAATGAGAGGAGGTCCGCGCTGATCACCTTCGAATGAGTGACTGACCCAAGCTTGCTCGCTACTAACATGTGTTGCGCTGAGGAGGCATGGTATGTGGAGGTTGTGACGTAGCGGAGTGCGCTGTCCTTGACTTGTCTTCAAGCCTTGCTACAGTGTTAAATAGCACATTGTCACAGAATGTGATGTCATTCAGATTTTTTACCCACTCCAACTTTTGACTAATGTGTATCTCCAAGTTTTCCAATATATTGAGGAATTTGCCTTTGTTCTGTATACTGTATGTATTTTGAAGTAGTTCTCTACGGAGCCAAATTCGTGTTTTTCTTCCTCCATGTGTTTTGCCTTGGCGGAGAATTTTTCGTACATTATTGCATTGGTGTGTTGAGCATGTGTGACTCCCTGTTTGTCCAATATAACTAAAACAGCAATCTTTACGCTTTAATTGATATACACCTGGATTATTGTACAGTAGAGTCCCGCTCAACTGACCTTCGCTTATCCGACCCTCCATGTTCACCGACATTGTTCCCTTACTGAATTGCATTCCTGGCTGTGAGCGGGCTTTGACTCTAGATGTGAGTAAGTGGTGTGCACAAGATCAGCTGTGACCCTAATATTATTGATTTTGTGAATGCTAACTAAAATGAGGATGGTGAAGTAGAAGAAGAAGGAGAACGAGGCTTTGCAGAACAAACGATGTATCATAGTGGAGGATTAGGCGCATTGGATATGGCATTAACGTACGTAGAGCAACAGCCAGAGGCAAGCGCAATGGAGGTGTTGATTTTTCGTCGATGGCGAGATATCTCGGCAAGAAAACGTGAATCAGCAGGCAAGCAGATATTGTTGTCAAGTTTCTTTTCTTGAGACATTTGGAACGTTTTTGTTCAATACTGCAGGTACAATATTGAATTGTTAATTCAGTAATGTGCCCGTTAGTCCGACGCCCACATTTGTGATAATCTCAAAAACAGTTGAGCAC
This sequence comes from Meconema thalassinum, assembly GCA_946902985.2. Taxonomy (NCBI): domain Eukaryota; kingdom Metazoa; phylum Arthropoda; class Insecta; order Orthoptera; family Tettigoniidae; genus Meconema; species Meconema thalassinum. Next base: position 44,793,376 of record OX336389.2, on the reverse strand, counting down.
GAGACTAAAAAAATCTCAGGGAAAAATGGGTATGGGCTAATAGTGCGAACTGAATTCGAGATTCCTGCTTGAATATAAGAAGGATGAAAAATGGCACACAACATTCATAAAAACCTTCTACTTTTATTACATATAACAAATGTCATGGCACTCCTGCCTAAATCTCGAGGGCAGCTAATAATGGAGTCTCTTGCCCTGGGATTCCTACTATCTATACTCAATGAAAAGGGAGTCTTATACACTAAGTAAATGTCCGAATGTGTCCATATCACGCATCACACTGATTTTGCACACTTTCTAATTATCACACGGTTCATACCGTAGCACTGTTATTAGATTTGGATCAAATTTATCACTAATCAGTTATGTTGTCAAATATATTATGAAGTAGTTAGTAGTTAGTTATTGAGGTTTCAAGGGGCGGAACTACGAGGTCATCGGATTTTATCACAAATTAATATTCCAATAAATAATCTCACTGATTTTACGTTTAGTGACTGTCTCAACCACATGTTTGCTTAAATACTGATTTGACTGGAGAAAACCTTAAGCTCATCATAAAAAGAAAAATATTCCTTGCAATTGATATCAACTGATTTTACATGAGTAGCATGAGTTTAGCAAGGTCGTGACATAAAAATCCAGAAAGCTACACTTTCAAAATACTATGCATTCATATTTCTCAAGAATATTTGCATAATTCAAAAATACCACAACTTTCCAATACTTTCACAACAACTCCTATTTCATCAACAACACTCAAGCCACCAGGCTTGAGGCATGATAATTATCCAATAATAAGCCTCCATGTCCCCGGCATGCCCGCTCCAACTGAGGCTAATTATGTGTCACTGGATTTATTTATCAACTCATAAAAAATCAATCTGAGATTATTATTATTATTATTATTATTAATTATTATCTGGCATATTACTGATTCGAATCGTTCCACTATTAATTGTCATAGACAAATTGGTCAAATATTTCATTATTTCATCATTAACTTAATTATATTAAATCATCACAAGCATTTATTTATGAAAAATTCCTGTTCAAAATCACTCAAAATATCCAAAATGTATTATTATTTACAAAAATGGCTATGAATCACGAGGCGCATATAACCCCGCGATGCTCTCCGCTGAATGTCGCACTCTGAAGAAATACGTAGAAGAAATAACTAACACTAAATCTTGGGAATACGCCAGTAAAGGTTTAGAATACACATGACCACGCTATACACTTTATGATGAGGATCTTGATCCAGCCTCCTGTATGGCGATGAATTGCATCGTTCAGGTTCCTTCCCGTGAAGTATGGTTCCACGACTGCCTGACTGCCTGGATCGATTGGCAGTGACCTCCGACGTTACCCCATCACATGACTCTATTCGGGCTTCCTTGTCTCCTGGAACGTGGTCTCGGATTGCCATCTTCTTCATTATTCCTTCTTCCTCCCGTCTAACCCATCTCTGGCGTGTATAGTGCATTCCCATAGTTATATTGTAGAAAACTTTGGCAATATTCATTCGATGACCGTAATATTCCGCACACATTCTAGAATTAGCCGTGGAATGGTGCACTTCAATGTCCTTGCACACGCTGGTTAACTCGAGTATAAATTGTAGGCCAACAGCATAGAATCATCCATAATAGGTCACCAATTTAGATGGATTGGTCATGTCCATCGGATGGATGATGTGAGATTACCTCGTCAAATGCTATATGGTGAGATATGATATGGCACCAGACCTCATGGTGGTCCTAAGAAGCGCTACAAGGACCAATTTAAGCAGACCCTGAAATTGACAGGTCTTGATTCACAAACCTGGGACATGCTGGCTGAAGACCGCTCAACTTGGCGCTGTACCATCTTGGATACTGTAAAGACATTTGAAAGGGATCGACGCACACATGAAGAGGCCAAGCGTCAAGCTAGGAAACTTCGAGCAGCCCAACCACGTCCTCCTCCAGCAATACTATGTGACTTGTGTGGACGCTTGTTCCATGCCAGGATTGGACTCTTTAGTCACCGTAAACACATCCACAAACTGGACTGAAGGAAGAAGATTTATACTCTGATTCGAGTTAAAGCCGATGATGATGATGATATTTCACTATAAGCGTCCTCAATGAATGATCGGTACAGCTTATTGCTTGGTTTGAATCTTTGTTTCACGACACTCTTCACTACGTGAAAATACTTTAAATATGGTGGGAAGGTCTTCTACTGCAAGCTCCACATAACAGGTTATCTATCGCCTTTAAGCCTCTCCACAGCATGGGATGTGCTCACTGTTCACGAGTCATATCTTCACTGATGATAATAATTTCACTTCAAATTCACTACAGTGTAATAGTCCAAGCAACTTATAAAGTATTATTTCACTCACTTGTTCAGCATAATATACGGAGTTCCGCACATATTCAATGTTCCGCACAAATGCAATGTTCCCGAACCTTCGGAGTTCCCAATTGGGTCAGGCGTGGCCTAGCGGCACTTCACGCTGCACTAGAAAATTCTCGAGTCAAGATGTTCGACGCACTATGAGCATAGTATCGCTCCCAAAAGTAAGCTGGCTACAGAGATTCCGGTTGCTGGTTTTATACTGTCCAGTGGCATGATGTGTGCTCTCAATGACGTAATGCGCTTTATTATTATTATTATTATTATTATTGCCTTTATTGGTGGCGCAGTTAGGGCTCTTGGCCCTCTCTTACACTTAACCACATTAATACAATACAACACAATAAGCATATTATGGTGACAAAATTAAACAATAATAATTGACATTGATAATGACTTTCACACTCTCATTCACTCATCCAGTCACACTTGTTGTCGGTCAGCAGTGTTCAGCAGGCTGCCCCAGCAGGTGGTCTTGAATTTAGATAGTGAGGTGATACCCCTGACACTGGCTGGAAGGGTATTCCACAGCCTAGACCCCACCACATGAAAAGAGTTGTTGTATATAGAGGAGCGATGAATAGGAATAGAGAGGGAAGAACCAGAGCGTGTATTATTACCATGGAAAGAAGACAAGTACTTGAATTTATTTGATAAGTATAGTAGTCTATCGTCAGACAATAATCGGAAAATCTGGACAAGAATGTGATATGATCGACGTAGTTCAGGTAGCGAGTGATATGTTTATCATAGCTCAGATCGTAGATAAATCGTATGCAAGAGTTGAGAGCTTGTTGAAGTTTCAAAGTTAATGTTTTGGTTGCGTCTACAAGAATAACGTCACAGTAGTCAAGAATAGGAAGTATTAGTGTCTGTATGAGTAGGATTCTTACTTTAAATGGTAAAATATATTTTTTTCTTTTGAGGGAGTGGAGCGTTGCGAAAATCTTCTTGCATACACTCTGTACATGTTCAGACCAGTTAAGAGTCTGATTTATTATCACACCTAGATTTTTCACTGTAGGACAGTATGGAATTTCATTGTTGTTCAGTACAATTGGGGGAATAATTTGATTTCGGAGTGACGTCAATAGTTTTTGAGAGCCAATTATGATAACTTGTGTTTTGGAGGGATTCAAAAGAAGGGAATTTTCCTGAGAATATTTTCCAAGTCGTCGAAGGTCAGCGTTGATTTACCTTCTCTAGTTAATATTTTCTCAACGCGTTGTGCGATTTACTTGATTCTTTTTGTTGTGAGGTTTGAAGCCATTTTTCAGTGTTGCCTAAGTTTTTGTTTTGATTCTTTTTGCCGAATAGTCATAAAATTACAGTAGTGGCTATTTTATAGTGTGGTTCTCTTCTCTGCTATGCAACTAGGTAAGAATTATTAATATTTATGGTATGTTCGGCTTCTTGCTATTTGCTGCGACTCCACGAACTAGCAGCGGGCTGGCTTGCTTTCAGGCGGCTTGTTTGAAAGTCTGCGCGTGACGCTACATTCAAACTCTCAAATGATATGACTGCACCAGGGCCACGGGTGCAGTAAATAGAATACCGTAAAACTTGTCATTGTTTCAGTAATTTAGTACAGCCTACCTACTTTTTTCAGTTCATTTTCAAAGTAATTCTGTATTATCCGACATTTTCGGTGATCCGACGTACTCCAGGTCCAGTTTAGGTCGGATAATCGAGACTCTACTGTACTTGTCTTTTTTATTGACCGAGTTATGGTCACTTAATCTGCAACATAAATCACTGAGAAATCAATTAGAGATTAAGGAATGCAAAATCATGCGAAAAATATTGAGACCAAGAATCAAAGATGGAATTCACCATCCAAAACCTAATGCTGACGTCTATTTGAAAATTGCTAAAATTACAGACACAATCCATATGAGTAGGATCCAATTCATGTGACATTTGGAAAGAATGGACCCAACTAGGTTAACACATAAAATCTATACGTTCTTACAACAAAAGGCAACAAGGTCCAATTGGTATAAACAGGCAGAAAAAGACTTGGCTGAATTAGGCTTTCCTAATCTCAAGAATTGAGAGGAAATTTAAAAAATTACTCATACACGGGGTTTTGACGAAGAAGAGAGGACATGTCTGGTCGCAGCTACGGAAACTCGCTCAGTCGTTGCGCATGAGGAGTTATTGGGCGAACATCGAGGCCAATAAATGTTGATTCCGCGTGGTCCTAAGAGACCCATTCGCGGGGAAGAAGAAGAAAGTTGATAATATATGTTCGTCCCTTTTTTCTAAATGTCTTTTTTACTTTACTTTCTTCTTTTTACTTTATTTTCAGAATTTCATTCATGAAGACTTCACACAACTACACCACTGGCTATTTATATTTATCAGCAATTACTTTGAGAAAGTCAGTGACCTGAAGGCAATATGCTTCACTTGTAAGAGCAAGTGTATGACTGATTTTACCGTGAGCATGACTTCCTTGCAGTGTGGTCGTGAGACTCTTCATACTCTTGGCATCTCGCCTTGCCCGCTTGTCTTGTTCTGCTCTGGCTTTAGGCCATTGGCACATTGTACATCAGTAGTCCTTGGAGGTAAAATCCTCCTCAGGGCATCACTTTTGGAGAATATTTAGGTACTTGTTGAATATGGGCTTGTAATGTTTTCTCGGACGTTTCCTTATGCACATATGTACAGAACAGTTCACACTAATCAGTTTTTTTTTTTAAAATTCTATGCTTGTCAATCAAGAAGATAAATTTAACAGGTCAGGTGTTTGTAAAATGAGCTGTAATGAGTGTGATTCCAACTACAGGGTCTTTCATATAAAATAAGAGCGCCAAGCGGCGGCTTTGTTAACCGCTGCTGCGGTCCCCTTGGCCGAGCTTTTGGCGCGCCAAGGCCCCCTGCTTTAAGCGTGTGTACAATCCTATATGATGCAGCTGCCTTGCTAGTGTGTGTACAATGCTGAAATCTTACTTTAGTTAGTTAGTTACCGTATTTACTCGAATACGACCCGCCCCTGAATAAGACCCGCACCCTGATTTTGAAGAACAAAATAAAAAAAAAAAAAATACTCAAAACTATTTACAATCTTTACTAAATAAACAAAATAGCATTTCTACAAAATAGTTTCCAACAGTTCTGAAGTCGTCCTAAAATAACACAGAAACAGTTAAAAATACAAATAAAAGACACAAACACTTCATTCATCGTCATCAGAAGTACCAACTTCTGAACTTTTTTCACCATCACTTTCCCACAAAATGTCGTCATCACTGCCATCCATAGCATTGGAAATACTACATTTCTTGAAGCTCTTCCGTATGAGATCTCCCGAGATACGATTCCATGCCGTCAAAATCCACGAACAGAGCAGCTGAACTTCCGGGCGCTGAATACGACCAGTTGGGGTCAGTGTGTGCTTATCGGCCGCCATCCACTCCGTATACAGCTGTTTCAAGGCTGCTTTGAACGGTCGGTTCACGCTGACATCCAGTGGCTGTAGCATAGACGTCATCCCACCCGGGATGATTGCTAGGTCGGTTTTCCCATCCTTGACGAATTTCTTCACAGCGTCTGTTGTATGGCCGCGGTAACTGTCCAGAACAAGCAAGCTCTTTCGTCATAATAAAGCACCAGGGCGACGTTGCCAAACACACTTTAACCAGTCTTCCACCAGTGAACTGTCCATCCAACCAGAGTCCTGAGTTCTAACGATAACACCAGCGGGTATATTTTTTGGAAGAGTCTTTCGCTTGAAAACAACGTACGGCGGAAGTTTGGTTCCGTCAGCGAGTATACACAACATTACCGTGCACCGTTGTTTCTCATTACCACCTGTTCTGATAGTCACACTTTTAGATCCCTTAACATTCACAGTACTGTCCAGTGGCATTTCAAAGTAGACTGGCGTCTGATCTGCATTACCAATTTGGGAAAGCAAATATGAATTTTCCTTCCGCAACTTCATTATGTGACGCTGAAAGGAAAGTAACTTTTCTTCATAGGCACCAGGAAGACGCTGCGAAATTGAGGTACGCCTTCGTATGCTCAACCCATTTCTTTTATAAAAATTTTGAATCCATCCTCGGCTTGCTTTAAACCCTACCGTAGAAAGTTCCTTCGCGATCTGTAATGCCTTTAATTGACACATTTCGGTCGACACCCCCATTTCCCAATTCCCGCCTTTCTGTTACGTATTTATAAAGTTGTTTTTCAATTTCCGGAAACTGTACACTCAGTCCGCGGAAAGCTCTACGAGCACCACTACTTGTTAGCAACACGTTTTTCTTCTTTCTCCAATCTCGAATACATGACTCGTCAATATCATATTTCCTACCGGCGGCACGATTTCCAATAATTTCAGCTTCCCTCACAACTTTCAGCTTCTCACTCACAGTAAACGACCGCAAACGCTTCGTAGAACTCATGTTTACACTCGGAAAACGTGCGCTAGACAGTATGACGCCGCCTGCTTACGGAAAAACAAAGTGATAGCCGGAAGAAGGCTAGCACCATCTAGCGGATACTCGTAACACCCGATATCGCGTATGGTGGGCAATTTCAATCTTTAAAATCAGGATGACTCAAATAAGACCCGCACCCCAATTTTTCACGTCCGATTTTGTTTAAAAATGTGCGGGTGGTATTCGAGTATATACGGTAGTTAGTGTTGATGAAACCGAAACCCCTATAGCATTGAAAGCGCGCGCATACTACATACGATGGCTGGTGTTTTTTTTTCTTTCTTTTCCCTTCAAGTTCCGATGGATGGTATAAAAATAACAGATTGACATTACGAAACTTGTCCTTGCAATAAGCGTGCAGGTGCTCAGTCGCCAGTCTAAACCTCAAGTGCTAACATGATGAGACAGTTATCATTGCAACATCGTATTTTTTTATGTAAAACTTATTTTAAGTACGAGTCGGCTCGGCGGGTACGTGATGCATTTGTTCAGCAATTTGCTGATGAAGTGCCACCTTCACTAGCACAGATTCACGTAATTGCAAATATGTCTTCAAACTACTGGCTCGGTGCTCAATAAAAAAACATGCCCGCACACGAACAGTTTTAACAGAGGATGGGCTAGATGACATTGGCGAGAATCTTGAACGGTCTCCGAATAAATCACTCACAAAATTAGCACAAGTAGGGGTTTCGGTTTCATCAACAATAACTAATTAAAGTAAGATTTCAGCATTGTACACACACTAGCAAGGCCGCTGCATCATATAGGATTGTACACACGCTTAAAGCAGGGGGCCTTGGCGCGCCAAAAGCTTGGCCAAGGTGACCGCAGCAGCGGTAAACAAAGCCGCCGCTTGGCGCTCTTATTTTATATGAAAGACCCTGTACATAGGTCAAACGGGGAGGGAGTTCAACACAAGGTGCGCTGAACATGTTAACGCAATAAGACGAAGAAAATTTTCAGCCATCGCAAATCATATGCAAGAGGCAGGGCATAAATTGAAAATCCACAGCCTGCTTCCAGTCTCCGACCGGGTCAGGAATGGAATGAATGAAGCCCCCATCGAGCGGCGAGGATATGAACTGTGCCGGCTGCCGAGGCCTGACGCACTCCTCTGGGGCAATGATTAAATGAATGACAAATGAAATGATAGTGGAGAGTGTTGCTGGAATGAAATTGACAGGGAAAACCGGAGTACCCGGAGAAAAACCTGTCTGCCTCCGTTTTGTCCAGCACAGATCTCACATGGAGTGACCGGGATTTGAACCACGGACCCAGCGGTGAGAGGCCGGCGTGCTGCCGCCTAAGCCACGGAGGCTTCTGGGCATAAATTCACGGATATAAATAATGACATGAATATTCTGCACTACGAGAGCAAAGGAACTATGATGAACGTGCATGAACAAATGGAGATCAACACAGCGCAAAGGTTACATCCATCTGACAACCTAAATGACTTCTATTTTGAGACCAATGTGCTTTACAGTATGCTAACAGACTATTCAATTAAAGTTTACCTTGTGTTGACGTCAACACAGTAGCAGCCTCGGTTTCGGCTGCAGGTTTGACGGACGTATGGCTTCCCCTCCCTTCCCCCTTCCCCTACTTCACTTTATTTACACTTCAATTCAATTTGCCTGTAACAATTTTACTGTTAACATGACGTGTGGCGCATGGATTTGGGCCCGGTACCTCAGCTTATGAGGTTCCAGGATGACTTTGAAGACAGATCTGGGTTGGGGCGAGTCCATAAATTATTGAACCAAGGAAATCTGTCTTCACATGAACCTTACTTCAGGAAAGTTCAAGCCAGCTCAGCAAAATTTTGAATACAAGATAGTACAAATTGGTCAAAACTTGGGCAAAGATGCACTCAAAAGAAGAGACAGTTTTTTATAAAATTTGAAGAACATTTTATTGTGTTTGTCGATATAGTTGTATTTTAATGTGTTTTTATTATGTTGATTGATGAGTGTTGGTGACTTAATAATGATGTGAGAGGGCTGAAGAAGGACTAAATAGCTCGAAACATGTACCCTAGTTTTAGGAAGTGATATTTTGTCATATTATAGTATTGTTCGACGGATTTCCTTGTTGATTATTAGATTCCTTATGCACATACGGAACACGCTGACTTCGAAATTACTTTTGTCTGAAAATACTACTTTTTTCTAAACCGCCACTGTCCAATCTGTATAAAGTTCAGTCTATATCAGTCGCTTATTGGTTATTGCACATAGTGTCCATCAGAAGCTGCTGCTATGCTCGTCTACATGCCCTTATTCCTGCCTCCAACAGTCTGCAGGAAATTGTTATTTACACTCTCAATCAAATGTAGATGACAGGTCACTCATGTCTAAATGGAGGGAGGCTTCAATGGGGATAGACTTCATAATGTTGTACTGTATGTGATTCCATGGATCCGTCTTTAAAGGCAGCCAATTTCGGATGTGCAACATGTACTTGAGGGCGGTGTAGATGCACAGAATAAAGATTATGCTAGACATAATGCATTATCCTAACAACCAACTATTTGAAAGGGGTACTAAAATAAATTCAAAAGAATATCCTATCAGTTAACATAAGAATCATAACGTCTGGAAAATAGTTTTAAATATAAATGAAGGGTATAATAATGCGTCTCTGCCTCAATTCACGGGTCCTAGAGCAATTGTTAAATGTGGGACCACTGTACTAAGCATTTGTTGAATAATGTCAGTATTCTGGGGCTAGACCCTATTATAATGTTTATTTTATTTTTTAGAGTTGCTGTTCAGAATGAGCGATACGAAGATTGGACCAATACGCTTGTCCAACTTCGTCGACTCTTCACAGAATACCAGAAGATTGTATTGGAATACCATCAGAGACTGGGAGTTGCAATTCCGAAGGCTGTGAATTCAACTGCCGCTCAAGGAAATTTTCTGGAAGTGCTCAACATGTCACTTAATGGTATAAATTGAACTTTTTATGTCTGATCAAATTTGATTGCTGTATAACCTCGATAATTTGAAGTGATTGGGATGGAAAAAAAAACAGGACTTTGATTTACAGATTTCAAATTACAGTAACCACAGGAAATTCCCTGGTTACAAAAGTCCACTCTAAAATACAAACTGTGCGACCAGTGGAAATATGCAATTAATGATATGACTGTTTTTTTGACTGACAAGCTGTCCAACAGTAGCTAAATCATATTGAATTAGTGTGCCTGGAGAAATTGCTGGACGACATGAAACATAACTCTCACATTGTGGAAAATATTCCTGTGATAGGAGAAGTCTTATGCTTTCCAAAACTCATTGTAATATCATGTTAAAAATATTGGAAGAAATGTGTTGGTTGGTTCTGAAGTTTAGGAGCTGCCCCGTGTACTTTGGGTGTGTGTAGAATCTGTCTGATAACCGGTGTTAATTGTGATGATTGTATTAGTGTGCGTTTTCTGTTTTTTAATTTAAGTACTGCAACTCAGAATTTTTCAAATAGTTCCTACTTTTGCCGCCAAGCACCACTGTCAACGACTACTAGGCCAAGTTCAGAACTTAGCTACTAGACGCCACCACAGTCGGCTCTTGGCAACGAACGTAGAAACCTAAGAGCGTTGTTTACATTCTTAACCTATCCAATTTAGCTTCACACAGGTGCAATTAGTGGAAGGTTCTTTAACTTGTCATAAATCTATGACATGGGACCGCCGGCTTTACTTCTCCTCTGAAGGAAGGCATACTGAGGGATTTTTAACGGTCTTAAGAAATGTGTGGTTAAATTAATATGAACATAACCTTACTGCTATTATTGTAAAATAATAAATACAATGCTTAGGTCATTCCTTTATTGAAGCACAACTAAATGAAACTACAAAATAATTTCCCCAAAATCATCATTATACTGGCCATAACTGAGTCACCTCGAATTGTGCCCAATTACATAAGGCAGGAAACAAGTAACACGCTTTTTATGCACAAATACCTACTTAATTGGACGACATGTTTCGAACGTCAAGCGCTCGTCCTCAGATCCTGTTCACTTAGGCGTAACTAGTGTACGATGTTTATGACTCACACTTAAACACAGCAGAGGTATGCAGCAGAACCGGACCACAAAGATCAGTTCTAAAAACCAGATAAGTTGACATAACTCCATTACTTCCAGTGCATTTGTGTATTCGCCACGCGAGACATTCGAATAAAATTAAACCAATAGTTAAAATAGGCACGGATGATTTACAACAATAATAACGAATAAGCAGACAATGGGAAACATTCTTAATCCACATTATTAATAATAATAATAACGCAACAACCGTAGAAGTGTGTTGTACTGTCTGTAAATAGTTGACACGTAACACAAGTTTTTACAAACTTATGTAATATAAATATTGTATATATTTATTTGTGTTTAAGTGTGATTCATAAACATCATAACTAGTTAATCCTAAGTGAACAGGATCTGAGGATGAGCGCGTGATGTTCGAAACATGTCGTCCAATTAAGTAGGTATTTGTACATAAAAAGCATGTTAGTTTGTAGGGTATGTAAATATTTGTTACCTGCCTCATGTAATTGGGCACAATTCCAGGGTGTATACCGGTAACGAAAGTAACGAAAAAGTAACAAATTTTACATAAGGGTAACGAAAATTTTCCGAAGGAGGATTGAATCATTTGAACTCGTGCCTCTAGGCTCAGAGATTGTGATGGAGCGAGTTTCACGCAAGCGGCGCCGATTGCATAATCTATATTTCCCCGTGCCCGACCTCGAGGAAATGCATACTGAGGGTACCCTGAGTGGTATACATCGTTCAGCGTATATTTTCGGCATCAAGATGACTTTTTAGTTTTGTGTGAAATATTTATCTGTGTTATTAGGAAACCTGACTTTTCGCGAGACGTTTATTCGCGAAAACTTCTGAAATTAATCAGAAACCTCGCATTTCTCGCATTTATTTGGAGACTATGTCAAATTGAAGTCTAGAAATAACGCAAAATAATTTAATGTCGCAATCTTGCGAAATGCTACCGTTTCGAAAAAGGATTTTGAAAAAGCTTCGAAATACGTAGGCTATAACTTATTTTAAAAATCTGTCTCTTAAATTTGCGACATCCAGTATGGTTGATTTGAAATTCCGTTATATGTCGATATTTCCTTCGAACTTTGGTTCCATCGGATATATTATAATCTAACCAGTTATTTCGAAAACTTGTATAACTTGTATAATTCGTGATTCGCATTCGAAAGAAAACGTGTCCTCTAGTCGTATTATTCGTGCAATCCTCTCAGAATAATTCTTAATATTTGATACCTACTTCGAACATTCATCCTCAAGACTTGCCTGCGGGAATCTCGTCAAATGGACTGAGATCGACGTCAGTTGTGTAAAATCATAAAACCCGTCCCCTATCTTGAACTTGTGACCACGAGGACTGCGGGAATCTCGTCAAAGATGATTGGGCACCAGTCAAGAAACATTCCGAAACCTACTCGCCACTTTTCCCATGACCGTATACTTAAAGGCGTACGAGGAGCGAGAAGTGCATCAACCCACTTAGAAATGACAGCCTACGTAGCGTCGCGATACTAATTTCTCCTCGTGATCCACCCTGAACTGATGAGCTCCCAACCACAGCATAGGGACAGCGGGAATCATGTCGCCGGCCATACAACTTGTCCATAACTACTCGTGAATTTTAACCATGCCCAACCCTGAGCTTGCATCCACCATTCTGTCAGAACGAATAGACAATCGTTCAACGGCCGTTTGTGGCGCGGTATGCAAAATATCGCGAGGGCAACGTGGATCTCGTAAAATGGCCGAGAGCGGCAGCGATTGCGATACATCGCAATATTTCTCCGCATTCAATGACGAGGAAAACTGGATTCTTGTCAAACGGACAGCAAGTGGCGACGATTGCCTAATAATGCTATACTTTCTCGTGCCCGACCTCAAGACAATGGATATCTCGTCGAACGACTACAAGTGACACCGATTATCTAAATCACGATATTTATCCGTGTTCTATCGCGAAAACTACGGGAATCTCGACAAACGGGTGAGACCAGCGCCGATTGTGTATCATCTCAAAATTTCTCCGTACTTGACTGCGAAGACAGAATTTTGTTACAATCACGTAACGTCCCATAAATTTCTTCGTGTTGTACCACGGGGACAAAGGAAATCTCACCAAACGGTCAAGAGCAGAGCAACCTCTTGGCAATTATAAAAATGCCTTGTGCACAAGACGACATATTAGCTGAAACAACTTATTTGATAATAAATATCTTGTATTTATTTATTATTTTTAAAATCTTTATAACTCCCTAAGTGAATTGTATTTACCGCTTTAAACACAGTTCATTGCTGTTTTTCTTCACCGCGTGATGAGCCCCTTTGCTTGCGGACCACAGACGTATCTTGAATTCAAAGGTAACTAAAATTAACTAAAAGGTAGCTAAAAAGTAACTAATTTTTACTTCATCCTTACAGTAGACACCCTGAATTCCTATTGAAAAGCTTTCTTTATTATGTTTTCCATAAGTCAGACCCAAATGGGTAAATTAATTCAAGCCCCAAAGGACATATCGTAACGCACACTACTACTGTATCAAGTTCTCACAGGAGACTGAATTTCAAAACCCTTCATTGAAGTGTATGTCTATCCTTTAATAACCTGATTCAATTGGGTCAGAAATGATAAATTTATGTGTGGTGGGTGTTTTTTACGACCTGATGCCTATCTTACTAGAGATAGTTGAAACTAGGCAAGAGGTTGGAAGGAAGCAGCTGTGGCCTATTAGAAGGTACCATCCTGCTATTGGTGGTGGGATTCAAACCCAGCCTTGTGTGTAGAGCAAGTCATGTTAATAAACATAATGCAAGTAGTACCTCCGATGGACACAAGGCTATGTGGTAGAGTCTACACTTATTTTAATGTTGTTGCAGTGTTCGAGAAGCATTATCTGGATCGAACATTCGATCGCACCGGTCAGCTGTCTGTCGTGATCACTCCTGGTGTCGGTGTTTTCGAAGTCGACAGAGAGTTAACTAATGTTACAAAGCAACGTATCATCGACAATGGAGTTGGAAGTGATTTGGTGTGTGTAGGGGAGCAGCCTCTCCATGCTGTTCCTCTTCTCAAGGTAAGTGCTTTAAGTTTTCCATCGCTTACTTTCATATTTTCTTACATTAGGTTATTTGTGATTTATGCTTTACATCCCCAAATTTTTCCTTTGTTACTTTCTGTACCTTTATCCTGTGAATTTATGGTCCTTGCACAAGACAGACTTCCATACTTCTTTACCTTTTGCTTTCTATCTCTTAGTACATATACCTAGAGATGCAGGAAAATTGCAACTACGATAAATGCAAATTTTACTCTTTTCTCGATTTTTGAACTATTTGTTAACTATTATGACTAGTTGTATACCTACAATTTGCTAAACTAAATATGCAACAAGGTGCAATAATTATGGGTTTTTGCAAATTTACCCAAAAAAGCGATAAATCCAAAAAGTGCCCAATTTACCGACAAATATTGAATAAGTTTTCTTCTTACAATATTTTTGCACTGCACTTCGAAATTTGCAAGCGATGAAGTGATGTAAATATTGACATAATAATCAATATTTGCAAATATTGATTGTCTTGAAAATAATTGATTACGGTAGTTGAAATCAATTTGAAAAAATCTGTTGTCCTTACACTGCTTACAGCCGATAAAATAATGTTTTTGGAGAAAATATTTCATAGTTTAATTTGGTTGTGCTAATAAAAGGAATATTCTAATCATTTGTATTTTACAATTAGAGTAATAAGGTTATGTTTGTATTGGTTTATATTTTGTCAGCCACTCATTTCTAGCATTTGACCTTAAAACTGAAAAGTATGTTTCGTGATATGAATAGACAATGTTTGTTTCTCTTCATTTTGGGGAATGTTGTTTAATATAATGAAAGTATTTTCTACAATGTGTTGAGTTCTAGGCTATGATCCATGCTGTCATGCGATTGCTCCTTGAATTGGGAGACTGTTATCACAAATATTGAATGAATCTAGCGGTGGACTGTATACAAAAATAATTTTTAAAAACCTACTTATTCTGCATTCTTTTTGCAACACGTGCAGATTGACATATCCGCGATGTAGGATTAAACACTGTCCTCTAATCTGTACATTTATCAGCAGCGTATCGTGAACTACCATCCAACCTCCGGCAGTATGAGAGAGCAAAGTTCTTTATCTCCCTCTTCACAATATCATCAAATCATTGCGGACTGGAAGAGCAGGCTGTAAATGAGCTATATAAATGACAAAAGATAGTTCCTTCATTGGTAAAACACACGTCTCAGATTAAAAGCCTACGATATTACCAGGCATCCTTCCAATAATGAAAACAACAAAGGAATTTATATTAACTCGAGAGAGTTTGTCACAGAAGACCACTCGCTTGTCTCCACGATGACATCACTGAGCAGAACTGATACGGGCACCTCCTGCAAATACCCCATTAAAAAACTTTGAATTTCAATTTCATGTAAATTATTTATGTTGATGTAATATTCCGTCCTTATTCGCGCAATGAACCGAATGATTGTATGTAATCGATCCACACCTTTAATTCTAATGGCCTTTGTGTACATGGTGACAGCTTATGGCTTGTTGGTTTTCTCCTGCCCAGCGTTCAGCAAGCCACAGAGCAAACGATTTGCAGTTTTGATTGTTTTAAAACTTATTTCTGGTACATCTCAGCAGCTTAAACTGGGGCTTCTATTGGCAAATACTTTGCTTGCAAAGAAAATGTATTTTTATTTTTTATACATGATGGTGGACTGTGGTAGCTATGTGTGCTATAGCACAAGGCCATGGGGCCAGGCTGTTCTGGACTTGGTAGTTGAGTGGGTTAGAAAACCCACTGTCGGCCGTCCTTGAAATGGTTTTCTATTATTTCCCATTTTTAACCACAGGCAAATGCAGGGATGGTACCTTCTAATAGACCATGGCAACTTCCTTCCAACTCCATACCCAGTTTCACCCACCTGTATTCATTTCATCTCACATTAACTCCTCTCACGAGGTTGGCATCTGGCATAAAAACTGTAGACCACATAGAAATTCATTGCATCTCATCCCTGACCCCTTATAGATGGGAATAATAAAGGCTATACATAATAATTATTACACCTGACAAAGTTGACCATTCCCATTTTAGAATGTGTACTTCTTCTAGCATTTTCCACACAACCTGTATAGTGAATTGATACATAGCCCTTGTAGCTTGGAGCAGCACTATTTCTGTTTACAACAATTTGCATCATTTATTTCTTTATTAATATGTTCCATTTTCTCATTTTCAGTTTCATAATAAAGATACCTCCATCAGTGCTGCAGATGACTACAGCATGCCTCATTGGATAAATTTAAGGTATGTTTTACTGGCTATTAGAAAATGGAAGATTCTATTTTGTGGACTGGGGTCCAATTTGCAGATGATGATGATGATGATGAAGAAGAAGGCAGTTTTTGTCATTTAGCACATCCATTATATGTTGCATCTTTAAAATATACACATTGCTACAGTTGGTAGGGCACTCGCTTCCTATTTCCAAGATTGCAATTGCAAAAATGATAATGTTATGGCTTTGACATCCCTTGAACTGCTGTGACTTACAAGATGCTGAGATGCCTCGGTTTAGCCCTGGTAGGGGATTTTTAACATGTCTGCAAATGAACTGCAGCACTAACCTCTCCCTTCTCTCTCTGCATACCTTATGATGACTGAAATATAAAACCAATTGCTGCCTTAAGCTGGTACCAATTGTGGCCTGTTGGATAAAACTCATCTAAAGTTAATGAGATTAGGAAAAATGTTAAAAGTAGAAATGTTTGAGCCATTTTAGAGCTTCTTTTATATGTAGATACATCCAAGATTTCGTTTCATGATCACAGCAAGCGGCATTATGAGCTTGATGCTGTTATAAACCCAAATATCAATGAACAAAAATCACTAAATTGATTAGACTCTGCTTGAAAAGGCAATATGCTCATAATCATAAATTATGTGCAAAATTTATTTTCTATATATAACATTCCTATGTAAATTGGTGCCAACTAAATCCTGCTTCGACACATCTTGAAATTCATGAATTTTGATATTCATGATGGATCCGTATTGGCACAATAATTAGTTAAGTTTAAAAGTATTTAAAACAATGTTTCCGTCTAGTCAGTACTTTCATAAATGGTTTGTTACCACATAATTCTTTAGTACATGTTTGGAGGCTTCACAATTTAAATAGCCCCTTCCTTCATCAGCCTATATCAATCTTGTTGAGGGGGGTGTGGTGGCTCAGCGGTCTAGCTGTATGCCTCTCACCAAGGGTTCGATTCCCGGTCAATGCATGTGAGATTTTCGAAGTGAAATGCCATGTCCTGTGGTTTGGATTCCATGTAAAAAGGAGGTCCCGTGGCTCATGATCTCGAGATTAACTGTCATGTTGAACTACAAGCTTCCAATCTTGTTAACCAGTCAAATTGAGACATGGAATAAAAATCTCCTTCTTAGTCGTTTACTCTCCAGGTTGGTGGAACCCACGGACTCAGCGAGGGAACTCACCACTACCGCCCCTACGGGCAGTGTCCTAGAGCTGGGAACATCTAATCGGAGTGGATACAACTGGTGAGGTGTGATTGGCACCTCGCCCAGGCGGCCTCACCTGCAAAGCGAACAGGGGCCTCATGAGGGAAGGTAATGGATGGTCAGGATGGATAGGCAAGGAAGATGGAAGGAGGCGGCCGTGGCCTTGAAGAAGGTACTGTCCCCGTTTACCCGGATAGTAGGCTGTCAGATATCCGCCCCCTCAATCGGATTGCCAACAATCAATCGCACCGGCTCAGCTACATCAATGAAAATGGCACTGACAGATACTACCGAGGTTTGAACACAGAAGTTACCAAGAAAATTATTGTGGAACACACCAAAATAGACGGGGGTTCATACTTACTTTTACTTACCTCTTAAAAATTATCTCGGGGATTGGGTTGACAACAGGATCTCTAAAGTATGCTCCCACAATAATCTTGACCATGACATTTAAAAATGAACCAAAACGCAGACGAGAACTTTGAAATGTACAAGAGCTTTTATTTCAAATAAAGGGTATGATTTTAACAACTCAACAAAATAAATGTGGCTATCAGTAGCCCATGTCAATCTGACTATGTCCTCCTAAAGGACTTGCAAAGTTATCAAACAATATGTTAGCTCCCATGAGCTTAGAATAACGTAACATTCAAAACACATTTGGATTGGATAAGGAAGTCAGGATACGACATATATAGAGCATTTGGTTTCTTTTAATAAACATCACACTTGTATTAATAGGCGCAAGGCCAGAGTATCGACCTCGCCCGCTGATAACCAGATGTCGAGCCAGCTGCGATCTACTCTTCAACCTGACGCATGCCTGTCAAATGGGGCTCACTCGTCACGCCACACTGCGTAAGAATTCAGCTCCTTCTTCAAGCTTTAAATGTCTACAAGACAACTCGTATATATTGACGCAAATCTTTCAAATGCTTAACTCACATACCACTGGATTATTCTGACAATCCCTAAACTTGTTAAGTTATCATCCAAATGTTTAATAAGCATAGTTTAGAGTATAAAACACACTCTTAAATGTTTATAACAAAATCATATAAATTATTTATAACAATTAGAAATTGTTTATAATATTGTTGAAGATAATTACAAAAATTTTAAACACGCCTTTAACATTACTTTCGTTCCACATTATTGTCAAAGATATATACATTTATTATTTACAATATCAACATTTAAATTATTTAAATTATTAATTTAAGAAATACATTGAACCACATGTTCATCCGGTTGGTAATTTCATAATCGTGTTTAATATAATCGACCAATGAAGGTTAGTTATACATGTTAATGTCACAATCTGGTTTAATAAAGGTTGTAATAATTATTATTATTTGTGACGGTAATCTTCATTCAAAATCTTATCTCAAATTCTTTCAAAACTCTTGTTAATTATAACAGTAAATTCACCTGATTAATTTTCAACGAACTATGACAATACACTCCAGCGGAAAATACTTCGCTTACAAAATAATGCACAAACTGCAATAAAAATAGACCCAAAATTCATCATATATTAAAATATGTGGCATCAAAATCTTCCACAGACTTTACAAAAACCTCCACTAACACAATCTTTATCATCATTAATTACTGTGGGAATCTCCTTCATTTATTTAAGGGCATTATACATCAGCGACTTTCAACATGTCCGCTGCACTATCGATTATACATTCATAGTTCCACTTAAAAATTCTTATAATCATTAATTGTTTCAAAACTGTTGTCATTTAACCTTCGTGGATTTCATTCATGAATCGAATTGAAGTAAAAATTTGCCAATCACAAACAAATTTAATAGTGAATACGCTTATATACGCCTGTCTGGTCTATCAAAATTTAAGATTAACATCTTCAAAGAATTGTAGTATAAAAATACTATCATCAAACAAAGTGCGACTAACTGCAAAATAGTCGAATAGAATCCAATTAGACTGGGGAATGCAAACATCATTATATAAATCTCTAAATGAGAAAAAAACTCCTAACAAAAGTTCACGAATTTAATGCATTCAATAATTCATAATTAAAGTTCATCTTTCACAAAAGTGTCTATGATGCAATGATCGTTCATAACTGACGATAAATGTCTGTGTTGCAATCAATTCAAATACCGACTAGTATTTCCAAGATCGTCGACAACGTAATGGATTTTAACGCTCTAAAATCATTTAAATGTTCTTCCTTCTTGATGATGACAGAAAATTGGTCAAAGTAATTAAACTGGGGTAGAATTACTTTAATAAAGTGACACGCTGTCTGAATTTAAATCTGCCATAAAGAACATTAACTTACAGTCAAATCGTGACTTCAAAAAAAAATAAGCAAATTACTGAAAAATCTAAATATCAGTCTCAACTGATCCAAAATCGTTTAACTATGCCCATGACATAACAATGTCTTAATAAAACGTCGAAAAAGGCATAACTCATCAAGGTGTACTGAGAATATGAATCTCAAACAAGAATATAGGGCAAAATACATGAGGACAACAATATGGGAAAATGGTTGCTCAAATATTGCTAAGAAACTCAAATACAATAAACGTTCACGACTACCTTATCTGCCGATTGACGTTCCAGAGGAAAATTCCCCAAAGAAGACTGTTGATGGATCCATTTCACCAAGTTAAAGCTGAGCTCCATCCTCGAAACAAGAAACAGCACCCTCGGAGAATCGAACTGCTTCCTTCTCCGGAAATTGCACTGCTTCGTGAAGACGAACGACATCCTTCCGGCAATAATCTTCTTTGTGAGTCGGGACAACCCTGACCTCTCTTGAAAAATCCCTGAAGTTCCAGTAGAAAATCGCCATGAAGTTTTTGTAGAAATTTCCGAAGAAATATTCATATTCAGTGAGTATGAAATCATTTCCATTGCTGTTTGATAGTATTCAGCCTTTAACCACGAACCATGGGTGTAGATGTTTGTTCACCACATGTTCGCTTGTGTGGAATAGCAATTAGCGAAGTTCCATGCTGCTATCTTACTCCGTTGAAATATGTCCCAATTGCATTAAGTCCTTTAGCCTTCCATCTTCTCTTCAGTTATGGTAATAGAAGAACAAACTGCCATATTAGACTGCTCCATAATACTGTAGCGTTGTGTCACAAAAGCAATCTGAAGTCTCCCTATTTCACTAGCCGTGTCAGCCGTGGCGTAGATTCTGGCGATACAACGTGCTTCTCATGTAGCGAGAAAATCACTTTTGTCAGTCGTCTAAAATTGTCAATAACTTCCAAAATAATTACTCGAAATTGTTCAACTTTTCTACACTCCTTACTTTAGCAATGCACAAGAGAATTAGCTTATAGGCGACCGCTAACTGTTCACAGCTAATCTTGTAGACGCGTTATAATGTGCGTTTCAACTTCACCTAGATTTACTCACAGTAAACCTGCACTGCTTGTATGTTCGACTCTCGTTTTAATGCAGTGAGTTCACCACGCGTTATAAAGACGACTCTTTCACTACTAATCTCACTCGACGTTTCACCGAAATGACTATTTGAAATCTGACGATTGAGCTATCAGACGATTGATGATCTGAGAGAATGAGACTCCTTTCTTCTGCGCAAGGCCTTTTATGAACTTCATGAGGGGCGTATCTATCCCTTCCATCGCGTGTTACTGCGTCATCGCTAGAAGTTCCAACTTCGTCAATACATGACGGATTTTCAAAATTCAAAAACTGAAAATAAATTTCACCAAAATTCCAGAACAATGCCTCTACTGCAAATGGATTTCTACAATTCTGCATTCCAAAAAGTAATAAAACTACCATAGTTTCAGCAATCTCCGTCTTCCTTCAGACTATCGTTCATTGGTTCAAGCCTCCCCTCCAATAGCATAATTTCTTCCTCAGCAGAATTCCACGTTTCCTGCGACTGCGTCGTAGATCTCGGATCTTTCTCGAATAAATGCTGACGTCACTGAGAATCTCAGCTCAAGTAGCCTGCTGGCATAACGTCTGCGTCATCCGTGCTTACGTCATGACTATCCACGTCATAACTATGACAGCCATAACTTTCTTTATAATTTCCAATATAGCCACCGTGGTCTCTATATAATTCAATTACGGGGGCAGTACCATTCCGGCATTTGCCAGAAGACGAAGTGGGAAACCACAGAAAGCCACTTCGAGGATGGCTGAGGTGGGAATCGAACCCCCTCCACTCATTTGGAACACCCGAGGTTGAGTAGACCCCGTTCCAGTCCTCATACCACTTTTCAAATTTCGTGGCAGAGCCGGGAATCGAAACCGGGACCTCCGGGGCGGCAGCTAACCATGCTGACCGCTACGCTACGGAGGCGACCTCCGGAATAAAAATATGTGGCAAAATCATTAACGATACTGGAAAATGCTTAATATTAACTTCAATAAATAATAAAAATCGTTTTTACACCTGTTAATACTAATATGTTCACGCGTATATCTATGACCTTAGCCATATTCCTTTCTTTTTCCCATATTGATTATGATATCTATTATAATTTCCAGTTTACAATAAGATACTTTTTTCAACCACTACTTCATTTGTTACATGTTCCGGCCTATTGAGCCTTCTTCAGTCAAAAAGACACATAAAATTCTCAAAGTTCAATCTAAAACTATTATACATAAAATTTTCAGTAAAAGTTTTGCAATTTCACAAGTGTCATCCACAATTAAAACAGAGATAAAATTCTTAAAGAATAAGTAATAATCTGGATCACAGCCCTTTGTCACTATCATCTATAAAATCTGGATTACAGCCCTTTGTCACTATAATCTATAAAATGAACGGAAGCTAGGTTGAATTTCCCATCGAATCTTCATAGTGCATCCCATTATAACTGCTGCATATTTATCACCTGATTTGATTGGAATGTGCAGGCAGTTAGTTGTTATTAATTCTTTTTTCGGTTAGCGCACTCCAGGTGTAAGACATGCAGCGGCAGGTTGTGATACACATTATAGATTCCCTAATCAACTGGTGGTGTGATAAACATGAACTTGATCAACGGATGACAATTGTATTATACAAAATAATGAATTTAGAATTTCATCACATACTTGAAAATGTTCGGATCACAACACGTTCCCCTCAACTCAAATTTGTTGATCATATTTCAATATCTCGTAATTGCCTTGTATAATTTGACAAAGTTTATAGATGTGCTGTATTAATGTTCAACAGTGTTCAAATATCGTGGAATGTCGATAATTTTCAACTAGTAATCTTCTCCTTATTTTCTGAACAACTCGTGTATCATTCAATTTTTGGCAATGTTCAGTTATATTCTACAGTGTGTCCGCAAAGTCTCTCCACAGTGCGTGTCTCACCTTGCGAGTTATGTTGGGTTGGCAGTACATTCATGTTATGTTGTTACAAGGAAAACAATTACATTAAATTAAGTAATGCAATTATATATACGGTAGGGGCGTGGTGGCTCAGCGGTCTAGCTGTATGCCTCTCACCAAGGCGGTCCGGGTTCGATTCCCGGTCAATGCATGTGAGATTTTCGAAGTGAAATGCCATGTCCTGTGGTTCGGATTCCACGTAAAAAGGAGGTCCCGTGGCTCATGATCTAGAGATTAACAGTCACGTTAAACTACAAGCTTCCTTTTTTTATATATACGGTGGATTGTTCATGAGCTTGAATGCGTATTCAATCATTTCAATAACTTTTGAGAAAATGTTGGCGAATAATTCATATTACACTCTCTTATAATGCGTTAAATAATGTTCCTCTCTGAAGAGATCACATCAAAAACCATCGATCTTAACGTGAGGAAACAACTGTTGAAGAGTATTGCGTTATACGGAAGTGAGATGTGGACCATCAGCAAAAGGGATTGGAATCGACTGCTTGCATTTGAAGTTTGGTGCGATAGAAGGTTACTGAAGATAAGTTGGAGAGGAATGGTTACCAATGGTTTGCAGAGCAGGTGAAGAGAGATGCTTCATAACGCAAATAAAAAGGATTCGAGACCATCTCATTGGACATATACTGGGGCATGATGGGTTATTAAAGACAATTATGGAGGGTTCCATAGAGGGGAGAAATTACAGAGGAAGACCACGAGAAGAATACATGACGAAGATAATAGAAGACATGCGGTGTACTTCCTACTACCAACTGAAAAGGAAGCAGAGAAGCGAGAAGAATGGAGAGCTGCTGCCAACCAGCCTTACGGCTGATAACTAGAGAGAGATATGCGATACTCACCACTATCACACTGTGCTCCGTAAAGTTTCCACCAGCATGAGAAACCTCTTCCACTAAACACACGCTCGTCAGTAGTAAGTTTTCCACTAAACTCAGCTTACACAAGAACTTGACAAGAACACAACTTACAGCGTCAACACTGTCACACACAGGCACTCACTGTCGGCAATTCCCCACCCTATCACTCCAGTTGAAGGTCAACACGGAACAAGTGCATGCTTATGCCAACCTCTGCGGTGAGACTTAGAGTATACAGCGACATTAATGTGCTGCCAACCTGACACGTCCCGCAAGGCAAGACCCGCGTAGCTTGCCACATGCTCTGTATGTTCTCCACTGATATCCCAAAGTATAATGTAGCTACAGTAGAACCCGTTAACACGTTCCTCATTAATATGTTTTATAGCATATCACGTCGTAATTTTCAAGTCCCGATTCTTATCCGATGAAAATAACGCACAAGTACCTCATTTATCACTTTGCATATTTTGCCGTGCATCGCATAGTACGATCGCATTTTCGTCGGCCCTGAAAGGAGTTTTTGTCCACCCCTAGTGGAATGTGAGCCCGGCCGCTCTGAGATAACATTCCTTGCCAACAAGCGGCGAGGGTTGCGACATAATGGGTATAGTTGTCTCACTTTCCGGTTTAACTAGTGGCAACTCAAACGTAAGGCAGTAGCACGCGCCGACAATGTTGCACATCTGCACATAGTTCTGTCCAGTCTCGCTGCTTGCTCTCAGTTGCTACGACTGTTAGTTACTACGATTTGAATACGATCGTGTTTTCGGTACGAAGCCCATTTACATGAGCAGTTTCAGTTTGTGATTTCAATACGGCATATAATTTATGGTGGCCAACCTGCAGTTATGTTGGCTAACTTGTATTAAACAGTAAAACATAAAGGGCCCATAATTATCAACAGACTTTTTTTTTTTACAGGTTGTTTGTAAACATGAATAATGGATGCGTGGAAAATTTTGATGTTGTTTGTTCTTAACAAGTATATGTTCAGTTTAATAATGATAAAATGATATTGGTTTTACGTCCCTTTAAACTACTGAAGCTTAAAGCTTTTAGAGACGCCGGGCTGCCGGAATGTTGCTCCGAATGAGATCTGTAACGTGCCCAATTTACGTACGAATACACCAGACATTAAACATTAAAGGTAAAACAGACAAAAATACATTAACGCTAAAAACACGTGCAAACGAACTACGCTTATCAACCACGACAGGAACACAAACAGTAACGGAGAATATGGGCAGAAAGTAAAATAAGCGATTTGAGTGTCGGGCGAAAGAGAGTAGGCCTAAATTAGTTTAAAAATGTATCTCAAGAGCGCGCAGAATCACTTTCAATACGATATGTGTTTACATCATGGAAGAAGAAGTTCCTGAACACCAGTTTGGATGCGATCTGATCCCACAATTTTACCATATCAACCTTGAAACTCAATACGATCTGCTTCACGCAGATACGCATTACACTACCGAAGAAGTTGTGAAACCTAGTGATAATTTTGTTGCGTCGTATTGAAATAATGGATAGGCCTAAGAAAGTAGTTAAATCATTAACTAGTGATGAGAAAATGAAAATTCTTGAAGAAGTGGACAGAAATCCTCACCTTCAGCGCGTGGAAGTGGTTTTAGTTTTTTTTTTTCCCTGTACACGTGCGAGCATGTCTAACCTGAAAAAGAACTTTGGTTATATCCAATCGTTCACGCCAAGGAATACGGCACTTCTTTTCCACAGAATATCGAGAAAAACCTGTATTTAAGCCGAAATCAATTCTGTAGTGTGCCCGTTTAGACCGGAGTCCGCACGACCACATATGCATTTTACCAATAATCAGTCAGCACGAGAATCAAAATATCCCGGAGCGCCAGATGGGTTAAAGCAAATCGCAAAAACGACATCAAATAGAAAAAATGCTTTACTGATTTTTGGCTCAATGCAACAATAAGGATAGAAGGAGATTTAATTGGGTATGACACATCTGGTAAAATTATCTCAGTTTATTTTGAAGTTAAAATCTGACTGCAAAGATGCTCAAAGCAGCATCATCCACGTGTGGCGATCCACACTCTTATTTACACACAATATACAGAAATTTTCCAAACACATTTGACAATCTTTTTGGAAACACAAGTCCGATTAATAGTCCTGTAGACTGTGTTCCAAAATTATTAATATTTAATTCCAGTTCAAAGTTAATTGTCTATACTGGAAATATCGTAGATCACTGTTTGAATATTTACATGATATTAACACTCGTAGAATAAATGTTCATAGAATTTTTAAACTTTCACTTATTTTTCCAGTTTCAAAAATACATTGTCGAAAAATATTATCATCATCGAAGCAACACAAATTATTTACATATATTAATAACATCTGAAAAGTATTTGACCTTGAGCATAGCATCGAAGAACTGTGCGAAGCACAACAACAATTAATTGTTCTTCTGACATTAAACATTCGAGAAGTGACTCGATTATGAACTTCAAGTTCCTAACAAAATATATGATTTCTGAATCATCAACTTGATCAATATATTGTTGAACCATTCAACTATTCAATTTTCCACTTGGGAACATTATTATAAAAATATTTATATTCATGGCCATTTTTAGCAACTTTCACAACTTGCAATTCTTCGACAGAATGCGGAAATTAGAATTGTAGTTTTATAATGAATTCATTTAGTTCATGGCACTAGGATTGAAAATATCCTTCAAATTATTCGTGGTTAAAGAATTATTTTTAATTGGCAGTGGCCCATTCTATTATTTGTGTAAGAACACAATATTACAACAACAACGGCAAAGGTCTTCCTCTGAAGAAGAATAAACTACTATCATGACAAATCCGGGTTCTAGCAAAATCAAAGTCTAAATGGAATTCGTAAACAAGGTTGAAATAAGAACTGATGGTTTTCAAGAAATAACCTTCGGGTCATTCATACGACGAAATGTGTAGTTCCAATACTCCTACTATAAACCTGAGCCATCGAACCTGCTATTTGATTGATGCTCGAAAAAAAACCTCTTCATTCCTGCGACTTAACATGCGCACCTGGGAATGGCATTTCAACTACTCCACACATACATTTTCTTCCCAAAATTTATACAATAAATCAAGCCTCTGCTTGTTATCAACACTGGAAGATTAATAAACTTACAAGTTTATTTTATTTTACCATTCAGTTCAACCCGTGAATTTACCATACATATGAAAATCTTTATTTCACTTTCGAGTGTATTTACGTCATGATTTTATATAAATACAAAAATATCCTATTTGATACAAATATCAATTGCTTCCCGTTTCATGCCTCTCCGTGTTATCTGAAAAATATACTTTGCTCAATGCAAATATCAACTGTTCAACCAGAACTGAAATTTTGGTTGAATGCGGGCTTGCGCTAACCACTCTCCTTCGGAAAATCTCCTGTTCCAGACTAGAAATGTTTAAACTACTTCATAGGCTCTCTCTCAATACATATGATTATTAGAAAATATAATATCCAAGAATTATTTAGAAAAATTATAAAAATTATTATTATTATTATTAGTGGATTATTATTATTATTATTCGTTATATCATTTTGAATATATTTAATTATCATCTCATTATGTGAGAATCCACATGTTCGAACCTTCGAATATGGAAAAAATATCCATTCCTCAACAAAAATAAATTTAACTTTTACAGTTACATCGGTTGTTTTCCGTGGTTTCCCAAAAATATGAAATATTCAAATAAATCTTCGAAATGCTCGGTCATCGATCCTAAACTGTTCTGAGTGCTGAAAATACTCAGAATAACTCTAATAAGTCTTGCGTAAATCATTGCAAGCTTTAAATACGAAGAAAAAAAAATGTGTTGGTCATCTGCAGAAAAATAGTTTGTTCCAATTAGCTAGGCATAATATAATTCAAATGTGGCTTACATTTCTTGATGGTCTTGAAGCGTAGTGAACCTGGTCTGTACCAGATTTATCCATAGACATGCCCTATCGGACAAGCACGTATAATCCTTGTATCCGCCGCCATCATATACCCACAATCCGTCTAGTAAGACATAGTGGTAGTATCTCTTGACGTTTGAATTAACTGTTGTTCCATTTTAATATGGGCTTCTATCAAAGCCATAACAGTTTGTTTAAATAGGGTCAGATCTAAGTGATCTCTTCTTAGATATGTCAGTTGTAACATAACTCACTGTAATCTTATCAGTACAAGAAAAACACTGACAGTCTAAGCAATTAACGGCTGTTCTGAAGATCGTTCGTTCCCTGGGCATGGTTTATTATATCACCATCTACCATGCGCTAAGCAACTTGTAGTTTCCCTCGCGTAGACTAATGAACGCCACCGTTATAGACTAGTCTTCAGTGTACTGACAGATCGAAGTGGTTAACTAGTTACAAAACATGAAAACTGACTTGAAATGGATTTAAACATCCAAGTATTAAGTTATTACTGGACTGTGACAAAATACTAAATTCTAGACAAAGTCTAGCATATGTCCTTGTAGAAATATTAATATTTCCACCAATGTCTGTAGAAAAATCAATCACCTCAGTGATTCTCCTCGCCGTAAACTTACTAAGTTCCAACTCGTAGCGCAGCACTTTTCGTGACTATCACGACTATGAAAAGAACTTCTGCGTAGATCCGGCAACCATGTGCCTTGGCTCAGCGTCGTAGCAACTTGCTAGGCAACTGCTTATGTTAGAATGAGCTGAAGTTGCTTCGGCCAGCTGGCTTTTATTCAAAACTGTCAGGGTCACGCGTCATCACCTGATATCTAGAAATCCTCATATCTCTTGAATCCCTGGTCCGATTTACTTGATACTAATTGCATTCTCTTTCATTTGGCCGTGCCAGTAATCTGATCCCAGTCTCAAGTCTCTACTCCATAGTTAACTATTTAATCAATAAATAGCCTCCACCTCTGCTATTACTCGCTACGTCACTTGACATCCAACTATCGGTAAATTATTTCCAAATGCTTCGAGAAGCAATGTAGCGCGATATTCAAATATCTCAACTTTCAAAAGCGGCTACAGCCTTTCCCTTGATATCTAGGTGTCTGAATCTTGGAATACCCATTCCTAGAGTTGGGCACATCCACCCCACACCTAGCAAAAAATAAAAATTGAAAAATTTTTATTTTTCCTATCTACACATTAAATCATCTGGTTCTTGAATAATAAATCTTCAAATTCGATGCATTATAAGTTCCCACGATGTTACCAGTTCGTGTATTGGCTACTTCATTGGTTCCATTATTGTTTACTTCCACAATATTCAAAATCTTCAATTTCACCAGGTTTAATATCAAAAATATCGTGATACTCCTCCAAAATCTTCCCTAGCTCTGGGGACTCCTTCTCAGTGTAGACTTCTCTTCCTTCAGCTTCATGAAAAATCAGAGACCATTGAGCATCTCCCTCGATGTCTTCCTCTTCTTTTCCCTCGAAGTTAATCCCTTCGGTATTCTTGAATTTAATCGTCTCTGTCTTCATATCTATCACTGCTTGATATTTCTGAATGAAATCCGCTCCCAATATCATGTCAAAAGCCATGTCCTTCATTACAACAAACACATGTCGGAAATCATGTCCTCCAATCGTAATACATAAGTATAATTGTGTTTTACACAGAGATATTTTATTGGGTATTATTCCTTGGATCTTAATTCCTGATACTGGAATCTCCTCTAAATTCTCTTTGAGTTTCCACAGAATATAAAGCTTCTCACTCACCAGACAAAGCATAGCCCCAGTATCGATCAAAGTATCGACAGGCATACCAAATACTTCGCATGATATGATTGGCATTCTAATTCTTGTACCCATTTCTTTTCGTTCGTCATTCTGTTGAATCAAGTCATCATCCTCTGCTTGCCATTTAATAATTCTGGAAGTGAAAGTGTTCAAAATTCTATCTTCTACTGTGAATTCGAAGTTTTTTTTTCTTTCGTTACCATTCCCCCGGGATTGTTGTGTTCCCGATGACCTGGATCATTGGGCCTCTGCTCCAAAATTTGCAAGTTATCTTGGTGTCTTGCTTCCAAATTTTTCCTTGTGTCCTTGTTAAACTCTTCATTGGACTGACGAGTATCCACATTCCCTCTGTTATTGTAGTTGTTTCGACCATAATATCTTCTTTCCTGGTACCTTCCTTGACTATCTCGTGGTCTTCTCCATCGAGTATTGTATCGATTTCCACCATCCGGTCTCGCATATGGTTTGTAACTGTATCTGTTACTATACTGGTTCCATCCTCCTTTATTTGGATCTTCCCTCGGCGTTTTCTCTTCTCGCCCTTCTCGAATCTCTCGAGGTGTCTGAGAATAACTATCAGCCATAACAGCATACACAGCGTTGTTATTCTTTACTCCCTTCTGATGGAAGAATTGAGCGTTTGTATGATCCAGCTTCTGTAATACTTCATCAAATTGTTTCATATTGTAGATATCGGCAGCGATCAAAGTCCTCTGGACGTCTGCTGGAAATTGACGTATCAATGCAGTAATCAACTCGTTATCTGGCATCGGCGGATCTAAATGTTGAAGTTTAGACAGCTGTCCAGAAAAGTACGTAGAGTATCGAGTAGGTTGTGACGTCGAGAATCTCTTCGAATATAACTCTGCTCTGACTTGCTGTTGGGTTTCCGGGGACCAAAACTTTTTCAATAGCCCACGAGAAAACTCCTCAAAAGTGGTTAGAGTGGATCTAAATGCTCTAAACCACAGAAGTGCAGGACCTTCCAAAAACTTCCCTATCACTCGGATCTGTCTTTCTTTAGGGATCTTGGAATCTTTCAGGTAATCCCCTGCTTCTCTCAAAAATTCCACGGGTGTTACAGAATCTCGCCCTGAAAATTTAGAAGGCTTATCTTCTATATTCTTAAATACAGTTATGGGGTTGGATTGAAATACCGTCCTGACCTCATCCTGTCTGTCAGTCTCTCTAGCTGCTCCTAGATTTATCTGTATCTGTTCCTTTCCCTTTACATTTGGCATTTTCAGCAGATGATCAGACTGTTTCTCATCCTTGATTTGAGTTTTCATAACCTCAAGTTCCTTCTGGTTTTCTTCTGCCATTTTCTTAATTGCTTCAGTTTCTTTACAATTCTCCTTAACATCAATGGATATCTGGTTCATAACAGTCTCATGACTTTTCAATGACCCTGTCATATCTGATATGTCCTTCTGAGTTGCTTGGATATCCTTGGCAATTACTTCAATATGGGATGACAAAGATTCCCTAATCTCCTTGATTCCCTCTTGGTTCTCCAGCTTGAGTGTGTCTTTAATTTCATTGACAACTGTGGTTTTGATTTCAGTTTGCAACTCACTAATCACACCTTCTCTTATTTCTCCCATGACAAGTTCTTTGAATTGTTCCGTTGAACGTTGAACAACTAGAATTCCCATCTCGTTACTCTCCTTCTTCACTCTGACTTCTAGGTCGATCATGTCTTCACCAACTTTCCTAAGACCATGTTCTATCCTATCAGCTAAGCTTTGAGATCGAAGATTGGCATCGCGAAATTTATCGTCCATTAAACTTGCGTTAGTAGCTAATGAAGTTTCGAGCTCATGTGTTTTATCGCA
Source organism: Meconema thalassinum (assembly GCA_946902985.2). Taxonomy (NCBI): domain Eukaryota; kingdom Metazoa; phylum Arthropoda; class Insecta; order Orthoptera; family Tettigoniidae; genus Meconema; species Meconema thalassinum. The sequence goes on along the minus strand of OX336389.2, from coordinate 44,762,022 downwards.
TAATTTATTCATTTTACTCTCAAGTGTCATTTTCAAAATTTCAGAATTCTCTTTAAATTTACTTTCCATTGAATTAAATTTACTATTTAAATTTTCCTTTAAGTTATCTTTTAACCTGCTCTCTAACAAATCGGAATTTTCTTTGAGTTTATCCTCTAAACTTTCTTTTAAGTTACCTTTTAAAGAATCAGAACTTTCTTTAAGTTTATCATTCAAATTTTCTTTAAGTTTATTTTCTAAAGAATCAGAATTTTCTTTAAGTTTTTCATCTAAACTTTCTTTCAAGTTATCTTTTAATTTATTTTCTAAAGAATCAGAATTTTCTTTAAGTTTCCTTTCCAAAGCCTCAGTATTTTCTTTCATAATGGCTGCTACACGCAGTCCAGCCTCTTTTGAACTCTCCTCCAAACTCCTCATCATCCTCATCATTTCTTCCATAATTTTCAATTATTATTCAAAACTTAGGGGTGTACAACAGTGGCAAACACAAGCTTATAACTAGAACAAGAAATATGAATAGCTAATTGGAACACTCTAATAAAATGAGATTTGTCCTAATGTCGACGTGATGGAAAAACAAAATTCTCTACTTTTACGAATTATATTTACCACAATATCACAAGAAAAATATGCAAGTTCTCAAATATCCTCCACCTGGATTCTAATAATGTGTATATCCAGTCATCGAACGTTTACTACTGAATTTACTTGACGCCCTAATGGTTAAGCCATTATCAAAAATAATCAAACCCATTCTAATTATTAATCCAGTTAAATTTTTACTCTTCCCCACTAATTGGGTTTCCTACTAATTTATTCATCCAAACCAGACATCTCTCAACTCCCAAAATATTTCTATAAAAATTATCACAATTTCAAATCGGCATGCGATTGACCATGTCTAAATAGAGACCCACGTTCGAAGCCATTTCTCTCTCTATCTTATTTTATGTGCCCGTTTAGACCGGAGTCCGCACGACCACATATGCATTTTACCAATAATCAGTCAGCACGAGAATCAAAATATCCCGGAGCGCCAGATGGGTTAAAGCAAATCGCAAAAACGACATCAAATAGAAAAAATGCTTTACTGATTTTTGGCTCAATGCAACAATAAGGATAGAAGGAGATTTAATTGGGTATGACACATCTGGTAAAATTATCTCAGTTTATTTTGAAGTTAAAATCTGACTGCAAAGATGCTCAAAGCAGCATCATCCACGTGTGGCGATCCACACTCTTATTTACACACAATATACAGAAATTTTCCAAACACATTTGACAATCTTTTTGGAAACACAAGTCCGATTAATAGTCCTGTAGACTGTGTTCCAAAATTATTAATATTTAATTCCAGTTCAAAGTTAATTGTCTATACTGGAAATATCGTAGATCACTGTTTGAATATTTACATGATATTAACACTCGTAGAATAAATGTTCATAGAATTTTTAAACTTTCACTTATTTTTCCAGTTTCAAAAATACATTGTCGAAAAATATTATCATCATCGAAGCAACACAAATTATTTACATATATTAATAACATCTGAAAAGTATTTGACCTTGAGCATAGCATCGAAGAACTGTGCGAAGCACAACAACAATTAATTGTTCTTCTGACATTAAACATTCGAGAAGTGACTCGATTATGAACTTCAAGTTCCTAACAAAATATATGATTTCTGAATCATCAACTTGATCAATATATTGTTGAACCATTCAACTATTCAATTTTCCACTTGGGAACATTATTATAAAAATATTTATATTCATGGCCATTTTTAGCAACTTTCACAACTTGCAATTCTTCGACAGAATGCGGAAATTAGAATTGTAGTTTTATAATGAATTCATTTAGTTCATGGCACTAGGATTGAAAATATCCTTCAAATTATTCGTGGTTAAAGAATTATTTTTAATTGGCAGTGGCCCATTCTATTATTTGTGTAAGAACACAATATTACAACAACAACGGCAAAGGTCTTCCTCTGAAGAAGAATAAACTACTATCATGACAAATCCGGGTTCTAGCAAAATCAAAGTCTAAATGGAATTCGTAAACAAGGTTGAAATAAGAACTGATGGTTTTCAAGAAATAACCTTCGGGTCATTCATACGACGAAATGTGTAGTTCCAATACTCCTACTATAAACCTGAGCCATCGAACCTGCTATTTGATTGATGCTCGAAAAAAAACCTCTTCATTCCTGCGACTTAACATGCACACCTGGGAATGGCATTTCAACTACTCCACACATAAATTTTCTTCCCAAAATTTATACAATAAATCAAGCCTCTGCTTGTTATCAACACTGGAAGATTAATAAACTTACAAGTTTATTTTATTTTACCATTCAGTTCAACCCGTGAATTTACCATACATATGAAAATCTTTATTTCACTTTCGAGTGTATTTACGTCATGATTTTATATAAATACAAAACTATCCTATTTGATACAAATATCAATTGCTTCCCGTTTCATGCCTCTCCGTGTTATCTGAAAAATATACTTTGCTCAATGCAAATATCAACTGTTCAACCAGAACTGAAATTTTGGTTGAATGCGGGCTTGCGCTAACCACTCTCCTTCGGAAAATCTCCTGTTCCAGACTAGAAATGTTTAAACTACTTCATAGGCTCTCTCTCAATACATATGATTATTAGAAAATATAATATCCAAGAATTATTTAGAAAAATTATAAAAATTATTATTATTATTATTAGTGGATTATTATTATTATTATTATTCGTTATATCATTTTGAATATATTTAATTATCATCTCATTATGTGAGAATCCACATGTTCGAACCTTCGAATATGGAAAAAATATCCATTCCTCAACAAAAATAAATTTAACTTTTACAGTTACATCGGTTGTTTTCCGTGGTTTCCCAAAAATATGAAATATTCAAATAAATCTTCGAAATGCTCGGTCATCGATCCTAAACTGTTCTGAGTGCTGAAAATACTCAGAATAACTCTAATAAGTCTTGCGTAAATCATTGCAAGCTTTAAATACGAAGAAAAAAAATGTGTTGGTCATCTGCAGAAAAATAGTTTGTTCCAATTAGCTAGGCATAATATAATTCAAATGTGGCTTACATTTCTTGATGGTCTTGAAGCGTAGTGAACCTGGTCTGTACCAGATTTATCCATAGACATGCCCTATCGGACAAGCACGTATAATCCTTGTATCCGCCGCCATCATATACCCACAATCCGTCTAGTAAGACATAGTGGTAGTATCTCTTGACGTTTGAATTAACTGTTGTTCCATTTTAATATGGGCTTCTATCAAAGCCATAACAGTTTGTTTAAATAGGGTCAGATCTAAGTGATCTCTTCTTAGATATGTCAGTTGTAACATAACTCACTGTAATCTTATCAGTACAAGAAAAACACTGACAGTCTAAGCAATTAACGGCTGTTCTGAAGATCGTTCCCTGGGCATGGTTTATTATATCACCATCTACCATGCGCTAAGCAACTTGTAGTTTCCCTCGCGTAGACTAATGAACGCCACCGTTATAGACTAGTCTTCAGTGTACTGACAGATCGAAGTGGTTAACTAGTTACAAAACATGAAAACTGACTTGAAATGGATTTAAACATCCAAGTATTAAGTTATTACTGGACTGTGACAAAATACTAAATTCTAGACAAAGTCTAGCATATGTCCTTGTAGAAATATTAATATTTCCACCAATGTCTGTAGAAAAATCAATCACCTCAGTGATTCTCCTCGCCGTAAACTTACTAAGTTCCAACTCGTAGCGCAGCACTTTTCGTGACTATCACGACTATGAAAAGAACTTCTGCGTAGATCCGGCAACCATGTGCCTTGGCTCAGCGTCGTAGCAACTTGCTAGGCAACTGCTTATGTTAGAATGAGCTGAAGTTGCTTCGGCCAGCTGGCTTTTATTCAAAACTGTCAGGGTCACGCGTCATCACCTGATATCTAGAAATCCTCATATCTCTTGAATCCCTGGTCCGATTTACTTGATACTAATTGCATTCTCTTTCATTTGGCCGTGCCAGTAATCTGATCCCAGTCTCAAGTCTCTACTCCATAGTTAACTATTTAATCAATAAATAGCCTCCACCTCTGCTATTACTCGCTACGTCACTTGACATCCAACTATCGGTAAATTATTTCCAAATGCTTCGAGAAGCAATGTAGCGCGATATTCAAATATCTCAACTTTCAAAAGCAGCTACAGCCTTTCCCTTGATATCTAGGTGTCTGAATCTTGGAATACCCATTCCTAGAGTTGGGCACAGTAGGTTGTTTAAAATTGTATATTCGATAGTATGTACTTCCGATTAACGCGTTTTTTACTTTTCCCGTACTGAAACTAGTTCATGAGATTTAATTACCATTTTTCATTAGTAAGTTCTCCCGCTTTTACGTTCAAATTTTGCAGTCCCTTGAAAAACGTACTAAGGAGGTTCCACTGTATATTGATCCATCATCCTCTGTATTAAAATATGGCTGTTCCCGCACTTGTAACTATGAAAATTTTCCCAAGTTCTCAACTTATAGTACTCTGCATTCAACGGTCTTCATTTTACTATCGCGGGCATTCCCTGCTCAACGTTGGTCAACTCATATATCCCACTTCCATATAAATTTCTGCAGTAGTGTCGCGAACTCGCTCCTGTGACCTCCAAAGACGGAGTAACTTCTTTCTTTTTCATTCCACTGCTCTCCCAAGCAAATTTGGTACCGTCTTTTTTGAAAATTTTGATGGGAAGGTTCCTGCATTGGCTGTTTCCATTCTATCGAACACGGGCTCTCTTGAAAATCTGTAAATTTTATGAACTTTCTCCACTAAATGTGCTGTGACCTTCTTTTTGTTAACTTCTAGAAGTACAGTAATTATACGATTAATTAAATTAGTGGCAACCTTAAAATCAGTGATTGGCTGTCATAGGTCACGTGGTGTGACACGCTTATTTCTAAATCATTCATGCACACGTCAATAGCTATCTCCAGTTGAATTAATGCTCTTTAATTCTTTGGACTTGCCTGACCGTCTTGTAGTCTTTTGTCTTTCTTCTCTTTTTATTTCCTTTGAATAGCTCGCCGCCCTGCTCGACCCCTTTGTATTGATAGAAATAAAATGACACAAAAAACGTGTTGAGTTCCCCTTTCTCTGTCACTCGCAAGCACGTAAATGAGATCTAATGAGCCGCCAGTATCTCCCTCTGATCTTGTATTATATAAAATACTCAATAAAAATCTTTTCTCGGCTTGCTAATAAAATATTACATTTCCCAGCATAATTACTATAATCCTATTTTAGCTCCTATTTCTTGGAGTAATTGTGTTATGCTGCAGTAGCAATTACAATTAGCCTAAGAGATATGCTGTACATTACGGTATTCTATTAATCCTCATTATCTAATTTTGATTTTATAGATCAGCCCCGACATAACCGATTCCTAACATGCTCAACGAGAATGGTGGCACAAAAATGCTGCAGGTTACTCACTGCTGCAGAAGGTTCGAAAAATTGGAACAGCTAATTATCCTTAGAGAATGGTTCGCTATTAAAACCTCAAAGAAAATTACAGAGGGTACGGCTGCTAGTTCTTTATATTATCCTTCTTCTAATTGAGACAAAGGAAGCTTGTAGTCGAACGCGATCATGAGCCATGGGCCCTCCTTTTTACGTGGAATCCAAACCACAGAACATGGCATTTCACTTCGAAAATCAGTTTGGTGAGAGGCAGATGGCTTGACCGCTGAGCCACTACGCCCCGCTAATTTAGACAGAATTGTTGCCGATGAATGCTAAAAATTATCAGAGAAACCGAGCAATTCTTGCTTGTTTGGAAATTGCTCACATCAGTTTAACCAATGCACAGGTTCATCAGAATGTCACTACCTGTAACATGATTCACCACTCCACATGAAGTTCCTTGATTTTTGTAGAGTCTGCAGGTGACGTGTTTTGCACCACTCCATCCGCAGCTAGGCGTTCAGTTTGATTATAATCATTGGTTAATATGCTACAGATCTCAATGAATAGTATGAGTACTGGCATTGCTGCCAGATGCCAGTCGAAAGTTTGTGTACGTGTTTCTAACAAAGATTGCTGGCTTGACTTTACACATTTACTATATGGCTCTTTCTGTCAATGTTTTTGGCTTGTCTGGTTGAGGTTGGGGTTTCGTAACTCCCTGACCTTTCCATTTCACCTCTACCTCACTCACTGTCGAATGTGGTATCTGAAACTCAGAGATGGAATGACTGAATTAGTGTGCATTGGTAGTCTTGCCCCTTCCAGTCACTCTCTACTTTTGTTGGGGGTTTCTTACTGATATGTGCTGTGTTTTTTCAAAATTGAATACAGCGACAATAGAATGTGGTTAATTGAAGTCTGTATAGTTTATAATTTTACTAATTTCAAGTTTTACTCCTAACTTTATTAAATAAAGCATACAAAATTACCGTACTTGGTTATTTTGAAAACCTGCATACTTCGTAATTTACCAGAAAAATCTGCTCTTTCATGATTATAGTGATACTTCCTCTGTCCCAAAATAATAGTCGCATTTCTTTGGCAAGCCATTTATTGGCAATAAACGTACAGAAAGGAATATACTTAGAGAACTTATAAACCACAACAAGCCGATGCTATTGACAGTCCTCGCAACCTGCACCTGGTCACTCAACACTCAATGTCGGAGTTACACTGTCGTTGCTGTCTCCGTTTCCCCATGTGAGGCAGTTTGTAGCAATTCTTTCCATGAACCTTCATGCATTCAATCCTGATGTGTTGCAGTGTCAGGAAAGCATTGTTTAGTGTGTCAGCAAGAAAGGTCCTTTAAGGCCTTTGCAACAGCAGTAACAAGTTCAACTACTGGAAGAAGCTGAGATCGAGGACATTCATATCTGGGCTATTTGGAGGCTGGCAATTCAATGTGCGGTATTGAATTATCCTGTTGTATGTAAATGGGTTTAGATGAGGTCTATGAAGGGCATTTTGACTTGATAGCTGCAAGAACTTTTTCGATGAGCATTTGTCTGTATCCGCCTTGAGTAACAGATTGGACAGGTTTTGTAACTATTGTCCCCCTAGGCTTATTTTTGCTACTCCGTTTTGCTGGATCCTGGACAGTGAATGGAAATAGCACAGTTTTACCATCCAAGTATTGGTTACATATGCAATCAAGACAGGGACGTACCACTGCTGATAGAAACATCACTTTTGTAAAGAAGTGTTTTTATTTTGACAGGTTCAATGTGGGTCGGGTTCTTTTGCTGCAAGGTAAAACTTGCCTGTTCCTTCAGTCATGTAAAATAATTTTTCGTCAATAAGGATCTGATCGAACATGTCCTGCAATCTTGCTCTAAATATCGAAACTGCTGGATCGAGCATTACCAAGCAAAATTGCTAACGTTTTAGTTCTCCTGTTAAGTTTAGTGTTGGTTCTAATCTTGATGAATGTCGTCGTTTAGTGTTGGTTCTAATCTTGATGAATGTCGTCGTTTAGTGTTGGTTCTAATCTTGATGAATGTCATCGTGTAGTGTTGGTTCTAATCTTGATGAATGTCGTCGTTTAGTGTTGGTTCTAATCTTGATGAATGTCGTCGTATAGTGTTGGTTATAATCTTGATGAATGTCGTCGTTTAGTGTTGGTTCTAATCTTGATGAATATCGTCGTTTAGTGTTGGTTCTAATCTTGATGAATGTCGTCGTTTAGTGTTGGTTCTAATCTTGATGAATGTCGTCGTTTAGTGTTGGTTCTAATCTTGATGAATGTCGTCGTTTAGTGTTGGTTCTAATCTTGATGAATGTCGTCGTTTAGTGTTGGTTCTAATCTTGATGAATGTCGTCGTTTAGTGTTGGTTCTAATCTTGATGAATGTTGTCGTTTAGTGTTGGTTCTAATCTTGATGAATGTCGTCGTATAGTGTTGGTTATAATCTTGATGAATGTCGTCGTTTAGTGTTGGTTCTAATCTTGATGAATGTCGTCGTATAGTGTTGGTTATAATCTTGATGAATGTCGTCGTTTAGTGTTGGTTCTAATCTTGATGAATGTCGTCGTTTAGTGTTGGTTCTAATCTTGATGAATGTCGTCGTTTAGTGTTGGTTCTAATCTTGATGAATGTTGTCGTTTAGTGTTGGTTCTAATCTTGATGAATGTCTTTTCTTGGATTCTGCAATGCATTGTTGACTCTCCCTTTCATTCTAGAGGAGACTGTTGTCAGTCATTATGGAGGTCTCTCCTGGTTTCCATATGTGCTCTATGGACTGCCTATGTAAATTTCACAGCACTATCCTTTATTGCACCACTTTGCAAGACTCCATTATTGCTTACACGAAGTAAATGCTCATAAATGGCCCGCCGCTGATCATCTCCAATATTTTGCACTCATCCCATTGCTTCACTGTTACCTAGCCACAAAAACTACACTATGTAAACAGGAGTTACGTCTATTATGTGAAAGAATCGGCACACACACGTAACAATCATTGCATTCACTGATAGCTTGCTGTGAACTGGTGTGACAACCTACCATGGTCATGCATATTGCCCAGAATGCTAAACCCGTTTCATATGCTCTGTGACAAACCAAACATCAATGCTCTTTGCATCAGTGGCTATAACATTTCGTTTCTAAATAATAGAGACTCGTTAAAGGAGTGTGACTATTATTTTGGGACAGTGGAAGTACAATAGGGATGTATAGAACTAGCACCGATAGAGCGCACTGCTGTTGTAGTGGGTAAGCGCAAGGCGCTCTTCATTTGTCTCCTGTGCTTGCCACGGTGGGTGTGTGGTTATAGTGTCGGACTACCAACCCCAAGATTTCAGGTTCGCTCCTGGCCATGGTAAGTGATTTTTGAAAGGCGACAAAAATCACGATACTCATGCCATACGTTGTTGGCATGTTAAAGAACCCATTTGAATTCAGTAGGCCGAGTTCATAATGGCAAAATTAATCTCGGGATTTTCCGCCAACACAAAGTTCCTCATTTCTCTACTAGAAAGCGGTATAGTGCCATGGAGCTTAGATAGGCTATCTAACCTCCTTGAGACTCATAGCGCTCCAAGGAGCATTAAATTCGACAAGCAAGCTGCCCTCTGGGTGTCAATTAACAGAGCTTGCACCCGGCACCGGAGGCCACACGATATTACTATTATTTGTCTCCTGTGTTCTCATTCCGCTAATATCCACGAATTTAAGTTGTTTAAATTGTTATTTTCGTGTCTATGCCGAGCTATTGCAGTGTTCCTCTTTGCAAAAATCAGGGAAGCCCGTTTTCGTTTCACCAATTTCCACAAAATAAAGAAATGAGGAAGAAATTGTTACATGCTATTAGAAGGACAAATTTCGGTGAGAAAAATCTGACCGAAAATTTTAAAGTGTGTTCCCATCATTTTCAACCCGATGACTTCACGAAAACTGTGTTGGGTAACTGTAATTTACAAAGGGAAATAATTCATATTTTGTACTTATAAACTGATTAGACATTTCGATAACAACCACTGAATTTATGCGTTTGTATTTGAAGGTGAATTCAAAATCTTTCATAGCTATTGTCAATGTTGTTGTTTTAAGGGGTGGAAATACGAGGTCATCTGCCCCAGCTATTCACAATGTTTATCAGCCAAATTGTACCTTAAAGACTGCTGAAGTCATGCTAAATGTACATGCAAACCCAAATGATCCTCTTCTATTGTGTATGCTTAGAAGTCTTCAAGAGTGTACCATATTCATGTCTCATCCGGTTGCCGTCAAAAGTAAAAGTGCTACTGATATTCACTTCGACTCTCTGTCAACTGTTATGAGAAACATCTCAAGTGGTCTGTAAAATATTGTATGTACTGCATATTGTGTTCATTTGTATTAGCGTTTGATAGAACATGTGGTTGAATGAATGGTTGATTTTTTGATTGAATGTAGGAGCGACTGAAGTTCGTTAGCTGTTATCTAGACCCTTGAATGTCACTCTTGTATTACTTTTTTCCCAGTTTCTGAACTTTTTCTTACCTTTTATTTTATGTTTTTGCCTTTTCAGTTTACTGTAGATAGTTTTGATTTTTCTGTAATGAAAATCCACAGCCTGCTTCCAGTCTCCGACCGGATCAGGAATGGAATGAATGAAGCCCCCCATCTAGTGGCGAGGATATGAACTGTGCCGGCTGCCGAGGCCTGACGCACTCCTCTGGGGCAATGATTAAATGCATGACAGATGAAATGAAATGATAGTGGAGAGTGTTGCTGGGATGAAATTGTGACAGGGAAAACCGGAGTACCCGGAGAAAAACCTGTTTGCCTCCGTTTTGTCCAGCACAGATCCCACATGGAGTGACCGGGATTTGAACCACGGACCCAGCGATGAGAGGCCGGCGTGCTGCCGCCTAAGCCACGGAGGCTCCTTGATTTTTCTGTAATAATTATTTTAATGTTTCCTGAACAAAGGGATTGCATGAATGAATGCTAGAGATAGGATGTTTGAGTGCGTGTCTGTCTGTATGGTTGTGGTTGTTGATATATAATAGTGTATTTCTATGTTTGCTGTTTTCGTTTTGTTTATACTTGTAAATTTTATTTTTTATTATTATATTGTCACTAGTGGAGCCTATCTGTCTGGCAATAAAGAATACATATATTTCTACTTGATACTCTGTAATTTGTGTGTTTATCTGTAAAATGAATTTTTTGTATCTGCTGTTTATTTTCAGTTTTTATTCAACAAACAAGAAAGTGGCATATTCCAACTTCATTCCCAGGATAAAGTTACCACCGAAGCGAACAAAACCGGTACCAACTTCCAATGGTAATCTCATTCAGGCATCAAAATCCAAGCTTATTCAGGAGGAAGATTGTATGCCCAACTCTTTGTTTGATTATGATGCGTATGATTCTCAAGTGTTCCAGCTACCACCTATTCATTCAGCAAGGTGAGCTTCTCATTGAGGACCTATGTGTAAAGCCCTGCGCGGATGGATGCGGATGTAGTTTGCATGGCTGTGCGAATAGTGGATAAGCTGCGGATAATGTTCGGAGGAAATTTGCGCATAGTTTTTAGAATCAAATCCGAACTTGTTGAATATCATTACTATAGTATATTACTATACAAGGTTGAATATCATTACTATAGTATATTACTATACAGGGTTGAATATCATTACTATAGTATATTACTATACAGGGTTGAATATCATTACTATAGTATATTACTATACAGGGTTGAATATCATTACTATAGTATATTACTATACAAGGTTGAATATCATTACTATAGTATATTACTATACAAGGTTGAATATCATTACTATAGTATATTACTATACAGGGTTGAATATCATTACTATAGTATATTACTATACAAGGTTGAATATCATTACTATAGTATATTACTATACAGGGTTGAATATCATTACTATAGTATATTACTATACAAGGTTGAATATCATTACTATAGTATATTACTATACAAGGTTGATTATCATTACTATAGTATATTACTATACAAGGTTGAATATCATTACTATAGTATATTACTATACAAGGTTGAATATCATTACTATAGTATATTACTATACAAGGTTGAATATCATTACTATAGTATATTACTATACAAGGTTGAATATCATTACTATAGTATATTACTATACAGGGTTGAATATCATTACTATAGTATATTACTATACAAGGTTGAATATCATTACTATAGTATATTACTATACAAGGTTGAATATCATTACTATAGTATATTACTATACAGGGTTGAATATCATTACTATAGTATATTACTATACAAGGTTGAATATCATTACTATAGTATATTACTATACAGGGTTGAATATCATTACTATAGTATATTACTATACAAGGTTGAATATCATTACTATAGTATATTACTATACAAGGTTGAATATCATTACTATAGTATATTACTATACAAGGTTGAATATCATTACTATAGTATATTACTATACAAGGTTGAATATCATTACTATAGTATATTACTATACAGGTTTGAATACCATTACTATAGTATATTACTATACAAGGTTGAATATCATTACTATAGTATATTACTATACAAGGTTGAATACCATTACTATAGTATATTACTATACAGGGTTGAATATCATTACTATAGTATATTACTATACAAGGTTGAATATCATTACTATAGTATATTACTATACGGGGTTGAATATCATTACTATAGTATATTACTATACAAGGTTGAATATCATTACTATAGTATATTACTATACAAGGTTGAATATCATTACTATAGTATATTACTATACAAGGTTGAATATCATTACTATAGTATATTACTATACAGGGTTGAATATCATTACTATAGTATATTACTATACAGGGTTGAATATCATTACTATAGTATATTACTATACAAGGTTGAATATCATTACTATAGTATATTACTATACAAGGTTGAATATCATTACTATAGTATATTACTATACAAGGTTGAATATCATTACTATAGTATATTACTATACAAGGTTGAATATCATTACCATAGTATATTACTATACAAGGTTGAATATCATTACCATAGTATATTACTATACAAGGTTGAATATCATTACTATAGTATATTACTATACAGGGTTGAATATCATTACTATATTATATTACTATACAAGGTTGAATATCATTACTATAGTATATTACTATACAAGGTTGAATATCATTACTATAGTATATTACTATACAAGGTTGAATATCATTACTATAGTATATTACTATACAAGGTTGAATATCATTACTATAGTATATTACTATACGGGGTTGAATATCATTACTATAGTATATTACTATACTGGGTTGAATATCATTACTATAGTATATTACTATACAAGGTCGAATATCATTACTATAGTATATTACTATACAGGGTTGAATATCATTACTATAGTATATTACTATACAGGGTTGAATATCATTACTATAGTATATTACTATACAATGTTGAATATCATTACTATAGTATATTACTATACAAGGTTGAATATCATTACTATAGTATATTACTATACTGGGTTGAATATCATTACTATAGTATATTACTATACAAGGTTGAATATCATTACTATAGTATATTACTATACAGGGTTGAATATCATTACTATAGTATATTACTATACAAGGTCGAATATCATTACTATAGTATATTACTATACAGGGTTGAATATCATTACTATAGTATATTACTATACAAGGTTGAATATCATTACTATAGTATATTACTATACAAGGTTGAATATCATTACTATAGTATATTACTATACAAGGTTGAATATCATTACTATAGTATATTACTATACAAGGTTGAATATCATTACTATAGTATATTACTATACAGGGTTGAATATCATTACTATAGTATATTACTATACAAGGTTGAATATCATTACTATAGTATATTACTATACAAGGATGAATATCATTACTATAGTATATTAATATACAGGGTTGAATATCATTACTATAGTATATTACTATACAGGGTTGAATATCATTACTATAGTATATTACTATACAAGGTTGAATATCATTACTATAGTATATTACTATACGGGGTTGAATATCATTACTATAGTATATTACTATACAATGTTGAATATCATTACTATAGTATATTACTATACAAGGTTGAATATCATTACTATAGTATATTACTATACTGGGTTGAATATCATTACTATAGTATATTACTATACAAGGTTGAATATCATTACTATAGTATATTACTATACAGGGTTGAATATCATTACTATAGTATATTACTATACAAGGTTGAATATCATTACTATAGTATATTACTATACAAGGTTGAATATCATTACTATAGTATATTACTATACAAGGTTGAATATCATTACTATAGTATATTACTATACAAGGTTGAATATCATTACTATAGTATATTACTATACAGGGTTGAATATCATTACAATAGTATATTACTATACAAGGTTGAATATCATTACTATAGTATATTACTATACAAGGTTGTATATCATTACTATATTATATTACTATACAAGGTTGAATATCATTACTATAGTATATTACTATACAGGGTTGAATATCATTACTATAGTATATTACTATACAAGGTTGAATATCATTACTATAGTATATTACTATACAAGGTTGAATATCATTACTATAGTATATTACTATACAAGGTTGAATATCATTACTATAGTATATTACTATACAAGGTTGAATATCATTACTATAGTATATTACTATACAGGGTTGAATATCATTACTATAGTATATTACTATACAGGGTTGAATATCATTACTATAGTATATTACTATACGGGGTTGAATATCATTGCTATAGTATATTACTATACAAGGTTGAATATCATTACTATATTATATTACTATACAAGGTTGAATATCATTACCATAGTATATTACTATACAAGGTTGAATATCATTACTATAGTATATTACTATACAGGGTTGAATATCATTACTATATTATATTACTATACAAGGTTGAATATCATTACTATAGTATATTACTATACAAGGTTGAATATCATTACTATAGTATATTACTATACAAGGTTGAATATCATTACTATAGTATATTACTATACAAGGTTGAATATCATTACTATAGTATATTACTATACGGGGTTGAATATCATTACTATAGTATATTACTATACTGGGTTGAATATCATTACTATAGTATATTACTATACAAGGTCGAATATCATTACTATAGTATATTACTATACAGGGTTGAATATCATTACTATAGTATATTACTATACAGGGTTGAATATCATTACTATAGTATATTACTATACAAGGTTGAATATCATTACTATAGTATATTACTATACGGGGTTGAATATCATTACTATAGTATATTACTATACAAGGTTGAATATCATTACTATAGTATATTACTATACAAGGTTGAATATCATTACTATAGTATATTACTATACAAGGTTGAATATCATTACTATAGTATATTACTATACAAGGTTGAATATCATTACAATAGTATATTACTATACTGGGTTGAATATCATTACTATAGTATATTACTATACAAGGTTGAATATCATTACTATAGTATATTACTATACGGGGTTGAATATCATTACTATAGTATATTACTATACTGGGATGAATATCATTACTATAGTATATTACTATACAAGGATGAATATCATTACTATAGTATATTACTATACAGGGTTGAATATCATTACTATAGTATATTACTATACAGGGTTGAATATCATTACTATAGTATATTACTATACAAGGTTGAATATCATTACTATAGTATATTACTATACGGGGTTGAATATCATTACTATAGTATATTACTATACTGGGTTGAATATCATTACTATAGTATATTACTATACAAGGTCGAATATCATTACTATAGTATATTACTATACAAGGTCGAATATCATTACTATAGTATATTACTATACAGGGTTGAATATCATTACTATAGTATATTACTATACAAGGTTGAATATCATTACTATAGTATATTACTATACAAGGTTGAATATCATTACTATAGTATATTACTATACAAGGTTGAATATCATTACTATAGTATATTACTATACAAGGTTGAATATCATTACTATAGTATATTACTATACAGGGTTGAATATCATTACTATAGTATATTACTATACAAGGTTGAATATCATTACTATAGTATATTACTATACAAGGATGAATATCATTACTATAGTATATTAATATACAGGGTTGAATATCATTACTATAGTATATTACTATACAGGGTTGAATATCATTACTATAGTATATTACTATACAAGGTTGAATATCATTACTATAGTATATTACTATACGGGGTTGAATATCATTACTATAGTATATTACTATACAAGGTTGAATATCATTACTATAGTATATTACTATACAAGGTTGAATATCATTACTATAGTATATTACTATACAATGTTGAATATCATTACTATAGTATATTACTATACAAGGTTGAATATCATTACTATAGTATATTACTATACTGGGTTGAATATCATTACTATAGTATATTACTATACAAGGTTGCATATCATTACTATAGTATATTACTATACAGGGTTGAATATCATTACTATAGTATATTACTATACAAGGTTGAATATCATTACTATAGTATATTACTATACAAGGTTGAATATCATTACTATAGTATATTACTATACAAGGTTGAATATCATTACTATAGTATATTACTATACAAGGTTGAATATCATTACTATAGTATATTACTATACAAGGTTGAATATCATTACTATAGTATATTACTATACAAGGTTGTATATCATTACTATATTATATTACTATACAAGGTTGAATATCATTACAATAGTATATTACTATACAAGGTTGAATATCATTACTATAGTATATTACTATACAAGGTTGTATATCATTACTATATTATATTACTATACAGGGTTGAATATCATTACAATAGTATATTACTATACAAGGTTGAATATCATTACTATAGTATATTACTATACAAGGTTGAATATCATTACTATAGTATATTACTATACAGGGTTGAATATCATTACTATAGTATATTACTATACAAGGTTGAATATCATTACTATAGTATATTACTATACAGGGTTGAATATCATTACTATATTATATTACTATACAGGGTTGAATATCATTACTATACAAGGTTGTATATCATTACTATATTATATTACTATACAGGGTTGAATATCATTACAATAGTATATTACTATACAAGGTTGAATATCATTACTATAGTATATTACTATACAAGGTTGAATATCATTACTATAGTATATTACTATACTGGGTTGAATATCATTACTATAGTATATTACTATACAAGGTCGAATATCATTACTATAGTATATTACTATACAGGGTTGAATATCATTACTATATTATATTACTATACTGGGTTGAATATCATTACAATAGTATATTACTATACAAGGTTGAATATCATTACTATAGTATATTACTATACAATGTTGAATATCATTACAATAGTATATTACTATACAAGGTTGAATATCATTACTATAGTATATTACTATACAAGGTTGAATATCATTACTATAGTATATTACTATACAGGGTTGAATATCATTACAATAGTATATTACTATACAAGGTTGAATATCATTACTATAGTATATTACTATACCAGGTTGTATATCATTACTATATTATATTACTATACAAGGTTGAATATCATTACTATAGTATATTACTATACAGGGTTGAATATCATTACTATAGTATATTACTATACAAGGTTGAATATCATTACTATAGTATATTACTATACAAGGTTGAATATCATTACTATAGTATATTACTATACAAGGTTGAATATCATTACTATAGTATATTACTATACAGGGTTGAATATCATTACTATAGTATATTACTATACAAGGTTGAATATCATTACTATATTATATTACTATACAAGGTTGAATATCATTACTATAGTATATTACTATACAAGGTTGAATATCATTACTATAGTATATTACTATACAGGGTTGAATATCATTACTATAGTATATTACTATACAGGGTTGAATATCATTACTATAGTATATTACTATACAAGGTTGAATATCATTACTATAGTATATTACTATACAAGGTTGAATATCATTACTATAGTATATTACTATACAGGGTTGAATATCATTACTATAGTATATTACTATACGGGGTGTTTCAGGAGGAACAGTAATATTTTAGGAATAGGTAGTGTTGATGAATTCCAATAAAAAATTCCATATAACATGTGTCCCATTTTTATTGCGTACCGAGATACAGACGTTGGTATGTAACCAGACAAGTTGTCGTTTCGTGTGTTGATACCTGTAGACTTTCTGTACGTATCGGTGTTCCATGTACAAGAGTATGGCGGACATTACGTATACACGAGTTGCATGCCTTTCATTACCCGCCTGTTCAACGCCATCGAGCAGGAGATGCAGATAGACATTTGGAATTTCGTCGTTCGATACGTGCAAATTGCCAAGTAATCGCATTTGTAATCTTACTGATTAAGTCATGTTCACTCGTGACGGCATCAATAACACTCGTAATGAACATCAGCGGTCAGAAGAAAACCCACATGCAATTGTGGACAAACATTTTCAGGAACGCTTCTCTGTAAATGTGTGGTGTGGGTTGATTGACAATCAGTTGATTGGGCCTGTTGTGTTACCGCATCGTCTAACAGGACCCCATTATCTACACATTCTTGGAAATGAACTTCCAGCATTATTGGAAGAGATTCCCTTGGCTACAAGAATGCATATGTTCTCCCAGCATGATGGGGTTGCTGCACATTCTAGTCGTCTGGTGATACAACATCTAAACCGAACATTTCTTGGAAGATGGATAGGGTGATATGGGCACGTTTCTTGGCCACCAAGGTCCCCGGACCTTACCCTTATGGATTTTTGCCTGTGGGGATGGTTGAAAAGTGAAGTCTAAAAGGAAACTTTAACACACGAGCAGAGTTGATCGTTCGGATTATGCATTGTGCAGCCCTCGTCAAAGAACCCCAAGACGCCCTCCGAAGAGCTACTCGGGATTAGAAGTGCAAAATGCATTGGTGTAATTTTTGAAACTTTGAACGTCCTCATTTGCCTTGGCTTTACATTTTTTTGGGTTAAATACTACCAGCTGTGTCTCTGTGCACAATAAAAATGGGACACATGTTATATGGAATTTTTTATTGCAATTCATCAACACTTCCACCTCCTAAAATATTTACTATTCCTCCTGAAACACCCTGTATATAGGATCCGGATGTTTATGACATAGCCTATTATTTTTCAGTTATATTTTTTTTCCATGACAAATGTAAGATGATGATTTAAGCTAATCTCATCCAAATGATGTCATCAAGTATAATTAACACTCCGAACTGAAAAGGGTTGCAATTCTGGCTGTGATACAATCATTTTAAACATAGCCTAGCACATAGCATACAAAGCCTAGGGGAGCAACTTTCTCCTCAAAACTAAATGTGTTGCTTTAATACTTCATGCTTTATCCAGAAATATTATTGTAATGCCAGGAGAGTCGGATAACAGTCGTGTGGATAACGTTTTGTTTATGTGAACAACTCTTCTTGAAATATCACCTTTATAATCTCTGGTATGGCATTAGATGCAATTATTTTACTCTCTCCCACACAGGGGATATAACAAAGTGGGTAAGATTGGCACCACTTGACCACAGTCATTGTGTGTGGATTAGCAGTTTGCTATACTTCAGTATGTTTCCAGGAAAATCTGTTTCAGATGTTTCCTAATAGAGTGGTGGTTTAGGCAGCATAAAGCATTGTATACTGTCAATAGAGTTTATGCTTTATAGCACGTAGCATTTTGTAGCATGTAAGCTTTGCACCGAATTCATTGGATACAAGGATTTTGTGCAATATTACACGTGTTCGCACATCATTAAGTAATTTATGAAATACACATAATTATGTAATCTGACAATGTAATTAAACATACAAACATTGAATTTAGTAATTAGAAATTAATATTCTGGTCTTTATCGGGAAAAAAGATGCCATCCACTGAAAGTCTCCAATCTTAGGTAATCCTAAATGAAGACATTTTTACTGAAGAGTATGGTTTTTTCTTTTTTTTCTTTTGCAAAAATATGACACTATTTTTAAGATCTAAAAAAAAAACACCAAGAATATCACATTTAATTCATTTTCTGTTTCACATTTGGAGCCGATTTTGCATTTCATTGCAAATTCAAGATTGGGAAAAGCTGTACGCAAAGGTCTTAAAACATTAAGATGAATAATTTGACGTGTCTTGGACAAATTTCACATTTATCATCAATGCTAAACGAAATGAACTCTAGTTATAGGTGTGAGGGTAAGATGATTGGGGCAGGTTGATTAATCCATCATCTTATTTATATTCCATTCTTGTTTTTCTGATCGTCTGTCCTTCTGTGGTTCACAGAGAAATTTCTACTTCTAATAAGAAAGACATCGAATATCTGCAGCACCACAAGTGCAATAACACGGTCTCAAGTAGAATGCCCTAAGTGTTATGAAGATCCCCCTCAAGAAGAGCAGACGGAGTGCTCAGAATGTTGGGAATGGTGGCATGCATCATCTACATCATCCGTGTCCAACTCCAGTCACCCGGGTCTTGTAAACTAGCCTCTTCCATTTCTCCTGCTCCATTACTTCTGCCATTTCCAGTCCAGTGTTACATACAGTATGTCTTGTCAGATTTGGTCCATCCATCTCTTTTTCGGTCTTCCAACCAATCTACCATATTTTCTTGCATAATCGTCGCACTTTTTTAGCCTAAAATTCTTAGAAAAATACAGGTTGCGACGATTATGTGAGGAATATTTAAGTTTGAAGAATATACTGTATCATTATTTGCTGCACGGGCCAGTCATTTGGGTAGCGTGAGTCTGGCGTGAGTCATAGCCTGCAGTCGGGGACAGGCTTCTTTCTTCTAACAAGGTCACGACAGGTTAAAGCTCGCGGAATGGCTGTTCGCGTCGCGGTTCATAGCCCGCAGGCATAAAGACGAGATTACTTTCTCCTGACAAGATCACGCCAGATTAGGCCTATAAACTTGCGGAATGTGCCCTGGCTATTCGCGTCACAGCCCATAGCCCGCAGGCATAAAGACGAGATTACCTTCAGCTGACAAGATCACGCCAGATTAGGCCTATAAACTTGCGGAATGTGCCCTGGCTATTCGCGTCACAGCCCATAGCCCGCAGGCATTAAGACGAGATTACCTTCAGCTGACAAGATCACGCCAGATTAGGCCTATAAACTTGCGGAATGTGCCCTGGCTATTCGCGTCACAGCACATAGCCCGCAGGCATTAAGACGAGATTACCTTCAGCTGACATGATCATGCCAGATTAGGCCTATAAACTTGTGGAATGTGCCCTGGCTATTCGCGTCACAGCCCATAGCCCGCAGGCATTAAGACGAGATTACCTTCAGCTGACAAGATCACGCCAGATTAGGCCTATAAACTTGCGGAATGTGCCCTGGCTATTCGCATCACAGCCCATAGCCCGCAGGCATAAAGACGAGATTACCTTCAGCTGACAAGATCACGCCAGATTAGGCCCATAAGCTCGCGGAATGTGCCCTGGCTATTCGCGTCACAGCCCATAGCCCGCAGGCATAAAGACGAGATTACCTTCAGCTGACAAAATCACGCCAGATTAGGCCTATAAGCTCGCGGAATGTGCCCTGGCTATTCGCGTCACAGCCCATAGCCCGCAGGCATTAAGACGAGATTACCTTCAGCTGACAAGATCACGCCAGATTAGGCCTATAAGCTCGCGGAATGTGCCCTGGCTATTCGCGTCACAGCACATAGCCCGCAGGCATAAAGACGAGATTACCTTCAGCTGACAAGATCATGCCAGATTAGGCCTATAAACTTGCGGAATGTGCCCTGGCTATTCGCATCACAGCCCATAGCCCGCAGGCATTAAGACGAGATTACCTTCAGCTGACAAGATCACGCCAGATTAGGCCTATAAACTTGCGGAATGTGCCCTGGCTATTCGCGTCACAGCCCATGGCCCGCAGGCATTAAGACGAGATTACCTTCAGCTGACAAGATCACGCCAGATTAGGCCTATAAACTTGCGGAATGTGCCCTGGCTATTCGCGTCACAGCCCATAGCCCGCAGGCATAAAGACGAGATTACCTTCAGCTGACATGATCATGCCAGATTAGGCCTATAAACTTGTGGAATGTGCCCTGGCTATTCGCGTCACAGCCCATAGCCCGCAGGCATAAAGACGAGATTACCTTCAGCTGACAAGATCATGCCAGATTAGGCCTATAAACTTGCGGAATGTGCCCTGGCTATTCGCATCACAGCCCATAGCCCGCAGGCATTAAGACGAGATTACCTTCAGCTGACAAGATCACGCCAGATTAGGCCTATAAACTTGCGGAATGTGCCCTGGCTATTCGCGTCACAGCCCATAGCCCGCAGGCATTAAGACGAGATTACCTTCAGCTGACAAGATCACGCCAGATTAGGCCTATAAACTTGCGGAATGTGCCCTGGCTATTCGCGTCACAGCCCATAGCCCGCAGGCATTAAGACGAGATTTCCTTCAGCTGACAAGATCACGCCAGATTAGGCCTATAAACTTGCGGAATGTGCCCTGGCTATTCGCGTCACAGCCCATAGCCCGCAGGCATAAAGACGAGATTACCTTCAGCTGACAAGATCACGCCAGATTAGGCCTATAAACTTGCGGAATGTGCCCTGGCTATTCGCGTCACAGCCCATAGCCCGCAGGCATTAAGACGAGATTACCTTCAGCTGACAAAATCACGCCAGATTAGGCCTATAAGCTCGCGGAATGTGCTAAGTGACGAAGCTTGCCGCACAGTTCATAGCCCGCAAACATAAAGACGAGATATTTTCTTCTGACAACGTCGCGGCAGCATGTGCAACTGGCTGGCGCAGAAATACGAATATGCTATGCGACGATTATGCGAGGAAATACGGTAATACCGTCAAGGTTCCTCTCCATCTCCCTCTTTGCAGCTCTGTCCATTTCCATCCTTTGCACATGGCCAAACCATCTTAATATCGACCTCTGGATTAGCTGTAGTATTGAATAAATTTAAACTTTACTGAATTCGCTGTAGGAATCGTTCCATTATATTTAGTTCTTGCCTAATTTTCGAGTTTCGGATTTTATCACCTTGGAGAGATGTTCTCAAAAATTTCATGAAGCTTGTTCAAATTATGAAGGCTGTGGTTTACCCCAGTAGGGTTTGCCAACTTACCCACTTTAAAATGGATTTTCGTCCAAGTAGCAGTGATTTAAATTTTGTGGATATTGAAACTTAAACTTCGCAATGCAATAAACTGACACAATCTTCCTCTATTTGTCTAAGCACTAAAAGCAAGGCGTATCCCAACATTGTCAATTGCTTGAGACCAGGACAGAACAATGTTTTAAACTCCTCCATCAGTTGCAAGTTAAGCCTCCGTGGCTTAGGCGGCAGCACGCTGGTCTCTCACCGCTGGGTCCGTGGTTCAAATCCCGGTCACTCCATGTGAGATCTGTGCTGGACAAAACGGAGGCAGACAGGTTTTTCTCCGGGTACTCCGGTTTTCCCTGTCAAAATTTCATTCCAGCAACACTCTCCACTATCATTTCATTTCACCGGTCATCCATTTAATCCTTGCCCCAGAGGAGTGCGTCAGGCCTCGGCAGCCGGCACAGTCCATATCCTCGCCGCTAGATGGGGGCTTCATTCATTCCATTCCTGACCCGGTCGGAGACTGGAAGCAGGCTGTGGATTTTCATTTTCATCAGTTGCAAGTTACCTTCCACCCTAGTGCTTATTCAATTTCTTGACAGATGTATCATTCAGCGACATTAACCCATTGGGCCGAGTCGGACCACATATCTCTGGCCTGTGCTGCCATCTACTATTCAGTTGATATCTCTGAAAAGCATTATCTGTAGAAATATTTGCTTGCTAACACTTGTGTATACGTTTGAAGGCAATGTGGCATCAAACGGCTGTGTCATGGATCCTGACTATATTCATGGGCAGTTGTGCAACTTGTTTGTGGATTCTGGAAGTGACATTAGTGTTTTTGATTCTGAAAATGATGTGAGTGGGGACAAGGAATGGACAAGAACAAATTATTTTGAAGCCTGTGGCCATTGAAGACTATAGAAGCAAAATCAGAGGGGTCGACCTTGCAGTCCACTACTGTTCTTCTTCTTGTTTTGAGGTGAAAATGAATTACAAGGATAGCATTTTGTTTAATATCATAACTAGGGCTTGGAATTTTAAGTGCTGAAAATCGCCAAAATATTAATTTTTGTATGTTAAAAACACTCCAAATATGTGACATAAAGTGAAATTTTTAAAAATTATGTTTCAGTTTGTATTACTGAATATAAACAATATGCAGTTCTCGCCATTGTAATTGATGCCATTCCTCACTGATTGCAGAAGAATTACAGTACACAATGAGACTCATCCTCAAGATCTTTCTCAGCCTACAGAAAACTTAGAAATGTGGTCAGTTGTGTACTGCTAGCTGCAAAAGCGAGGGAGCCGATTTAGTGGTTTTACTGGCACGTTAAAGATCCCCTTCGGGGAGAAATTCCGGCACCCCGGCGTCTCTAAAAGCCAGAGTAGTTAAAAGGGACGTAAAGCCAATAACATTATTCATCATCATTAATGTACTGCTAGCCTACCAAAATGTAAATATACAATTGTTGAGTTGTAGTGTTGGCCCTTTATATTTGGGTTAAAATGCTGCAAGACGGATTGTGGTCATACATAGGGGCATTAAGAGCATGTTGGTATGCGAGTGTCAATGCATGAACAGCCCCGGGGTGTTGGGGGTCCCGCCTCCATCAGGAATTTTAGAATCTGACGTGAGGGCTGGAACGGGGTACACTGAGTCTTGTGAGGACAATTGAGTAGCTGTCTTGTCAGTGAGGCAGCGCTCTGTTCAGGAAAACCAAGATAAACAGCCGAGGAGACAATGCATTACTCCACAAGCAGGCCATATGGCTGGGCAGCGATCGCTTGGTAGGCCAAGGCTTTTCTTGGGCTGTGGCGCCATGTTTTTTTTTTTTTTTTTTTTTCAATGCATGAAAGGAATTTTTCAATAAAAGACTGTTAAAGGTTAGCATAATTGTTTCAACATGTATATATAGTAGTCAGATAGTGAAATCCGTCATTTCATGAAGATCCTAGGCACTACATGAAAAGCCGGCATATGATGTAAAAAGGTACAGTTACACCATCTGACGCGTTTCTTCATGAAGTGACGGACCGATTTAGGCAGATGGTGTAAGAAATTATTTTACATTATCAGCCGAGGCACTTCATGAAGATCCGGTGTTTGTTGATTCGGCACTTCATGAAATGACTGACACAATGAAGCCGTACATTAATTCATTAATTGTTCTATTCCAAGAAATAAATTAATGCTTGTTTATTATGGTTTTCGAAATTAATTTTCACAGAAAAAACTAAATCTAATCGTGAAATACCGGATACTCTGTACTCTCTATCTCTTTTTTTTTCTAGAAGTTTGTATTTTTATTTTTATATATTTTATTTGTACAGAATTTTTTTCTAATCTGCAATGCTTACTTTCATAATTTCATTTGTAGTTTTTCTTTTTGTTCTTCATTTGTGTATCTTTTTTCTCTCTTTCCTTCACTGATGCAATTTGTATTTTTGCCTATTTTCATTTATGAAAAAATAGGCTTATGAGGTCACCTTTTGTCCGTGTGTCTGTCTGTGTGTGCGTGTGTGTGAGGATTTGTGTGTGTGTGTGTGTGTCCCCTAATAACTTCTAAACGGCTGGAGCGATTTCAATGAAACTCGGTAAGTTCATAGCACTATTTCGGGCGACCCCGACCGTTCCCTTCAAATTTTGTTACGTCTCACCAATCCAACATGGCGGCTGTGCGAAATATTTCACCAGCATTCGATATCTCCGAAACTACTACCGATATCACCATGGAATTTTGTACGGTGATAAAGGGAACTACTAGAAGTTTACCGATGTGACTTTTGAAAACCTGGTAACTACAAAACCAACATGGCGCCCAAGCGAAGTTGCGACAGTTAAATAGACGTTTCTCGTGATTTAACCAACCAAACGCAATGAAACTTGGTACAGTATATGTTTTTACACATTGTATTGCACCGACATCTAACTTCGTTCAATTGTCCGCCCACCCCTACAGTCATCATATAAATATAATTTCAATTCACACCCAATCACACGGGACTGATGATTGAGGTGACCCAAGACCTCCAAATGAATTAACAACAAAACTGGAACGATAACTTACAGGTAA
Organism: Meconema thalassinum; assembly: GCA_946902985.2. NCBI lineage: Eukaryota > Metazoa > Arthropoda > Insecta > Orthoptera > Tettigoniidae > Meconema > Meconema thalassinum. Next base: position 44,736,051 of record OX336389.2, on the reverse strand, counting down.
GATACACACAATGAAGAAAAATACAGAATCATTCTTTCAAATATTTCTGTCTATAATAAATAGGCTGAAATTCGAGATTTTCTCGAAGGTGAACCCTCCACTAAATCAACCAAATGTAAAGCTTTTGTGTATTCAGCCCTGTGTACTTGGGAGTGTGTAGAATCTGTCTGATAATCAGTATTATAATGGTATTTGTAGTATTGTGTGTATTTGTAGTTCAGGTTAAGATTGAGGAAGCGGCCGTGGTTAATTTAGGAACCAACCCGGCATTTGCCTAGAGGAGAAGGGGGAAACCACGGAAAACCAATTCCAGGATGGCTAAGGTAGGAATGGAACTCTTCTCAGTTTTTCCTCCCGAGGTCGACCATAATTATGTTCCTATCCGTGGTAACCATAGTTGATTTCATAAGTCTACTTAACGAGTAGGCCAATATGCTGTTTCGAATCTCGTCGCTGACTGTGGCGTTTTCCCCCAGGTCTTTTCACACACCCTCTCAGCAAATGCTGGGATGGTACTTCATTTCAAGTCTCGAGACACCTTCCCAAATTCTTTACCCACATGGGGCGTGGTGGCTCAGCGGTCTAGCTATATGCCTCTCACCAAGGCGGTCCGGGTTCGATTCCCGGTCAATGCATGTGAGATTTTCGAAGTGAAATGCCATGTCCTGTGGTTCGGATTCCACGTAAAAAGGAGGTCCCGTGGCTCATAATCACAAGATTCACGGTCACGTAAAACTACAATCTTCCTATTTTTTCTTTACCCACACACTACTTCTACCATCACGCAAACAAAGGTTATCAGAAAACAACCACCCAAATACACTGGGCTGATGATCAAGATGTCCCTAGCCCTTAAAATAAATATACAAAAAAAAAACAACTATAAAACAAGGCAACAACTGAACTAGATTAAAATGTTAGTTGTCGAAAAATATCCTTCAGTGGGGTTCGAACTCACCACATAGTGATCCGGAAGCTAACACCACAAGTTCACTAATACAGTTGGCTGCTAAGATCTGTACAAGATCTCTGTATTACGCGCCCGTAACTGAGTTTGTTCTTGTTGTTTTAAAGGGTGGAACAGCGAAATAAAGTCATATTATACTATCGGTTATCTATCTCTCATGTTTTAAAAACAAAATGGATCTGAACGACGTTCTTCTTCCGTTCACAGTACGGCAGCATAATATTCCTTCTAGGCGCAAGGCCAAGCAAGATGCTGGGGAGGGAATTAGGGGATAAATGAAGTCCAGACCATTGGGACATTTGTACCGTATGTCACAGTGTTCACTTTCTGAGGAAATAACAGCCCTTTAGTGTCCACATTTTTATCTGATTTATTCTTGGAAGTCTCACTTCCCTCACACGTGATCACCGCTGCCGCTACGGTACTTCATGAAGTGACGGGCTGGATTTCCCGTCAGATGATGTACAAAATGAATTACACTATGTGACGGCGATATTTAGTCATTTCATGAAACCACGCGTCAGATAGTGCAACTGTACCTTTTTACATCATATGCTGGCTCTTCATGAAGTGCCTAGGATTTTCATGAAATGACGGATTTCACTATCTGACTACGACATATACACTATGATTTGAATGAATTAAAGACTTCTCATTTAAATACTATAAGTAGAAAGAATAATTGTGTCATTGGTATATAATCTCAATTATGTATGCTGTTTTTCAAGCGCCAATGTAAGGAATAGTTAATTGTTTAATGAACTAGAATACCTCTGTCTATTATAATACAATTTTCAGTGTTAATATTTGTGTTCATTTGCCTATATGTTTTATTAAAATATTCTAAGAAGGCTAAAATTGTTAGTTTAAAACCTAAAAGGGGCTATTCTACCAAAATAACGGACTAAAATCCCTTTCATAAAGGCCTAAAAATCCAGGGCCTAGTAATATGTCTAAAAGTCAGTTCATTGTGCTTGACTTGATTATCATTATCACACAAAGCACATCTTGTCCACCACAGGACCTCTGAGCTTTCCTGACATGACACCAGTGACCCACTGGAATATCTTGGTTGTGGATGCTCAATAATTATTCTGTTGTGTAACTCGGATGGCATTTGATATTTGTTTTGCACTTCATTATTTTGCAACCCAGCAGTTTAGCATAGCAGGTCCAGTCACATTCCATAATTGTAATGGGAGCCGCAAGCTTAGAGATCCAGATTATGGATCCTATTGTTGACTTTACGAATGATTTTCACCTGTGTTCCCCCCCCCCTGGTACCTTCTTCCAAATCCCAGCATACCTACCCCAACCATAGACCCTAATAATTACAGTTGCACATATTACTATAATCGCCACAATAAACAAGTTCACGAGGCTGATAGCCTAATTGAAGCAACAACAATAATGATTATGTAGTACTTGCTTTACAGGGTGTCGAGCGATACGGGAATTATACGGGAATTTTAGTGACCCGGGAAAAATACGGGAATTATACGGGAAATTCGCACTTCATATGGGAAATCTTGAAAAGTTTCATAATGCCTGACTTCTTAGCCCCCGAACGCTCGGTAGAGTCCTCCCGCTCAGTCTTCTATTTCGCCTGCAGACCGCGCTGCCACTCGCAATTTGCGCCACCGATAGAGCGCTAAGCGGGATGAGAACCCAGCCAACGTCGAATGCATGCTTTGCCTGGCCGACCGCCGGCCGTACCCTCTCCGCGCAGGGCTACGCGCTTCACGCTCGTTGCTGACAATAACATACAGGAACCAGTCCGCGTTGTTATTCACAGAGGAGACCTGGGTTTCTCGACAACAGCAGCCCTTAGAGAAGCTAACAACTCAAGATCTCAGAAAATTCCAGGCGTGGATGTGCTGCAATTTCGCACATTCGTTTCCTGTGGCTGAAAAAATCAAAGAGAGTTCACCTTTTGCTCACAAGATGACCCGTGCTATTTCCTGCCTAGACCCTATAGGGGTCGCTGAGACTCCTAAGTTGGAAGAAGTTAGGATCGTCATTGCCCTGGAAATTCTTTGTAATCAGAAGAATTTGATTTCTGGTGCAATGGCTGACCGCATCAAGAGCAGCTACTCCGCACTTCTGAGACTGCCCTCCGTCACTTTGCGTTTGAAGCAGTTCGACGGAAAAGAGCCACGGCTCGACGTGCTGTGGTCTGAATTAGTGGCTTCAACACCTTCCTCTGTTCCTGCCAAAAACGATCTCACAACCTTCGTTAAAATGATACTGATTTTTTTATCACAACAATGCAGCTCTACTACAGAGGTTTCTCCCTGAACAAGGAGTGCATGATCGTCAATCACGAAGAAGCAAGTCTGATTTGGAAGCCTTCATAGGGAGGTTAAGGCTGCTTGAACTTTTAGTTCTCGCAGTAAAGTAATGCATTTGCACTCTATACAAAGGGAGGTAGCGCGCAGTTCGTTACTCCTGTGGGGGTCCGGGTGGGGACACCAAGAGCCCGCCGATGAGCCAGCTTGTTGTCCTAGGCGAAACCCCACACAAGACACGGCACAAACCTAGAAGAATTGCTGAGTTTTAATACACCGGCCGTAAAAGCCAATATACCATCTTCCTGATTGGAATGCTTACTAATCAGGACGCTGTGATGGCAGCTGGTGGAGTAGAAAAGATAACCGTGAGCAAGAGTCCATACTGTACGAAACTCCTACGCCGTGTTCAAGGAAGCAAAACAGGTGCGAAGCGACGGCTAAGGTGGCAGTGGAAAGAAAACCCACGAAAGATCTCCAGGAATTGGAATAAAAGAAAAAAAAGAAGATATTGTACTATGCCCGTTCTGAAGCAGAGAAAATTGAAGAGAAGATGAGTTCCCTAGTGAAGGTTTAAATTAATAAATCCTTGAATATTGTTTGTTTTATCTTATTTTGTGTGACTAAAGTTCCTAACAACAATCTAGTATTAACAAAGTGACTTATTTTATTTTGTGTATGACTAGCCTACAGTTCCTATTCAGAAATTAGTACTGTCAAAAGAACTTAATTTTGTGCTGTGTATAACTGAAGTTCCTAGTAACAATCTTGTATTTGTCAAAGTGTCTTATTTAATTTCGTTTTGCATTATTTTATTTTTTATTATCTACTTTGATAAAATAAATCTAAATTAAAAAGTATTCGCGGCGTGTCGCATGCGGTATTTTACTGGTTTTAGCCTTTCCATGGTCTTCTTTTGCAGGGGAGATGCACATATCAAATTGGTTTAAAGTCCGTGCAAACACTCAATGCAAATGCGTCACACATGCATAAATTTCAAAAACTACAAGCAATGTCTCACAGCTCTCGACATTTTTCTATCTAACACCCGTCACCCACATGTGGCAACAAAATTCACCACATATGTGACAGAATTCTTCTCGTATGGGCAGGCATTTTTTCAGTCGCTTGTTAACCACTGTCTGTGTCGGATTTCCTTTTATTGTCATTGTTTCGTTACTTTTACTTCGCCGAAGTTCGATCCGAGGACTGGACACATCCCGTACAGCATGTACAGAAAAGAATACTGAAGGCGGTCTGGATATCGCAGTGGATGGAATTAGTATTAACCTTGGCAATTCATCAAGCTCTGATGAAGACAGTGATGGTGGTGATGATGATAGGGACAGTGAAGGGATAGAGGGTGTCATAGAAACCCTTGCCAAGTGACTGAGGATAATTTATTTATTGGTGTCAGTTCGCTTGCGTCAATCGATAATAGAGCACAGGCTATTGTTTCCGGTCATAGTGTTCAAAATACCGTCTTTCATTCAATAGCCTACAACTCGACAATATAAAACCACGGCAATAATATCCCCACAGAGGGGCTTGTTTGAGTGCTCTGTGCTAAGTATGTCTTTACCTTAACTTAACTTTTGTGTTACCACGAAAGCTAATATTAACCGTAGAGAGTCGCGATTCAGTGAGTGTGCATGGTGTTATCTGTCGACTACTGCAGTAAGCTGTGAACGACCGCCACGCGGACTCTTGTTTCATGTTAAAGGATAATCATTGCATGGTGGGTGTTTTTATATTCATTACTTGTAGAGTGTTTGCCCTCTTTGTCGTATTTATTGAATTGAACCGATGATAAAGGTATCATAGCTTCGGTGTGTAATTTATTTATTCATCTAAAAGTATCGTATTTCTCTGAATGTCCTTGGGGTTGACTCAGGATAGTTTTTTAAAATATATTACGTATAATTGTACAGAAATAATGTCGGAAGTGTAGCGCTGTGTATTATTCGAATCAGTTGACTTACAACAACACTAAAAACTTAGCAACACAGCTCAGCTGTTCCAAGCTCCCAACATATCCTTTGCGTTGTTTCCTTCGAATGATATGTACGATCTTCAGCTGTGTGCAGTGAGAAAGCTCTGCATGTGTTCATTCCTTATGTATTAATGATGCGAAATGTCAGCTAACGTTGTGCCACATACAACACTCGTAGTCTCTAAATGTTGCACATTTCCCCGTAAATTACAGCAGTTTATGTTTGAATTGCTTATAAGATCGTGACAAAGAAAGTGTTCCTCCAATTGGACGATTTTATTTAACTGCACGTCTTATAATCTTGGCGAAGTGTATTTTTTTTTCATGGAGCAACTTAACACCGTAGTAGGCACGCAGCTTTTTGTATTTAGTTTTCTGGCATCTTGTTTTAAATTATTGACTAACATATTTCTAAATGCAGACAATCCATACCTCCATTCGGATTCGGGTTCCGTATTTCATGCTAAATGAGGTTCGTTCGTTGGTTTGTGAAATTGAGGTCATAACCACCACCCCCTCCCCCCTTCCCTTTCAGTCATTACCGTATGGTACTTGACGTAGACTAGGGTGAAGATGTAAATGACCATTTTAAAAAAATGTCGCCAGTTGTTTGGTTTATTAACTTACGGTAATACTTTCCATAGGTACTGAAAACTAGGCACTGTTGGATTTTAAGGGGGAACCGCATGTGCTATCAAATATCGCTTTCTTGCAATGGGTACCTGGAATATGTACCGTATAGAATTATAAAATGATTATTCGTTAAATAAGTGTTAATAGATAGGCTATTATAATTATAATGATTAAATAAATATTAAAGAAGAAACGATGCGTTGTTAGTAAATATTAGGCCTACCGGTACGGCGAATAGCCTGTAACTCGTAACTTTCGTCACAATTTAGCATTTAAACGGGTCACGTTAATGCATAATATACTAATATAACAACCGGATAGCAAATTATAATAATATTCTCACATATAACATATTTAATTTGAACCAACTTAATTATTGTAGTCTAAGATATGTTAGAACTGCCGTTTCAAATGTGCAAATCGCACACTTGGTAGGCAAGCTGTTTGTTATGGTCGTCTCTGATGCGAAATGTTACTAATTACTCTTTTAGGAGACACTTGTCTTATTTCATAAGTTGAACGCATAAAAACAAAACCACAATCCGAAATAATAAAGAATAATAAAGAAGATAATCACGAACAAACGATTCACTGCCACTGAAAATCAAATGGAGATTCGCGGAGCGGAAGTTCGCTATGCATAAGCTTCGGTGCCGTTTTGTTATTGTTAGTGTTATGGTGCCATTTTAACTCGTGGAAGCTCTATACGATTACGGTACCATACGATTCAGTCACTTCCCGTAAACATTTATTATGTGACACTCCTATTCTCTACTCTCTCAACCGTCCTCAGTAAAACAGTCATTTATATCAGCTCTCCTCAGGTAAACGGTATTTCATTTGTGTTCGTACCATCTCATCCCATCTGCGAGAGAGTTCACTCGCGCGCGCGCGCGCTTTGCTCACGCTACGGATTAGGCCTAAATCTCGCCATCACCCGTGGGCTGTGGAAGTATCTCCAAAAATGCAGTTACACTTACGCCAGAAAATCTTGATTCGCGCTTTAAGATTCATTTTTCAGCCATTCGGTATGCCAACTCTGGTCTTAGAGAGTTCTAAAATATACGGGAATTTGGTGGATTTTCGTACGGGAATTATACGGGAATTTGAAAAAAGGTCATCGCTCGACACCCTGCTTTAGTACAACATATTTTTTATAGATGTGTCTCCATGTAATTTCTGAAATTGTTTGAAATTCTTGTGTGATTGTAGGTTTTCGAGAAGTTTGCAGCGAATGAATAGTCGTTCTAAAAAGGGAAGCATCACCGAGTCGCATGGAGTTGGTGGTCAGAAATTGGTTAATCGGAAGATGTCTGACCCCGATATCCATCATTCTCTTATTGAGGTGGGCTCTCCCACAGGTAGTTCGGCACCTCGATCAGCAGCTATTTCGATTCCACACCATCGGTCTACTGAAATTTCACCCCAGCCATCTTCTTCAATTGGAGCTGTGAATCATGAATGTAAGTACTGATATCTACAGTACCTGGCCACATTAATATAATCACTTGAAGGTTTTGGAAATTTTGCTTCTATTTATGCTATTTCTCAATGAATACTGATGGGCATCAACCAAAGTATCTACATACAGATAACCAGATATACCGTGAGTACTGTTAACAGTTTAAAAAACTTTTAGTTAGGAAAACAGCACACAATTCAGTTGTATGCTGGTTACTGTCAACTACTATTATTTTGTATGTCCTCCTTTTGCTTTGATTACAGCCTCAATTCTCTGCGGCATACTTCCAATGCACGACTGGACAACTTCTTCGATCCTGGGATGGTGATACCACACTTGGATAAATTTCTCAATTAATCTGATATTGGTTGTTATGAGTTCTTTGGCAATCTCCCTTTTCACAAGTTCCCATACATTCTCAAGGGGGTTTAATTCAGGAGAGTTACCGGTCCATGGCAGAAGTTCGTTGTTTTTCTGTAGTAGGAAGGCTTTTACTCTTTTTGCTGTATGGCAAGGTGCCCCCATCTTGCATAAAAATGTAGTCTTCACCATTTGGGAACCATTCTCTCAAAGGTGGAATGAGCCTTTTCTCTAGCACTCTGATATTCTGGTCTTGTTTCATCGTTCCTTCAACAATGTAAAGGCGACCACAACCCTTCCCTGATATCACTGAGCACACCATAATAGATATCGGATGCTTTACAGTTCTAATAATGCATGAGGAGTCCTTCTCGTCTGCCTTTCGTCGTATGCATTTTGCTTTGTCCATCAGACATTGAAAAGTTCATTCATCAGAAAAGCACACAAGAGAAAGAAAGTGTCTGATGTTGTAAAGGCACATCTTTTCCAGTCTTCCACCGTGAATGATTTGTGCTGTCTTGGTCACAGGAGTCGCTTCTTCATGAAGGCAGCAGTGAGTGAAGGCTTTTTAGATTGACGATGTCACTCGTAGCCCTGTTCATACAATCTTCTACACACAGTTCTTTCAGATACCATCATTCCACTGGCATTTAGTTCACTAGTTACGTGATTATTAGACTTTTCCCGATTCTCCTTGCAGACTTCCACTATTTTTCTGACTTCACGTGGCGATGTCTTCCTATGTGCACCGTAGATTCCTACATGACGACACACTTAACCTTTCCTACTTAATATTTTTTTCTTTACTAGACTCACAGACGCTTGAGATATACCCACTTTTCGGGCTATTTCACGCTGTGAACAATCACTACGCTCAAGTAACGTTGAAATGGTAGCCTTTGTCCTGGGTGTAAGATCATTTCTGTTCCCCGTCACGATTATAAAGTAATCAGTATAGTTCTATGTCAGAAATAACTGAGAAGGTATTACCGTAATTGAATGGTCTGCAACGATAAACGAACACAAATTCACTGTTCTCCAAAATATCACCCGTAGCAAGAATATCCACAACAGTCACAGCCTAGTCGAAACTGCTACCCGCCTTTTTTAACAATCACCAGGAACAAATGAGTCACTACAAATGCATAACACTGTTGCCAACACACATAGAAGACAGTATATAAACTTCTCTCAATACATTCGTGACCAAAGCACCTACAACTTCATTACCTTTCGAATAAAAGAAATCGAGGAGTGATTATAATAATGTGGCCAGGTACTGTAATTCAGAAGGCTTTATGTAGAAACCTTTATAAATCAAAAGGCTGCGCAAGTATCTTGTCATTTACAGGGTGAGAGAAGATATGATCTTGGCTGTTGTTTGTGAAGGCTCTCCCTCATTCCTTTTTAACTGCACCCTCGAAAAGGTCACTTGTGAATGGAGAAGCAGAGTATCCAATAATTAAAATGGGCACTGTATCCGTAATGGTAAACATCAACTGCCTCGCTTTTCCTAAGGGCAACTGATGTAAACGTTGCTCAACTCCAGCTGAAGTTGTAGTTCTTCAAATATCCTTCGATAATACTTAGATGATATCTGGCTGTCATAATAGGACTACATTCCATGATACCAACTATGGATAAACTAAATTTTGTTGTCATCTTGGAGTAATAAAGTACTGTACCTGAGAAAGAAGCCTTGAATATCAGGCCACCTCTGCCAGTGAACTGTTATGATACTCTTCTACTGTACTTACAAGGGAGCGGATTGCGGTGTAAAATTCTAATCTGGTTGAAATTTAGTACATAATATTCCTACAAAGTTGAACAATGACGTAGTGAAAACCGCACGGGCCACTTTCAATTTTGAACGCCAATCTTGAACGTCAAAAATCTACCGGGCGACGGTATGAGGGAGAAGGTGGGAACAATCTTAGCAGCACGCGATGGCTCGCCGCCACTTTGCAGCGACCTGCCACGCTGCGTTGTATTCCCCACCTTCCATCTTCCACCTTCACCTCATCCCGTCAATCTCTTATCAGTTCGGTAGGACTATGCAAAACAAAAGTGATGTTTCGGATGAATAGGTCCCTAATCGTTCTGTCAAGGGTAACAATTTGATTTTGTCTGTTTTTAATTTTACTGGCACAGACGATAATTAATGTTAAAAACGTAACTTTACAGTCAAAATATTCACAAATGTCAGAAAGTGACATCGACGATGTTCAATTTGAACACTTTCCAAATTTCAATCCTTGGAATGTGGTAGTTTGTCTACAAAGCCGCTTTGCTGAAAGTGATCGCTATGAATGCTGGTGGCGGCGAGCCATCGCGTGCTGCTAGGATTCAAGGTCAGCTTTAATTCTTCCCACCTCCTCCATCATGCCGTCGCCCGTTAGATTTTTTACGTTGAATATTGGCGTTCAAAATTGAAAGTGGCCCGTGCAGTTTTCACTACGTAATTGTACAACTTTGTAGGAACATTGTGTACTAAATTTCAACCAGATTACAATTTTACACCACAATCCGTTCGCCTTGTAAGTAAATGCAGCTCACATCACAGCCTGAGATCAATTCAGGGCTATATCCTAAATTTGAGGAACAACTTGCCAAGAAATTTAATCTGGTCTGAGGGTTGGAACGGGGTTTACTCACTCTCGTGAGGCAAAACTGAAAAGAGGTGGATGATGTCATGCAGGGCTGTACATCTAACCTCACCAGCTATCTACAGTACTGGATTAAAACCAGTACCACTGTGAGTATCCATGCAAATAGATTACTGAAGGTCATCTAAAATATGAAAACTCATTAATCCTCTGAATAATACGTATGATTGATCATCATAACATTGTGGACAAATGATCTGTGTGCAAACATAACAGAAATTAGCTATCTTTATAAAGAATAAAAGAATACATTTTTATTATTGTTAAAATATATTTAAAATATACAGAGTCTGCCAGAAAAATGTATACACTCTTAACTGAACAAAAACTATTTGTGTGTTTCTTTTACATTTAAATTTTGATTACACACGTAGTACTGTCTTAAACATATGGTTACATGAAATGTTCCAAATATTCTCCGTTGGCTGCCAGACACATAGCAGAATGACGAGCGGTCGCTGTAACTTCGTCCGTCAATGTTTGACATGCTGCACATGCTGTTGTAATCTCCTGGCAAAGGGCCTCCAGCATGCGCAGCTTATGTCGATAGACCTTGATTTTTCACAGTTCCTCACAAGTAAAAGTCCATAGGGGTAAGATCTGGCGACCGTGTGGGGGACTCAATGCGCCCTCTTCGTCCAATCCAATGTCCCGGCAGATTGTCATTCAGGAAAGCTCTCACTGCTACATGGTAGTGTGGTGGCAACCCATCCTGTTGGTAGAAGACTTCATCATCGGCTCCATAAAGCGCACGTACAGCTGGTAAAATTAGTGAGCGTAACATTCCCGAGTACACTGCTCCAGTGACAGTACCATCAAAGAAAAAGGGTCCTAGTAAGCCCCTCGACGACAGTCCACACCAGACATTAACCCCTGGTAGATTGACTGCCTTGTCCACATGAACATGCGGATTTTCCGGAGCCCAGTAAACACAGTTATGTCGATTTACTGTTCCATTAAGTTTAAACTTGGCTTCATCAGACCACACTAACTTCGTCAGTAATTGTTTATCTTGGGTTTCCGTTTGCTGATACCATTCGCAAAATTGCACTCTAAAATCGGGATCGTCTCCATTAAGCGCATGCAGTAATCGTGGGATGTAAACTTTCCACTTAGCTGTTTTCAAAATTCGTCGTACACTTGTACTGCTAATCCCCACTTCCCGCGCACATTGCGTAGCAGACTTCTGTGGAGAATTAGCAAACCTTTCCAACACGTGTGCTGACAAAGCAGGACTAGTAGCTGTATGCGTTCTACCCGATCTTCCTTTGTGAATATCACAAATCGTTCCATGCGTCTCAAACTTCCCATTTGCGTTTAATTGTTAGGTGTGTTGGGGGTTCTGTTTCAAACTCCTTCCTCTACTGACGTTGCACTTCAACGGCATTATCAAACCTGATAAACCACTCCAGAATGTACTTTCGCTGCTTGAACGTCAAGCGTGATCGAGCCATTTCGTTTTCCCACTATCGCGATGCAAGTACCGACATCTGTTGAGCGAAACACCATACTACAACATTTAAGAACAATGTCCATATCCCGATATCGTCTGACAAAGAGTGTATACATTGTTCTGGCGGACTCTGTATATAAGGCCCTTTAAGGAGTACATAGAACCATAAGTTAGCATTGATCTTCTTGTCTTCCCAAACCTTCCTCATCCTTTCGCTGTCTGTCTTCTTTCTTATGTAACCCGCGGCGTAGCCGTGCTCATTAAACAGCAGTGTGGCCATCTCCAGCAAGTGCGGAGATCGCAGGTTCAAAACCCGACGCTGACAGTGGCTATCCTGAGTTCTTCCACACTCTCTCAAGGCAAATGCTGGGATAGTACCTTACTTAAAGTCTCGGGGCACCTACCTCATCCCTGTCACACACTACTACAGTCATCACAGAGATGCAGGTTATCACTCAAAATACACACATCCAACTACACGGGGCTGATGAGCAAGATGTCCCAAGTCCATGAAATGAATTAACAACTAAACATTCTTGTGTCCGTGCATCTATGAGTTTATTCTCTGTCATTATGCACTTCGTGTTGTTACTCAGTCAACATTGATTTCCACGAGGTCCTCTTGGGTGTCAGCTAGCCAGTGTACTTTGGTTTGTAGTGTTCTGTTCTAGAGTTATCCATTCGTGCTATAAGTCTAGAATTTTATTCATCCTTTCTGTGCAAGTATGGTGAATCGTTCAGTCAGTGAATACAGTTCTTCTTTGCTTTGCCTCATCCAGATACCATCTTGAAACTTTGGTCCAAATATTTTCCTCGGTATCTGCTGTTCTATCTTCTCAATACCTTTGATGTTGATGGTTTACGATAACATCTCAATCGCATAGACAGTGTGTCTCTGTTTATGATGGAGCTTGGCTTTAGTGGAAAGTGAATCCTTATTGTGGATATTCTAAGTGATTGTGTAGGCTCTGCATAACCTTTCGGCACATATCAGCCATTCTTTCATTGCAAGTGTTCCCAATATTTTCACCTAAGTACTTGAAGTGCTTAACTTGTGTGAAATCGCCATATTTGGTTGCAACTAATGCCAGGTTTGGGCTCTTGGAATCCATATACTGTACTGTCATTTATCGTAAGTGATCTGGAGTTAAGGAATACTGTATTACTATTCATGATTGATCCATATTGACAGTTTAGTTAAAGATTATAATCAATTAACACATGTTCCAACTTGTCGATAAGTGAATATTTACTTCAAGGACCTAAACAAGTGCTGCTGATAGGCACAAAGAAAATTTTTTCCCAATGTTTTAATATGTCTCTAGTTTTTAGACCATATTTTAACCCTGTTTGATGTACGCATGTTGTTCGAGTGCTTAATTCTCACATTGTCATCCATTTGCATTGACATGTCATTTCATGCTTTTCTAACTATTTATTGGTTTCAATGTGTATTAATTTGCTTGGTTGTGCAGAGACATAGGCTGATGAAGGGGCAGAAATCTTTGTTGATTTCCAATGCTTCGAAACATGTACTGTATAATGTGCAAATATACACAAACCAACAAAGTATTGTCTAGACGGAAAGTGTGTGAATTGAGATCTGGAGGCCGGTTCTGTTGGTTATCTCATGAAGCTTCCCGATGGCATGTCTGGCTTCTTCAGGAGTCCGGGTAATTAATGCTAGGTCGATCTTTTGTTCCCACACTTATTCTATGTATTTCTTTCTCCCATGTTTTGATCTTATCTAGTACCAGGTTGACCAGTTGTGGGGACAACCTATCACCCTGCCTTACACTTGTTCTAATGTCAAATGGTTCAGATACTTCACCCATAAATTTAACTTAAGAGTATGCTCAGATGACCTCGCTAAAACCAACAACTAACTAATTTACTTACTTTACAGGTAGTTTCTGATGAGGCCTGTTGGACTAACGTAGTTGTTTTGTTGTCAACACCATATCCGCGTGGTATATTAAACAGGGTGGTGCAATCGATTTATGCTTTTTTAACATCTACGAAGGTGAAGACTGTGCGATTTGACTGCCGATGTTAGAGTACCATTTTGTGGTTCCAATCCTGTTCTGTGCATGATCGACACGGTTGAAAGCCCAGCTGATATTTATGGATCATGTGTTCTGTTTGTTGCTCCAATCTAGTGAGGAGGTCACGTGAGAGCACTTTGTTGGCGATTGGCCTTGGTAATTATTTGATCTGTTTTGTCACCCTGATGGGTGTATCAAAGGAGTTTTCCAATCGACTGGTATGATGCCACATACCCATATATTTGCAATGATGGTTTGCAGTCTGTCAGTCAAGAGTTTACATTGTTAATAATAATAATAATAATCATCATCTTGCAGCGGCCTTCTCAGTATGTACTAGCCACGCGTCTTGGTGAGGTGTACCATAACCAACTGAAGAGCCCATTGGTACACTGGAGCGAAACGCTGGCAACTGTTTTGAGCTAGCCGGACCATTTTATCAAATTTCTTTGTGAATTTGTTAAAGTACATAACTCAATCAGACAATTTTACATCCAGTTTCCTTTGGGAACAGATATTTCCAATAGTATTGACTGGGCGGTAACAATTGTTTGTACTGTATATACGTAGAACTTGTACATTCCAACATCCAATATTCATTGTCCTTTTCCATAGCCTTTGTCGTAGACTATAAATCCGTCCGGTTATCATATCTTTAGGTTTTTTGCGTATGACAGGGAGCTGGCCCATCGCAACAACCCCCAACCTGGAGGACCAGGTTATTTTTGTTCAAGGTTTTCTTCCTCTAGCCTTTGACAATCCAACGCCTAACTACAAGGGAGTTGCTTATCCGTTACCCTGGTAGGGGCCCTTACAGGGTAGCTTCTGTATATTGTACATAGTTTAGAGGGACAGCAATATCTATAATTCGTGCTGTTTTTTTTTCTTTCATCATATCCATATCTGAGTAGTTATCGTGCATATGTCTAAATGAATGGTAAATTACAGAAATTTCTGTAAAACTTCTCTTCCTTGCTGAACTCCTTATACAGGGCTCTGTGTGCAGCACATTTGTTATACCACTTCAGTCTGTTTTGCCATTGATAATTTCTACTTTTCTAGTTTTTGTGGTGTTTTTCTTTGAAGTCTTCTTGGGAAGTATGGGTTTTATACCTAGAGCTCCGTCTATGGCAACTACAGAGCAATAAACGTTCGAGGAAGATCGTCAGTTACTTCACATTTGTCATGTAGTCGAGAAGAAACAATTCAATGTTAATGGTATTTTGTCTCTATTAATTACTGTGGATTTTAGAGATGCTGGGATGCTAGAATTTTGCCCCGAAGGGGATCTTGAACGCGCTAGTAAATCTACTGATACGGCTGCCTTGCATTTGCACACCCTCAAATGCTAACTGACTGCACCGGGATTCGAGTCTGCAACCTTGAGCACAGCAGGCGAGAATGTTACAAGTATTGTTGCCTTTCAGGGTGGGAATTGCATTCCCGGATTCTTGGCTTGGCCCTCTGAATTGGGCTAATGCTTCTCCCATTAAATTACTGTTGAACAAAATATTATTTTCACTCGATTTTGAAGGTTGTTTGTGAAGTAACCAATAGACCTAATAAAATCCAATAACATCATCATTTTCATCGTTCTATTTTACGTTAGTTCATGTACGTTTGGAAGTTTTAATTTATATTTTAATATTTTTTATCGCAGTTGGAAGACCAAAAAGGCCCGTTTTTAAGCATGTTTCAACCATGCGTCACATTTAAGAATTAACTCACAAACCCGTCATGAGATTGAATCCAAATTTTAACACAATATACATTGGAATGTTGTATAACTGGTTTATTAATTTCAACATTTTGTGTGCCCAAGAAAGAAAGTTATCATTTTTGTAAGGTAACTTTTTCTCGGCTCAGGGTCATTGGGTAATGTAGTTCTTGGTCGCGTTGCAATCCTTACACATCAAAATATGAAATACGTAAATTAATTCATTTATTTTACACCGGTTTGTATTTGTACGGGGAAATAAGACATGGTCCACCAGCTAGCCGCTCCGGGGAATGCTGTACAGCATTGCCAAGATGGAGCCCAACACGCGTCATGGAGCGCCTTGCTCGGAAGTGATGGGCTCCATCTCAGCAACGCTGTACAGCATTCCCCGGAGCGGCTAGCTGGTGAACCATGTCTTATTTCCCCGTACAAATACCAACCGATATAAAATAAGTGAATTAATTTATGTATTTCACAGTCATACAGCATACCTTTTTGATGTATAAGGATTACAACGCGACCAAGAACTACTTTTTCCAACGACACCAAGCCGAGAAAAAGTTACCTTACAAAAATAACAACTTTGTTTCTTGGACACACAAAATTTTGAAATTAATAAACCAGTTATACAACATTCCAATGTATATTGTGTTAAAATTTGGATTCGATCTGATGACGGGTTTGTGAGATAATAATTCTTAAATGTGATGCATGGTTGAAACACGCTTAAAAACGGGCACTTTTTGTGTTCCAACTGCGATAAATAATATTAAAATATAAATTGAAAATTCCAAACTTACGTGAAGTAACGTGAAATAGAACGACGAAAATGATGTTGTTACTGGATATTATGTAGATCTATTGGTTACTTCACAAACAACCTTCAAACTCGAGTGCACATAATATTTTGGTCGGCAGTAGTTAACAGTTGAATATTTGTGCAGGGTTTTGGTATTCTTCTACAGTTGTCAGAGCCTACCCAATGCCTAAAATTTAAATAAACACCAAATTGAGGAGGTGGTCTACAGACTATTCATAATTTTCATTGTGGCTATATTTTAATCCCGGTCATTCCATGTGAGATCTGTGCTGGACAAAACGGAGGCAGACAGGTTTTTCTCCGGGTACTCCGGTTTTCCCTGTCAAAATTTCATTCCAGCAACACTCTCCACTATCATTTCATTTCATCTGTCGTTCATTTAATCATTGCCCCAGAGGAGTGCGTCAGGCCTCGGCAGCCGGCACAATTCATATCCTCGCCACTAGATTGGGGCTTCATTCATTCCATTCCTGACCCGGTCGGAGACTGGAAACAGGCTGTGGATTTTCATTTCATGTCGACTACATAAATGAGTTTCAGTGAATTACTGAGTGAGATTCAGGAGAATTTCATCACAGTTCTTCCATGTCCTTGCTTAACCTTTAAAAATCCAGTTAACCTTGACCAGAAATATTTTGCTGGATGAATGTTGGAAATTTAATTGATTAAAAGGATGTTAATATTAGTTATATTGATATAATTTATTGCATGTTTCAGCTCTGAAGCAGAAAATATATGCTACCCACAACGAGCCTTTGGAATCTGAAACATCGCCTCCAATCAGACCAGTGGTTGGCAGTGCAGGATCTCCAAATAATCCATCTCAGCCCCAAACCAGTGTATTACGACCAGGACGAGCTCTCATCAACCCTTTTGATCCCTCGCACGTTACAATCAAGTTGACTTCAAACAGGCGACGATGGACCCATATTTTCCCGAAAGGTATGTTTGCTCATTATCAGTGATATATTAACATATTCTTCTCCCCCTGGCAATTAATCTACTACACATATACATACATGCTGTCATTTGTTTTGCATACAGAGATGCTAGAATATTTAGGGGGGAGGGACCGAATCAGGTATTAGTAATATTTGTAGTAATTATTAAAATATGTCGATGATATTAAATGGGTATAGATGTTTATAATTACTAGTAAATAAAGAAATAATAATAAATTTAAAATTTGACTCAACAATCATGGAAAATTTTGTTGTGTCTTCCGTTATACCTCAGGAATTTTAGCCAAAGATCAGCCTTGACCTAAAATAAAATACGGTAAAGGTGAAAATCACTCGTTGGTACTACTTGATGCCATGAACAACATAGCAAAAATCCCATGATTTCCTTTGTCTGTATTATGTTGCTATTTTTCTCTCAAACAAATACCTGTTTAAGGCCTGGTTTCATTGTCAGAGCGTAAGCTTATGCTGGGCTGAAGCTCAACTTCATGGGGAAGTCTTGTTTTCATTTTCATTTTTTTTCCACAGTTAAATGACAGTTGAACTGAGCTCTTCATTTCAGGTTCCTTATAGTACTTCAAAGACCTATATACCATTATTTCATTGGTAATACACGGTATTGTGCACTGAAACTGAATATTGTCCATTAATATGCCACTTAAATATTTCTGTACCACAATATTCATAAGTTAAAATAGGCCTAGTAGGCAACCACCGTCACTATCCTTTAAGAATGGGATGGTTACATATGCAGAATACAATAACCTATAATACAGTGAACGTAACATTTGGTATGAGGATCCATCACTGCAAGGCACCAGTCATTTATAGAACTTATCACCGTACTTCTCATAAAAGGAGTGGGAAACCCCCCTCAAAATGCACGCTAAAATAGGCAAAATATCAAAGTTGTCACAGAAGGACGAGACAAAGTACATTTTGAGCCCCTTGATGTGTACCCATATTCACTGTCATAACCTAGATGGAATACGAAGTACATCCAGAAAGTAAGTTCCGTTTGGTAATAACATTAAATTGTGTACAGATACAGAAAAATTAGTTATTGCACAAAATTCTACAACCCTTAAACTACTTTTCCACATAACTGCCGAAATGTTGCAGGCATTTGTCGTAGCGTGGCACGAGTTTTTTATACCTTCTTCATAGACATGTGCCGCCTGTGTCTTCAACTAGTTGTACGTTCCGCTGCAGCGCAGTTCCGCATATGCGCGGTAGACGCTCTGTATCAAGGAGAAGAAACTTGCGCCATTTGGAGAGCGCTGTCAGCCACGTATGCGTTGTTGTGCATGTTTACTCGTACAATGTCGGTGTTGATTGAAAATCCCGCCGCTTGCGAAATCAGATCTGTGATTCGTTTTCTGAATGCTAGGAAAGTGAAACCAATTGAAATTTATCGGCAAATTTGCGAAGTGTATGGACAAAATGCGATGAGTGATTCAATGGTGAGAAATGGGTCCGACAGTTCAATGAAGGACGTAGTGAAGTGCACGATGAAGAACGAAGTGGGCGTCCATCTTTGGTTACAGAAGAACTGGTTCACGCGATTGATGACAAGATCCGGGAAAACGCAGGTTTACAATTAGTGCTCTCGCTACGGAATTTCCCCAAATCTCACGATCACTAATTCATGAAATTGTTACCGAAAAACTGAACTTTCATAAACTTTGCCGACGTTGGGTACCAAAGATTCTTACGGAGCAACACAAAACAAAACGGATGGGTAGTGCTCTTCAGTTTTTGACCCGTTACAATGAAGGCGGCGAAGAATTTCTGACACAGATAGTCACAGGAGATGAAACTTGGGTTTCTTACGACACCCCTGAAAGTAGGCGGCAATCAATGGAATGGAGGCACACTTCATCCCCAGCAAAGGTTAAGCCGAAACAAATCTTGACACCTCGGAAAATGATGTGCACAGTGTTCTGGGACTGGAAAGGCATCTTACTCATTGATTTCTTACCGCTTGGTCAAACAATCAACGCAGATGCTTACTGCGAGACACTTAGGAAATTGCGCCGCGCAATACAGAATAAGCGCCGAGGGTTGCTGTCAAAAGGTGTTGTTTTTCTTCACGACAACGCACGACCACACACTGCAAATGTGACGAAAAACCTCCTACAGGGATTTGGCTGGGACGTGTTTGACCACCCTCCGTACAGCCCTGACCTCGCTCCTAGCAACTTTCATCTGTTCACACATGTCAAGTCTTTCCTTGGCGGTCAACACTTCAACAATGACGACGAGCTGAAAGATCTTTCCAACTGGTTGAAGACACAGGCGGCAAACTTCTATGAAGAAGGTATCCAAAAACTTGTGCCACGCTATGACAAATGCCTGAAAAAGTTCGGCAGTTATGTGGAAAAGTAGTTTAAGAGGTGTAGAATGTTGTGCAATAAATATTTTTTCTGTATCTGTACATAATTTAATTTTATTACCAAACGGAACTTACTTTCTGGACGTGCCTCGTATATTGCAAATCCACAACGACCCCAGCCAATTCACCGCACACCACTGACAACTAAAAGCACCAGGGAGGCCTAATTCCGTCTCCCGCGCTTCTCATCACGTGACATCTTGCTTGCTGGTGACGTCACACGGAGGGAACATGCTGTCACCATAAGCTAGTTGCTGAAAATCGCGCGTCTAGCCAGAATACCGTTGCACACTTGATTTGTTTTATCGTGTGTTGTGGTTAACCATGAGTAAAAGCTTCGCACAGTGCACTAATTGGGGGTCCAAAACCGTCTGTATTGGTGTTGTGTATCACAGGTTTCCAAGAAGAGAGGAGCTCAGACTAGTGTAGGTGCTACGCTGTAAGCGAAGTGACAAATTCAACCCCGATAACTCTCGAGTGTGTTCTATACATTTCCGTCCAGAAGATTATGAATGAGATTTGAGAAATGAACTTTTGGGATTACCACAGAGAAAAATATTGCGTGCGGACGCTGTTCCGTCTATTACAGTTCCCGACTCAAGCAACAGCCTAAACACCTTCGCGGACCAAATGGCAGAACAGGTATTTGTTTAATTATTGAGTGTATGAGTCATTTTAGTGGTTCAATAAATACCGTATTTACTCGAATACGACCCGCCCCCGAATAAGACCCGCACCCTGATTTTGAAGAACAAATTTTAAAAAAAGAATTTTTACTCAAAATTATTTACTATCTTAACTAAATAAACAGAATAGCATTTATCCAAAATAGTTTCCAACAGTTTTGAAGTCGTCCTAAAATAACACACATCAAACGATTAAAAATACAAATAAAAGTACACAAACACTTCATTCATCGTCATCAGAAGTACCAACTTCGGAACTTTTATCACCATCACTTTCCCACTAAATGTCGTCATCTCAGCCATCCATAGCATTCGAAATACTACATTTCTTGAAGCTCTTCCGTATGAGATCTCCAGAGATACGATTCCATGCCGTCAAAATCCACGAACACAGCAGCTGAACTTTCGGGCGCTGAATACGACCAGTTGGAGTCGGTGCGTGCTTATCGGCCGCCATCCGCTCCGTACACAGCTGTTTCAAGGCTGCTTTGAACGGGCGGTTCACGCAGCATAGACGTCATCCCGCCCAATCATGAATACATGACTCGTCAATATCATATTTCCTACCGGGCACGATTTCCAATAACTTCAGCTTCCCTCGCAACTTTCAATTTCTCACTCACAGTAAATGACCGCAAACGTTTCGTAGCATTCATGTTTACACTCGGAGAACGTGCGTGTGACTATGACGCCGCGTGCTTACGGTAAAACAAAGTTATAGCCGGAAGAAGGCTAGCACCATCTAGCAGATACTCGCAACACCCGATATCGCGCGCGGCGGGCAATTTAGATCTTTCAAATTTGGATGGCTCAAATAAGACCCGCACCCCAATTTTTCACGTCCGAATTTGTTTAAAAATGTGCGGGTGGTATTCGAGTATATACGGTAGGTTTATCAGTATTTGAAGTAATCTACTATCTCAAAGGTAGCTACAGTACTTATTTGTCAGCTTAGAGTTGATGCAGCATAAAGAGGTACGTTTTTCGACAATTCAATGTAATTACGGTAGTCGTAGTATTTGATATTTAACAATTTAGATTTTATTCTCGTATGTGCTGTAAAAATCATGAAATACAACTCTTATTTACACTCTACGGGTCACCAATGGCAGAGAAAAGCGTCATGAAGCTAGGAGCATGAGGAAATGGGCACTATCGACTTTCGAGACTTTGTCACCTAAAAAATGGAAACTTGATCAGGGAACTAACAATGAATCGCTGCAAAATGATGAAATTACCCAACTCCGAAAACAGATCGAGGTTTTGGAAAATATAAATTTGGATTTAAAACTAAGGTAAGCTGCCCTAAGAAAGCTCAATACCCCAAGATATGTTGTATCAATGAAAAGACAATCATCTTCGGCGAAAGTACGTATGGGTGCTCTTAGAACGGAGATGGTAAAAGTACTCTCCACTTGTTTTACTGCAGGGCAGATTCGATGTTTATTGGGAGGTAAAAAGAGGGTGAAATGGTTTTCAGAGGACATACCAAATGCCCTTGCACTAAGATCACTTTCGAAGAAGGCATATGAATATTTGAGAAAACGCAACATTCCACTACCATGCTGTTCAACTCTACAGAAATGGATTCGTCAATTTAAGTGCAGACCTGGAATTCTGAGAGAGGTACTTTGTCTGTTGAAAGCCAGAGCAGCAAATTTCAAGGACTCGGAAAAAAATTGCAGTTTTGTCGTTTGATGAAATGAATATTGACGGCCGAGTATCCTATGAACTATGATTCATCAGACGATCGCATATTAGGACCCCAAAGTAACGTCCAGGTAGCTATGGTCAGGCTGTTTGCTAAAGGGAAGCAGCCCATTTTTTATGACTTGGTGTGACAATGACTTCAGAAATGTTACAAGTCTGCACGGAACTATCATGTAAATATTACTAAAAGTTTTTTCAGCAATCCAGTGGACAGTAACAGAAATGTGTGGGTTTTCTGTGATGTACCCCATCTGTTGAAATTTTTAAGAAATCACTTTCTAGATGAAGGTTTCGTGTTAGACGATGGCTAAGAACTTCAGAAGAAGATGATAGAAGACCTATTAGAGATTCAAAAGAGGGACCTATCAATAACACATCATATAAATGAGGCTCATCTGAGTGTAACTGGTAGATCGCATCAGAATGTAAGAATGGCAGCTCAGTTATCTTCCAGATGCACAGCTGTAGCAGTTTGATATGCGCTCAATAAGGAGGGCGAGAGCTGCATCAATGAGCTTGTATATGATATCTATGATGTATTGAACTCAAGAGCACCTGTAGACAAAAATACCCCCTCAGGAATGGTTTTAGCTTAAAATTGAAGAGCCAAGAAAACACTTTATGGCTTTTTTTGAAATTTATTTCAGAAGTGAGAGTAGGCAAGCGGAAAAGTTTACTTCCGTTTCAGAAGGGGTTTATGATATCTATGAACTCCCTTTTTGGACTTTTTGGAGACTTGAAGAAAGATAACATGTCTTATATTTTGACAGCCAGGTTGAACCAAGACTGTTTAGAGAATGTATTTTCTCGTGTGCTTGACTCCCAGCCTTTTATAACAACCCCACCCCTTTTGCATTTTGTAATAGAATTCGACTCCTACTGCTGGCAGGTAGCAATGAAATCCCACTCTCCAGTGGTGTCTGAGTGCAAGCAGACTGTGATCCATCCACGAGTGATGAAAGTGCTGAGAATGAGGAAGATCTTATGAACTGTGCATAGGTGTTGTTGAGGGATCTATGACAAGTGAAATAATTGATGATCCTGAAGAAACGTCAGCATTATTAGGGACAGAAGACTTGGGTCATGACACAGAAAGTCAAGAAGTCAATCACGATGCAATTAAATATATTGCAGGCTACCTGGCAAACAAATGCCGTTCGGGAAAAGTATACCTTTTCACAGGAAGTGACTCAAGGCGATCGCAATCATTTTGAATTGAGTACTAACTTGGCGAACCGAAGAATGGACCCTAAAAGTGATGCAATTTAAGGCGGTGTTCAGCAATTTTTATGGACGTCACATCTCGAAATGTGATAGAGTAATAAAAACTTTGACTTCAGTGATTAAAACTAAATTCCCCGAGCTCGACAAGAAAATCACCTCCTTGTACGTCAGGACACGGACTTTCATCCGAATATGTCACCTCAACAAGAGACAGGCCATGGAAGAAAGTGGGTAGTTTCGGCCTCCTTAACAAGTCATCGAAATGTGAGTTGTAGACACACTGTTCTAGTGTATTATGTACGCAGTAGATAATTCTATCAATATACCTCGTTGTTTCTCCCCTTAATACTCTACCTTACTGTATTTATCATTTATTACATGTACAGTTGCGATTATCGTTGGACCAATAATTTATTGAGATATTGTGAATTATTGAGTGTATCATCCTTGAGGGTACCCTCCCGACCGCGTCATGCGCTGTGAGCCAATGAGAGCGCAGCGGGCAGGAATGGCCTACCTAATATACTCTAACTACGTTGTCAAAGCACATGCTATCAGGCTGTCGACCCGTAACAAAAGTATCAAAAAGGTAGTTAATTTCACAAACGGGTAACAAAAGTAATGAAAAGTAGCTAATTTTTAGTTAGAGGCCACGTACATTTGCTGAAGGCGGATCTATAATGGATTCTAATATTCTTGTGTTCAGAAGTAAGGGAAAAAAATAGGTAAGAACCTAAGACTTCGGTCCCTAGTGTTAAGTTCACGCCTGGGATTCTCCAAAGCGCCCCACACAGATGATAATACTAGAGATGACTTGATTAAATAGAAAACCATTTTGATAGCCACCAACGCCCATCGTAAAAATTATAACCGTGTGGAAGAGGGGTTAAGAGCATTACATAATAACCGTTATATCCAAGTTATTTCCAACACTTGGGCGTGAGGCTTCGGCCTCTGGTATTGTATTTAAAACGTCTCGTTGACATTTCTTACTGGATTAAACTGGTTAAACGCCTGCAGCTATTAAAAGCCTCCCATCAGGTCGGGCATACTGACCACGAAGCTGAGCTCTTAGGAATAGAAGAGGAGCTTCGTCATCGCTTAAGCCCTCACCCATCAAATTGGGTATTGCTTGCGAACTGCACAGCCCTGCTAGGTGTAGTTATGAAAGATGCAAAGTTATCTCACGTGGAGTCGATGATCTGCGGCAAGCCGATCTCATCGAAATGATCCCGTGACAAAACTAAATGTCATCATCGTTTACTCTAAAATGGCCTTCGCATAACTGGTACGTAATAAAACCGGTGCTCTAGTGACTGAGCACGAAACGCCGATCCAAGTTTATACAAACGGACCAGGGCAAAGGGTTTTTCTCTGTATATTTGCAGTCTTTGGACATTAAGCATTATTCTACGTATAGCAAACTAAAAGCCAGCGTGGTGAAATACTTTAATCGGACTTTAAAAAATGAACATGTGGTGAGAATTCATGACTCTAGAGTCATATGACTGGCTTGATTTGGTACAGAGTAGGCATGAAGCCCCGGCTCGTGGAAGGAAATATTCCGTGACTGAATAGAATCTCTAACCCCATCAACACGATCAATCCGCAGCGCCACTGCTTGCAAATCACTGAATTGAGCGAGAGGAAGCTAACTAAGTTTCTGACGAGGTATACAGTCTGAAACAGTATCTATGAAGGATGTTAATAACACTTGATGGCTTATTCCAGAAGCACTAGCATGATGATTGTGAGCTACAGCTGCTGGTCTTCTTGTTTATGTGAAAGAATGCCAGTGCCCTTTCGTTGTAAATCCGCGGTATTGTCTTGTGTCATGGACACTACCAGACAGGGGACTTCTATGCGGGTAACTCCACTGCTCTATTTGCATTCCTTTTACATTTTCCATACAGAAGAGTCATGTCTAGTTTCTCTTCATTTCCTTCAGCTCTCCATAACATACTGGAAGTTCTGATTCTATTGAGGCTCGAAAACAGTATCAGCCTTCTTTTATATGTACTGTATTTTGGTCTTCCCCTCTTATAGTGATGAAACTGCATTCCTCAGTGGCTTCCTTGATTTATCATTCAACCTAACATGTAACTTCATCACAGAGAATTATGGTGATTGTTTAATGCTTTTCAACTATTTTTATTTGGAAAACATTATGTCACCTTTTCCATTACCGTTTATTGACGGTGGCACAGCGGTCAATCTGTTGGCCTCTCACCACGGTGGACCGGGTTTGATTCCCGGTCAATGCATGTGAGATTATCAAAGTGAAATGCCATGTCCTGTAGTTCGGATTCCACGTAACAAGGAGGTCCCGTGGCTCATGATCTGGAGATTAACGGTCACATAAAACTTTTGTTTATTGACTGGTGAAGTTAAAGCCCCCAAGTGACACATAATGCAGTATTTATTGGAAATATCAGGACAAATGAAATACAAATGTTCCATTCCCCCAGTGTGCCAAACAGCAAGTGACATACATTATCTATTCTGTCAATTATTTACTTACTGTACTTTTCCCAATTAGCCATACTTCAAGAATAATGACAGTGTATCCATTCAGTTTTTATACCTGACACTCAGTGCGTCGCGTCAGTGAAAGAAGGCAAGGCCAAGCGTGTTTTTTGAATATATTTCTTAAATAGTACTTGTCTGGTGTAGGAAATATTTGAAGGGTTTATTCCAAGAACTAGGCAAGTGAATGCAATAAAAATTGCTCTTAGACCTATATTGTCTCACTAACAGCTTATTGCACATAAAGGAAATATATTTTTATGAGGATAGTTGAGAAAACCTATTAAAACCTTTGGACTAGCCTGGTTTTTGCCAAAATCTTAGTTGAATACAAAAATGACAAATATTTTAATCCTCAAATACGATTATTTATTATGTGAATCCTAACAAAGTGCACTTCTTCTTCTCCTCTTCTTCTTCTTCATGTCCCCTTTTCCAGTTGACACTGGGTGGGGGCAAATATGGTTCCTCTCCACTTTGCTCTGTCGTTCCACCATTCCTCTTCCGACACGGTGTTCCAATCCAGGTTCCGTTTTCTAATACTATTCTCCACCGAGTCCATCCAACGCATTCTTGGTCTTCCTCGTCCTCTCTTCCCCGTCATCCATCGTTCCAGTTCTCATCTTGGTAGCCTTACTTCATTCATCCGTTTGACATGTCCAAACCATCTCAATCTGTTTTGCTCCCGTTTGTCATTTAGTTTCTGTACTCCCAGTTCTTTCCGTATATCTTCATTTCTCACTCTGTCCCTCCTCGTTTTCTAGACCATACCTCTCAGGAATCTCATCTCAGCTGCTTGTACTCTGCTCTCATCCCTCTTAGTCATTGTCCAATAATATGCTTTGTACATAACTTCTTTAGCCTTGATTGGTATATCCTTGTTCCATACTAGTCCCCGTACCTGTGGGTATAAAGCACTCCCGAGTTGTATTCTTCTGCTAATTTCCAAATCTAGTCTTCCATCTTCAGTCAGTTCACTTCCCAAGTATTTGAAGTGTTTCACCACTTCCAATTCCTTATCTCCGACTTTGATTACTCCTTTTCCTTCGTTCTTACCTCTACTCATCACCACTGTTTTACTCTTCTCCACATTTATTTTCAATCCCCATTGCTCAATCTTTTCATTTATTATGTCTAACTGTTCTTGTACCTCCATCTCATCCTCGCCCCAGATCACAACTTCGTCTACAAACAACATTACCTTCATCTTTGCCCTACTATAGTCTTTCATTGCTGCCTTCATGATGTCATCTATCACCATTACGAACAATAATGGTGACAACACACTTCCTTGCTTTAGTCCAGTGTCAATTTTAAACCATTCCGATGTCCCGACTCTAGTCTTCACACTACTGTAACACTCCATGCACATTCCTTTTATCATGTCTCAAAACATTCCAGGTAATTAATTATCTTGAAAAAGCATAGGAAAAACATTGGATTTGTTTAATTTTTGTAAAATCCCCAATATTTCACACTCGTATATAACCCGACCTGTCTGCATTCTGGAGACAGGAATAATATCTGTACTTAGAGCTGGCCTTCAAGAGGAAGAAGATGTACCGGTATTTATCTCAAACAGCCAATTTTTGGACTTGTCTGGTTTTTGGAATGAACCCTTCAATTACACTGTTGAATTTGACTAAGTGAGAACTGTTACCATGGATGCAGAAATCAGTACAGTTCCATTTAGAAACAAAGTTAGTACCAATTTTCTCAGCGATTCACAAAGCCACCATAATGGAAATAGAATAGTGATATTTTCAACAGTAAAGAAGTTAGGCCTATTCGACGGGGACATCTTAGGTGACCGTATAACCCAAACTCTTGAATTTTTTGTGGATGTAAAAGTAAAACCTGGCCAATGTTTTCATAACTTTCTGCTAAACTACTGGAATACGGTTTTTACATAGTGCCATTCCTCTTGAGTGCATGCGTTCAAGAAATGTTAAATGATGTCACCGATATTTAGGGGATCACATTTTCTGCATACAAAGTGATTAAAGTAAAGCTGTTGCTCCAACAAACAATAGTTATTTAATCCTTGTTGCTCATGGCAAAATCCATGTTTTAAGTGACTGCAGTGTTTCAAGAGTTAATTTCAGTTGCCATCTTCACCTGTCACCATGGAGGTCTGGCTCTGACAAGAAATTTAGTTCTGACCTGAAGGTTGGGACGGGGTACATTCAGCCTCGTGAGACAAATCAGAGAAGAGGTGGGTTTGACTCCCATCTCAACCATGCTAGATGTGGTTTTCAATGGTTTCCTACCTCTACTTCAGGCAAATACTGGGATGGTTCCTAAATTAACCCTTATTCTCGTAGCTTTCCCTACAGCTCATATTTAATTTCTGGGCTTTGACCTTCTATTACTTGTATTCATTTAGCTCTGCTTTAGAACTAGCTCCTAAATTATACAGTCTTCTACTATAGTCATTATTAAGCAAATAAGAGCAGTATGCAAAATAATTAATTAATTATTGTATAATATTATTAATAATAATAATAATTATTTTCATCATCATCATCATCATCATCATCAATGTCCCACTCCAGTCGCCCGGGTGTGGTTAACAAGCCTCTTCCACTCGTTTCTGTCCTTCCACTTTTCCTGCTCCATTACTTCCTCCACATCCAATCCAGCTTCTCCTATGTCCTTCCGAATCTGATCCATCCATCTTCTTCTTGGTCTTCCAACTGATCGCTTACCCTTAACTTCTCTTTCCAACTCCCTTCTTGCCGCTCGTTCCTTTCCCATTCTCTTCACATGTCCGAACCATCTCAGTCTTGATTTCCGTATCTTCTGTACTAACGGTTCCACATTTAGCTCTTCTCTGATTTTAACATTTTGAATTCTATCTCTTCTTGTCTTTTTTACAGATGTTCTTAAAAATTTCATTTCTGCTGCTTGGATCTTACTATCTTGTCTCTTGTTAGTTACCAGCGTTTCCAGTCCGTATGTTACAATTGGTATGAAGTACTGTTTATATAGTGTTAATTTCGTTCTCCTGGGCACTTTGTCATCCCATAAAAGCTCTCTGACTTGATGATAGAATGTTGTGCTTTTACTTAGTCTGTTGTTAATTTCAGGGTTGATTTCATTACCTCCGTTAACAATGCTACCCAGATATGGGAACTGTTCCACATTCTCTAACCATTCATTCTCCATCTATGTTCACTTGGCTTCTCTTTTCCTCTTTTCCACAGTGCAGGACTACTGTTTTCTTTTTACTAATTACCATTCCAAACTCCTTCAGCTTTTCATTCCAAATGTCCAATCTCCTTTGTACTTCCTTTTCTCCCTCTCCCCAAATCACCACATCATCTGCAAATACCAAGGCCTTCACTTCATCACTACTGATACTCTGTTTTACACGTTTTATGATTTCATCCATCAGTATAACAAATAATAATGGTGACAGTGCACTTCCTTGCTTGAGGCCTTTTTTGTATAGAATGTTTCAGAATCACCACTACCCACTTGTACACTGCTCTTACTCTCATAATACAACATTTTTATCTTGTTAATTAGTGATTTTGGTACATTCCTTTTCAGTAGGCATTCCCATACATATTTTCTTTTAACTGTATCATAGGCTTTTTCCACATCCAAAAATATAAAGATGATTTCCTTGTTCATTTCTAGATGCTTTTTCATTATCATTCGCACTGCAAATATCAAGTCTATTGTTGATCTATTCTTCCTCTAACTGAGGTTCTATTATATCCCTCAGTCTCTTGCCTATGACTTTCTCCATTATTTTTAGCCCATGTGATAACAATGTTATACCTCTATAATTTTCACATTTCTTCCTATTTCCTTTCTTGAACAGTGGTACAATGCTTCCTTGTTGCCAATCTTCAGGTATCCTTTCATCCTTCCATATGGCATTGAGGGTTCGGTATAGCCACTGTAGTCCAATGCTTCCTGCTGCCTTAATCATATCAGCATTGAATTCGTCTTTTCCACTTGCTTTACCTTTGCTCATTGCTTTCACTGTCCTTTCAAGTTCCAACCATGTTATTGGGTTCTCTTCTTTTTCTCCATCTATTTCCATTTTCTTATCTCGTTCTTCCTCTGGGAAGTCATCCCCATTATAAAGCTTTTCAAAATACTTAGACATCACCTTCTGAAGACCTTTTTCATCATGTACTATGGAACCATCTTCTCTCTCTAATGCCTTGATTTTTTCTTGGTCTGCTCTTTTCGATTTTATTACTCTATACAGTAGTTTCTGATTTCCTCTACTATCTTGCTCAATTTTGTTGGTGAACTCTCCCCAGCATTTCTCTTTTTCTTTCCTGATACTCCTTTTTACTTGTAGTTTTAATCTTTTGTATTCCACATGTAACCTTTCTATCTTATCCTCATCTTTCTGATACGTTTTTTGCTTTTCCTTATCCATTTCTTTCTTCACCTTGTTCCTTTCTTTTATTTCTTGCTTTATTTTGTCTGTCCACCACCGGGTCTCCTTTTCCTTAACCTTTGCTTTTGTTTTCCCACATACCTCAACTGCTGCTTCAACAAATGTCTGTCTGAAATTGTTCCACTCTTCTTCTCCACTTTGTGTTTCTGTGTTAGGCAGCTTCATTTTTATCCTATCTTGGAATGCTATCCTTTTGTCCTCCTCCTCCAATTCCCAAATCCTGATCTTTGGTTTTTTCTTAAGTACAATTTTAGGTATTTTTACTCGTTTTAAATCCACTATTAATAACCTGTGATCACCTCCCATACTTTCACTGGGGATTATCTTCGCATCCATGACGTATCTTCCCCATTCTCGGTCTGTTATCACAAAATCGATGAGAGTACCATACTGTCCATCCCAACTATACCGGCTGATCTCTTCTTGAACCACGTGTTCTTTATTATCAGGTTATTTCTGACACAAAAATCCAACAGTTTCTCTCCATCTTCATTTCGATCGCCATACCCATGTGGACCCAAAACATTCTCATATCCCATTCTATCAGTTCCTACATGAGCATTTAGATCTCCCATTATCATGATCCCATCTCCAACAATATGTGATTCCAGTTCACTGAGGAAATCTCCTGTCTGTGGAGCATACACCTGTATTATCTTCAGTAGTTCCTTATTTACGTGTATTTGCATTATTATAATTCTTTCATTTACATACTCAACTTCAGCTATTGGTCCAACATTTTGATTTACTATAAAGCCCACTCCATTTATTTTCTCTTTACGGTTACCCATCCAGTACAAGGTGTACCCCTTACTTAGTTTCTTCATTCCTTTTCCCTTCCGTTTCACTTCACTTAATCCCAGGATGTCGAGTTTTCGTGTCTCCATTAGGTCAATCAATTCATTTTCCTTGTCATTCAGTGTTAAAATATTTATTGTTCCAAATCGGGTTTTGTTCTCTGATCTAACACTTGCACAAACATCAGCATTACCATCATACGCTGCAACTGTAGTCAGAGTCATGTCAATTCCGTTTTTCTTCGATCCGAGGCTTGTATTATAATTGAAAGCAACTACAAATTTACTCGTCTGCTGGCTTGCTAAGCCTAACGCATCTGAGGATTTTCTTTTGGGGTTTACTCCCTTAGCCTTTGAAGATCCCTCTTCTCCACAAGGCAGTGGTTTCCTCTTCTAATTTCCCCCAGAGAGGATGGGTTGCCTCATCCACCTCATTTTCATTATCAATTATTATAGTCAAATTCAGCCAAGCTATGTTTACCTAGAAATGTTATCAATGGGAACACTGTCAGTTACGATCAACATGTATACATGAAGTAGTTTTGGCATAAACATGTAGGTCATCCGCCCTAAGTGAAGACAACAACGGTCCATTATTTTCGTCAATATCAAAGTCTTTCCCTTCACTGTGTGTGTTATCACTAGAGACCGGATTTTAAAGGGAAAAATATTCATTAAAAAAGGACCAAAAAGGGGAAAAATATTCAATAAAAAGGGGAATATTTAAGAAAAGGGAACTGGTCAAGAGAATAAAGGAAATAAAAAGGTATGCATAATCAGTTAATTACTTCTAATTTAACTTTACTGCATTAAAGAATGGTATCAATTACATGTCCAACATTTGAGGATGTTAAGGATATAGGCCTATTCTCTTTTATGTAGTGTCCTTGTGTTACAGTGTTTATTGCATTAAGAACGAATTGAACTGGATGACATTTAACATTTCATTATGTTTGAAGGTCAAATTTTGTCTCTTTGAATTTAAAATATCTTTATACAAAGAAAATGAGCGCTCAACATCAACGGAAACCAGTGGGGAATACTTGGTTTTTACTCTAAACTCTAAATCAGTGCACTTCACTAGTTTTTCAATGTCTGGATTCTTTGATAAGCTTGCCTTAAGTTTTTCTTTTGCGAATCCCTCAAGCATGTTGTCAGTTCTTTCAACCACACTCCAGTGCACCTCCTTGGATAAGCACTGTTCTTCCAGTTGCAAGATGGCGGCAGGAAGAAACTTGAACGTATGCACTGCGTACAGCTCTGATTCCAAATTCGGGTCACTCAGCAGGTCCTTCGCTCGACCCACAGCTGCAGATTCAACATCGTCCAAAGACAGTATAAATTCCTTTATCTTAGTGAAATGTTCACAAAGGAAAACAGCACATGAAATCCATGTCTCCCATCTAGTTATGATGGGAAACTCAAGTAGTGGTAGGCCTGTAACTTCCTTGTAAAGCTGTATTCTACTTGGAGCTTTAATCTTCTTCTTCTTCTCCATATCCCTTGTGCCTTTAAGTGTCGGGGTAGCCTCGTTCTGTCCATCTCTGCCACTTCGATCTATTTTCACACAATCTCTTCATTTCCAGCATTGTTTTCCCTCGCTTCTGTCCGATTTTCTCAATTCTGTCATCCCAAGTGGTACGGGGTCTTCCTCTTCCTACTCTCCCTTCCACTCGCATTTCAAAAACCTGCTTCGCTTTTCTCTCTTCTTCCATCCTCCTGACATGTCCATACCACTTCAACTGACGTTCCTCAATCACCATACTTATCGCCTTCTTTTGTCCTGCTTCTTCTCTGATTCTCTCATTGCGGATCCTATCCCTTCTAGTCCTCCCCACTGCTCGCCTTGTATACTTCATTTCAGTGGCAGTGATCTTACTGAGATGCTTGTCTTGCAGTGCTAAACTCTCTGTGCCATATAGGGTGATCGGGGCCATAACAGTGTTGTAAATCTGCATTTTGGTCTCGATGCTTATCTCATTCTTCCCTACTATTGTATTATTCATCTGATAGTAGGCTGAGATGGCTTTTTTAGTTCTATTGAGTACCTCTTGCTCTATTTTCCCATCACTACTTAATATGGTGCCAAGATATTCAAAAGTTTCTACTTTTTCGAGAGGTCTTCCTCCACAAATTATGTCAAGTTGTTGTTCCTGTCTGTCCAGTTTTGAGACCCACATTACTTTGCTTTTATCTGTATTCACTACCATTCCTTTCCTTTCCAATTCTTCATACCATTCCACCACGGCCTGCTGAAGTTTTTCTGGTGTATCAGCAATCACTATTATATCATCTGCATAGAGGAGTGCTTGCAAGTATACAGGTCTTAGTCTCCACATACCAAGCTTGGTCCTATGGGTTCGCCGCTTACATATTTTTGTTATTTCATCCAGGACGATATTAAACAGTAGAGGGCTGAGGCTATCACCTTGTTTTACTCCTCTCTCCATTTGGAATTCTCCAGACATTTCACCATCTATACGAACTATTCCCACAGGTTGCTGGTATACACTCTTCACAGCATTTAACAGTCTCATTGGTACCTTCTTCGCTGCCAGTGCCTCCCATATGCTCTGCCTCGGTACAGAGTCAAAAGCTGCCTTCAGGTCTAGAAACGCAAGGTAGAGGTCACGGTTTTTGGTAATGCTCTTCTCTATTACTGTTCTAATTGTGTAGATGTGATCTTGTGTCTGACGTCCTGGCCTAAAAGCTGCCTGCTCCTCTTCAATGTCATTTTCCACCACCTTCCTAAGTCTCCTTTCCAGCACCCGAGTGTAGATCTTGTACGCTACAGATGATAGACAGATAGCCCTGTAATTATTAGTCGTAGCTGTTCCCTTTCTTGTGCAACGGGATAATTAGATTTTTCTTCCATTCCTCTGGTATTCTGTTCTCTTCCCACATTCTCCTAAACAGCTTAGTAAGTTGCTTCACTATCTCAACACCTCCATATTTGGTTAACTTGGGAGAAATTCCATCAGGACCTGCTGCTTTCCCAGTCTTAATTTGTTTAATTGCCATTATGACCTCCATTTCTTCTATTTTCCCTTCTATTTCTGGATTTTGCACATCTTCATGTGGTCCATAAACAATCCCATCCTCTTGCTCTGCCGCATTTCTCTGGAACTTCTCCTCATAGTGTCTTCTCCACACTTGAAGCACTTCTGCCTTCTCTGATACTAGGTTACTCCCATTCTTGATTGTCCTAGTCTGCTTTCCATACTTCGCTCTTATAGACTTTATGGTTTTCCAAAAGCTTCTTGTATTTTTCTCTCTAGCTTTGCTTTCCACCATATTCCCAAACTCTTCCCAAGATTTTCTCTTAGCTTCCTTCACTACTCTTTTCGTTTCATCCCTTCTTTTGATGTATTCTTGCCTGTTTTCTTCCGTAGGACATCCTATGTATTTTTTCCATGCTTCTTTCTTGCTCTTTACCTTCTCCTTCACTTCTTCATTCCACCAACTTGTTCTTTTCTTTCTGGTATCTACCACTGCCTTTCCACACACTTCTTCTGCTGACTTTAGCAACACTGATTTTATGTCATTCCACATGTCATTGATTTCTTCACATCCATTAGTTCTTATTTGCATCTTCTCCTTCACTAATTCTGCATACTGGGACCTTTTCTCTTCTTTTTGAAGTTCCTTCAATCGGATCACCTCAAACCTTTTGGTTCTTGGTTGGATTGGCCTCTTGAATCTGGTGTCCATTACCAGTAATCTGTGATCTGTAGCTAGTTCTGCTCCTCGTATGACCTTCACATCCATGATGTTATTCCGTATGCCATGAGGGTACATAAAGTAGTCTATAACACTCCTAGCATTTCTACCTTCAGCCTCAAAAGTTATCTTATGTACTTCTTTATGGGGGAAAAATGAGTTTCCCAATAACAATTGATTTTCAATGCAGAATTCTATAAGTCGCCTGCCATTTTCATTCAGCGTCCTCTCTCCACCATGATTGCCCATGCTTCCATGTGCTATTCTTTTGTCCTGGCCTGTTCTTGCATTTAGGTCCCCTCCTATCAATACATGGCGTCCATTCGCAACCTCTTTGTCCACGGTCCTTTGGAGTTGAACATAAAACTCCTCTTTATCGAGTAATTGGTGTCTTCTGTTGGGGCGTATACTTGTATGAAGGACACTTTCATCTCTATGTCAAGGTTAATAACCATTATTCTCGAGTTTATTGGTTGCCATCCACTCACTTTGGTTTCAGTCTGCTCGCTGGTGACTATGCCCACTCCTTCCTTTGCCCTACCGTCCATCCCAACCCCAGAATATCTCAAAACATACCCTTCTTGTAATCTCTTCATTCCACTTCCTTTCTTCTTCACCTCACTAAGTCCCAATACTTCCAGTTTATGACTTTTCATTTCCTGTATTAACTCTACATCTTTTCCAGCGATTGTCTTGATATTCCATGTACCAAATCTCATATTCCGTTTCCATTGCGGTCGTTGTCGTCGTGTAGCTCCGTCCAATCCGAGTTTACTGTTGTTGCTTTGAATCATTTCTACCCCCACATGGGTGATTAGCCCAATGTGAAGTGGTTTGTTGGGTTGCCTTCCCAGCCTCCTTATTTATGTCCCCAGGGGACAGGGTGGCCCAGTTATACCCCCAGGCACCGGGTACCCATTTTCGTCGCCTCTTACGACACGCATGGGCTACGGTGGGACAATTCTAAACCCCGGTCACCACGCGGGGGGAGCTTTAATCAATGTCTTCTTAAGTTCGGATATGAAGGCATTTGCAACAATATATTCAACCCTTATTGCTTCACATACCCTATGCAAAGCATGAGCAATACAAGTTGTATGGTGGAGATTAGAATACATAGGCTTCAACTGTGCAAATGCTGAGACCATGTATGATGCTTGGTCCGTAACAACTTGCCACACTTTGTTGTACTGTATTCCTGATGGCCAGAGTTTAAAACAACAGTCATTGAAACTCTGCATTATAGATGTAGAGTTTACTTTTTCCAATTCGTACATGGCAGCCAACATTGGTTTTGATGGGTCTCCTGTCAATGGCATCACAAGAATGTTTAGAACAGCTCTTGAAAGTGAATCGGTTGCTTCATCCAAAATGAAGCAAACTGGATGGTCTCCAACAACCTCCTTAACTTTTTGTACATTAGCTTCATAAATTGGTTGTAGGTAACTCTTTCTAAGTGTACTTTCATCAGGGACAGTGCGTAGTGTGTATTTTTCCAAGAAAATCTTCATTGCTGGGTTATTTACCTTATTTAAAGGAATTCCACACTGAACAAAGGTAACTGTGAGGTCACTGAAAAAAACGTTTCGTTCCCTGCTTTTTCTTCGGCCTTCTGAAAAGATTCCTGTAAAAATGACTGTTTGGAAACTTTCGCACGAATAGCTTTGTTTTTCTCATGTTTGGCATACTTGAGATGCTGAATTATTCTGTCCTTTATATGTTTTCCATCTACTTTAATATCAATATCACACAGAGAACATCGAATAACGGTACCATCCGTTTCGATTAAATCGTCCTTGAAACTGCTTACCGCTCTTCGCATTTTATTGCTAAAATACGACTTCGCCATCACTATTACAAGCTACTGCTGCCACTTAACGGTGCGTCCTATTCTCTATGACTCAGTTTCTGCTACTGAGGCGAGCAAGCTACTGTAACCAAAGACAATAGGCTGTAACTGCTTCACACATTCTGGAGGGGATGCGACGAGTCTAACAACATCTGAAGGAGGGGTGAGGCGGTGCAGTGGGCGAGTTCAACTCTGGGGTGAGTTCGGTATAAAACCCGTGTTAATTCTTTCTTCCCTTACCCTACATCAGTATTTTATGCAGGTATATTCCCTCAAAGTGAAATAAATTCTTGAGGTTTTGCCATATATTCTTAAAAAAAAGGGAAAATAAGTGCAGATGTAGGAGAAAAAGGAACAAGGGCTAAAAAAAGGAAATAAAGGGAAGTTAAAACACGGCAATCTTGAGTTTTAAAGACAGTTTTAACCCATAGTAACGATTATTTCTTGTTCCCAATTAAATTAAAAAAAAAAGGTATTCCCTTTAAAATCCGGTCTCTAGTTATCACCTTCACTGCTAACTACTTTGCATTCATCAAATTGAGACTCAGATATGTCAACACTATCATCAAAACTTGCCGTATTTTATCCTCTGTCAATGTCTGATCGGATCGGCCATGTTTGCTTACTATCAGTCTGGTGGTCGCCGAGTAACAGCTGACAGGTTGCATGGCCTTCCAAATAAGAGTTTAACAGTTGCCTGCATCACAATATCGGATTTTACGATGTTCCTCACGCAACCAACAGATCGCAGCACCCGTTAGGAATGGATAATTTGTCGGGGCAGAGACGACAGACGAGCAGAAGAGGACACAAATTAGTCGGGTCTTGCCCGACACAGGACTGGAATGGGAAATTCATTATGTCGGGGCTTGCCCGACACAGGACTGGAACGGGAAATTCATTATGTCGGGGCTTGCCCGACACAGGACTGGAACGGGAATTTCATTATGTCGGGGCTCACCTGATTGACGAGGGGTAAGGGTTAAGGCCACAGCCATCTCCTTCTCAAGCCCAATATTTCACTACAGGTACCACAATAACACAGCTTATACACTGCAATGTCCAAGCCCCTAAAAAAAAACTTCCACAGCCCATCTTAAGGTGCCCATGCCAGTACTCGGAAGGATAAGTGTTTATTCTAACGTTGTTGGTTATCTATTGTAAGTGGAATTATGGTAGTTTCAAAAAGTGATATTTTTTGTATGAATGATTGTAGGTCCAACGGGTGTACTGATTCAACAGCATCACTACCAGGCCGTGCCTGCAATGTCTAGTGCTGACCCACAGGTGTACGAAGGTGGAGGGTCTACCGTCAGCACATCTCCGGGCAATGGCTCCTTACCAAGGTCTGCTTCCCAGATTACTTTTCAGGACAGTAAGTACTACATATGCATTATTAGATGCTTTTCAGTTGGTCAACGCGGATGTGCCCAAATTAGATTCGGTGGGGAATTATTAATAAAACACTTCTCACACAACTAGGCTGACTAGTTTAGTTTGTCAAGTGAACATTATCAGATCCTTCTCACTTGGTTCAGACCAAGTTGTACGAACTCAGGTTATCCATGGTATATCTCCAAGGGTTGGTTGTACGACAAGATATTATTCCGGGGCTCGCTATTCCATGTTTGTCTGAGAGACTAGCTAAGTTGGTAATAAACGGAGCTAACTCTGTGGACATATTGATACCAGATATGAAATTCTTTGGAAACGGATGAATATCGTATTGACCACTGCGATAATCCCTGAATTATGAGGCGGTGAGAATAACAAACAGAATAAATACATGCATTGGTTCCGAGTCAGTAAATAATAGTACATCGTAAATATAAATTTAATGCAAAGTAATATGACCTATCCAAGAAATAAGAACCTGTAGTGCAGGTTAGGCTACTACATGTTATTATCATAAATTTTACCTGTCAGTCACATGGTCCAGTCGATCGATAATTTGATCTAATAACCTTAAAACTGTGTCTTTTTTCCAGTCTGAACCGGATAAAGAATTCATTTTCATCACAGTTCTGAAAATGATCCAACCTCTGTCTAATCTTCTTTGTAGTAATATTCTTTCTAATCAGTGATCCTCTACATTAATTCCTGGCATCTGAATGCTCTCTTGAATATGAGTAGCCTGCGGTCTTAACTCGCGCAAAGTTATTATTAATACCCTGTTCAAGCCAGGACACCAGTACATATGAAATATAATACAGAAACACCAAGCATAACATAAAAACAAAATCTAATAAGCAATAAAAGTCGGACCTGGTGGGATTCGATCCGCAAAAAATTGCAACTCTCCGTCATGTGTCCGACACGCTAGCCACTGGACCACCGCGACCTATCTTACTTGCGTGAAGACTGCGCATATGATGCTTACGTACGTAATGTCGGTGGCCTGCTTTCGTAATTTTCTGTAAAAATATGTAATAACCGTGCTGCTATTAAGATTATACATTTGCATGTACATTTATGAATACAGTAGAACCCCTATTTAACGTTTTTCTAACCTTAAATGGGGGTTTACCTTAAATCGAGGTTTCGATAGGTTTCATCACTAACTGCAGCACTCTCTCCACATACGATGCACTCTCGTTAATTCGCGGTAATTAATGCGCTAACTTCCGCGAATTATCGAAAACCGCGAATTATCCGCAGTTCCTTTTGTTAAGCCTAGAAAAAACAAAACTGTTCCTTAGATCGTTTATTCTAACTTTCGATTGCACATTTCAGAAGAAAACATTATATGAGAACTAAAATTCATCTCGTTTTTCTATTAAGAGATAAGTGTGACTTGGAGACACTAGCTTGACTGTGTGAAATTTTCGGGATTTCCGTAGCATCACTCCCGCACTCCATATCAACTGGATTTCCGTTTTCCTAACCAACAGTCAAATTCCGTGCTATTTCTTCTTTGCTTTCATGTCTTAAATCATAATTGACTTTATCGACGTTTAACTTGCCCTTGCTTATGTACGATCGTAGTACGCGTTTTACTCCCATGACTTGTTGACTGCATTAAGAGCATCAAACAAACACGCTCTCTGTGTCGCGCAAGTTTGTGCCATTCGGCAGTAATCGCTGTTTACTAGGGGTCGACGGTGCACCGATTTTTCGGTTTCGATACGGTACAAAGGAAATTACCGACCTCAGTTCGAGACGATAAAAAACTCGGTAAAAAGTTCGGTTCGGTATAAGAGACATGAATACCGTAATTTAAGGAAACCTTTTTTTAGACATCCAAAGTATTGTCCTTTATCATCAATGTTTTACTTCAATAGTTAGTTAAATACATAAAACTTCTTGTATACGGTTCATATTTATATGTTTTCTATACGATTTTTTCCTGGTCCCGGCAAAATGCCTATACTTCCCATGTTAATTTATCTCCGATATACGTTTTACATTATTCGTTTTTCACGCTTATACGATCATATTTTAAGTCCCTTGCGATATAAAGTGTCATTTATACGTTGCGTGTTCTAAGAAAGTACGTATGTTCGAATGCAAACTTTTGTTACCGCCTGTACTTCCGTTCGGAAGGATGCACCGCGTGCTATATTATGTTACGATGGCCTTGAGCGACACCGGTGGTCACGGCGACACTCGCTTGTCAGAGTGTCGTAACAAGGAAGAACAGCTTGCATAATAAGCAAGCACTATTATTGTGTTAGCCTCTCAAAATAACAGGAAGCAGCCATAAAACACAGTTCGACAGCATCTGAAGCTTATGTTAAGATGAGCGGAAGTGTTTTACGATCGCCGATATATTTAAAAAAATATTATTTCCGCTTTTATAATTTTTATTCGTTTTTTTTTTAGGACTTCTCGTCAAACCATTAAAAATACGCGATTGATTCTGTGTTATAATAATCTTGCGTCTTGAGACAAATGACGATGACGAAGAGCCGCAGCATAATACAGTGGATTTTAATGATGCTATCAATGCTCTATGGACTATCAAACATTTTGTGACGCGCCATAACGTTTCTGAGGAAATAATGGCCGAATTATATCGGTTTGAAAATACTGTTCACGCCGTGGCCGCGGCCAACCAAAAACAAGTCAAGATAACAAACTACTTCGTAAAGTGACTTTATTTTCTTTGTTTTGTTGTATCTGGGTGCATTTCTCTTGTAGTTGTTTTGTTACATATTGCCGATTATAGTTAAACAATCGTATTATTATTTCTTGTTTTTCACTTCTTAACGGGGACCCTCGCTCGCCCCGCCGCCCGCGTTGCGAGCCTGTCTCCCGCCAGGCACTTTGCCGTAATGCGTAGCTCGTGCGGCACAGTCATTGTGTAGCCTATAGTTCACAGCTGGTGCTGAAAATGTTCGCGTTCTGAAGTTCCTCAGCACCGATTGACTGTATTTCAGCAGTAATATACCTTAGTCTTTAAGTTCATTTTCGCACAAGATTTCCTGTACTTTATGAAGGTATTTACACACGTTCACGTAATGAAAATCGCATTGGAACATCACATTAAGCACTAAACACGTGAACAATTGACTAAACTGATACACTGTTAAAGCCGTGGCGTCAAGAAGCGCATTACGGCAAAGTGCTTGGCGAGAACCGGCTCGCGGTGCGAGCGAGGGTCCCCGTCGCTTTTAAAACAAAGTCCCTGTATAACCCATAGTGTCACATACTTTCATTTACGCGTTTTTCACACTTATGCGTTTTTTTTCCTTTGGTCCCCTGGAAATCGTATAAGTGAAGTTTTACTACTAGAGCACAATAACTCTTCTGTTAAATAAAATTAAATTATGGACTTAAGTGTTCCAGTGTGAGCTTAATGTCTATTTAATGTATGCATCAATTGGCTTACTCCACACTAAAAGGGCAAGTTTAAGTTAATGGAACATTGTATGAGATTATTAGCTGTACATTTTTTCTGTATTTAAAATAAAAATTGTGCTATTTGGCAAGTATTTGGTTTACTGTATAATCATTAGAACTCATGTGTTACTTTTTTCTTAATGGTTTACAAATTACTCTAATTTAGCATGTTAAAATCAGCCGAGCTGTACCGAACCGATTTTGTACCGTGAACCGAAGTACAATTTTTTTTACCGAACCGAACCGTACCGAACCCAAATTTTCAGTACTGAAGACCCCTACTGTTTACAATACGCTGTCCACACATGCATCCTTCACAACTCACAGATCAGCTGTTGGCAAAGGTAGGGTAGGTTCCGAGTGTGAAGTGCATTCCTCTTGTATTGGTTGGGCTTTGAAGATAAGGAAATATGTGCTATACCACTCGCGCCAACACGCTCGTATGTTTCGAAGATTGCGCAAGTAAGCCTACTGTTACATCGCAGAGAAACGCAGTTCAGTCTTCTCGAATCTCAATGATTTCATCTTTACGTATTGCGTCGCTTCAGAGCTCGGCCGTGTGCAAGCATGTAAAGCGGTGCCGCATGGGTGTTAGCACGCTTCGGCCGCGCTCGGCTAAGTTCGAGCTCGCTCGGGCATGTAGCGAGGAATCGATATGGAAGATATCGATCATATCGATCGCTACGCGTCTGCGCTCTAAATTCTGCCTTGAATCATCCTTAACGAGCTTATGACGTCTTTTTCATAGGTTCTTAATGTCGCATAACCATAACACACGAACTGATGCAAACTTGCGTAAACTGACGCTCTACTGTAGTGCCGCTACGAACGTACAAACTCGGACAGACCTCGCGCAAGCACGCGATGCGGCGCCGGCGTGACTGTTAGCACGCTTTAGGCCTACATTGTGTCTTCAGCCGCGGTCGGGTAAGATCGAGCTCGCTCGTACATGTAGCGAGGAATCAATATGGAAGATGATCGATCGTATCCAATGTAAATGCTGGAGTTCCTTTTCTGCCTTGAATCATCCTTAACGAGCTTATGACGTCTTTTTCATAGGTTCTTAATGTCGCATAACCATAACACACGAACTGATGCAAACTTGCGTAAACTGACGCTCTACTGTAGTGCCGCTACGAACGTACAAACTCGGACAGACCTCGCGCAAGCATGCGATGCGGCGCCGGCGTGACTGTTAGCACGCTTTAGGCCTACATTGTGTCTTCAGCCGCGGTCAGGTAAGATCGAGCTCGCTCGTACATGTAGCGAGGAATCAATATGGAAGATGATCGATCGTATCCAATGTAAATGCTGGAGTTCCTTTTCTGCCTTGAATCATCTTTAACGAGCTTATAACGTTTTTTTCATAGGTTCTTAATATCGCATAACCATAACGAATCAAAATAA
Organism: Meconema thalassinum; assembly: GCA_946902985.2. Lineage (NCBI taxonomy): Eukaryota > Metazoa > Arthropoda > Insecta > Orthoptera > Tettigoniidae > Meconema > Meconema thalassinum. The sequence continues at coordinate 44,693,100 of OX336389.2, read as the reverse complement.
ATACTCGCGAATTTTAACATTTCCTAACGCTAAATGCGGGTTTTGGCGTAATGCGAATTACGTTAAATCTAATATAAAATTGCATTGCACTTATGGAATAATTTTCGGGACTTGAAATTTCTTCCGTTAAATGCGGGTTTACGCTAAATCGAGGTCACGCTAAATCGGGGTTATACTGTAGTTTACTGGAATTAAGAGTTTGCGATGATTTAACTTCGGATGTTCTTGCGGTCTCTCTCGTCCACCATATACAGGCTGCTTCAAAAAAATGTATACACACTTTAAACTATCGTAGTTTTCCCGCTCTACAAGGCTAATGTTATATTTCTTCGCCAGGTGGCAGCATAATCGTCCCTCTATGTTATATTGTCAGTTGGAATTTGTAATATCAACATGGCGGACGTACGTTTGAGTTTTGAAGAACGTAAGCAGGTTATTAAGTGGTACTGGAAGTTTGAGAATGTAAATGAAGTTCAAAGACAGTGGAGATGGGAGTATGATACAGAACCACCTTCAAGATTAACAATTACACGCATACGAGACAAATTCGAAGTTCATGGAACAGTGTGTGATGTGCATAAAGGTCATTCAGGTCGACCTCGAACAGCTACAAGTGATGAGTCATCAACGGCAGTCTTGGAACTGTTTCAACGCTCTCCTAACAAATCTTCAAGGCAAGGGGCACGTGAAAGTGATGTAAGTGCTAGCAGCGTGCTACACATTCTGAAGAGAGGCAAGTATCGTGTTTACATTCCAAGGCTGGTGCAACAGCTAAGTGACGACGATCCAGATCGAAGGTTGCAATTTTGTGAATGGGTTCAGGAGATGGTGATACGTGAACCGGGATTTATGGGTAGCATCATTTGGTCGGATGAAGCCCAATTCAAACTTAATGGAACTGTCAATAGGCACAATTGTGTTTACTGGGGTGAAGAAAATCCTCACATTACAATTGAAAAAGCTGTAAATTTGCCTGGTGTAAATGTGTGGTGCGGTTTGTCTTCAAGGGGACTCATTGGATCTTTTCGATTTGAAGGCACTGTAACTGGTATAACTTACCTAACAATGCTTGCTGATTCCATATTTCCTGCCATTCGTGCATTATACGGTAATGATAATTTTTATTTTCAACAAGATGGTGCCCCGCCGCACTATCACAGGGACGTACGAGCTTACCTGGATCAAAATTTGCCGGGCCAGTGGATAGGACGCAGGGGGCCAATCGAGTTTCCAGCATGCTCTCCAGACCTTACACCACTGGATTTCTTCTTATGGGGCACAGTAAAAGATGAGGTGTACAAACGTAAACCACGTAACCTAGACATTCTTTGGAATGAGATTCAAGCCGTGTGTAGAGAAATCTCATTGGACGTTTTGATACGATGTACAGAATCAGTGGTGACTCGTACTCAGAATTGTATTGATGCTGCAGGTCGCCAATTTGAACAGTATTAACATTTGTTATTTATGTTTCATTTACATTGGACTTTCAGCTTTCTAATTTCCTGAAATTTAACTTTGTAGAACGGTAAATAAATTCTCTATGAAAGTTCAAAGTGTGTATACATTTTTTTGAAGCACCTTGTATATACCTGGTATAAGAAGATAGCCCGCCATTCCATGCCGTCGTTTATACCTGGATTATCGCTTATACCAATGTTGTACAACTCAATTCTGTGTTAACTACAGAGTTAACGTTAGCCGAGGTATAACCCTAGTTTGTACAACTGGCTGTCAGTGGATGTGTATATACCATAACACTTATTTACAACAGTACAAAAAACATTTAAGTTTTTAGTAATAAACTATCACATATTTTGGCTGTGGTATCCACTTGAACTTAACTGAGATTTCTGGAAGTAGAGTTCATGAGTCCATTCTTGCATTTGGAGCATAATTAGAAACAAGGGTTAAGGCCACAGCCACCTCCTTCTCAAGCCAAATACTTCACTACAGGTACCACAATAACACAGCTTATCAGAAAAATGTAAACTTATACCCTGCAATATCCAAGCCCCTAAAAGAAACTTCACAACCCATCTTAAGGTACTCTGGTCAGAACCACACCTCGTTACACACACCACGATTAGCCGATGTCGTCACTGGTTTGCGCATTCCAGCCTCCGGCTCGTTACTTTTTGAACGGACCTTATATTAATAAACAAACAGTATTGAAAAGACGGAAACAGTATACCGTAATAATTGTAGTAGGATATTTATTCAATACGGACCTAAAATGGAGATTAATACTCTTATTTCTGTACAACAGCTAGCTCCAAACTTTCTGCAGGTAAGAAAGAATGCATATTCTTGTACTGTCACAAAGTACCATAACAGCAATCGGTACAATCCAGATATTTACGGTAATGCTGGAATGTCCGCGGAATACCGTATTGAAAATAGGAATAGCAGGAACTTTGTAGTAAACGCGCATCGTTAGTTACACGTTGAGTTAATAATTGGTCCAATATGCGAGGCAATTTCCCCCCCCCAACTTATAAAAAGGGGAGAGTCTTATATGTGAGTAAATACGGTAGCTGCATTTGTCACAGTCGCTCAGCAAAAATATGAGTGTTTGGTGTTTTATACATGTGTGCATGTGTTGGAGTCCACTAGTGTGGTTTAGGCTCTCCTGAAGACAGTTTGACTGTATGGCCAACATTATTACATTATTCTGGGCAATAAGATGACAGAATGTTAGCATTTCAAGCTTACATTAGTTCTTTTAATGTTAAATTTAATACTATGTTCGTTGGAGCAACTGTCTACTATATTATAATAGTCGCTTCCCAACTCGTGGATGGTGGTGTGCCCTAATATAATCAAAGATTGTGCTATATTGTATTGTGCGTTATGTTCATTACTTAAACTTTCTTTTCTACGTGCATTTTTATTTTGTTTCCCTAAGGAAATGTGCTATATATTTCAGATGTAAAGAACCGTCTATTGGGTAGACCCAGCCTACTTCCTAATGTTCCTGTGCAGTCCAACAAGAGCCTCACCTTGTTATGGGGAGCCACTGGAGAACAGGAGTGGACCCCAGCCCTCACAACAGGTGTGTCTGCAAGTCATGTTTGTGAATGCAACAAATGGTTGGTCTTTTAGTAAAGGACCATGATTTGAAGTGAGCATGTCGCCCCATGTTCAAATATTGGTCACCTGCCCCCTTTTCTATCCTTCCCACTGCCCTGGCAAATGGCTTGATGAAAGACAAAATGATAATGTCACAAGTCAAATTAAGGGAAAAGCTTAACTGCTCGATCTGTTTAGAGCCGCTGGAACTCCGATTCTGTAAATGAAGTCCATGCTGTGTGCAAACTATCTTGCAAATGAAAAGCTGACATAATTGATAATACTCGTCTGTCCACATAGCAGGTTCACTAATTTTCTTATGACTTTTTTTTTTTTCCTGCAAATATTGTGCACTGAAACTGAATATTGCCCATTAATATGCCACTTAAATATTTCTGTACCATAATTTCCATAAGTTAAAATAGGCCTGGTAGGCAACCACCATCACTAGCCTATAAGAATTGGATGCTTACATATGCAGAAAATGATTGTACCATATACTACAGTGAACGTAACATTTGGTATGAGGATCCATCACTGCAAGGCACCAGTCATTTATAGAACTTATCACCGTACTTCTCATAAAAGGAGTGGGAAACCCCCCTCAAAATGCACGCTAAAATAGGCAAAATATCAAAGTTGTCACAGAAGGACGAGACAAAGTACATTTTGAGCCCCTTGATGTGTACCCATATTCACTGTCATAACCTAGATGGAATATATTGCAAATGCACAACGACCCCAGCCAATTCACCGCACACTGCTGCCCCCACCCAGTGTCAACTGGAAAAGGGGAAATGAAGATGATGATGATGACCACTGACAACTGAAAAAATCCAACATGGCAACCAACCAAAATATGTAGGTGGTTCTCAATATCCACGAATCTTTTACAGCAATCAAACTGAAATTTTGTATGTTGATAGAGGCAATTAACATAAGTAGGATATATGAAAATAGGCTATTTAGTTCTTCACAGAACTACTTGTAATGGGTATGATGCATTTTTTGCATATGGTACTGGATATTAACCCTCTTAGTGCCAAGCCATTTCCTGAAATACTTGCCAAGAAAGCCGAGCCATTGTCAATGGTCATGCAGACTATTCGAAAAGAAATCATAAATACCACATTTCCAACGATAGAATCATTATTTTTGCTTTGCATTATAACCAATACCTCATTCTTTCATACATTATGTTCATAAAAGTAGGGTAAATACGGCATCTAAACCTTTTTAATTCAGGTTATTCTGATAATTGTTCAATTTATTTTTGTGTAAAAGATCAGTTTTGAGCCTAAATTAAGGAAACCCTAGAGTCATATTTGAAGAAACACTTTGTTTCTAGCTGTAGAAAGTTCTTAGATACATCTGTAGGCAGAAAACTTCAACAAGTAGAAAACAACTGCACCACAATTTTGGCGGGAACGAGCGTGATTCGGGGGGGTGGGGCGCTAAGGGAGGGTGTGAATACAAACTCAAACCAATCGCGTAACGAACTTCGAAGGGAAAAAGTAAAGGCCGCACAGGCAAGCTTGAAATCTCACCTTTCCAACAGTATGAAATAATCACGGACATATGCCTACAGAAATCTACAAATATAAGATAACAGCGCACCGATTGAATCGGCTTTGGCACTTTTGGCGAGAGCCGATCTGATCGGCTCGTGGCACTGAGAGGGTTAACACAATTGAAAGCGAGGATGAATATGAAGACATGAGAATCTTCACAACTTTGTTCAACCCTTATTTCTTGGTATATCCACATTCCATTGCGCTTGCAACTAATCCGGAAGCTATTTTGAAATCAAGCAGGCAGGAAGACAGACAACAGTAGGCCCAGTAATGCCAGTCTGGTTAAGTACCCCCGCTCAACCATACGTGTGCTAAGTGGATTTGTGTTATCGGCCACGTTTGCTATTTCGAATGTATTTAAAATGCCGAAGTTAAAGCCAGCTAGGGCTGTTCATTTCAAACAAATAATTTCGGAATTCGGCAAGGATATTTTCTCCACCGCTCGTGAAATCTTTCCTGCAAAATATGTGAAGTGTGTGCTGCCATTTGATTTCTTTATGCTGAGGAGTGCAATGCAGCTGATATTCATCGACGAATGAGTAATGTGTATGATGAAACTTTCACGAATGACAGTAAAGTGCGGCAATGGTGCAGAAACGTGCAGGCGGTCAGGGAAGGAAGTGAATGTCAACCAATGATCTTGTTCAGCAAGTGGATCATGCGATTAGAGAAAATCGTCGGTTCACAATGTCTGTGTTGAGTGATTCGTTTCCTGAAATTTCAAGGTCATCTTTCAATACCATCATGAGTGAGACACTTCAGTACCGCAAACTCTGTTTGAGATGGGTTCCCAAGATGCTGTCCGACCATCACAAAATACAGCGATTGGGTACCGCCTTAACGTTTCTCCAGCGCTACCCTGATGAATTAGATGATTATTTGCACAAAATTGTCTCCGGACGAGACATGGGTCCATTACAAAAATAAAGAAACAAATGAGTAATCCAAACAGTGCATGCATTCTCATTCCCTGAGTAAACCAAGAAAGTGCAAGCAAACCTTCTCCATCAGAAAGTTTATGGAATCGAAAAGGAGTTTTGGTGGTGGAATATATGGAATGTGGCGCGACCATAGCTGCAGCCTCATACAGCGTGATCCTGCATCGTCTATGATGGGCAATTCAGAACAAGCGGAGAGGAATGTTGTCATCAGACATTGTCCTTCATGAAAATGCTCGCTCGCACACTGCAGCTGCAACAAAGATGCTCCTACAGCGTTTTCAATGGGAAGTGTACAGACCGGACTTGGCTCCCTCCGATTTCCATCTCTTTACGCACATGAAACGCTGGCTAGGAAGACAGAGCTGCAGACCAGCGTAGAGAAGTTGCTGAAAGAACAGACTTCCTTCTATGATGAGGGTAATGGGAATTAGGTACCATGCTGCGACAAATGTCTAACTCGGAGCGGCGACTATGTAGAGAAGTAGCTTTGAATTTCACTGTGGTTTCTGTTTTGGGATCCATTGGACCTTGGAAAAAAAAAAAAAGTCTTATATTAATTCAAATATTTCAAATATTAAACATTGAACCGGCATGGAAATTAGCAGTTTCAGTCAAATCTTCTCTGTGTATTCTAGTTGCTTTTGTACAATTTTTCTAATTTTTGCTTGCTGTGTGTGTATTTAATGTTATGTGACAGCCTGTGCTATTGTGGTGTTTGTATCAATGTTTGTGTAGTTGTAATTTTGTGCCAGTAGCACCTTTCTGTGCATAATTACATTTGATGATGGCCTCGTCTTTGTAAAATTCTAATCCGGAGGTAAACTAGTTCCCCGTTCGGATCTCTGGGTGCGGACTACTTAAGAGGCGGTTAACATCACAGAAGTGACAGAGGAAAATCTGATATTCTACTGATCGAATCGTGGAATGTTAGAAGTCTGCTAGGCCGTGGAAGGTTAGAAAACTTAGAAAGGGAAGTGGATAAGTTGAGGTTGGATTTGGTTGGGATTAGTGAAATACGCTGGAAGGAAGATCAGGACTTTTGGTCAGAAGACTATGGGATCATTAACACTAAATCAATCAATGGCCAAGCATGGGTTGGTCTCATATTGAGTAGGAAACTTGGACAGCAGGTAGAATATTATGAGCAATATAGTGAACGGATTATTGTAGCAAAAATCAATACTAAACCAAAGTGCACCACAATGGTACAAGTCTATGTGCCCACCAGTCAAGCTGATGATGAAGATGTGGAAAAGGTCTATGAAGATGTGGAAAAGGTGACGGAAATGTTATAGTAATGGGAGATTGGAATGCTGCTGTAGGAAAAGGATAAGAAGGGAAGGAAAATTCGGATTAGGTGAAAGGAATGATCGAGGAAGCAGGCTGATGGAATTTTGCACCGAGCATTAGTTGGTCATAGCTAACACCATATTCAATAACCACAATAGACGAATATATACATGGATGAGACCAGGAGATTTCATTATGGTCAAGCAGAGATTTCCAAACCAGATTTGGATTGCAAAACATGTCCTGGTGCTGACATAAACTCTGACCACAATCTGGTTGTTATGAAATAACAAACTCCGCAGATGAAAACATTGGTAGGAAAGAAAGAATAGATGGAAAACCGTAGATCACGCAGGATGTAGCAGAATTAATGGACGAAAGGAGGAAGCACAAGAATGTAAGAGATGAAAGGGGAAAAGCAGAATACAGATGTCTGAGAAATGAGGTTAACAAGAAGTGGAAGGAAAAGAAGAATGGTTGCAATAGAAATGTGCAGGTATAGAATATTGTCTGAAATTAGGAAAAGTAGACACAGGTTATCGAAGGATTAAGAATACTTTTGGGGAAAGGAAGACTATGTTCTGTAATATTATGGACTCTGAGGGAAAACCTCTAACAGATGGTTGAGAGATGGAAAGGGGTAAGGAGATTGATAATCATGTAATGGAGAGGGAAGAGGAAAATGATGAGGATGCGAAAGGAGATTTAATATTGAGATCAGAATTTGACAGAGCATTGGAAGACTCAAGCAGGAACAAAGCACCAGGCATTGATGATATACCGATTGACTTGCTTTGCTGCATAGGAAATGAAGGTCTGATCAGGTTATTTCACTTGGTGTGTAGGATTTATGAGACAGGTGAGGTACCCTCTGATGTCAAGAAGAATGTTATCATCCCTATACCGAAGAAAACAGGAGCTGACAGATGTGAAGATTACCGTACAATCAGCTTCATCACTCATGCTTCAAAGATCCTGACAAGAATAAGTTACAAGAGGATGGGAAGACAGATAGAAACAGAGTTGAGAGAAGACCAGAAGAAACATAGGAATAAGGAAAGCCAGGAGGACGGCCTTCAGTAGAGGTCACCGCAATTGACGTCACATGTACACCATGCCTTACATGTTTCACAAGAAATTTAAACGAAAGATTTACGATAATTGATTTCTGGATTTCACAATCAGATTTAATTGAAAAAAATTCAACTAATCTAAAATGAAGATCAACATAATTTGTTCGAAGACGTCAATTGCACGTGGGACAAGTAATGAGTTTACGCAACAATTTTGAAACTTTTAAAAACATTTGAATCATTTAAACAACTCATCTCAGTGGTATTATCATCGTCATTATTTTATGTGATTTTAATTGTTTGACTCACACCCAATGGTGTTATGGACTTTTGAGAGTGCCATAGGCTGAAGAAGTTTCCAATAGGACCGACCGTACATGTACCGCATGAGAACATAAGTTCTTAACAAAGTAAGTAGTATTAAAAAGTGGACAAAATTTGTGATTAATTAACACATCAGTACAGAAAAATGATAATGTTAAAAGATATTCATGTCGTACGTTATCGATATCTTTCTACTCACATACAGTATTGTTAATTTAAAATTCCGTTATATGTTGAATTTTCCTTCGAACTTTGGTTCCATTGCATACGATCTGTATAAAAGTAACTGCTTATATCGAAAACGTGTATAATTCGTAATTCGAAAGAAAATGTGCACTTTCGTGTTAGTATTTGTGCAATTCTCTCAGAATAATTCGATCCGCTACCTACTTAGAACTTTCATCTGCCAAAAAACTTCCTCAAGACTGCCTGCGGACCGCATCACTAACCTGCGGTAATCTCGTCAAACGGACCGACTTGGGCACCGGTTACGTAGAATCAAAAAATCCGTAACCGATCGCAAGCTTGGGACCACGAGGACTGTGGGAATCCTGTCAAAGGTGACTGGGCGTCCATAGCAAAACTTACTCGCCTCTTTTCCCGTATATTTAAAAGCGTCCAGGGAGCGAGAAGTGCGTCAACCCACCTAAAAACAACATTGACCACGTAGCATCGCAGTACTCGTTTCTCCTTGTGATAATCGTGATTCTCCAACCGCAGCTTAGCGACAGCGGGGATCCTGTTGTTCCATTTATGTGTGGAGGCGACCAAATAGCATGTTCATGACTGCTCGTGAGTTTTAACTCTGCCCAACCTCAAACTTGCTACAGCCACTCTACTAGGACGGACAGATAGACAGTCTGACAGCTGTTGAACGGCTGGTTGCAGCGCCGATTGCAGCGCTGTTTGCATAATTTCTCATTATTTCTCAGTGTCTAACCGTGAGGACAACCTAAATCAAGTAAAACGTGTGAGAGCGGCGGCAATTGCGCAACATCGCAATATTTCCCCACATCCAATGACTGCAGGATTCTTCTGAAACAGACAGCAAACGGCTCCAAATGCGTAATAAAGCTAATACTTTTCCTTGTCCGACTTCAAGGTCAATGGAAATCTCGTCAAACGACTAAGAGCGAGAGTGATTGCGAAAATTGCAATGGTTCACTGTGGTCTACCGTCAAGACTAAGGGAATCTGGTCAAACGGCTGAGAGCAGCGCCAATCTTGTATTATGTCGATATTTCTCCGAACTTGACCGTGAAGATCACATAGCGTCGCAATATTTCTTCGTGCCCTACCGCGGGGACAAAGGAAATCTTGTCTAACGGTCAAGACCAGAACAGCCTCTTCTTAATCATAATAACTTTTTGTACACAAGACGACACAATAGCTGTAGCAACTCATTTTATATTAAATATCAATTACTTTATTTTTTATGTAATGAAAGGAAGAAAAGGGGTTATTGAAATTTGGAGATGTAGATCTGCAAGTAGCAGAGCACTTCAAATATTGAGAAAATTAATCAATGGAAAATGCAGGATTGGATATGGAGTTCAACAAGACAATACAATGTGGGAATGTGTTCTGTCATCAGGTTTGGAGTGTAATTTGGGATAAAGACAAACCACTGAAGGGTACAAGACCTATTACTTACCAATAATGACGTGTGGAGCAGAAACTAGGCCGATGACGAGGTCAGATGAAAGTGTAATACAGGCAGCCGAAATGGAATTCCTGAGGAGTATGGTACAGAGGACTGGGAGAGAGAGTGAGACGTGAGGAAGGCAGTGAATGTACAGAAGCTGAATGATTAGCTGGAGCAGAACAGGTTGAGATGTTGTGGACATGTGAAAAGGATGCCGAAACAAATGATGGAGAGAGAGAGGATGAGGAAGACCTAGACTACAGAGAAGGACAGTGTGAGTGTGGAGCGGAGTTCAGTGGTTGAGGAAGGATGGTGGACAGACAAGATGCCATATTTGCTCCGACCCGGCCCAGGCTGGAAAGCTGAAATTGATGATGATGATTTCTTTGATATTTATTGTTCAGCTAAGATTTTATTTCTAAAATTGTCCATAGAAGGTTATCTTTTTATTGTGTACGAAATAAAGTGCATTTTCAAGCCTAAAAAATTAAATTTGACAAATCTTTTTATGCGTTATAACTCACAATGTGAATTTCATGTACCTTTTTAAACATACTTCATTGTTATATTGGCTCAGCAATTTTTCTAGGTTTGTGCCGTGTCTTGTGTGGGGTTTCGCCTACGACACAAGCTGGCTCATCAGCGGGCTCTTGGTGTCCCCGCCCGGATCCCCACAGAAGTAGCAAACTGTGTGCTACCTCCCTTTTTATGAAGCGCACCTCTGCCTCCTTACTGCGAGAACTAAAAGCTCAAGCAGCCATAACCTCCCTATGGAGGCTTCCAAAATGATGGTATATTGGCTTTCACGGCCAGTGAATTAAAACTCGGCAATTCTTCTTGGTTTGTGTGTTTTGTGTGGGGTTTCACCTAGAACACCAAGCTGGCTCATCAGCGGGTTCTAGGTGTCCCCGCCCGGACCCCTACAGGTGTAGCGAACTGCATGCTACCTCCAATTTTATGAAGCGCACCTGCGCCGCTTTACTGCGAGAACTAAAACCTCAAGCAGCCATAACCTCCCTATGAAGGCATCCAAAAAGATGGTATAATGACTTTGCCGGCCTTCCGCCTGCATATATCTTGAGCTTTTGTTGTCCTGTCCGACTGTATTTTTGTTAGAGGTTTCTTATAAGCAGTGTGACGATAATTAAAAATTGAGTATGGTATAAACAGAGTAATGGTGAAATCACAGGAAGACAATGCTCTACAGAAATGTAAATCGACTGATTTGCATAGGTCTTCAAAATTGCAGTGGAAGCAGGCTTTTTTTTTGGTTGATTCTAGTGAAAATCCCAAGTGTTTGTTTTGCAATTATGTGTTGTCTTTGTTGGTGCTGTGTAATTTGAAGTGGCATTTCCAAGCCAATGCTAAAAAGCTGAAGTAATCCCATGTTAAAATAGTGTTCATTAATGTATTTGTTTCATAGTACAGTAAACTCTCTATGATCTGGGCACTGGCACGATTCCGTGCCTGGTTTGGTAAATAAATATTCTGTTCTGTTCTAATTCAAAAACATTTCCCTCCTGTGAAAGCATACAGTTAAACAGTGCTGATATGCCTCAGGCAGTCTGCCAATTGTCTGGTGTCACTGTACGAGAGGTGTCGCGAGTATTGCACAGCATATTGCGACTTAAGATACTAGAGGCAAGACAAGCATGAACGTGTTCTTCTATCATTAGCGAAGAAATTAGATATGACAGATAAATTAGATGATGGTGAATCCGCCTCGAAAGCTATAAACCATTATTGCATGACCGGACAGTGATGCGTGTGAACTAGCTGAGAGACTCACACACGGACATTGTAAACAGAGTAAGCTATCGAGCAAATGCAGGACCAACGAGGAAGTGCCCACAACCTACCATATATCGAGGCATCAAAATGTACTGATTGATAGTATGCAGCAAAACGCATTTCACTACATAGACCTCTTAACACTGCTGAATGAGGACTGTTAGAAGGAAAAAGGTAAATGTTATGTTGAGATAAAAATGGATGGTTATTTCTCAAAAGCAAACCGAGTGACATATGTAATGCAGTGGGTTGCATGTTTAGTAAATACAGGGTCTGTGACTGGCGCAGATCGCGGGTTCGCGTACCTGGCTCAGCCTGAGGTTGGCGTGCACTTTCATACTTTTACCAAACATGTTCAATAATGTGTACTTACAGTGCTCATAGTCGATGTTGAAACTGTCCTCCCTCTCTTGTAACACACCTGACACCTTCTGATGAAAGAATGTCTGTCAACTCTTTTATTATTTACAGAGCCTGTTTCCTTGAATCGTTTAGCGAGCCTCCTATTGTACCGGCATTAGGCACAGGTCTTCCTGGAAACTTGATTCGAAATTTTCATCTCGTTTCAAAACAAGATTTTCTGCTTTTCATATACGAATTATGGATATACACACGTTCGCGCAATGTGAATTGGTGTCTAGGCTTGACCAACAATCACAGTAATCACAATACTCACTAAACGTGCAACACTAACGTCTAAGCTTTGCAGATACACGTCCATATGAATGACAAAACACGTGTGAACTAACGATATAAGTCAGCGGAGCGCGCCAACCACTGACTGAACCGGGTAAGCCAGTCACAGCCGGCTTAGCTTGCCGTGTTTATCGGGGTGCACATAGATAATGACCCTGTAGAAGTTATGTTTGTTTGTATTATCTGTGCAATCTCAAGTCTGCATTACAACGGATAATTGAGAGTTTACTGTTTCATGAATTCTTTGACTTGGTCTCCAAATATCGACAAACTCTGTATGAAATCACGTCAACTCTTGAAATAGTGTGTGTGTTTACGTATCATAATGAAAATGTAACATATTTGGGAGTCCACCGGACAAGGCCATGGCAACCTCTGTTATCGTTTCTGCGTGCACCTCGCTTGGCAATGTAGGATTGAGCAATGTCCTGGAAAAGAACAGTTCTACATGACAAACTGTCTCTGCGGAAATTCTGAATAGCCTGACAAAGACGGAGAGCAGCACGATAAGCATCAGCATTTATGTACTATTTCTAGTATGAATTCAATGAGTGAGGCTCCTTGACTGTCCCAGAGTTTCTGCAAAGATGCAGTTAGTTTAAATTTGCAAGGCCCTTTTTTGCAAGGTTGTACGGTGCCACTCAAGGGTCTGTTGGGGCTCAAATACAGAACCCATGTTTCATTCCCTGTGACAGTTTGTTTAAAGAACGCATTGCCATACTGTTGCTAATGCGCAAGGAAAGTCAAGGCAGAACCCATTCTTGCAGTTAAGTGCTTATTTGTGAGCATTTGTGGTACCCACCTTGAACAGAATTTCCTGTACTGCAAATGTTGAGAGACAATTTTAAACACAACTGTGCAAGACATGTCCTGACATTGTGCATGCACCTTGCTAATCTTCAAGTGCTTATGTGGATAATGTGACCGATATTTTGTTAATATTTAGACATGTCTATATTGACAGAGAGGTGGGCTGATCTCCCCTCATCATAAACATTTCTGAACTTAATGCGCCACTTCCTAACACTAGTCTCATTCACAAAACCTTCTGTATTCATTGCAATGAGTCTCCACTGAATGTTGCAAGGTTTAATGTTTTCAGCAATCAAAAACAGAATAACTGATTGAACTTCGCAGTTAGTGGCATCATCTATATGGAAGTTCATTGTTGAAGGTTGCTACACTCAACAACTCAATGTCACACTGAACTCTGCTGACATGGGATGGACTTCCTGAACCCTTTCCTCTCGAATTATTGTAAGTCCTGCTTTCTCCCAACTCGTATTTATTTCTGTCAGCATTCTTCATGTATTAAACCCTGGTGTTAAGTACTGGTTGTAACAATAGATACAGGAAGGAACTACAAAATAGTGAATGTACGGTATTTACATGACACAAAGTAATGTTTTTAACTTTCTTAACGGTATGTCTTGAGTGTGTGGAAGCATTCAAAGCAAATGCCTGGATGGAACCCTCATTGCTTCTCATAATGTTATTGCCTCCTCCATGATTTCTTGCAACGCTGATATCAATATCGTCACTTGAATCACTCACAGATTTCATCGCCAGATTCAAAAATGTCATCACTTTTATGGTCATTATCATCTAAATCAGCCGAAATAGACGCCCGAATCTGAGCTTCGGTCAGACTGTGCACCGCCATGTTGCTTCACTGCGACTGCTTTCCATGTCAAGGAAACAAAGCAGTTTTGCCGAGCAAAGAGAAACTAGAACACTCCTGTTTGACTTCTTTCGGTTTCCTTGACCAGCACTTACCAAACGAAGTACAGAAGCCCTGGCATATCAGGTAACCTAGAAACGAGCGGTGAAACATTGTGTCAAGTCAGGGTCGGCACACGAGCTATAACGCTAAGTGAAGGTCGACACACGAGTGGAAAGGTTTAATGCACCTGCACAGTCCATATGCGCAATGGTTTTTAATTTCCGAACCGCCTTCGTATTATACTGTACAACTAGACATTCATTTTCAGGTTTCTTTAAAGTTCATAATTACCACCTTTAAATATCAAATTTCGGGTAGAGTGTGGTTAACGGAAAACTTTGACCTGTTTAAAAGATACCGTCCTGGTAATTTGAAGGATGAAAGGGAGAAGAATTGGTCAGAATTCCCTGTTCGGATTACGGGACTTCTTGGAGAATGCTGAGAAGATTTAATCAGAGTTTGTCTCATTTCAGACAACTGCGGTTGTTGCTAGATTAAATACTTCATTCAAATACATTCGAAGAATCCTCATTAAATCTGACAAAAATGACAAACTATTTTAGGTTCTGCCCAATCAATACATTTTATATTTTTGGAAAACAATTTCAAGAATTCTAGGAATATAAAATGTATTGATTGGGCAGAACATATGTTAGTTTGTCATTTTTGTCAGATTTAGTAATTCGTCAATACAATGGATTTCAATATTCCCGGAGAATCCTCCATATGTATCATTTCAGCAAGCAGTGAAATGATTATCCTTTTATTGGTAAATTACATCAGAGATAATTTCTTTACATTGAGTATACGGTAGGTAATAGTTATTTCACTCTTTGGCCAGGGTATAATCATCAGGATAAGTCAGGGATGCAGTAATTTTCTCTGAATTGAGGTACCAGCAATAATCTGTCCAAGCTGATCACGTCACTACTTGGCATTGGCCTCTGTATTACTTATTATGAATCTCCCCTGGTGTGAGCTACATTTTACAAAGTACAAGATATATTGAATATAAACTTACACTCGTATTTGATGTACGGTAATAATAATCTATCTTGCATGGTCGTTCATGACCTTGAGTGTGACTTTACTGCTGGTCCATTCATATTACAGATCATCAAATTGCATCAAATGTTTGTTTCTAATGACAATCTGTCTTTCATATGACTCATCTGAGTAAATCCTTGCTCACACGATACGATAAGAGACTGGTAGAATACACATGTTAGTGGTTAAAACTGATAATTCGAGAATATCGTGATGTAGTTGGAAGTTTGAACAGTGATATTATGATAGACAGGTGGTAGATGTCGCGGGGTTTTTACTGTAGATTTATGAGTAGGAGAAGAAATTAATAAAAAGAGTACATAAAACTTTAGTGCCACTAGCAAGTGCACCACTGGAATAAGATATTGTTACTCTTTCTGAGCTTCTGAAATTTCATGCATGAGCATCAGGCATCAGCTGAGGAGTGAAATTTTAATCCATATTTCTCAGTGTCAATCATTTTCTGATAGAGTGGTAACTGGTAAGTGATATGAAGATATTGATTCAAGAGCATGCTTCTGTTCAGGTTGTTTAGAAAGTACTAAATCTATGTAGAGAAACAGTACAGGTAAGAAATTAAATGCAGTACGGTAATATATTTTGAGGAATAGTATGTCTGTATGTGATGTTTCTGTGATGTAATAATGGGAATGGCTTTTGATTGTTTTAGAAACTTAGTACTTCAGTTTGACTGTGGTGTAATATTTGATTTGTATTATTACTAATACATTTTCTTGTTCTTAGACATGGGTTTAAGGACTTGTGTTCAAGTGCCAGTTAAGTCCACTTTTTCAGCATTTACATGACTGTGAAATTTCATTTTTGTTTGCTTTTATCTTTTTGTTCTTTTCTTTCTTTTTGGATTTATTTGCAGACTAACCTTTATTAAACCTATTGGCTATGTATGTCATCTTTTTGAGTGTTGCTTTACCTGTGCTTTATTGAATAAGTTGACATGCAATTGTTTGTTTTTTATTTATATAATGTGTCAATTGCTTTTAGGCTAATACATGACATTTTTCTGTTTTCTTTTCATGTCTGTCTATTGGGCGTGTGATCATGTGCGAAACGATCGGTCAGTCGGCAAAGTTATCATAGGTTTGGAATCCCTTTCAGAATCCTGTTTTAGGATTTAAAGTAGTTTGGTTCTCAAACTGTTGAGATAGTTAGTTTGAGAATATGCACATGTAGCTGCTTGAGTAGTGGTTGTAGTATCAAAATTTCACTTTCACTCTTCCTTTCCTCTGTAGGTAAACAGTATTCCTTCTCTAGAGGCTTGACTCTTCCGTATTTTCCGGAGTGCCATGGAGGGAAGTTAGGGTTTGTCGGCAGTTGTTGAATCGTTGCCCAGTGTATCATGGGATATTCATGAATCGAAATAGCTACAGATCATATGCCACTGTTGCTTGAATGAGGATAAATTTGTGATGATGTAAAGAATACTCATTGATGACGTGTTTTGCCCCTTATGACGTAGTGGAAGAAAATTAATGTTTAAATTTAGGATGGTCTACCCACATGATACAGATTGATAGTTTTAAAGAAGTGTAAAGTATGGTAAAATTTCAATAGACTGTTAATATTTAGATATGTTAATCAAGGCATCGCACCATGTCTGAAGCTTTATTTCTTCATTATAATTATCCTCTTACCTGTTACTTCTTGTGCTCTTTCTTGCCTGTTTACAACAGTAAGAAATGATTGAACATAGTTCATGTAACCTAACAAATATTACCAAGGATGAAACCTTAGCATTTACTGTTGCCACTCATGTTTTGAAGTCACCATGTTTGCAGACACTGAAATTTACAGTTATATTGTAACTTGAACGTTGGTGGCATTTGCTGATAGTTGCTAGTTTGTTATGACTAGACTTTGGAGTTAAATGCACTAAAATGATACCAAGATATGCATGCATTTATGCCCTTAAAATACGAAAGTTTGATGCTTTTCAGTCGGTCAACACGTCTGTACCCAAATTAGATGGGTTATTCCCTAATCCTGAAAAAATTTACGTGAGATTAATAAATACACTTGGATGACCAGTTTCGATCGTCAAGCGATCATCAGATCCATTACACTTGGGCTACAAAATTTTTATGTCTGAAAGTACGGGTGAAATATTTACAATATTATTACAGATAGTTCAACTCGTCAATATTTGTTAGTTGTAGTCTGTGTGATGCTTTGTTAAAATACTGGAAGTGGTAATTGACCTCCAAACTTGCTTGGTTAGAGTGAATATGTGATTGTAGTTCAATGGTCAATTCAGGTTGTATTGTACAGGCTACGTATCTGATTGAGTCTTGCACTGTCCTGGTGAGAGCAGTTGTCTTCGTCACTATTTGCACTCAACTGGGGGAGTTTCCTGTAGGTCAGGGTCTCTTTTATACCTGGGTAATTCCCCCTCTCGCATACCTAAGTTTCTGTGTTCGGCGTACAAATGTGACTGTATGTGGCCAAGTCTAGTCTCCCTAATGTGGTGTATGTTACTGTATTCAGGATAATCTTCAACAATTAAAGACCTGGTTTCAATTCTCGCCATGCATAAGCTAATAGCCACATAAGCGCTGTCCGGTCTAATGAGAATGTTCCGGCACCTTTAATGCTGCCGTTAATACCGGCCCAGGTTTATTGAAGATACATCCGGATCCAATAACATGTTTCCCTTATTAATCCCTTATCTAGCTTGGCTACATCGTTATGTTTTATCTTGTTTCCGACTGGGGTTGTTTTCTAGTCGAGTGAAGAGGGGTGAACTCTCCATGAATATGTGTTCATTTAAATTATTGGGGTTGTTTATTTTAGCTAAGTGTATCTCGATTGCTTCCTTCATGTCAAGAGCTCTGTCTTTCGGTTCGTGATGAATTTTTTTAAAGTTGGTTTCAATGTTAGTGAAACTGTATCCCGCATCGCACATGAGTTCGCATGCGGCCGAGTGCGTCCCGTATTTTATCGCATTTCTGTGTTCATTGTATCGTGTATCCATTCTTCTCCCACTCTGCCCCATGTTTTTGTGCTGTTAAATGACTGATGAAGGCTACCAATAGCCGCAACATGTATCAGTACTGAGAGTGAGTGATCGTAAAAAGAAATTTGTATTGAAAAGTGGACGTTTTCTTTGTGAATATTATTTACATTCTACCAATATTTTCCTTTGCAGATTTTTAAATTTTATTCTTCAAAAGTGTCCATTCCTCTGCATTATGAAGTTTGTTCAGGGTTCTTTATTAGTTCTTCCCTAATACTCCTCTTGATTCTTTTGTTCAAGTCCTTCTCTTTCAGTTTGTCTATTGCCCACCTTTATGGCTTTGACTTTTGAGTTTTTTCAGCGTTCTGCTTTAATCTGCATTTCAAAACAACCAGATTGTGGTCAGAGCTCTGGGATATATTTTGCAATCCAAAATCTGGGTTCGGAATCTCTACTTGACCATAACGAAATCTATTTGGAAACGTCCTATATCTCCTGGTCTCATCCATGTGTGTACTCTTCTGTTGTGGTCATTGCATAAGGTTCAGCCGTGACCAACTCGTGCTCGGTGCAGAATTCTATTAGCCTGCTTCCTCGGTCATTCTTTTCATCCAATCCGAATTCTCCTACTATCTCTTCTTATCCTTTTCCTACCTCAGCATTCCAATCTCCCATTACTATAACATTCCCGTCACCCTGGACATACCTCAGAATTTCATCTATTTCTTTGTAGATCTTTTCAACATCTTCATCATCAGCTTGACTGGTAGTCATATAAGCTTGTACTACTGTGGTGCACGTAGGTTTTGTATTGATTTTAGCTACAATAATCCGTTCACTATATTGTTCATAATATTCCACCTGCTGTCCTAGTTTCATAGGCAAAATGAAGCCTACCCCCGCCTGGACATTGTTTGATTTAGTGCTAATGATCCCATTGTCTCCTGACCAAAAGTCCTGTTCTTCCTGCTGGTGCATTTCACTAATTTCAACCTATCTATTTCCCTTTCTAAGTTTTCTAACCTTCCACTGCCTATCAGACTTCTAACATTCCACGCTCCGATCTGTAGAATGCCAAGTTTCCTCTCTGTAACATCTGCAATGTCAACACCCTCTTGAGTAGTCCCCACCCAAAGATCCGAACGGGGGACTAGTTTACCTCCGGATTGGAATTTTACAAGAGAGGTGGTCATGATCACAGGAAGAGCAGTACGGAGCTCAGCCATTAGTTGGCTTATGTTATCAATGTCTTCACCGTCTATAAGGCTGCTACTCCCCTTCAGAATAAAGTAATGAAACTAGCATTAATAATAAAATTAGCCTTTAGAAACTCTTTCTTTAAGAATAGGAATGTACACCAGTATATTTGAATTAATAGACTACAGTATATCAACACTCTACTTTAATTGCAGGAAATTTACCTCAATTGTATGAGTGTTGTGGGGTTTACCAATTATCTTTCATCAGTGTTTCGCAAACTTTTATTGTAGAAATCCATTAACGAGTTTTATTTTTTTAAAATTTAAATCCTAGTTACTGTGTTTCATATGCTTGAATTTTGTACCCTGCCTTTGCACTGATAGTATAAGACAATGCTTGTTTATGCTTTATTACATATCGCAAATAATTATGTATTGAAGGAAATTAAGAGTTATTGTTATATTGTAGATGTTAGTACAGTAGAAGCCTGATAGAGCGCGTTTGTCACCCCGCGTTATAGCATGCCCGTGGTATATCGAGAGTGAGCCGTGTAATATGAGGAAGAACACAATATGCAATGCAGTGTTATACATATTGTACTATATGCTGTATTGTATTTAAATTTAAAGAACATTAGAAATACATATTGTAAAACATTTCAGAAACTTACCAAATAGGGTACAGTAATCAGACAAACTTAACTCAAATGTCGACCAAACAATAACATGAGTTTCAACACGGTATACAAAGCACACTATCAAATACAGTATGACAATTTACCACACTGACTGCAAGGTACAGTTAAGTTCATTATTCTACTGCTTTAAAGAAGCGAGTTAGCTTTATTTGGCCGGTCCTTTCACGCAGTTTCTTTAGTGTATATTGCTTTATGCTCATCAGGTGCAACAACTCAATTTGGTTTAGTTCACTTTGTCGCTCCATCCACGTAATCACTTTATTTATGGTTGGTTCGTTCCTCAGTTTAGGGGCTGCGACAACTCTGTCATGTAGCCCCGTGTACTTCGGGTGTGTGTAGAATCTGTCTGATAACCGGTGTTAATTGTGATATCTGTATTAGTGTGTGTTTCTGTTTCTTAATTGAAGTAGGGACTGCAGACTTTGGATTTTTCACATAGTTCCTACTTTTGCCGCCAAATACCACCGTCAATAACTACTAGTTCAGAACTTGGCTACTAGAAGCCACTGCAGTAGGCTCCTGACGACGAACGTAGGAACCTGAGCGTTGTTTACATTTTTAACCTAATTTAGCTTCACACAGGTGTAATTAGTGGAAGGTTCTTTAACATGCCATAAATCTATGACATGGGACCACCGGCTTTACTTCCCCTCCGAAGGAAGGCATAATGAGGGATTTTTAACACTCTTAAAAAATCCGACAACTTCGGCCGGGTTTGAACCCGCGATCTTCGGCATAGAAGCTCAGCATGCTACCAACTACGCCACCGAAGCCGCCTCACTTTATTTATATTATCCAATATTTCACATGTACTGTGAACATCATCTATACTTTCTTCTTCAGCTTCATCATCCTCATCCTCATCTGCTTCACTACTCGCATTTCGAACAGCATCAATAATGTCTTTGTCATGTATGACCTCCGAAGTCGATTCTTTGTTGTCGACGACTACCCAACGGTTCAAGTCTTCAAGATCAATATTGCACTGCAGAACATCACATGCTGACTCGATGTCACTACAGCGTTCATCTGTTGCTTTTTCTTCAATGGAACACTTGTTCCAGCAATTCCTAATTGAGGTCGGACTGATGCTTTGCCATGCCAGGACTACTGAATAGGCAACATTCTTAAAATTTAGAGATTTCAAAAACATTTCCATTTTCTGATCTGAATTTACTATTGAAGTGAGCAGTTTACGGCGATAATGAGCTTTAAATGCTCGTATGATGCCCTGATCCAGCAGCTCCCTTAATGCCGTTGTGATTTTTGGCAAAAACGATGTTTTAATTTTTCCATCTTCTGATTGCAACACATCAGCAGGTGGATGAGCTGGACACTGATCAAGGATTGGTAGAGCTTCTTCTCTCAACTTAAGTGACCGTAGTTGCTTCTCACTGACAGAACCAGCTTTTCTTGAAACCAATTGGTGAAAATGTTCCGTCGTCCAAGAACTCTTCGAATGCCTGTAAGTGAATTGTAATGAGACATGTTTACATGCTTGAAACATCTCCGGCTTTTACTTTTACCTTCCGTATATACTCGAATACCACCCGCCCCTTAATAACCCCCGCACCCTTATTTTGAAGAACAAAATTTCAAAAAAAAAAAAAAAGTTTACTCTTAAATTATTTACAATCTTTACTAAATAAACAGAATAGCATTTCTCCAAAATAGTTTCCAACAGTTTTAAAGTCGTCCTAAAATAACACACATCAAACGATTAAAAATACAAATAAAAGTACGCAAACACTTCATTCCTCATCGTCATCAGAATTACCAACTTTGGAACTTTTATCACCATCACGTTCACACAGAATGTCATCGCTGCCATACATAGCATTAGAAATACTACATTTCTTGAAGCTCTTCCATATGAGATCTCCAGAGATACGATTCCATGCCATCAAAATCCACGAACAGAGCAGCTGAACTTCCGGGCGCTGAATGCGACCAGTGTGTGATTATCGGCCGCCATCCACTCGGTATACAGCTGTTTCAAGGCTGCTTTAAACGGGCGGTTCACGTAGCCATCCAGTGGCTATAGCATAGATGTCATCCCACCCGGGATGATTGCTAGGTCGGTTTTCCCATCCTTAATGAATTTCTTCAGAGCGTTTGTTGTATGGCCGTAGTAACTGTCCAGAACAAGCAAGCTCTTTCGTCATAATAATGCATCAGGCCGACGTTGCCAGACACACTTTAACCAGTCTTTCAATAGTCCATCTAACCAGAGTCCCACTACTTGTTAGCAACACATTTTTTTCTTTCTCCAATCGCGAATACGTAACTCGTCAATATATTTCCTGCCGACGGCACGATTTCCAATAATTTCAGCTTCCCTCACAACTTTCAGTTTCTCACTCACAGTAAATGTTTACACTCGGAGAATGTGTGCGAGACTGTATGATGCCGCGTGCTTACTGTAAAACAAAGTGATAGCCGGAAGAAGGCTAGCACCATCTAGCGGATACTCGCAACAACCTACATCGCGCCTGGTGGGCAATTTAAATCTTTAAAATTTGGATGGCTCAAATAAGACCCGCACCTCAATTTTTCACATCTGAATTTGTTTCAAAATGTGCGGTGGTATTCTAGTATATACGGTATACAAAGTGGTTTCAGCTTATGGCTGCCCAACTTATTTGTGACATTCATTTTCAAACCCTTCTTATTTCCTGATATTTTGGTGTCAAGAGTTGTGGTTGGAAGCAATCGATAATAAAGCGCCGTTTTGTCACAATTATACATTTGATGATCATTTAAATTTTTGTCTACCATTACTTTGTGTAGAATTTCGGGAAACTGTGAAGCAGATTCACCGTCACAAGATCTTTCGTCTCCTTCAATGGTCATTTGGCAAATTCCATGGCGACATTTCTATCTTGAAAACCACCGTTGGAAGGTATAAAATCTTTGTTGCCATATAATCAAAGTGAAATTTTTCAGCTTGCGCTTTAATAATTGGGCCGGAAAGTGGCAAACCTTCAATTCTCTTTATTAAAAACCACCTATATACCCGTAGGCATTTTCAGAAATACAGATATTTAGGAACCATAGTTAATGATACCAATGATTGCTCTCAAGAAAGGAAGGCAAGGATAGGACAAGCCAGAAATGCATTCAATCAAATGAGAAATGTATTGTGCAATAGAGACCTTACTGTAGTATAAATTTAAAACTAAGGTTGCTAAAATGTTATGTGTTCCCGGTACTTGGGCACTATGATTAACAGACTAGAGGATCTTACGAGTAAGCTGGATGGATAGAATCACAAATCTTGAGATATTGCGTAGGATAGGTAAAGATAAGGAGATAATTACCTGTGTCAAAATTAAGAAGTCACAATACATGGGCCATATAATGAGCGGAGACAGGTTCGTCTTCTACAGAAATTATTCAAGGGAAGGTTGAGAGAAGAAGAATCTCTTGGTTGGACAACCTAAAAAAAAATGGTTCAAGTGTAGTTGCAGTGAACGTTTCAGTGCTGCTAGATCCACCAACCGGATTGCTGAGATGATAGCCAACCTTCTTAGAGGAGACGGCACATGAAGAAGAAGATATAGGCATTTGTCAAGTTCACTGTCTTTCCCTAGTTTAGTCCTTTTTCTGTCTATTCCCACATCACTCTCAACTGTGTTTACAAAACTACCAAGTTTCTCTTCTTTAATCCATCCCCTCGCTTGATAAACTAGCTTTAGTTTCGCCATTCTTCACACAATATAATTTTTAGTTTATCACTCACAGAATACGCTTTCCGTTTCTGTGACATCGCAACGAGCACACAGAAATCTAGACAATGAATGAATAATTTATTATCCACATAATGGTTGTGCTCATTTTGCTTATTGCCAAGCACTGTTGCATAGTCACTTTGTTGACTGCATCACAATGTTAACCTTGAGATGTGTATTCAAAGCTTCTGTCTAGCAACAATCCTGATACAGTATGTTTGTTGATAGGACAAACCAAAGGTTACGTCCATCTCTTTTGGTTATTGTTTGCAGCAGTAAATTATACTGCAGAAATGCTACATGCAGACTGTATTAAGTTTTTTGAAGTTTATAAAATACCACTGAGAGTGCAAAAATCAATCTTTTGGGAGACATAGTTGATCCGTGTTATATCCGAATATATCCGCGGGATATCAGGCTTCTACTCTATATCTCGCTTCTACCACTGAGCTATGCAGATGCTTTCTTATACTTGCTGCATGTTCTGTGAACATGTTTTTCCCTTGAAGTGTAGGATTAGCAAAACTCTCCTTGTCTTCTATTATTTTGGTATTTGTCCCTGTTTGTAAAGAGCCTCTTCATCTCTCTTAACATGTACCCACCCATTGTTAGACTTCTTCTGGGTCTTATAGTTATCACAGATGTGCTCTGAGGTAGTCTGAAAATGTTATTTGCTAGTGAGTCTGTTACTATCCCAACTATTTGTACTGTGATATCACAGATCCTAAGAGAGAGAGAGAGAAGATAAAAATGAGTGCACTAGTAGTATGGTGATACAATCAGTTCATCTGAATCCCTGGAAAATATGCGAACTACTGGGCTTCCCCTCACCCCTCTAGTCTTCATGTTGCAGGATCTATTACTATTTTCTGCTGCGAAAGGCGTGTCTTGCACAGTTGCGCCATCAGAAACCAATAAGGAGAATTGTTCCTAATAGGTGCGTAATTAGGTGTTGTCAATTTTAGTTCTTGGCATTTTTCGTTGAACCAAATTGTTTCGTCTAATTTCATGATTTTTATTCTCAGTGACTTGAAAATGAGGCAAAGAATGCATACGAAAAGGAATAATTTGGGAAATATGTTATTACCCTTTCACGAATTGATTGCTGGCAATCGAGATGGGAGCTATTCTCTGTTTACTTGTGTCACACGTCAGCCTGCTTCGTTGACAGGTACACTTGCGACTAGGCTCCAGTAGCCTCAGTCATCGTTTAACTGTCCGTGGTGACATGAGCTCCTGTGATGCGCAATACTGCTTGCCTTATGTGCAGAATGGACTCTGTCATCGCTGTGTTCCCCACTTTGCCCCACGGGGCAGCTGCTTCAATAATCAACAAACACTGGCGCAGCCACGCTCAGCGGCAATCAGATCTTAAATGGGTCGTCGTCGGTCAATACTCTTATCCGAAAGTATGTTTCTTTCCTGCATTACTAATTTGTATTCACTCGATGTCGCTGGTGATTCAACAGACCAATTCTGGCATAGAATATATGGCCGCTCACGACTTCAATGATATCTTGAATGTGTGGACTGAAATATGAAAAATCTGCTGTTTCCTGGTATTTCTCCACTGCTAATTTTTGATAGCTTGGGAAATGTGTCAATTCATTTTTTTCTAAAGAAAGTTTGAATATTTTTAACTTATTTCAAAATCAATTTACAATTCTCACCATGTCTGATACCACCTGATTCTTCCTTGAAGATTCAGGTTTAATGTGTTAAGGTGGTTTGTTAAGCCTGTTAGGAAAGCTAGCTCCTTCAAAAATCCTGGGCTTTCTGTGGTATCGGATGAAACAAACTTATTACAGAATTTGGAATTTCCTTACGGATAGCAAAAAAACCTGCACTAAGCCATCTTACATGGTTGTACAGCAACAAATCTCCATATTCAACCTCCAATTCCAGCAAAAACTGCTGTAGTTGTCCACCTCTTAACATGTTAATAATTTTAACCACAAGTTTAAAGACTTCAGTTTTCTTAATGGATTTCCCACATACCGCTCCCTGGTGAATGAGACAATAGATCATCTTCTTTTAGCAATCTGATAAGACCTCTATTCTTACCTGTCATAGCTGGCTCTCCGTCTGTCACAATAGCTGAACATTTACCGAAGCCTCCAACTCTTTCGACAGTTTTTTTAACGGCATCATATATGTCCCTCCCTTTTGCTGTTCCTTTAAGAGACCATACATCAAATACCATAGCTCCTCTTTACTGCTGAAGTCTTCAAAGGTGGTGCGTACTAAAATTAACAGCTGACTAACGTTTGATCGGTACATTCATCAAGACAACGAGAAATGCATGCTTTCTATTACCAATGTAATCAGTGATTTATCTATTTGCTCTCCCATATCAATGACCCTTCTCTATACTATTTGGTTGGAAAGTGACAATGATTCAAATTTCTCAGTCATTTTAGTATCTCCAAAAACCTTTGCCATTTCCATAGCACACTTCTTAACCAGGATGCCTTCAGTGAATGGCTATTTTGCTTTTGTGAGTTCAAGTGACATTGCATAGGAGCCGTATAGAGAGTATGACTGATTTAGAACAACTTGACTGAACATACCTGATTGCTGTTTCAATTTCTTTTTACAATCCACGACCATAGTGTGTCGAGCTTCTTCCGTAAATGCTGCATATTTCTTCTCATGCATTGTTGAATAATGTCGTTTAACATTGTACTCTTTCAGTACAGACACAATTTGCATGCATACCAAAGACAAAAGCTTCCCATTACTGTTCGTAATTAAATACTGTAGTCATTCTCCCATCTTTCCTTGTAACTTCTGTTTTTGTTTCTTTGAGATTCCGCTCATTTTTATTCACAAAAAACGATGCAATCAATACAAAATAAAGCCTTCAAAATGGACTGCAACTTGTGTAACTACACTACACCTCGAGCAAGCGCAACTGAGTGTCAGGCCGTCCAGCGGCAACGGAGATGGGGTAGTAGCCAGCTAGCTTTGTTGGGTGAGTGAAGGGGAGGTAGGTCAGTGACCTGCTGTGATGCGGCACGGCGCGTTGTATAACGGTTCACCATTAATTATTTATCAAATGCCTTTGTTCATTTTTGCCGAATAGAAATACATAGTACTGTACTTTAAAACAAACAATGAAATACCGGGATATTATTTCATGACTTTTTAAAAATGTCTTTTTTTTTTTTTCTAAAAGCGGGCTGCCAGTTGGAAACCACTGATAGTATTCAAGTGAATGCTCTTATTTTATTTTATTTATTATATTGTGTTGTTCTAGCGGTATACACATGCATAATACTCATACATAATTCAAACCCCTTATAAAACAAACTAACCGTATATAGCGAGATATGCAACTAAAAGCACTACACTAACCCAGTGATCATAACTAATACAGGAGTGTTATTTACTTATTTACTGGCGACGGCGACTACGTGCGAGGGACCATAAGAATAGTGTAAGCACGAGGTCCGGATCTCGGAGCGTTTTGGGCTAAGCCAACACTGTCCTCATGTCCCACGTAGAGGATAAGAGGGAAACATTGTCACTCCCACAGAAAAACAAAATTCATAATTAAAAATTATATTCACATTTTATGCAATAAAAATAGCAAAAAAATAATAAGAATTAAACGCACTCCTACGATCCCGAGATTTATGATTAAAAAAAAAACCCACAAGACTCACCTGCTTAAAGGCATCCTATAAATTAAATATTTTGAGGATCTTCCTACTCTATTATTAGCATTGCGTTAAAAAAAAAATACATACATACCATTAGTCTTATTGAGTATCTATGGAAGTCTTTGGTTTTTACAACTCGGATGCATTGGTTATTTAGTTCAATTGAAATAAAATAAATTCCCTGCATTATTTTTGATCAATTTTTTGTAGATTAAATTATTTACATATTTCACACGATTATCAATCTTTTATTCGTCGTAAGATAATTGTCCATGTAATAGGATCACTTCATTAAGACCGGGTGAGTTAGCCGTGGTGGTTACGGCATGACTGATGGCAGTCGCTCACATCCGGGAGGCGAGGAGGTTCGAATCCCCCCGCCGGCAACCTTGAAGATGGTCTTCTGTGGTTTCCCATCTTCCTTCCAGGCAAATGCCGGGGTTGGTCCCTAACTATAGGCCACAGCCGCTACCTTCCAACTCCTCGTCCTTACATTCCAACTTCCCTCCTTCCCTCCCCAACGGTACTTGTAGCTCACCCATTGGGTGTCCGTCTCGAAGCAGCTACACAACTGGCGAGCCAAACATGTCCTCGGACACTCCCGGCACTAAAAGCCATACGCTAAAAAAATAAAAAAAAATAAACTTCATTAAGCATTACTTCAAATATTTCAAGATTTTTCCTGAGATGCTTTCTCATATTATTGGATTTTCACAAAGAATTAACACAGAGCACATGCCTCTGGTAATGTTCACTGACACAGTGAGTTATAACAAAGTCATTTAAATATTAGGCTAATTTTCAACCTTTTATATCTATATAGATGTTCCTGAAAAAACTATTTGCTGTGGTAGCCTATTAGTTCGAGGTGAATTATACATTTTCATATTCTGAATCTTACAACATATATTACAGAATTTAGTTTTACTACTCGGGCATAACTCTTTCAATTGGGACATAGAGTCTACATTTCATCTCTATTTCTCACATATTTTTCCAGTATAAATTAGAATATTAGCTTCTTTTAAATTCAACAGTAATAATAATAATAATAATAAACACCTTTTTTTTAACAGCTCAAGGATTGTAAGCAATCCCTCACTCCCAAACAGTAAATTCTGAACAACTATTGTTTACTTAACCAATCCAATAGGTGTTCTCAATTTTCGAGTTTACAGTGTTCTTATAAATGTAGAAATTATTATTATTATCTTTCACAAAGAAATATTGTTATTAATTTTATAATGTGCCAGCATTTGATTTTTAAAGTGTCTGAAAGTCCTACTGCCTCATAAAATGGGTCAATCCTCCTATTATAATAATTGCTCTCATGGATGTAAAGATGGTGAAAAATGAGAATCCTGCTCATCTTCTTGTCCAATAGAAATTCATGTATAAGGTGTCGACGATGATGGCAAATTGATTAAATACTAGACTTATTACGAAAATAAGTGAAAATCGAACTACTTAGGGTAAATAAAATCCTCTATAAGGCTCTACCTTATAGATGGTCTTCCTGATGTCCATGGATGTCGATTCCAGCAATGCACCATGATTCCTCTGGTACTCCGTCCTTGGCTTGGTCCTCTTGCAGCATTACCTCGGCTTGGCTGCCACAGACAAGGTGGCAAGTCTGGGGTGGCGTCGTTCCCATGACTCAATTGACATCTGATATCTTGTCTGTCTCACTTTCTTTAAGTCATCATCGTCTTAATGTTGATAGTCATAAACATTTTATGGTCCAGTTTCCATTATCGTCATAATTAAAGAGTCGGTTTGGTAAAGATATCTTTCCATAGTAGAATTGCTCATTACTGGTATCAATTATCTCCCCAAGTCCACAAATGCTAACAGGGAGCCAATATTACTCAATGTATTTGCTGGTAACAGCAAGTGTAGCGCACCGGCGTTTAGTCAAGTCCACTTGATCTGGTATGACTGACTACTCGCTCAACTGGATTAAGCAGCAGAGTTCTACTACGATAATGTTCTTGTCACCAAGGTT
This sequence comes from Meconema thalassinum, assembly GCA_946902985.2. Lineage (NCBI taxonomy): Eukaryota > Metazoa > Arthropoda > Insecta > Orthoptera > Tettigoniidae > Meconema > Meconema thalassinum. The sequence goes on along the minus strand of OX336389.2, from coordinate 44,663,656 downwards.
GTTTATAACATACCTTAATTTTGAAAAACTTGGTAACTTTCGTAAAGTCGGGTTACTACCGGCAACTATGTTTTGCGTACTAACACTCAGAGTAGTAGCGTATTGATGACTTTCACAAAATATCAGTTTGTATTGGTAGCACATGAGTGTCACATGTAGCGATTGAGTCAATAAGCTCAGTAACACTGTTTTCTGATCCTTGCCTTATATAGTCTTTGGCCTAGACTTAAAAAATTCAATACTTATGTTTCTGCTTTGTAGATTTTCTTGAGATTTTATATAGAGCTCCCAGATGATGACTATTGCCTCAAACGTAAATTTATTTCATTATTTTATCTCAATTTTCAAAGATATAATATTTTAGAAATGATGTAGTATTGATTGGGTGAGGTAGGACTGCTCTCCGGCAAGACATAGCACGTCTCAAGTCACACTTCCTCGCACAGCGTTGCCAGATCTCATTGTACCCCGTCCAGGCATTGGGAAAATTAGTGTTGACCGAATGAAGAGTAACAATGACAGTTTGTATAGGCAACACTAAAAGAATGGCTTGAAAATTTTACATAGTAAAAGTATCTCACAATCTCACTTTGTTCAAAATTTGTTTTTAAGCAAAAATTATCTCATAAGCCAGAGACACTAGCATTGTAGAACACAGTCAAATGCACCAGCCTGTGGTCTAATGACCAGCACCCTGAGATATGAGGTTCAACTCACTTGGGAAATCTATCCCTATCACAGAACCTAATAATTCAATTGGACACTCTGCTATTCTCATCAAAATACCACAGGCTATCTGTCAAGTGGACCCAATTACAAGCAGCTGTTTACCAAGATGTTGCAAGCTCCAAAAGGAAACATTCAAAATAGATTTCCGTGTTGCTTTATATTATTGAACTTCTTCTTATTACGTTTGAGCACTGTACCTGGGCGTACTAAAGTCAGTAGACCCGAGAGAATATTGCACTTTAGTTGCCTAGGCCGTGCTCACTGCTGTTCGCTTAGGACAAAATGTTTGGGATACAGGGAATCATTTACCTTTTTGCAATTGGCAAAAAGATAAAACGATAACAGTCGTGTATATTTATACCTAGTCCTGTGACCTATCCCACCTACATCACTGAACTCGTGAAATGATAGTGTGATAGTAACAGAAACACAATGAGCTTACTGTCGGCGCAGAAATGATGTGCACCCGAGTTTGGAGATAAATAGGAAAAAAAAACAAAAACCAAAAGGCCTACAGAAAAACAAGTATTATCACCAGTTTCCTTGTTTATTTCTGTGTTGATTGATGATAAAGGTAACTTTTAGAAACATATTTTAATATCTTTTAAGGCAGGTACAGGGTTATTATGTGTGTGTGCGCCAGTAAACACGGCAAGCTAAGCCGGCTGTGACTAGCGCAGATCACGGCCACGCGCACCTGGTTCAGCCGGTGCCATAACCCCCCTCCGCTGACTCATATCGTTAGTTCACACGTGTTTTGTCATTCATATGGACGTGTATCTGCAAACCTTAGACGTGAGAAGGAGGCAAAAGAGTAGTGGCGGAGGAGAGAAGAAAGTGGATGGAAGAGTGGACAAAGATGACGAAGGAGGATAGCGAAGGTACAAAAAAGGTCCTGTATGGGATGGTAAAAAATAATAGGCGGAAGGATCCTACGGATTATGTTAGAATGGTGAGCAAAAGGGGACAAGAGATAGAAAATAGGGAAGAACTGAAGAAAATGTGGAAGGAATATTTTGAAGAACTTCTGAACCCAAATGGAAACCACGGCGAGGAGGAAGAAATCAGGGAAGAGGAAGACGGACTGCAAACAGAAAAGGACTTAACATGGAAAGAAGTGGAAGATGCAGTGAGGAAGATGAAAGGAGGGAAGGCACCGGGTGTGGATGAGTTGAGTGTGGAGATGGTGAGAGCAGCAGGAGAGGTGGGGATACAGTGGTTGTACCGAGTGATGAGGACAGCATGGAAGGAAAGGAAGACCCCAGAGGACTGGAAAAAGGGAATAATTGTCCCAATCTTCAAGAAAGGTAGTAGAACAGAATGCAGAAACTATCGGGGAATAACACTGATGAGTCATAGTGCAAAGATGTTTGAGAAAGTTTTGGAAAGGAGAATTAGGACAAGGATAGAAGGAGGGATGAGGGAAGAACATGGCTTCAGAGCAGCATGGTCCACAGTGGATTTGATTTTTACTGTAAGGCAGTTACAAGAACAGCACTATGAGTATAGAACAGATCTACCGATGGCCTTCCTGGACATTGAGAAAGCATATGACAGTGTATGCAGAAACAAAGTATGGAAGTCCCTGGAGGATAGAGGAGTAGAAAAATGGACTATAAGGAGGACAAGGGAAGCATGAGCTGTGTGAAAGTGGGAGGAGAGAGATCGGACTGGTTGGAACAGAGAAATGGCCTGAAACAAGGAAGTGCACTGGCACAAGTATTTGGGGAAGGAAAGATGAAAGCAATGGTGTTTGCTGATGATTTGATGATTTGGGGGAACAAAGAGGAGGAGGTACAGGAACAGTTCGACGTGTGGCAAGGAATAATACAAGGATATGGGATGAAATTTAGCATAAATAAGAGTGAGATGGTGATCACAACAAGGAAGAAGGAAAGAACCACAACGGGAATAACAATTGGTGGGGAAGAGCTGAAGAAAGTGGAGAGTTTGAAGTATCTGGGAAGCCTGGTACAAGATAATGGAAGAAACGGTAGAGAAATAAATGAGCGGGGGAGACAGGCAGAAGCATTCCGGAGGAGTGTGAGAAGCATGTTATGGAGCAAGGATGTCCCGCAGAACAGCAAAATGATCATATATCGGTCGTACTATGTCCGTATCCTGACGTATGCCTCGGAGACCTGGGTTATGAAAGGAAGGGAGAAGAGCAAAATACAGGCCAGTGAGATGAGGTTCTTGAGAAGCAGTATTGGAGCTACAAAGATGGACAGAATAAGAAACGAGAGGACCAGAGAATTAATGAAGGAGGAACCATTACAGGATGGTATAGATAAATCTAGACTTAGATGGTATGGACATGTAAACGAATGCAGGAGAAGAGGATACCCAGGAGGATACACGAGACGAAGTGTGAAGGAAAGAGACCGAGAGGAAGACCGAGAGACAGGTGGCTGAAGGGGGTGGAAGAAAGTGTGAAGAAGAGAGGAGAAGACTGGACAAAGGTGGAGGCTGAGAGATGGTGGGAAGACAGAAGACGTTGGAGAGGCCTGTGTTCCAAGCAGACCCGGCCAGTGGCTGGAAACTGTGCGAGATGATGATGATGATGAGACGTGAGTATTGTGATTACTGTGATTGTTGGTCATGCCTAGACACCAATTCACATTGCGCGAACGTGTGTATATCCATAATTCGTATATGAAAAGCAGAAAACTTGTTCTGAAACGAGATGAAAATTTCGAATCAAGTTTCCAGGAAGACCTGTGCCTAATGCCAGTACAATTAGGAGGCTCGCTAAACAATTCAAGGAAACAGGCTCTGTAAATAATAAAAGAGTTGACAGACATTCTTTCATCAGAAGATGTCAGGTGTGTGTTACAAGAGAGGGAGGACAGTTTCAACATCACCTATGAGCACTGTAAGTACACATTATTGAACATGTTTGATAAAAGTGTGAATGTGCGTGCCAACCACCGGCTGGACCGGGTACACGCGCCACGATCTGGGCTACTCACAGCCGGCGTAGCTTGTCGTGTTTACTGGCGTGCACACACATAATAACTCTGTATAATGTAAAAAGTACCCGTTTGTGGTTGGTTTCGAGAGAAATGTCGACTTAAGAGATTCACAACTCTCAACGCCGTTGTGCTACAGTCACCAAATTTAAATATGTGTTAGTCTGATATGTTGTTTGTGTGTACGTGAATTTTCAAAATTTTATCTCTAACACAAACAACAAAACAATCAATAAAGTGAAAGGGTCGCATTTCGAAACTGGACTTCGGTAGAAGTTCGTTCTTGGGTGCGTTGTAAGTGTTTGCGATATGTAACTATCCGTAATATAATAAATGGGTTTATTTTATATGGATTGATATTTATTATGATTTAGGTGCGCTGTTGCCGTGTTCGCTTGCTCTGACCCAACAGAGAACGTCACTGACTGATCTGCGCTCCATTCACTCTGCTTCATAATGCAATACATCTGTTGGAATGTAGTACATTCATATTAAGTAGACTTTTTTAAATTTTAATTTGGTATACAGTAGGCCTACATCACTATTAATTTGTCTCTCGGTTGTAATAAATAAAAATATTTAAAAAAAAACAGAGAAGGCTAGTCCCAGAAGCTTGATGTGGCATTAAATAAATAAGTTCACAAGCTCTTGATAAAATTAGTAAGAAAAATAAATTGCAACATATGTTGTTATATTGTCGCCTGTCTGTTCATAACAAAATTATTTTATTGATGTTTAGTTAAAAAAACTCTGAATATTTAGCTAGTACAAAATAAACCAAAAAAAAAAAAATCCTTAAGAAATTATCAGAGACATGCTGTATTTTGTCTTCCTTGGATGAGTTGCCATGAATAACAAAAGGATCACATTCTTTGCCAGTTTCAACATTCACTGTTCAACTCTGCCCTTAGATGTGTCAAAGGCAGTTTGTACACACATCAGTGAGTCACTATTTATCTTTGTATCACTGACATTGTCTTAATGTTTAGTTTCCAGTTTTACTCAGGATATTGTGGACCAGATACCTTCACAATGCCTCCTAGAACCCTGTTTACAGAGTGTGGAATTCGTATGATTTTTGGCTTAGATTGCGATAAGTGATATCCGGTACTCCAGTGAGTTGTTGATTGTCTTGGAGTGTACCCTTCGCTCGGTTAAAAAGTTCGTTCTAGGGGTTTTGCGACATTGAGGTCATGTAGCCTCGTGTACTTGGGTGTGTGTAGAATTTGTCTGATAACCTGTGTCACTGTTATGTCTGTACTAGTGTGTGAATTTGTAATTTAAGTAGGATTTGGGTAGGAATTGGCCGTGACCTTAAGTTAGGCACCATCCCAGCATTTGCCTGCAGTAGAAGTGGAAAACCTCAGAAAGCCACTTCCAGGACGGCAGAGGTAGGAATCGAACCCGTCTCTACTCAGTTTTGCCTCACGAGGCTGAGTGTGACCCTTCCAGCCCTCGGACGAGAATTCAATTACTTGGCAGAGCAGGGAATCGAACCCGGGCCAAGAATGCAAGCCACTACGCAACGAGGCGGATGATTCCAACTGTGAATGCTGAGATTGTGAGGGATGAAGATCCGGGGCCAGGCCAAGAGGAAAAGACTATTGGTAGGACGACCATCCAGTCACTTTGACCAGTTTACAATTATTGGAGTTATCCGTAGATCTATTCATAGTTTTTAATTTTGAAAAATTATTTTGTACTATCGAAAATTTGGAGAAGTGTTTATCAGACTTTCCCGAAATGTCAAAAAGCTGATGGGAAATGTGGAAACGAAATACATTTTACTTAAATATGCTCTGTGCTGAAGAAGCACTGATCAGGCAATGAGCGAATGCGGCAACAGTGCACCCACTTTCCTGTGGATCTCACCTGCCGACAACAGCCACCAAAATCATAATAAATATCAATCCATATAAAATATTTCCAGAATGGAAATAATTGGGGTAAATTTGGTACTTGTAATTTATTTCTTCTCTTCACATGATTTTAATGTAGGGTTAGATTTGTATTATGAATAATACCAGAAATGGATAGAGGAGTAGAGAAATGGACTATAAAGAGGATAAAGGAGATGTACAAGGGAAGCGTGAGCTGTGTGAAAGTGGGAGGAGAGAGATCAGACTGGTTGGAACAGAGAAACGGCCTGAAACAAGGAAGTGCACTGTCACCGTTACTTTTCATTGTGGTGATGGATGATATAATGACCCGAGTGGCACAAGTAATTGGGGAAGGAAAGATAAAAAGCAATTGTGTTTGCAGATGATTTGATGATTTGGGGAAACAAGGAGGAGGAGGTACAGGAACAGTTGGACGTGTGGGAAGGAATAATACAAGGATATGGGATGAAATTTAGCATAAATAAGAGTGAGCTGGTGATCACAACAAGGAAGAAGGAAAGAACCACAACGGGAATAACAATTGGTGGGGAACAGCTGAAGAAAGTGGAGAGTTTCAAGTATCTGAGAAGCCTGATACAAGATAATGGAAGAAACGATAGAGAAATAAATGAGCGGGGGAGGCAGGCAGAAGACGCATTTTGGAGGAGTGTGAGAAGCATGTTATGGAGCAAGGATGTCCCTCAGAACAGCAAAAAGATCATATATCGGACGTACTATGTCCCTATCCTGACGTATGCCTCGGAGACCTGGGTAATGAAAGGAAGGGAGAAGAGCAAAATACAGGCCAGTGAGATGAGGTTCTAGAGAAGCAGTATTGGAGCTACAAAGATGGACAGATTAAGAAACGAGAGGACCAGAGAATTAATGAAGGAGGAACCATTACAGGATGGTATGGACATGTAAACGAATGCAGGAGAAGAGGATACCCAGGAGGATACACGAGACGAAGTGGGAAGGAAAGAGACCGAGAGGAAGACCGAGAGACAGGTGGCTGAAGGGGGTGGAAGAAAGTGTGAAGAAGAGAGGAGAAGACTGGACAAAGGTGGAGGCTGAGAGATGGTGGGAAGACAGAAGACGTTGGAGAGGCCTGTGTTCCAAGCAGACCCGGCCAGTGGCTGGAAACTGTGCAAGACGATGATGATGACCAGAAATGGTACTTAGTGGGTACTATTTAATATATTCAAGATATTTTTCTCTTGAAAGTGACGTACTCATGCTTCCTGACAGACATTAGCTGTACCGTGGGGTGTCATGTAAGCATATGCTTGTCTGCATCTCTCGACGAGATTTGTTTAGAGCAATTGTTATTTTAAATAATACTTACAACCTTTTGCTCTGTAATATTTCTTGGTGAACGCAGTTTTGAGGGAACTATTTTGTATTTTATGCTTACAATGTATATTCAAATTAGAATTTTGAAGAAGAAAATATTTCATAAATTTCAGTGGAGGGCTGTTATACCAGGTTTCATCAAAATATGCACTGAGGTTCATACGTACTTACAAAGCAGATGTGAATACATTTTCTGACACTAAACCTATTTTAATTGCTGCTAGAAGTCGGGCGTACAGCAGGTATTACTGTTTACTTGTGTAGACTACTATAGCAGATGACAGAAGACCCCATTCTTGTGTTGGTGACAATTTTGCCTATTTTAATGTAATGTTTCTAGCTTAGCGATAGAACGTTTTGCATGCCGAGCTATGAGCTGTTGGCTTGGAGGGGTGTGCAGTACACTCCCTGTTGCGTAGATCACCGTCAATATGATTTTTTTTTTAAGACATTGAACAATTTTTGTTTATTAATTTTCTTCGTCACTGCTGATAATAGAAGTGTGCTAACTCACTGAGAATGGTGTCTTTTGAATCCAATTATCTTATTTTAATATAAAATTAAATACTGTATATTGAATAATTTTGAAGAATAAATAACAAGTATGACCTAGTATAATAAATCAAGTCATTTGAAGAAGTTCTGTGATGGTATTATGACATTTAAATTACTCTTTATATAACATAGCAACCTACCTAATATCGGTATAGGCTTCAATGGCCGGCATCTGATGGCTAGTGGTTATTTTTGAGGCATTTAGGCTGTGGTTGCATTTTGAAAGACTGCAAATGTTTCATCTGACACTTGCCTGTTACATAGTTTGTGAAACATGGGCAATTTAGAATGCCACGATGGCTTCATAGCTTGGAAAATGAGCACCTAACATTGTAACAGCCTTAGCTGCTAACCTCCTGCTCATTAATGATTGCGAATAATAGTCTGTATACATTGAAATAATTAGTGTAGTGGGGATGGTTTATTAATCTCCATGGCCTCTTGAATAATAATACTACTTTCTAGCCTATGATCTGCTCTTCACACGTACTATACTGCACTGCACTATACTTCAACGAGGGTGTTTCAAAATAATGTAGGGGAGTTATGGGTGAATACAACTTCATGGTCAGATTGCACAATTGTGGTATATGGAGAGGGGTCTATCCAATATTTCCAGCTCTCACCCCCTCTTGATTATTTCTTATGGACCTGGATGGGAAAGCTTGTCTATATACTCCATGGATTCCGTGGAGGACATGGATTCCATGGAGGATCTTGTAGAGCTGATCCATGCTGTAGCATACAGAATTTTAACCATCCCCGGTTTCCTTCAAGGGGTTAGGGAATGATTAGTATGACACTACATAGCCTTCTTGTTGAAGACCTGACTGGCTGCGTGGGTCAGCGTAACGTTCTTGCCTGCTGATCTTGAGATAGCGGGATTGAATCCTGGTGCAGCCAGCTGGCATTTGGGGGTGCTTAAATGTGAAGGAGCCGTGTCAGTAGATTTCGGGCAAAATTCGGGCACCCTGGTGCCTAAAAGCTGCAGTTGTTTAAAGGGACGTAAAGCCCATATCATTATGTTGAAGGCCTAACTTTTGAGTGTCTTCAGTTATGATGAAATCAATGATTTCGGATTATTTTGTTTACAATTGCCCTTTTTGTTATTGTGATGCAATACTTGGAGGCCCTCCACATTTTTCCTTCCTTGTTAGCTCATTACTAGTATAACATAATTTTGAGACACCTCTCATAGGTAGTTTTATTATTTCAGTTCTGCATGTGACTTGATGTTCAGGTGTGTGTTGCTCCTTAAGCTTCTGTCTCTTGTACGACTGTGTGCATGCTGTTGTCTTTTACTGTATAGTTTATTTTTAGATTAAAAATAAGAAGCATGGTTTTATCTCTCTTTCTTCACATTTTAGCATTGCTTGAAATTAGTGAGTTAATGCATGTGAGAGTAGGTGTTGGATAATATGAGTTAAATTTTGTATTGTTGTTGGACAGTGACCATAATTGTATCTCAACTGCTGCAATCTCTATTACATAGCTTTATTATTTAGCTCTCCATGATAGAAAATTTGTCAGATCTTGCAAGTTTGGGCATGGTGTAGACATTGGATGATTAATGAATAAGAAGCTAACTAAAAACAATACCTTGCCTTAATTTGATGTACCTTGAGTTCTTGTCTGTACACTAGTGTAAGTTTAAGTTTAAAGTAACCACCTCGTGGCACAGTGGCTGTCGCCACTGAGTCCAGGTTAATTTCTAGCTCTGGCAAGATATTTAATTCTTGTCGGAGGATGGGAGTGGGGTTCACTCAGCCTCCTGAGGCAGAGCTGAGAAGATGTAGGTTCGATTCTCACCTCAGTCGTCCTAAATGTGGTTTACCGTGGTTTCCCTACTTCTACTCCAGGCAAATGCTGGGATAGTACCTACATTAAGGCAATCCTCATCTCAATTACAAATTCACACACACTAATACAGCCATCATAGTAACTCCACACACATGGGGCTACACAGTCACGATGTTGCAAAGCCTCTAAAAATCAACAACTAGTTTAAAGAACATACACACTTTTAATATAACATACTTTCCTAAGGAAATTTGAATTGTCAGTGTAATTTGCCATACCCTAAGGACTCGAGAAAATTAATTATTGTTTTATACTAGTAATTGGGTGCTGGGATTTTGAAAGTACCTTCTCGCCATTTGTCTAGAACTGAAGCGGGGACCCAATAGGAAACCACTGCAACAATGGCTGAGCATGGATTTGGACCCAGGAGGCTTAGTGCATCCCATTCCAACCATCGTGCCCGGATTAAAACCATCCTGGGCTGATCTGGGCCATCTGCACTGAACAGAGAATTACTAGATGTTAAATAGCTATTGCAGTATCAAACAAGTGCAAGCGTCAGGTCTTCATTTTAACTTTGTTGCTGTGTATTTATGTAACGATTGCTTTTCAGACAGTTGCCCAATTATTTTAGGTGGTTAAGATCATGATGATCATAGTTATTGTTTTATGGTGTCTTAACATCGAGGTTATCAGCCCTGGGCATTTAAGAAGGCTGGATTAAGACTCATGGAGGTCCTAAACTCTTAAAAATTTGATGCCCCTTACATACGAAATTCAAAATACTGTATAATAAACTGTAAAAATAATTTTCATTTTCCAAATGAAGCAAAACTTACAGTAAGATGGATAATAATGTTTTTATATTAGGTGGTTTCCCATTTTCACACCAGGCAAATGCTGGGACGGTACCTTCTGACAGGCCATGGCCGCTTCCTTCCACATCCTTGCCCGGTTTCATTCATCTTCATCCATTCCATCTCTCATCCTGACGCGCAGGTCGCCATCGGGCTTCGACTAGAAAGACCTGCACTCGGCCTCTCAGGAGGCCATACGACAACAACAACAAAAAATAGATTAGAATAGGTTTCTCCTCCCGTTTGTAACAGCCTTTGATCGTATCCTCCAAATTAATCTTACAAAACACATCTGCTTCTATACTTATTAGAAATACGGACTCCCAACGAGCCTTGTTGTGCTGTACAGTGGTTTTGGTGGGATTCTTAATATACTTCGACTGAGAAAATGAACGTTCAGCATGACTGGATCTTGTTCCACTACTTGCATAAAACTGTGAAACTCCTAGAGCTCAGCTGAGAAATTAGTTTCAAGTCCTTTGAGTTTCTGACAACACTCAGAACACCGATGATGAAGTCACTGTAACTCAGGAAGAAAACTCAGATATTTCTTTGGATATGGCTCCTCTTCTTCTGGCTGCGTGGCTCAGCGGTAACGTTCTCGCCTGCTATTCCCAAGGTTGCAGGATTGAATCCTGGCTCAGTCAGTACATTTACTGGCATGTTAAAGATCCCCTTCGGGGAAAAATTCCAGCACCTTGGCGTCTCTAAAAGCCGCTGTAGTTAAAAGGGACGTAAAATAAATAACATTATTATTATATCTTCTCACCTCAGTTTCAAACTTGTCAGTAATATTGAAAAATTAGACGGGTTGCTTAGTTCTACAGTGAAGTCCTTCTCTCAACGACAGAACCTCACAGAGGCCGCGTGACGGACAGGCCGCTAGCAACAGTGTAGCGTCCAACTACTTCAACGCATTTGCACTTTTTAACGCATTTAATAATCATTACTTTCATGAATTTCAGAGTTGTTGCTGGAAATGCCGTCCTTCATACTCATCCATACAATTAGCAGCCTCATTCTGTAAAACTTAGCTTACTCGATGGAAATTTTCAAAATGTCTTTCCAAAATATTATCATAAATTAACATTAGCTCTTGCATCTTATTTGCAATATTATCTGCTTCTCCCCTAGTGTCTCCCTTTTGTGACTGATTCTGAAACATTATCAAAATAACTATTGTTGCCATAGCATGGTGTCGAGGGATTTTGAGCCACTTGAATTTCCAGATCTTGACTTGACACTGGCTGTTAACAGCGAATATATTCAGCAAACTTCTTTGTTTCTAAAATATTTTGTTGCATTCCTGGGCCCCATTTCGCAAAACTGATATTGTTTCCAAGGCAGTTAATTATTTTTGTTAGTTGATTGTGTTAAATTAATGAGAGACAATTTTTTATATGAAACCAACACACAATTTAAAATTATGTATGGTTAAAAGTCTTACAGAAGCATTTTTGTTTCCTATCTAAATTTATTGTATTGCTTATTGGGTTGTGAGCTTGTTGAGGATAGTCTCTTTACAACATTCCAACATTCATTAGTAATTCGCCATAATGTTAATGCTCTAGCTTCCTTGATACCTTCTTCTTAATGTCTTGATGAAATCTTTCCCCCTGCTCCTTGCTGAAAGCAACAAGACTTTCCGAAAAGTAGTCAAGGTGAGAGTGGGGAGGCTCAACTTGATGCTCATGTTACAACATGACGGCTACAATGGACTTGTAGTTTGGGTCCTTTTTGTTCCCAAGGAAACTGGTTACAAAACTTATAAAAGATGCCCAAGCTGCTTTTTCTTTTATTTCCTTTTTTGTCTCAAAATTGCCATTTCTCATAAGTTTTCTGATGTCAGGTCCAACAAATACTCCTTTTAGTTTTGCCTCAGAAAAATACAAAAGCTGCTCAAAAAGATATCTAAATACATTCTCCTTCTCCTTTTGACAAATAGGTTCATGGGATCCTGTCTGATAAAAAATGGTGGAAGTAACACATTTCTTGGATCCACAAGAATGTTTTTGACTCCAGCTTATAAGGTTTTTCTCATTGACCATTCTGTCTTAATACAGTGGTGTTTCCTGTCACGACTATCCCATTTGCTGAGGCAGCTTGGAAACTTTGTGTAAGCATTCTGTTGACCAAGAAATATCGAAATCATCTTTAAATCCCCACGGTGGGCGAGTGATTATAATGCCGGACTACCAACCCCAAGCTTGCAGGTTCGTCCCTGGCCGTGGTAAGTGATTTTTGAAAGGCAACAAAAATCACGACACGCATGTTATACGATGTTGGCATGTTAATGACCCATTTGAATTCAGTAGGCCGTGTTCATAATGGCAAAATTAATCTCAGGATTGTCCGCCAACACAAAAGTTCCTCCTCTCTCTACTAGAAAGCGCTATAGTGTCAAGGAGCTTGACTTTCATAACGTTCCAAGGAACAACAAAATTCGACATGCAAGCTGCCCTTAGGGCATCAAATAACAAAGCTTGCACTCGGCACCCGAGGTCATACGATATTATATGTAACGCTTTCCAGGAAACCATACCTTAAGTCGCGTGACAAAATCTTACGCTATGCTGCAAAGAGCCGAGAAGGGCGAGAAATATCAATTCTTAGATTTCGGCACCATCTGTTAGCCGGATCTTTGAACTACATGATGCGAGCATTGGATGTGTCATCATGATACGGTAAAGTCTTCAAAATAACCTTGGAAACAGGTTGTGTAATTTAACAAAACCATACCGTAAGTCGCAATGGGAATTTAACATTGCGACTTAAGGTATGGTTTATTCAATACGTTCCTGCACTGTCTTCTTGGGCTAAAATACGAAATAACCAGCTCGTGCTTCAGGATAATGTATAGTTACAATAATTTATTATAGAATTCATGTACTGGGCTGCATATTTTGTAAATGGTAATTTCAATGTGTGTGTGGACCGCCAGCGCAGGAACCTGGTCAGGGCATTCCCGCTGTCTTCCTAGCTTGTCTGATGTAAGCTGGCGGAGATGTGGATAATGCAGGTAATCTCCCTCCAAACCTACCTAAGGAGTGGGAAGTAGAAGGCATGACTGTACGACAACATTCGAGAGTACTGCACAGCGGGAACAAGGGATCTATTGCGCCCATGGCCAGGCAACATTGAAGCCTGGCCCAAGTAGTGCCAAGGATTGTGTGCGCAAACGTAAACATTCCACAAAAATGAACAACAGTTCAGTTTGCTACTACAAGATACAAGACAGATTCTAACTAACTTGTGTAGTTTCACAACGTTTTTAATATCCAACATTAATATGTTCTGAATTCTTATTATTATTAAATAAATGAAATTAATAAAACAATAGTAATAAAAACAAAATTTTGAAATGTGTAGTTATGCCCTTTGGCAAAATTTGAAGGAAAAGAAACCACGGCTAAGAAGGTGTTACGCCCTTTAATATGAGTCCCTGTACAACTTTGTACAATTATTGGTTCGCGAGATATTTTTAAAATGTAGTTATGCCCTTTGGCAAAATTTTGATAAAGATAAATAACCCACGGCAAAGAGGGTGTTTACGCCCTTTAATTTGAATCCTTGCACGACTTTTTACAATTATTGGTTTGCCAGATATTTAAAAAAAAACTAAAAGAATTATTATTATCATCATTATTATTATTATTAACATTATCACAGATACTATTATTGTTTCCTGATATTGTTTGCACTTCTTAAGACAGAACATCTGTGTTGACCTACTCGAGTCTTGCAACACTAAAATTTTCTGTTTCACTTTCATTATCTTGAAGATATTTACATATTTACAATACTTTCTAGAGAATAAAACTCCAATATATTTATTAAATATTATTTTAATACACAATGCTGATTTTCCTTCATCCAGTGAAACAGTCAGATTTTCTTAAATATTTAATATATTGTCCGAGCACTATACTAAATTTTCAAATCGATTTTCTCGACATTCAATAAATTCTGTCCTATAACTTCAATGTTTCATAAAATAATCAGTTTTTAAGATAAATACTTCTAGTTTTCATGAAAATGATCGCCAATGTACCTACTATCAAAATATAAAATAAACCAAAAATGAGATTTTCCGACTTAAGGTATGGTTTCCTGGAGAACGTCACATATATCCCCAATAATCTTCCATTTGTGGTCTTGAGCAGCAAAGTTTGTTGAGAACCAGCTCAAGTCTTTCATAACATTCTTTTAAAGAAGCGAATATGCGACTCGCAGAGAAACATACTTGTTTCCATTGTGCAGAAGTACTGATTTCAGGCTTCTTTTTGGAGAATCAATAAAGAGTTTGCAATCTTCTAGCACATATTTTATACTGAAACTTGCATAACCCAACATATATGAATGCAAGAAACAAAGTGTCCTTATTCAATAAGAGAATGACACAAACTCCTTTTCTCTACTCCCAACACCAAGAATCATGATGTACTAGAAGGCAACAGATTTTCCGCTTTATTGTGGTTCCTAAAACCTCTGCTGAATCCTTAGGAAGCTCCAAGGGCAGACAGGCATTGGCAGGAAAATGGCCCAGTTTTAACTAGACTTTACTAGTTTAACTATTGTTTGTTCGATGTAAGAATGACTACAGTTCTTCATTGTGGTGGTTTAAGAAAATTCCCATATTATGTTCTTTTAAGTGCTTCTAAGCACAACATAACAAATTATTTGGAATAATTGAGAGGTCAATGCTGAAATGTGCGGTGTTGCCTAACTTGGAAAACCCTCAAATAGCCAAAACTAGATTGTTGGTCTGTGACCAAACTGTATGTCATAGATTCTTCCATAATTAACACCAAAAATGTTATAAAAAACTCTGATTACATTTGAGACAGCTTTTCTGTTGCGGATTGGAAATGTTAGAAGGCATTTTTCTGCATACTCTACTAACAGTCAGTCAACTCAAATGTGCCTAATCACTCTTCTGCCTGAAGAGAATTTCTTCATGAATTATTTATACTTATTATATATTTTTCGCAAAACAGGGGTGGGGGTGGCCAATTAGGCCAGTAGCACCGGCATATGAAAGTTATTCTACAAAAGTAAAGTCACAATATCCTACAAAAACTATTCATCAAGGGAGATTCATAAAAATCTAAAAAAAAAAAAACTACAAACAATATTATTCTTCTTCGAGATTATAACTACAATGAATTCTATCAAAATGATCTTCAGATCTGAGTTAGCGGATATGGTTTTGAACATTACATTGCCGGAGAAGATGGAAGGCTAAATCTACATGGAAGAGAACCTATGCGAATAATAAAATGTGGATATCTGGGGTGACTTGATTAAATTGGGACCTAGGAATATCATCAGACTTTTGGAACATCATTTGAAAATTGAAACATCATCAACAGAATTGCAAAGGAATCAGAGAACGTCAAGAACGTCTTTAATGATAACGAGAAGTAACTACAGGGGTGGAAGCAGAATTTCAAGCTGATAGCAGCCGTAAAAAGAGTACGAAATTCAATTTCCAACTGAAACAGAAGACGAAGGAAGACTGGAGTCTGAGCAACCGACATCCGCCTCAACAACATCCAGGAGAAGGCGAAGATGGAGATGGACCAGTGAGGGGGAGAGTTACATCCAACTGGGTATAATCAGTTGTTCAACTATACGTCTTTACTTAACGTTGTAGCGATTTAAAGTTGCGAGATTGCATGACTTGACCAATTTCTAGGACACACATTTATTTGATATTCGACGATTTTAGATATTTTAGAATTTTATTGATTGTTTAGTGATATTTTATTATGAGGTGTAGGAATTTTATGAAGTAATAGAAATATTATGAGGTAATAAAAGGATGTTTGAATAATAGGAATTGTTATAGACAAATAGGAATTTTGAGATAGTTATAGAAATACTTGGAATATTTTGAGATGGATTGGAATTTATGAAAATAAGGTTTTGATTGATTTATGAACAACTTAAATAAGGTTTTTGGGTTACATTAAGGATAATTCTATGGATTATTATGGATAATTTGTAATGCTGTTTAGGAAGCAATATTCGAGGATATTTAAGTACATTTCAGATAGGAAAGTTGATGGAGAAAGAGTGTCATTTGATAGAGAAGTATTGTAATATTATAACATAAGGTTAATAGAGCCAAGAATATAGTAACATTCATTAAAGTCAGGAAATTTGACAACATTAAAATGTTAAATTATACCTAACAATGATAATAACAATCATTTGTTGTGTTAAATTACAAGAATGCATAGACAAGAAATGGAGAAACAATATTTGTATTTTTATTAAATTTAATTTGGTGAAGGTAAACTGAATTCATAATCCAATGATAAGGTTTGTGAGGATTATAGCTCGTGGTAACAAATGACTTGGTGAATTTAATGTAATAGCATTTTATAAGGCGAAGGAACATAAATGAAGTATAGTCGCATGAAAATTGAGCAGATAAATGGTATTATGTTCTGGCAATGGAAGCAAGGATCTGCTGATATTCAATGATCCAGGGAGACATATAAGGTACAGGAAGTTAGAACAACACATGTGAAGGAAGTATTTATGCTATTTTGGAATAAGCAAAGCTTATTAATTGGTGAAATTATTTATGAAAGTTTGATGCCTTTCAGTCGGTCAACACGATTGTACCCAAATGAGATGGGTTATTCCCTAATCCTGAAAACAATTTACATGAGATTAGTAAATACACTTGGATGACCAGTTTTGATCGTCAAGTGATCATCATCAGATCCATTACACTTAGGCTTTAAAATTTATGTCATGTAAATTGTTTCAGGATTAGGGAATAACCCATCTCATTTGGGTACAATCGTGTTGACCGAGTGAAAAGCACCAAACTTTAGTTTACTAAGGCAACACTGAAAATGGCTTCAAACACCATAATGAAATTATTTATGTTATGGAACAATACTAGGAGGAGGTATTCTACCAAGATTTATGAAAAATGTACAGCAATCTCAATTGGATATTTGAATCCAGATATTTGATAACGAAGATCTATAAATGATATTACCAACTGTAATTAAGTTAGAGAAGGATTGCATTCATATTATTGAGCACATTTATTACTATTAAAAAGAATTAGCAAGAATTTGACAAATTTCGTTTAGCTTAATCACTTGGCAGAAAGTTATCTTGATATGACAAATAGCAACAATTAAGACTACGATAGCAACAAAAGACAATATCTATAAATGAGAATAGAGGAGGAAGGAATGTTAATAGAACACATTTCAGAACTGAAAGAGTAAAGGAAATATTGTATAATATAGAAACGGAAGATAGAAGTTAGAATATACACACATCAAAAAAAGTTTTGCATCACCTCGGTTCCCAGATCTCCGGCATATAGACGTTGACTGTGTATATTGTATCCAAGATACAGTCCCTTTGACTGTTCATAGATGTCACTAAAACTGCTCAAAGATGTAAACAACCATGCATGAGCAGGGCCTATTAGACGGAGGGGGTACGACAGCCGATCAGTTCCAGTCATTCCACCAGGACGAAGGTACGCTGCTCATGTTGTCTGTAGTTCTACCATGCCTAGAAGGTCAATACCGCAGTTCGATCGCGTCCGCATTGTTACTTTGTGTCAAGAAGGGCTCTCAACAAGGGAAGTTTCCAGGCGTCTCAGAGTGAACCAAAGCGATGTTGTTCGGACATGGAGGAGGTACAGAGATACAGGAACTGTCGATGACAGGCCTCGCTCAGGCCGCCCAAGGGCTACTACTGTACTGGATGACCGCTACTTACGGATTGCCGCTCGGAGGAACCCTGACAGCAATGCCACCATGTTGAATAATGCGTTTCGTTCAGCCACAGGACGTCGTGTTTCAACTCAAACTGTGCGCAATAGGCTGCATGATGCGCAACTTCACTCCCGACGTCCATGGCGAGGTCCAGCTTTGCAACCCCGACACCATGCAGCGCGGTACAGATGGGCCCAACAACATGCTGAATGGACCCCACGGAATTGGCATCACGTTCTCTTCACCGAGAGTGTCGCATATGCCTTCAACCAGACAATCGTCGGAGACGTGTTTGGAGGCACCCTGGTCAGGCTGAACGTCTTAGACACACTGTCCAGCGAGTGCAGCAAGGTGGTGGTTCCCTGATGTTTTGGGGTGGCATTATGTGGGGCCGACGTACGCCACTGGTGGTCATGGAAGGCTCCGAAACGGCTTTACGATACCTGAATGACATCCTCCGACCCATAGTGCAACCATATCGGCAGAATATTGGAGAGGCATTTGTCTTCATGGACGACAATTCTCGACCTCATCGTGCACATCTTGTGAATGCGTTCCTTCAAGATAACGACATCGCTCGACTACAGTGGCCAGCATGTTCGCCAGACATGAACCCTATCGAACATGCCTGGGATATGTTGAAAAGGGCTGTTTATGGACGTCTTGACCCACCAACCACTCTGAGAGATTTACGCCGAATTGTCGTTGAGGAGTGGGACAATTTGGACCAACAGTGTCTTGATGAACTTGTGGATAGTATGCCACGGCGAATACAGGCATGCATCAATGCAAGAGGACGTGCTACTGGGTATTAGAGGTAGTGGTGTGTACTGCAATCTGGACCACAAATGCTGAAAGTCTAGCTGTATGATGGTACAACATGCAATGTGTGGGTCTCATGAGCAATAAAACGAGCTGAAATGTTGTTTGTGTTGATCTCTATTCCCTTTGTATTTAACGGTTCCGGAACTCTTGGAACCGAGGTGATGCAAAACTTTTTTTGATGTGTGTAGAATGCATGATAGAAGTTGAGATAGGAATATAGGATATTTATAGATGAATAAGGAGTAATGTGTATAAATCAAAAATGTTTTATTGTAAGAAAGGAAATAGGAGAGAACTGAACAAGAAGTTTGAAAGTTTAGAGATATGTTGACTAGACAAGACAATCGTAAAGATGGAATACTTTTATTTTTTAAACTCCTTAAACGCTAATTTGAGAAGAGTTGGTGATTTTGTTTATTCATAGACCGAAAGCTAACTATTTTAATTTGAGAAAGTTCATTCATTATTATTATTATTATTATTATTATTATTATTTATATAATTTATTGAAAGTAAATTAGGGGGAATATTATTAATTACCTGTAGATATGTTTTCGTTAATAAATTTGCAGGCACTTTCTAATTTACCCGTCCAGTTAAATAGAAACCTCTTGACTAATGGTGTGCTATGGAAGTAGTTATAGGCACCCAACCCCATTAACCTACACCCGCCACACCTCGAGATTCCGAGAATCTCTCTCTCCACCGTATTTTGTTGTGATATCCAAGTAGCCAGTCCATGGTACAGCAGTTAATTTTATTTTAGATTGTGTTATGTACAACCTGTCAGCGAGGTAAATCGGTTTTTCGAGCTGGGGACCATTGACTTCTGCAATCCTTACCATCTGCGGATATTGACAGGCACCAAGTACTTGCGAAGGGACTGGAAACACATCTATGATTAATGATAAAGCGTGATAGTTCGTCCACCCAACGAGAAGACTGTTTGTCACGTATGTCCTGCCCAGAAAGTCGAACGCATGTCGCCGAGCATATTGTAAAGAACATCGAGCAAATCTATACACCAACTGCTGGAAATGAAACATAAAGGACTAGCAAAAATAAGAGTTATCACTCTTTAAAACAACATGCATGTTAATCCTTGCTTATTATATTACATTTTATTCATAATGGAAGTAAATGGTCGTAAATTCTACAATGGTTTCTGTTTACGTATTACAGAGATATGCTTTGTATTCAAGGGTGAAAATAGAAAAAATCAAAACTTTATTTTGATTTTGGAAGATAAAAAAAAATTAATGTTGACTTTTTAAAAGACAAATTACCCTTGTTAAATTTAATTTACGACGTAATTAACCTTTCTACACTGACCGGCAAAGAAAGTGGATCACTTGACAAAAACATCTAAGTTAGGTCAGTTACATGAAGTTCAAATGTATGTTTGTCTTGAGAATTTTACAGTGAAAGGTATTTATGGATACTTTGAATGAAATACTTTCGACGTATTAAAATATAAAGACGTGTTTTGTTTTCTTGTCCACCTAGAGGTGTAGTGGTTAACATTCCTGGCTGTCACCACGGAGGTTTGGGTTTGATTTTGGTCTGAGGACGTAAATGGGGTGATGTTTCATTCCTACCTTAGCCATCCTAGAAGAGATTTTCCATGGTTTGTCACTCCTACTCCAGACAAATGTTGGTATGGTACCTAAATGGCCACCTCCTACTCAAATACCAGTCCCAATTTGAAATCCCTCACATTACATTACGAAAATAATTTTGCTGAATGTATTTCTTCTTCCTGGCATAAACTTGAAATATGAGAATTTTCCTTGAATTTTTCTCTATCTTTAGTGGCTTTAAAATTTCTTGTGTAGTTGTTGTGTCTAATTATATCCTGTAATTTCATTAATTATGCATTCTAATTTCCTCATTGGCTGCCTAAATAATGTGCTCGTATCCCTTCTCTCACCTCCTTACACTTGCGACAATAACAACCTTGCCACGCGCCAGACTAGTAAACGAGTTCTGCTGTTTTTCTCGCGATCGGCTCCCCATTACTGCTGCTCTAAAGTAAATATACTTTGAGATGGCAATGCCGACGCTGACGTTTCTGTCTTGCTCTTCATGTAGCACAAATTGCCTATCTTCCCAGTATTGTTTCTTCTTCAATCCCTGGAGTCTGTCTTCTCTCGCACGGTTAATTTCACGTCAAATAAATGCAATTTCTTCCGTTTCAAAACATGTTAGCCTAAATTCAACTGGACTCGAGCAAAATATGGGTTCAAGGGCTTAGTGTATTCTTCACTTAGACGCATGATATAGTCTTTTCTTATCAGCATTCGATGCTGATATACCTTCTTCATCTGTGTCTGTCAGAGTAATATCATTATTGACCTCTTCTTCAGAAGTGGAGTCATTGCACGATCCACCCTCTTTTTCAGAAATCAACGATAATTCTTTTGTGAGATTGGGTCATCTCCTCGCATAAGACTCGTCTGCAATAACGCGAACAACATTCAGTTATTGATATCGCGCCAGGAGATGGCAGTTGGGTTTGAACTGCAGATGTCTTCCCGCTCACTGTGTACCACGCATTCCAAAAACATTAAGTTGGTCACTACTTGCTTCACTCACTCAGCGCATTCCTTCTTTCACTGGCTGCGTGTCGTCTGCTGCAATAACAACCATTGGCATGCAGGAAGCCGATATATTTAGGTATGGAATAGGAGGGCCGCGCATGCGTACTGCAAGACCGTCTCAGCGTGTTGAACTGCCATCTCCTGCCGCGATGACAATACAATACGTGTATGACAAGTTCTGTCTTTTAAATATTTATTATATTCAGAATAGTGGTATAATTTAATTTTGTTACAAAACCTACCTTGACTTGCCAAGTTAGGAATAACTAGTCACAAATCATCATAAAATTTACGACGCAACTGCCTTTACTAGGGTACAAACACACTCACTCTAGCAATGCACGCACACTGACAAAGCTCACGGTATTGTAGGAAGGTATTGAATAGGACAGCTGTCTGGCATGAAAAGCCTAGCAGATACAGCAGTGTTGCCAAGTATGCATCATAAAAATTAACACAATTTTGAAGAGAGAAATTTATGCCCATATACGGTTGTGCGATGTGAGAAGCAAGAGTGAGAAAGTTGGGGACTGAGCCAGATAATGAGTTATTGGGCAGAACTTATTGCTAGACTTGTTTTCATATTTGGTAGCAAAGTTGCTTTTGTGAGGGTTTCCTTTCTATTGTAATACTAGTATATTATTTTCATTTTGTCAAGAAATGTATTGCAAGCCATTATAAAGGAGCCAAGAAAACCATCTAGTGATTAATACTATTGTGAACTGTCTGCAGGTGTGGATTGGAAATCGCTAACAATTCCTGCCTGTCTTCCAATCACCACTGATTATTTCCCGGATAAACGGAGCCTTCAAAATGATTATGTTGTTTCTGACTATAATCTGCTGCCGGATGATGTTAATGCCGATTTTGCTCAACAAAGAGGCATCTACAGGAAACCGCTAACTACTCCTGAAGTGTTCCGTGAATTAGTATCGCAGCGGCTTGCACAGGTTAGAAACTTGCAGTCATTTATGTTGCTTTAAAATGTAAAATTAAGTGGGTATATTTTTCTCCCTTCCTGTCCCATGTCACCTCCTTCAATTTTTTCTTGTTAAATAGAGTAGACTCTATAAACATTAAATCCTCTGAGCTGTCTGAGAGAAGAGGAGTGCATTTCTCTTTTGCTTTCTGGAACTTGACACACAAGAGTAGTGTACAGAAGATGATCAGAAGTTTGGAAGGGCTCATCAGATAGGTATATTTTGAGCAGTCAAGGATGATAAAGGGTGGAAAAGTATCAAAGCAAATAAAGATGGAGAAAAAACATTTTAGAGGCCAAAAGGACAATGAATTTAATGATACCTGAGGTTTAGGAGAATACAGTGGGGGAAATTATCATTCATAGAATGGAATACTTAACCTATACTCTGTTAGCTGGTAGAATGTGATTGACATTTCTCGTCTCACCATGTGGTCTGAGAATGAGGTTGCCAAACTTCTTGTTCCTCCTGCGCGGGTAAATGCCATAGTTCATTCAACTCTCTATAATACTGGGTCTTTCATAAAGAATGAACCACTTTATTACGAAGTACGCAAACAACGCAGCAGAATGAGTCGCATACCATTACAAAGAACGTAATCTCACGTTTCGAATAGTTGCCAGTAGAGTGCTCTGTCGTGTCCCCTTCATCCGAAACAAGCTGCAGCACACATTTGCCGCATGAGTCTCAGAATATTAACACCTCAGCATAAAGTGTTCTTCCAGAACAACACTGTCTCAGGACAAAGCTATCTCATAATGTTCTTCCCTTTACTGCAAACACACTCTAGTGACTTAACTTTCAAACAAGATGGAGCCCACCCCATTGCAGCTTAGCAATGTGAGCATTTTTGAACGGAACAGTGCCTCAACGGTGGATTGGAAGCAACATTCCTGCAGATGGTGCCCTATTCGCGTGGCCACCAAGATCCCCAGACCTCATCCCTTATGACTTCTTCTTGAGAGGATACATCAAGGACAATGTTTATGTTCCGCCTCTACCCACTGCACTGCATTACCTGAATGGATGACACGTGAAATGGACTCAGTGGATCGTGATATGCTGCGATGCGTTTGGGAGGAATTAACCTATCGCCTTGCTGTGATCCGTGTTGCTGGTGGGGGTCATATTGAACACTTGTACATGGTGGCCACTACTCCTGGAAAACTTGGAAATCCTGGAAAACTCCTGGAATTTTATTAGGTCTGGAAAACTCCTGGAGAACTCCTGGAAATTGATGAAAAATTTGAAAACTCCTGGAAAATAGTCACTGTTACATAATTATAAAATTATGTCCATCCTAAATCCTACTCCCGCTGTGGTTTTGGGTGAGCACTCTATCGTTTACGAGAGAAATGCCCTCAGGCTACCTGTTTCTGTGTGGAAGAACACGCGATAGTATTTTTGTAAAACATATTGAGTATAGACAACGTCACAGCAATAAAATTGCAAACGGCATTCTTTTCTCTTTTCTTTTATGCGGATATTTCAGTCACAAAGGCTTTTTTAAAACAACAATTAAATCATTTGTGTGTAGGCTTACGTATCAATAATACAATCACCACTAATTTTTGTCAACATCTGTATAAGTAAACCAAACAAAACTCTTAATTTTGGTATTGAAGTAGGCAACCGATAAAAGCCCCCCCCCCCGACTCGTGCCTATTTTTAAGTCTGGAAAAATTAGAATTACTCCTGGAAAATTCCTGGAAAATTCCTGGAAAACTCCTGGAAAATCGTTGACTGATTTGAGTGGCCACCATGTTGTAGGAGAAGGCACAAAACTTCACCATCAGTCAAATACATGTGTCTTGGTTGCAATCTTGTACTATTGACTGTTATGGAGATATATCTTGATTAAATTGGTTCATTCTTTATGGACGACCCTGTACCCTGTATCTTTAATAATTATTTCAGGGATAAGGTACTGGACGTCTGACCTCCCATACATGCTGCGTGGCCTGGGTACGGTGCGCACTATGACTGCGGCGGCGGGAGAGTTCTCCAAGTTGGTGTGTGCGTGATATCTTTGCCTTGGTGTTCCTGAGGGCCGCACAGCATGTATGTGAGGTCAGACATAGTAGCCGGACCGTGCAGAGAATCCTTGGCTCGCAGGGTATTTATACCATTTGATTTATTGAACAATCTCCGTCAATCAATACAATGATTATGTGCTACAACGCACTAGTTGTGGGACATGTTTCGAACTCTGGAAACGGTCCTTCATCAGCCATAAAATTGACGCCGTTAAAACATTATACATAAAACACTGAACAAGGTAAAAAGGACATCATGCACATACAGTCACTCATAAAAACACATTACAGTCTTGAACAAATTAAACATAATACACATTAAAAACTTTAAAATACTTTTGTATAGTTCATTCTCTTCCTGTCTTCAGTTGATCAGACTACTGTCATGAAATCCTGTCCATTTCAAGAGTCCTTTGCTTGGCGAGGTATAAGATGGGAAGTTGTTCCTATGGTCAAAAGGTGCCATTATTTGCATCAGGACGAAAAATCACGCTAACATTCTCGTTGAGCGGCTCGAAAATGAGAACTTAATGTTCCAGAAAACAAAATCCTCTGTGGACAAGAAGAAAAAAATAAAATAATGAACGCGAAACTGATAAACAACAAGATTCGCCGCGGGAAGAAGAAATCTTACCTTACATGTGCCTGCAATGTCCTGTGTTTTTATGAGTGACTGTATGTGCATGATGTCCTTTTTACCTTGTTCAGTGTTTTATGTATAATGTTTTAACGGCGTCAATTTTGTGGCTGATGAAGGACCGTTCCAGGGTTCGAAACATGTCCCACAACTAGTGTGTTGTAGCACATAATCATTGTATTGATTGACGGAGATTGTTCAATAAATCAAATAGTACCGTATATGCCCGAATGTAAGACGAGGTTTTTTCCCACTTTTTGTGTTATAAAAATTTGGGGTCGTCTTATATTCAGGGTATTTAAATTTTTTTTTTTTTTTTAAATTATTATTATTTGCAAAGTAGTATGTGGTGTTGGCATCTTGTAACTCACAACAAATCAATGCATTAATGAAGATTAAAATATATTTTGTTATTTTTAATTACCATGCATATACGAATAGCGTACATTTTGAGGTTAGGATTTACGCATACATGTCATTTTAAGCGGATAAATTATATGTTCGAAAGCATACGGAAATATGTTTTAAAACAATCTTTACAAGAACAACCAGTCACTTTTACGAGCAGTAATTGAGTGATCAACGTATCTTAATTTAATAACGTCTCCCATTCTTGAACAAAGAAATTATAGAGTATGTCTTGGAAAAGCGGGCAGAGGGATTTCCGATAACACGAGACGTTATAAAAATGAAAGCACGACCTTAAGGGCATATATTGTGTAAGTTATGAGTTAGCGAGTATTTTTTTGAAAAAAATCTGTAAGAGGCAGTTGATAACTAGGCCTCGTCTTATATTCAGGGTCGTCTTACATTCGGGTATATACGGTAAATTGTCAATACGTACCAAAATGACACCAAATATTCCCAAGGGTATTTATACGGCGAGTAGTGGAGCTGGTCTTCAGTCCACTGCTGACTAACGGAAGGAGCGGATCCTTGATGATGCCAGACGCTGTTTTCGGTAAAACCTCGGAAGAAAACATCGTTCCTGGACCACAGCCTACAAGCCCGGACAACTTGTACATAGACTGTTGTTTATTCACACACACAATTCATTAACATTTCATTGACATTGTTAATGAAAATGCTTAAAATACTGTGTACATGCATACAAGAAGGAACCAGTTGTCAGGAATTGAATTGAATTGGGTCCCCACCAGAAAGTTGCAAGAATTTTTGAGGAATGGAAAAAAAACATTTCTTTCTCAAATTTATTAATTAACAATATTTTTTCAAGTAATATACCGTAACCTGATTTTAACTGCTCCCCCTTCAATTCAAAATGAGAAGCTTACTGTATTATCTACCAAGTTATGAGCAAACCATTTTTCTGTTATTGTACTCCACTGCTCCTGTTATAGCACCTGTAACGTTTTGCCATTATGTAAAGTATTCCTTTCCTATATTGTTCAAACGCACATATCATTTTCTTATAAAATTAATTAGTATTTTCCTTTTCAAGCAAAATAAGAAAAAAATAAAAATTCAAAGGGAAATATTCATTTTGACATCCTATTCTGCACCAACTGGCGTAGCAAAGTTAGCAGAATGCTGGATAGACTGAGGAGCGGGAGTTTTTCACATGGTCGTAGATCTATTACCAGATCCGTACACATGACAATACTCGCTTGCGGGAAGATGTGACAACATCTGGGTTGTCAAATAATGTTGATGTGGGAGGCAAAAGTGACAAAGAAATTTCGCGGGGTCACCAACCTTGTGGTGTTATCAGTGACAGTTTTGTTGACTCGGAGAGTGACGGAAATGAAGACGAACGTGTAGGCAGCAATGACTGTAGCCTATTGTAAATAATAATGCAGTGTTAGTGAAGTATTAGTAGGAATTGACACTGGGTTGGAACCGTGCCCGCTGTCCTAAGCATGCCCCACACTCTAATGCTGTGCATACACAAGTGAGAGTGAGCCATCGAGTACATCAAAACATTAACATTTGTAAATGTGTAATTTCACATTTCATTAATGTTTTCTTTCAATTTTGCTTTTATTTTTCATTCAATTAGTCTTGATTTTAAAAAGAAATGTTGTTGTTGATTCATTTACGGGCATTGCGACATTGTGGTCATGCAGCCCCGTGTACTTGGGTATGTGTGTGTGTGTGTGTGTGGCATTTGTGTGATAACCTGTGCTATTGTAATTGCTATATTAGTGTGTGTATTTGTAATTCAGATGAGGATTTGGAAGGAGGCAACCGTGGCCTTCAGTTAGGAACCTCCCCGAAATTCGCCTGGAGTAGACGTGGGAAACCACGGAAAACCAATTCCAGGTTTGCTGAGGTGAAAATCGAACCCACCTCTTCTTATTTTTGCTTCTCGAGGCTGAGTGTAGCCCGTCCCAGCCCTCAGACCGAAATTACATTTCTTGGCAGAGCCAAGAATCGAACCCAGGCCTCTGAGGTGACAGCCAAGAGTGCTAGCCGCTACGCAACAAGGTGGATGAAAAAATGTCTTGTAATATAATCGTGACCATGTTAGTGGTTTATAGCGACTTATTTTGTACTTCAAATATTTCTCCGTTGTTATCATTAAAAACATAGAAGTTATGATGATTTTCTTGAATCAGTGGTATTTCATAATAAAATGAGCCTGGTATTGTAGGATCTACAGTTCACCAGTTACATGCGGTAGGAGGATCAGCAATAATGTACTGCATTTACTTAGACAGTAAATGTAAGTTACAAAATACCGGAAACTTTTAGTTTTCAATAATAAACCTTCAGCATTCATATATTTTTGGTAATGAATTAATTCAAGTTAATTTTGAGGCAAAAAAACTTGCCAATGCAAATTCAGAAGACCAACAAAACGGATGTGTAACGTTTTGATACCAATTAGGAGACTTCTTACCACCGACCTGCTTTCCGGCCTTTGACCATTCCTCAAATGTTTCCTTGTAACACATGTCCTGTTTTCGTAGTTAATATATTCTTGCCTTGATTTGCATGAGTAACCACGGAACCCACTGATGGCATGTGCGCTAGCGTGGCCGTTTTATGCTCGCCTGCAACATTCTGGTACTGACCGCCAATTTTGACTCCTCATAACTCCCTTGAAGGTTAATATTTTCCCCGGCAGATGCTACTAGATGACAGGAGAAAGGGATAAGAGACATTCTAAGACTGAAAATCATTTTTGATAAATTTGGCGCTTGCAACGTTCTGGTGGGGACACATTCAATCGTTTAACACCATTCTTTGGCTCAATACTCAAGAGCTGTGAGCTCAAATTACACATGACGGTGCATGGATAATTGAAGCGAGCAATTGGCAGCGCAAAAAGCTGGAGTGTAATGCAACGCCTGGTTCTCGAGAAATCCTCGATGTAGTGTAGGCGACGTCCCCTGCTGCCCCAAAATTACACTGAGTTAACTCGCTTGTCATCTCGTGCGATTATTGGGTGATAAGTGGATTTAAAAGTTGTGCTTAAACGCATGTCATGGCATTATGTTTGTGTGTGATTGAAAATGCAGCTTAAAACATGCGATCAGGATCTCATTGAAAACCACTACGACTAGTCTTCTTTACCAGAGAGCAAACATATGGTAACATACAAGCATGTTAACAAAGAAGAAAAAGGAATAGTTCTGTCCCCTCTAAAGATGATTGTATTGGCAAAAGAAAAGGTAAGAGCCTTGAAGGTCTCTGTATGTAATACCTTTGAAGTTTGAAGAGGACAGGACTTGAATAAGGGAAGTAGGCAGGGGCGAGTGACACTTGAAGCTCCCACAGAGGGAGTGCAGTAACAAATGCGCAAACACAAGGTAATGGGGTGTAGTAGACATGTTTCAATAATGTAACAAAATCATTTGTCCCCCCCTCACCCTTCCCTTATCACAATTACAATCACCATTAAAAATTCAATAGAAATACAAAACATTGACCAGGTTGTAATGACTAGACTGAGAAGGATGCCAGGTTCTCAACATAGAATATATACATACCTGCCAACTCTCACGATTTAGGCGGGAGACTCCCGATTTTACACCACTTCTCCCGCCCTCCCGCTTAACATATTAAATCTCCCGTTTTTTTTTTGAAAAATCCCACGCGTAATTTTGTATTAAAAGTGCGAGATGACAAACTCCAGTCATCCATCGAACAGATCAATTTTACGTGTATTGTGTTTCAGTACCGCAGTTTCGCTTTGTATCGATAATTTATAGATATATAATAATATCGTATGGCCTCGGTGCCGGGTGCTAGGTTTGTAATTTGACCAAGCTTGCACGTCGAATTTCGTTGTTCCTTGAATCACTATGAAAGTCAAGGAGGTTAGATATCTAAGCTCCTTGAACACTATAACGCTTTCTAGTAGAGAAATGAGGAACTTTGTGTTGGCGGAAACTCCCGAGATTAATTTTGCCATTATGAACACGGCCTACTGAATTCAAATGAGTTCTTTAACATGCCAACATCGTATGACATGTGTGTCGTATTTTTGCCGCCTTTCAAAAATCACTTACCACGGCCAGGAGCGAACCTGCAACCTTGGGGTTAGTAGACCTACACGCTATCCACTCACCCACTGTGGCAAGCTAATTTATAGATAATTCTCCATAACTACAGTACTTGTAACGCTTAGTGGGATTTGAATACGTTTCTCTTTGTTTGAAATAATCTAGGGTTAATTCAGCACGTGTTCCTAGAAGTTTTCATAATATCCTGAGGGTGAGAGTTGTTGTAGGATGCGGAATATTGTATCTGTTTAACACATGAAATTATTTGTGTATAACTTAAGATGTCGTTGGCATTAATATGATGGTTGGCTATTGTGAATTTTCGATTGAGTGATTTTGTCGGTTCCTCGGTAATAAGGCGAAGAAATATAGTTAGACGTTCACCGTCTTCAAAATCTCCCGATTTTTCAGTTTGAGAGGTTGGCAGGTATGTATATATGAAGATCATTTTGCGTATTGCATATCTTGACATTTTTCAGCTACTAGTGCAGTTTTCATCCTACACCATTCAACTATGGTAATAAATCAATCTTGTGTTTTTCAGGGTTTTCAGTTAATTGTGATACCAAGAACTGATGGCAGCAAACGACCTCAAACTCCAGGCCCTAATATTCCTACCAGTACTGTAGGTGTGAGTTCTGTTGTAATGACACGACCTCGGGATTTAGAACCTACTGAAGAATACTTTCTGAGCATTGGTCGTGTGTTCCATAAAATAGCACTAAGTGGATCAGCAATTACAGTTACTCGGTATAGACCAAGGTAAAGTACTGTGGTAGTTAGTGATTATGACTTAGGGAACCTCATTAGCTCTCCGATCTTGCTATAATTTCAAGGAAAACATCTATGATGGTATTTCATCCCTAAATCCTAGAGAGGATGAAATTGCTTGCATTTAAATACGGATATGACTTGCACTTTAAGCTCTTGTACAAAGAATATTTGCCCTGCATTTAGACTAACCCATCGTGTAAGTAAAATGGTGAGGGAGTGCGCAGATACATCTCCCTCTCTCTCGTGTGGATGACGTCACTTAGGTAGCACCTTCCTTGCGTTTGGTGACAGCGCGAATCATTCGAGGCGGCTTTGGTCATAGTAATAAAACTTGAAGACATAATTAATGAAAACTTATTTATAATAATTCTGTATTGTACACACTGATAATAATGTAGGCAACTAAGAATACGCCGTATCTCTAAAAAATAGTAATAGTCCGTTTATGACAAATACTGTATTATAATTAAGTACAAGTTCTTCGGGCTTGTAGGCCGTGGTCCAGACAGGATATCTCCCGACTGCGTCCGGCATTATCAAGGGTTCCGCTCCTTTCCTTGGTCAGCAGTGGAATGAGGAAGAGGCTTGAAATAATGGGTAACTGTTTGTAGTGGGGTATTGTTGTTTGAATATGACTGTTGGTTGGGTGGATCTTGGCGATGAACTAACGGCTGGAAGGTAGTTTTGGATCTTTAAATTAGCATGGTGAGCTGAGCGTTCTCTTCCCATTCTGGCTGGATCGTCTGGTCTCGCATACATGTTGCGGTGCGTGCTCCGGCTTCGGCGACCGAGCTTGTGAGGGTGAGGTGTTCCCTGGGTGACTGCCGGGCTGTAGCGGGAAGGTTCTTCAGTTTGACATGTGAGTGATTTCTTGGCCTTGGTGTTCCTAAGGGCCGGGATCCATGTATTACACACACGTTCAATTTCTTCCTTTCGATTGAAGTTGTCAGGGTGTTTGAATATTTCTATGGCTTCCCGTTGCAGCCTGGCGTGGTAGTGTGTGGTCGTGGAGAGGATCTCCGTGTTCCCGTACTGTACATCATGACCGGGCAAGAGAGAATGCTCAGCGACTGACGATTTCTCAGTTTGACCCAGGCGGCTGTGTCTGTTATGTTCCTTGAGTCTGGTGGTCACGCTCCTCTTCGTCATTCCTATGTACACCTGCCCACAGGAACACAGGATTCTGTAGGCACCTGCAGTGGAATGTGGGTGGCGCTTGTCTTTAGCGGATTGCAGCAAGTCCCGGATTTTGGCGGTGGGTTTATAAACCGTCTTCAACCCATAGGTCTTGAGTAATTTGCCTATCGTGTCTGTCACCTTCTTCACGTACGGCAGGAATGCGGTGGCCACCGGAGTTTTCTCAGATTCTTTCCTCGTGTTCCGGCGCCTGGGATGAGAGGCTCGCTCAATCTCCTTATTGCTGTATCCGTTGGCGCATAGGGCCCTCTTTATATGTTTCAGCTCTTGGTTGAGGTGGGATGGCTCACAGATTCTCCTAGCACAGTCTACCAATGTTTTAATAACTCCATGTTTCTGTCAGGGGTGGTGATTGGATGTCTTGTGTAGATACCGATCGGTGTGTGTGGGTTTCCGGTATACGGTGTGCCCCAAGTGCAGGTCATTAGTCCTGGTGATTAGCACGTCATTACATGGATCCCGGCCCTTAGGAACACCAAGGCCAAGATATCACTCACACGTCAAACTGAAGAACCTTCCCGCTACAGCCCGGCAGTCACCCAGGGAACACCTCACCCTCACAAGCTCGGTCGCCGAAGCTGGAGCACGCACCGCACCCCGCAACATGTACGCAAGACCAGACGATCCAGCCGGAGTGGGAAGAGAACGCTCTGCTCAACATGCTAATTTGAAGATCCATAACTACCTTCCAGCCGTTAGTTCATCGCCAAGATCCACCCAACCAACAGTCATAAACAACAATACCCCACTACAAACCGTTACCCATTATTTCAAGCCTCTTCCTCATTCCACTGCTGACCAAGGAAAGGAGCGGAACCCTTGATAATGCCGGACGCAGTTTTCGGTGAAACGTCGGGAGATATCCTGTCTGGACCACGGCCTACAAGCCCGAAGAACTTGTACTTAATTATGAAAGCCGGCCGTGAAAGCCTAAGCTGTTAAATACTGTATTACTGTATGCGATTCAATTTCCTCTGTGAATTGCTTAAGCTAATTTTTCTGTCTAAGTAACACAAACTTTATATGTTCGGATTCAAGCTAAACAGAGAATAATCTCTTTTGCAATATTAATATGAGGCAATTTTCTCAATATCTTGCCTGTTAATTCATTGAATGCAGGAACTGACACATGAAGATTACCGTACAATCAGCTTGATCACTCATGCTTCAAAGATCCTGACTTAGAGGATGGAAAGACAGATAAAAACAGAGTTGCGAGAAGACCCATTTGGTTTCAGGAGAAACGTAGGAACAAGGGAAGCTGTACTAATAATAAGGAAAGATAAGAGAACGTTCATCGCATTTGTAGACTTAGAAAAGGCTTTTGATAACGTTGATTGCAGTAAGTTGCTTGGCGTTTTGTAAATGACTGGAATAAAGTACAGGGATAGGAGGGTGATCTACAATCAATACAGAAACCAGACAGCAGTATTTGAGCCAAAGAACATGAGAGAGAAGCTGGCATTCAGTAAGGTGTAAGGCAAGGCTGCACCCATACTTTTCAATCTGTACATTGAATAAGGAAATTAGGGAGGGAGTAAAGATTCAATGAGATTTGTTGATGACATTGTTATCTTAGCCGACACACCAGAGGATTTGAATGAGATTTTAAATGGCATGTAGTCTGTCTTGAGGAAACAATTCATGATGATAATTAATAAATGTAAAACTAACATAATGGAATGCAACCGAAAATAAGCAGAAACCCATATGGACATCAAGTTGGTGGATGAAAAGCTAAAGGAAGTGGCAGACTTCTGTTACTTAGGAAGCAAAATAACCAGTGATGGATGAAGCAAAGAGGATATCAAAAGTAAGTTGGCTCAGGCAAGGAAAGCAGTTCTATAGAAAAGGAATCTGTTGACATCAAATATAGATTTAGGTAGGAAGTAAGTTTTGAAAGCTTTCGTCAGGAGCATAGCGTTCTATGGACGTGAAACTTGGAATGTTGGAGCAGCAGAAAGGAGGAGAATTGAAGCGTTTGAGATGTGGTGGTACAGGAGAATGATGAGGATCAGATGGGGAGATAGGGCTACAACTGAAGTGGGAGAGGAGAGATGATTCTGGCGACTGCTAATGAAGAGAAAAGGTAGGTCGATAGGACATATACTAAGATATGCAGGAATATCAAACTTAGTTATGGAAGGAAGGGTTGAGGACAAGAACTGTTGGTTAGAATATGTTTAACAGATTGCTACGGATGTTGGGTATGGTGGCTAGCTTAGCTTAGGAAGGGGAGGCATGGAAAGCTGCATTAACCAGTCAAAAGTCTGAAGACTCAAATAATATCTGACAGCAAATTGCTATGGTACAGAATTTAAGTTTGTAGATTGTTTTTCATTGTTTTGTAAGTGCAATTTAAGTACATGATAAGCAGTTCTTTGTGTGCACTAAGGTCCATTTCCTATTACAGTCATAGTTATTGAAATGAATGATTGAATGCCTTCCTTTCTCTATATACTGTGTCTATAAAACAAGAGAATGTCTACTGCCACTGTGTGCTGTCCTGTGTCCCTGAGCGATTACGTCAAATCAATGTCTTGCTTCACATGCTGTGTCTTTACCCCCATATTGTGATGTGAATAATAAGATTTAATTTTTTTGCATTTGCCATATTTCACCTTAATGTGTTGTTGCCAGGCATCCATATCCTCCATTCAACATCCACTACAGGTATCGTTTTCATGCTCCCCATCATGATACATATGAAGTATCCTGGGTATCATTTACCACAGAGAAACTTGAAAACTTCAACTGGAATTACGTTGATCATTATATCTGCACCAGAGGCGATGTGGATTTTGCTCTTGCTGAAGTGAGTATAGAGTTTCATCATGAACTTATGGACGAGAATGAGTATTTTTCATTCAAATGGTATGTTAAATGTTTAATTTTATTTTTGTAGGCTCAGAAGTATTGGCGATTCAGAGTGTATTTGTTGCCGGTAAATCTTCAGGCTACAAAAAGAATTCTTGATGGTTCGGAGCATTGTGACATTTATCAGGCTGCAACTCCTGAGGATCAAAGACATACTGTGGAGGGATTCCTTCGGTTCATTGAAACATGGGTAAACAGAATACGTCGTCCTAACGCCCACCAAAAGAATAGAGTAAGTGTTCCTTCTTTATGGATTTTCTTGCTACATTCTTGATAGTTTCTTAATTCCCCACAGTATGGAGTTCTTAATGTGGCAGTGGTCACGGGGGGGATTGTCTCACTTTGGAAATGTCTTGCCTGTAACTTCGCAGCCCGCATGCCAATTCACCTATCAACCTAGGTATTCCTAGTAGGGGGCATAACGAGACACCTCCTTTAACAATACCGAGGTAACGCTTGAAACATTCACACGGTTACTATTATTGTGCGCACCTGCAGAGAAGTGAGACTTTCCCTCACCCGCAACTATAAACGTAACGTTTTTTTGTGTTACTTTTCGTTGTATAGTTTGTTCTCTAGTGAATTTAAGAATGGCTAAAAAACCAGAGGAACAGGTTATGGTATGGTAGGACGCGTGGTGCAAGAATTAGGAAGAAATTGTGAGGCAGATGATGATTTGTTAGAAGTTGGCAGTGCTAGTGAAGACGAAGAGAATTTAGTGATATAGTGCTTCAGATGTTTCTGGCAATGATCTGAATAATGCTGGTGCACAGTACTCGGGGGAAGATGGACGCACAACCAGGTACATCCATTGCCCACAATATGTTGCAAAAACCAGACCCCAAGAATCTTGTTGGACGCCTTTCTGGAATAAAAGATGAGGCAACAATTGTGACATCTGCAGTGAGGCATGGAGATTGTTTGTTCCTCAAGCAATTGTGGACTGCACTAACATACAAATGTCAAAATTGTGTGAAAATTATGGACGAGAAGGGGATGCTCGAAACACTGCCTGTGGAGAAATAACTGCGCTATTTGGCCTATTCTATCTTTCTGGCGTTTTGAAGGTTTCTCATAAGATTGCAGAAGACTATTGGGCAATCTCTGCTCTTTTTTTTTTTTCTTTTTTTTTTTTTCTAACAGTTCCCACTACTGTCAATCCTTTCTTCAACAAGTCTAAAGCCGGGGGAACTGATGAAAAATAATAATCCACAGTGAAGTTCCTTCCAGTATTCTCAATAGGATGTGCTATTCGTTTGACAACCTCTGCGGGCTTGTTCTCAACAGAGTAAGGCCCAAAGGATTGCTTTACCATATAAACTTCCATTTTGTATGTACAGTAAAATAAATACGAGCGTCGCTAGAGAATATATGTTAATGCCATATTTAGAGTGCTCTGATTTAAAACATTTAATTATTGATACGGTATTGGTCTGGCAAAATTAAGGTATCTTTTTATGTAAATATCTATTAGATACTTCACGAAAGGAAATAAACGTATTACCGTCCCTTTCAAAATTATTTGTGTACAAAGCTTGAAATTACGAAGTTGAGCGAAAATCTCACCCCGCAACCACTGCCTGGTTAATACTGTAAGTCTGGATTAAGCTCTATTTTATATGCGTGATGGCCTTGTTTTTTGCCTGCTATGGCCCTGTGCATATTGTCAGCCTCTTGTTACCAAGAAATTTCCATTGGGCCTCAATTGTTTCCTACATTTCACGATGTTAACCTTAGATATTAACTTTATATTTACTGTAAAATTCTACCTTTTAAACAATGTATTTATGGTGTGGTTGGACCTATGGGCCATTTGATTATATTACTGGTTGGACAGTCATTATTTTATTCAAGCCAGATAATTGTACTCTTTTGTGCAATTAGAAGGACATTATTCATTTATTCACTGTCTATGCTGGGTAGTTCTCTAAAGATGAATGTAATACACTCCTTTGTAAATAAATAAGTTCAAAATATGCACAATGAAGGAGCCATCACAGGGTACAGGCACAGGACATGGTGGTAGAAAGGTTGTACCACACCAAACATTTGTTGCAGGATACCATATTAAACATGTGAAGGTTGGACCCATGGCAGTGATACCGTCGGCCATGGAGGCATACAGGGATTATATGTTCTCTCTCCTTAGGAAGATCCTGGTGTACCTGATCCTTGCCACTGGGCAAAGTCGCCATGCAATCTAGCCCCAAACATACTCTATGGGCAAGACGTCTCGGGACCTTGTTGGACAAGGAAGCATGCCAGAGCTTGTGTGGGGCGGGACCTTTGGAAATAAGATTGTCGAACTGTTGCAGGAAAAGCAGTGCACACGGTTGCAGAATTTTCTGGACGTATCTGTGCACCAAGAGGGTTCCTTCAGTCACCACCAGTGGAGAGTGGGTATTGTAAGTAAATGGCACCCCACGCTAACTCCTCTCATTGAGGCAGTGTGGTTTACTGTGCTGGCCAAGGCATTTCCAGACTTCAATTTAACGGTCGTCTGTATCCAGACATAACCATGATTTGTCACTGAACACCACTTGTCACCAGTCCGCAAGCTGACAGGCCTGCTCATGTCGTAATGGTGGACATCATAAGGGATGCCAAGGATATGGTACTAGTGGACACAAGCGTGATGGTGCAGTGGACAAACTGCTTGTCTCTCACCAAGGTTTGATTCCCGGTCAATGTATGTGAGACATCATAGAGGTCCTGTGGCTCACGATCATGTGATTTAACAGTTACGTAAAACTTCAAACTTACTTCCTTCCAGCTGCTGTGGCATGTCCCTGGATAGTGCTTAGCATCACACAATGAAGCAATCCTCCCTGCTGGGGGTCCACTAGGGTTGATCCGAGCCTTCTCGATGGGTGTGTGCACGTCACGTTCCCACTGCAACCAATGGATGGTTAATTCGGAATGGCACAAGTGGCAAGCAATACGCTTAAATATCCAACCATACTCTCAGAGTCCATTGACGTGGCCTTGCTCAGAACTCAACTAGTTGGACAAACGTTTGCTGAATGTGCTGTTGGGCATGCTGTGGATTTGACCCAAAAGGAAGAGTACATTCCGATCAGCAAGATGGAACTTAGACACCAATCCTGTTTCAAGTGGCCATCTGGGATACAACTCACAGACGTTCCGTAAAGTGTTCACAAACTTACCACATAGTCAACACCGTCCTCTTCTTCTGGAAGTAGATTCCCACTACCACTTAGGAATTTTGTTCAAGTCAATTGGGGTAGGTTTTCAGCTGATCTTGACAGTAACATCAGATGGATTCAACCTGATGTGAATAACTGTTATCGATTTGTTAAAACTGTATTAGGTCGATAAAACACATTACCAGAGGAGTCAGAAAAGAATTCATAAGGTAAATGCACCAATGGTCGTCATGTTAAGACAGATTTAGTCAAGAAAATATATATACCTTATACATTTTGGTAAATTTAATCAACAAAAGCACTGTACCTAACCTCAAACTAGGAAACTCTCAATATCAAAAATATTCGTTTTTGGAAAAATTATGTATTTTTTTTTTAGTGTTTTTTTGCCCTAGTCCTCGGCACTATGTTTTTGAATTTTTCCTATATTCGTCACCCTTTTGCACCAATTGCAGTCACAGTGTTAGTTCTCCTTGTCTGCTGTTTATAATGCATTTCTGTCAATCGTTGCATAAGACACTGATTTATCGACTTGGAGGCTAACATTTACGAATAAAACAGTACCAGTTTTTTTTAAATAAAAAATGAAATATTTAAATTTAAAAAAAGACGGCATCGGGAAGTGGGAATGGTGGGTAGAAGACATACGGGCATGAAAATATCGTAATTTTGCTCTAAACACATTTATTATAAATTATTTTTGTATTAACTTACAGTGCAATATTAATAATAATTGAAATTCGAACAATATAACCACAAGAACGTGTATTGATGTAGGCTTCCCCGACCGGTGTTCAAGAGCGAATGGTCATTTTCTGGGCTGTTATGCCCTGATCTTTTTTTTTTTTTAGTGGGGATGGGAGGCGTAGTCACATAAAAAGTGAGACCAGACCATGGCATAACATAACGTCTGCATTGACTAATCGCCGAGGGTCTGACAAGATAGACTGTAAGTCATTTTCCACCAAATAACAGTAGGTTTTAATTTGATGTTCTGTAATATTGCAGCACGGTTCACTGTCAAATTTTGAGGGATTCGTAAAGACAGGCTTGGATTTCTTTTTAGGAAAGATTCACACCATTTCCACCCTGGCCGCCAGTCTTTGAAAGGAGAGTCCCTCTTCAATTCTTTTGTGAGGCACTGGACGCTATTTTGCAAATCGTCCTTTGTTACCGAGAACCCCGCTTTTCCTAGTGAGATAACCCATTGAACTAATACCCTTTGTTAAAAAGGAACTTGGCCCCATCTTCCTCTCCAAAGATTTTCCTTTAATTTTGTCCATTCCTCTCCGCGACCGTTGTAATTCTCATGCCGTCCTCCTCAACGATCTTAATAGCAGTTTCCATTTGCTGAATACCATAGGCTAATTGAGAAATGTGCGTTTCGACATATTACTTGAAAGCAAAGATTTAGTCTTAGAATATATTTTTCATCTCAACTTAAAAAGAATCCCCTTTAGCTCACCTAAAAACCCTAGGACTAGGCCTACTGATAATAATAATAATAATGTTGTTTGTTTTACGTCCCTTTTAACTACTGTGGCATTTAGAGACCCCCGGGTGCCGGAATTTTGTCCCGAAGGGGGATCTATAACGTGCCAGTAAATCTACTGACACGGCTCCCTCGCATTTGCGCACCCTCAAATTCCAGATGACTGCGCCAGGATTCAATCCTGCAACAGCAGGCGAGAACGTTAACGCTGAGCCACGCAGCCAGCGTAGACCTACGGCCATCAAAGAGACAGATCTACATAATATCAGCACACTGTAAATGTTTATTGGTTCTGAAACGTTAACGCAAACTTTAACATTACCGTGCACTAGTGTTCGTCACGCATGTGCTCTAAAGATCGTCAGCTATGACGACTATTGGACACGATGATCAAACGACAATTTAATGAATGCAGGGTGCTTCAGAACTACATTATAAGTAGGCTATATTGCCGCTGTTAGGTAGGTCTTACAAGGTGATATGACAATGTGCCAGTTTTCTTCACAAATGATGATCATTGGTAAAGTGCGTGTTTTTAAATTCAATGTTCGTCACCAGCATTTCTAACCAAACTAGGAACGTGAGCACGAAATAGCAAATCGCATATGTTACAGAAACAATTACCAACTATATCACACACTTGTAACATTTTAAAATGTCGGAACATGACACGTATGTACATAATTAACTCGCGTGCCTGCTTAGCACATGTGAGAAGCAATACACCGCGTCAAGACAGCTCAACTCACATGAGATGTTTGACGCTGGGAATTACCTATTACATCGCACGCATGATTTAGCAAAGTTGCTCCTTATCGGCAACGAAGGTATGACGAATCTCGTAAGACTTTGTGCGTTGAGAAAGACCCGTTGACTTGCTTATTTTTTGTAGTTATATACGAGAGTGACGACGACTGGCTCGGTGACGATAACCCGTACAGTTACCTTACCAGGATGGAACAAAATACAGTCGAGTCTCGCTTATCTGAGGCAAACGCACCACGGGGATGTCGGATTACTGGAAATGTTGGTTAATAGGGAAAGAAGAAACAACAATATCGTAAATGGTTGCTGGTATCCTATTATTGATAAAGCTGATACAGTAATTACTTTCACTGTGCAATACAATTAAAAAGCATAAAAAGAGGTTGATACATATTCAAATTTATATAAGTAAGTTTGTAATAGACTTTTGCTTGCCTGCCGAGTGTCTTATTATCGCCACCATGTCACGCATTCTCTGTAGAAGTAACGCATCAGTGCTGGAGATTTCTTCTTGTTGCTCCATGTATTTCAATGCTGTTCAAAGGCTTTGAATCCTTCATTGTGTGTTATTTTGGCACCACCTTTATCAACTATGTTTTCATCCTCTTCTGTTTCCTTGTCACCGTTGTTAACGATGCCGACAATGTCTTCGTCAGTGACTT
The DNA here is from genome assembly GCA_946902985.2 of Meconema thalassinum. Lineage (NCBI taxonomy): Eukaryota > Metazoa > Arthropoda > Insecta > Orthoptera > Tettigoniidae > Meconema > Meconema thalassinum. Next base: position 44,623,266 of record OX336389.2, on the reverse strand, counting down.
CATACAGGTCATCAAGGGCAAGCCACTCATTAAGGTCCTTGTCAGTTGCATCTACACATCCAGGCAATATACTGTCCAGGTTTTCCATGCTAATTTCTTCATTGCCAGAATTTCTCTCAGTCTCCCCACGTAACAGACTTGACCACGATTTTGCAATTGTACCTGTAACAACATTTCCCAACACTGTGCCAAAAAGTAAGCCACGTCTTTCAGATTTAATTGACGCAATTTCACAATCGTTTCTTCTCCTTGGTCAATGGTGTTAATCAAAGATGAAGGAAGGAAGCTTGTAGTTTAACGTGACCGTTAATCTCGCGATCGTAAGCCACGGGACCTCCGTTTTACGTGGAATCCGAACCACAGGACATGGCATTTCACATCGAAAAAATCAAAGATGACAAGAGCTCTCTAAGGTAATTTCTTTTTAACGCCTCCAACTTTAGGTTTCCAGTAGCATTACTGCAAGCAAGAATTGTTTTTCATTCCTTACTTTGCTTGTACCCTGGAGCTGCTTCAGTCTGAGCTTGGCAGCATTTTAGAATTTAGGCCGGTTTCGTCACAGTTAAACAGCTGTTCTCCGGTCACACTTTCACTATCAATTAAAGCATGGAACTTTTCTCTAAAGATGTGTACGTTTTCATTATTAGCTGAGAGTTTTTCTCCGCAAACATTGAGTTGTCGAACTCCATCCCTCTTCTTCCAGCGGTTCCGCCAGCCAATGCTAGCTGTAAAGTCAGGGTCACCTTCATTAAACTCCTTACGGAATTGCAGGGCTTTTGGATTCAATATTGGCACACCTTTATCCCTATTATGGGAGAGCCAACGATACGGAGCCTCACTTACGTTTTGGTACTCACATGGCTTCATGGTTTTCCTTTCTTCTAAGGCTTTGGATGTCCCTCTTTCTGAACACCAGTTTTCTATTTCCAGTCTGTTTCTCTTCCAACACCACAATCTTGGGCCACTTTTAATGCTGATTCACCTTTGTCGAGCCTTCAGTTTATCTTCCATACACTCTAACACCCTCCTTCTTTTCGAAGCCATCAATCACCAATCACCACACAGATAAGCACGGTGCGGCCTAAGGCACTAGCGATAATGTATGCAGTCAGTGACAAGGACAGTGCATGATTCGTTGTTTGGCCCGCTAGTGTACAGTCTGGTGTATATATAAATGGTATGTTGGGAAGGAAAATAGATTTACAGTGTGTTTCTTACTTGTCAGATAACACGGAATGTCGGATAAGAGAAGGTCGGTTAAGTGAGACTCTACTCTATGTAAAAAACCTTACAATGATTTTCAGGAGAATGGAGGAACTGATGTTGCTGATGAACTTCTTCAGAACTTAAATGTGGCTGAACAGATCACTGTGTATCCTAAATACCCCAGACACAAAATTTAGTCACCTCTTTCAGAATGAATCTAATACTGGATAGCACTACCCCTAGTCGAGATTCAGTGAGAAAGTGTTTCAGGTACCGTATTTCCTGTAACTCCTAAGTGGAGCATAGGGTAACAACGAATTTCCGCCATCGGACTCTGTTCTGCAGCATGGTCTTGATCTCCGTCCAGGTCTTCCCACCATTCTCAATGCCCTCCACCTCCACGCTCCTCCTCCAGGTGTTCCTCGGACTTGTGCCCTGTGGGTTCCATTCCATATTCCATGCTGAAGTTCGAATCCAATTTTTCTGTCCAGCTTCTATTCGATATGGTTTCTATAATAAAGTAATCTTGGGCGTGCAGGTTATTGACCTACAGCACCCTAATATCAGTAGGGGTGTGACGATTATGCCAAGAATTTTCAAAAAGTTCAAATAAAATCACCCATGATGTCTTCGTTTCAAATATTGTTATTTGCATTATTCAATACAACTATCTACAGTACTTACGTGAATAAAATAAACTAAAAATATAAATTGCCTATATCTTCACTTATTGGCTGCCATCTTGCCTATGTGATACGTAACAAATACCATATCAGTACCTAAGTTCCCAATTTATCCTGAAGTTTTTTATGTTAGCACTGTTATAGTGAATTATTCCAAAATAGGAACTTACCTGATCTTCTGCATTAGAAGAATTTTAGCTGTCGCACCCACCACTCGTCCTCAGGCCCAACCAGTGCATTCAAAATGCTCTTCACCATTGTTTCAAGCGATGTAAGCTCCCAGCTCTTATCAACCCACGGGCACATGCATTCTAAGGATGGCATCACCTCGTATAAGAAGGCACAGATTGTCCCTAAGTAGTTTATTAAAGCAAACATCATACAGGAATATGCACTTGCTTTGTCTGCATTCGTTCACTTAGTTCATGAGGTGAGCCCTGAAACTGTCTTAAACATACATCGCTGAGCACTGGTTCCACTGCACACGTATTACCACGTGGTGTAGTCTCGCTTCTCTCTCCTGCTGGAACGGTGAACATTACTGTGCATCGCATGTTGTTTGCAGCACCTCTGTCTGAAATAATTCTACTGACATTGCCAGCTTGTGAAAGAAGAAGGGTAAGTTATCAAAAGTTACAGAATCTTGTTTACTTTTCTGTTTGTTTTGTGTTGTGTGTGTTGGGTTATTGTTCCTATTGCTGAATCGGTTGGTGAACGCGGAGATATCCCTGCATCCTCATTTAGAAAGCTGAGGATTTTGGTTTGGAAGAACAGAAGGGTCATGAAAGGCAAAGGCGAAATGCGGGAAGTGTGCGTACCCAAAGACAGGCACAGTCTCTTGAGCCATGAGCACCTGGGGACAGTGGGAGTGGCGTTGAAAATCTGTCATCCAACTTCCACACCAGGAGTGTTTCCTTAACACTGACTCTCCTACTCTATTATGGTTGTGTTTGTCTTAGCCATCTTCACTATTCTATCTGTTGAAAGTATCATTTAGATATGGATATATTTTTATTTATTTCAGTAAGAGCATGGGGTTTCTTGTTATTCTGGTTGGTGTGGAATTGTAGAGGATTGTCGGTGCATGTTCCACTGTTGGACTGTTACAACACAGCATTTAATGGTTTTAGGCAGATTTAATGAGAAAGCTACCTATTGCTATGGATACCATGTTGCGACACATCTTCGCATTGCACATCGCCCTGACTCCAACACCAACGTCAGTTCAAAAGTACATACATTGAGGTCATTCTCTACAGAAGTTCGCTGGGACCATGAGACGGGATAAGTACACAACAGATTCCGTGGTTTAGAGAGTTAAGGGAAGTACTGCAGCCTATCTTGTATCCCGTGAACATGGTTAGGTATAGAACAAAACATTTAATTTTCCTAGTGGAAACTTATCTTCTACAAGAAGAAGTGTTCATGTAAATGTGTTCGTGAGATTCAGCGCCGTGCAAAATGTATACAGAAACAATCAGCGTACTCTGGAGGCTTACGAAAACTAAAAACTGCACCGATACAAAATATCGGTGAGGGTGAATTACAGCGAGTGTACCAAAACTTCCTACGTTCCAGCAATGTGTGTTAAGAAAGTGAAGGACAGCATTTCCAGCAACGACTCTGAAATTCATGTATGTTCTCTGTTAGGAAGTCAGCCCAGAGGCTGGTTGGATCCTCAAAGAATACAGCCATAGGCGACATGAGGAGTGAGGTAGTTTGCCATTGCTTTCCTCACTGAGTCGGAACAATAGCACTGACCCTATGAGTACACACAGGCACTCAGCACTCTAGCCTGTGCCAACAGACAAATGCAAATGTATTCATCAAAAGATGAATCACGTATAATAATAATTTATTCAGGTTATTTTTTCACAAATTCTAGTAATTGGAATGATTTTGTGTTCATGGACTGAAAGTTAGCCACGGAGATTTCTAAGAGTTCAATTTCAAATACGTTAAATACGTTGAAAAGTGTAGATGTGTTAAACTAGTTGGGCGCTACTCTGCTGCAATATACACACGGCGCCTGCGAGGTTCCCTTCTCACTGTGTGTTTCTGTATATAATATGCAGGGCGTACCCCTTAAACATTTGAAAGCTGTTTGAGAAAAAATGTTGGTACATTTGTATCTAGTCCGGCAAATATAACTTCTGACTTGAAAGTTCATCGATCAGCTGGCGTCAACAGCTGGAGGAGATTAGAGTAATCCCCGACTTAAATTGATCTATTGAATCCGTTTCTTTTGGTCGGCAACTCGGCACTAGGCAGCATAATCGAAACAATAGGCCCTTTTTTTTTAATCGTTTCGGCCATCAATGGACTACGATGTTCTTCACTCATACGATCACTGTAATGCTTGTTTTCTAGTCTGCCAGTAGATCTTCATTTTATTATAGAAGATATTCCTCTTCAGTATTAACAAAGAAGTTCATCATGAACAGTCTTAAGGACATCCCATACAGAAAGGAATCTAATCCCAATCCCTTATTTTTTGTAGTGTAAGAAATATATTCCACTCTCAATAACATCAAAATATCATATATATTATTTCAGTAGTATAGATCCCTCCTGTTGCTCTCACAAGCGACCGATCGTGACAAATGAGCATTCAAATGAAAGAGAATAGACATTAGCAGTGAAGAATTGCACTCTATTTTCATAAATAACTATAATTTCTTTAAAAAATGTACGAAGTGTGCGATTTGCATATACTGTTGCTATATGAATATATGCTCCATAATTGCTGTCCACTTCACATTTTGGCCGCTGTGATGCACGCCTGTTTCATGTCATTTTAACATTCTGAGGTCTTTCCTTTATCATTTTGCATGGATTTCAGAAACAGTAAATCAAAGCAATGAGTACTCAAATCGTATAATTTCATAAATATCGAATAACCGGTGAGTGTTATGATGATCCAATTTTCAATGATTGCCTTCTTAAGTTAGGGAACGTAGAACGTGGAATTCTAACTGAAATGTAAATACTGTTCTATAATCATTTGGTTGAAATAAAAACATAACAACCTTTCTCCTTAAGTCTTACATTATAAAACTATTGGGGAAATTGTGGTTTATAAACATGCGAGATTTCTCGCATGGGTCTGTTCTTAATATAGCATGTTTGGTAATATTGGTACTTTCTTTCAGGACTGTTTAACAATGAGTGTTTATCAAAGCTATGTCATTGTATCTTTGGTTTCAGTTTGGATGTTCAGTGGCATTTTAATTTATGTTAATGAACTTGTTTGTAGAAAGTAGATTGTCGTTAATCATGTATTATGTAGCACCAGTATTGTCACAGTCTCTTTCATTCAGTGGCGGCTCAACTGGTATCGTAGGTGTCCCCGAATTTTGGAGCCCTACAGGAAAATAGTAGGGGAATAAACAATGAAACCTCAGCAGGATGAGTGACAAAAATAGTACATTTAATGACCTGCATTTCGAACTATTTCAGAAGTAGGGTTTAATGTAGCATGATCACCCCCGTCCCCCTCCCCTCCTCTCCCTACAGACCACACACTCGCCACAAGCCGAAACAGTTTCAGTCTAATAACCACATTGATTTGTTCCTCTCATTGTCTATACCCACAATTCAAGTGGAATCCTCCAAACCTGAAATTCACACAAAGTTTTTGGTTTAATTCCAGTATTTCCATTTGACACCTACAAGCAACTGTTAATTGCATCCGTATTGATGTCTCCACACCAGGTAGATGGTTTACAACAAGTCGTGTAATATAATGTAAGGTTTGTCTGGCAATACCTTAATATTTGTTAAACATCTTCTAACAAAAGAAGACACCAAAAGTTAATACAAATTTCATTCCTGACCTCAAAAATAGATGATGTTTTTGAACTTTACAGTGTTTGTGAAAATGTAAAATACTACAGAAACTCATGGAAACTGAAGAGTAAATTTTAAATAACTTTGTATCCGACTATTTAGATTTTGAATATCTATATATATACAAAAGCCATGGAAACTCAAGCTTTAGGTTGTTTTAATGTTTAAATAATAATTGTTGAAGTTGAGCTGTGGAATTGGCTCAATACATGTCCCATTGATTGAAGGATTGATGTATTGAATGGGTGGGATAAACCATAAATAAAATGTTGTCATTAACATAGACTTTCATCACCATCTAAAACGGGAATAGTAAGGGGTAGACTTACAATAATGGTATGTATGTACTAGTATACAAGAATTTTCTAGAATACTATACAACAACACTGTACTTGTTTGCTAATATTTTGTTGTTATTTTAACCTATAGTTGTTTGTCTCTTCAGCCTTTTGACTGGCTTGATGCAGCTCTCCATGCTTGCCTGTCCTGAATTAATCATTTCATATCTAAAAAGCTAGCACACCTTACATCCGAGGCAATCTAATATATTCTAACTGTTGTCTACCCCTATTGTTCTTGTCCGAAACCCTTCCTTCCATAACTGGGTGTTTTTAGTTAGTGTCCCACCAACCTATCTCTTCTCTCCATTAGCAGTCACCAGAAACATCTCTCCTCTCCCACTCGTCTTAATACCCCTTAATTTGTTAATCTATCTACCCATCTGATCTTCATCATTCTCTTGTAACACCACATTTCAAACGCTTCAATTCTCCTCTTTCCTGCTGCGCCATCAGCCCAAGTTTCACTTCCATAGAGCGCCGCGTGCCAGACAAAGGCTTTCAAAAATGACATCAACAGTAATACCTAAATCTATATTGGATGTCAACAAATTTCTTTTCTGCAGAAATGCTTCCCTTGCCTGAGCCAACTTACTTTTTATATCCTCTTTGCTTCGTCCATCACTGGTTATTTTGCTTCCTAAGTAACGGAAGTCTCCTACTTCCTTTAGTTTTCATCTGCCAATTTGAAGTTCATAGGGGTTTCTGATTTCTTTCGGCTGTATTTCAAAATTATTTTTTTAACATTTATTGATTTTCATCATGAAATCTTTCCCCAATGATGTCATCAGCAAATCTGAATCTTTTCTCCTACGTTAAATGATTGAAAAGTATGGGTGATAAATTGCATACCTTGCCATACACCTTTCTGAATACCAGCTGCTCTCTCATGTCATTCGGCTCAAATACTGCCGTCTGGTTTCTGTACAGATTGTAGAGCACCCTCTTATCCCTGTACTTCATTCCAATCCTTCTCAAAATGTCAAAAACTTACTCCAATCAATTTATCAAAAGCCTTTTTTAAGTCTATAATTGCCAAGAATGTTCTGTTATCTTTCCTTATTCTACCATAGGGGCCGATAACCTAGACTAGGCCCCTTGACATGACAATTATCAACTTTATTCTACCTTCTAAGATCATCGTAAATTTTAGTACAGCTTCCCTTGTTCCTACGTTTGTCCTGAAACCAAACTGGTCTTCATCCAACTCTGTTTCTATCTGTCTTTCCATCCTCTTGTAAATTATTCTAGTCAGGATCCTTGAAGCATGAATAATAAAGCTGATTGTATGGTAATCTTCACATCTATCTGCACCTGCTTTCTTTGGTGTAGGGATGATAACATCATCCTTGAAATCAGAGAATGCCTCACGTGCCTCATAAATCCTGATCAGACCTTCCATCACCTATGCAGTGTAGCAATTCAATTGGTATATCATCTATGCCTGGTGCTTTGTTCCTGCCCGAGTCTTCCAATGCTCTCTCAAATTCTGATCTCAATATTAAATCTCCTTTCTCAACCTCATTAATTTCCTCTTCCCTTTCCATTACATGATTCTCAATCTCCTTACCCCTATACAAACACTGTATGTAAGCTTTCCATCTCTCAACCCATTCTTCTCCATCTGTTAGAGGTATTCCATCTGAGTCCTTAATATCACAGCACTTAGTTTTCCTTTCCCCAAAAGTATTCTTAATCCTTCGATAAGCTGTGTCTACTTTTCCTACTTTCAGACAATTTTTTATACCTGCACATTTCTCTTTCAACCATTCTTCTTTACCTTATTTGCACTTCTTGTTTACCTCATTTCTCAGGCGTCTACATTCTGCTTTCCCCCTTTCGTGTCTTGCATTATTGTACTTCTGCCTTTCGTCCATTCATTCTACAGGGTCTTCTATTTTGCTTAGTAAGGCTGCCGCACGCATATGTACGGCAGAGTATGGTGCTTAAAATCCGAATCATGCATTTTTACTTGCCATGTTTACAGTAGATGCTGTGATTGTGTGTAGTGCTGTAATGTCTTATGTGAAATATTTGTTACTTGAACGTGTATATCTGCACAATACATACATAAAGTGCAGTAAATAGCGCTAGAACCAGACAAAAGTTTCGAGTGAAATATCCAGGGAGACCCATTCCTATAAATCGGAAAATAAAACAACTGGCTAAGATATTCAAACGTTCAGGTTCAGTAAACAATAAAAATAGACGTAAATGTTATTTCTTTTCTGAAGCTAAATTTACCGGAGTAACCGGAAACTTCGTAAGGAGATGCCGATTATGTTTGGCAGCGGATGGGGAACATTTTCAGCATCTACTGTAAACATGGTGAGTAAAAATGCATGATACTGATTTTAAGCACCGTACTCTGCCATACATATGCGCGCCTAGTCGCCGGCAACTGAGCCGTCACTGGCGGAGCGCGTGAGCGAGAACGTCCTTGCCAGGCAAAATAGAAGACCCTGTAGTATATCCTGAGTAATCCACAGTATTCCACCTATTCTTTCTTTTCTACCAATGTCTCCTTCTGCAGATTTTATTATCTCATACTTCAAAAGTGCCCATTCCTCTGGTAATTGAAGTTTTTTGAGGGTTCTTCATTAATCCTTCCTTTATATTTGACTTGAATATTTTGTTCCCGTCCTTCAGTTTGTCTAATGCCCACCTGTTTGGCTTTTGACTTTTCTTCAGTTTCTCCAACTTTAATCTGCATCTCATAACAACCAGATTGTGGTCAGAGTTTATGTCAGCTCCGGGATATGTTTTGCAATCCAAAATCCGATTTCGGATTCTCTGTTTGACCATAATCATGTCTTATTTGGTAACGTCCTTAACCTCTTAATTAGCTCTAATGTATATTGCAAATCTCGCACAAACACAAAAGAGAAGGTAATAAGCTATTTCAGAAAGAGTGTGGCACTCTCATATGCACTAATATGGGTGATCCCTCTCGGGACAGTCTCGTATGTTCCTAGAGAGATGGCAGCACAGATTTTGGGAGGTGATCCCTCTTGGGGAAGGTGTTCTAGGCCTCCAGGATGGAGCCGTGTCGTAGGTTGGTGATTGCTTGGCTGTCATTGCAGCAGCCATCATCATGGGTATGTGTTCGTGTCTGTACTCCAACAATCACCAACACATGATGAAAGTCTAGAAGATAGTAAACTGGTACCCTGATCTGTTACCCTCAATTGTGTTCTCATAATGAAGTTGCTTAGTTTGGCAGGTTCTTCATATCTGAGGCAAGTTGTGAAAGTGGTTTGTTTCTATGCAATTTAAAACTCATGTGTATGGAATTATTTTTAGCCATCTTGCTCTGAGAAATGCTGAGATTGGAAGGTTTACATTGCATAAAGATGGGTGGCATAGCTCCTTATCCTCTTGCATCACCACGTAGAGTGACAACTGGTCTGAAGCTTTGTGTTATAGATGTTCAATGAAATGCATGTGATAGAATAGTTTTAGTACCTTGAAGTAAACAAATGGAAGTTACAGCCTGTACTCTTGAGCCGCCTCTGAAATTCATTTCTCTTTGCTATGCTATCACACCTATTTGTCAAACTGAATGTTGTATAGGTAAATTGCTTGCCTTCTAATAACTATCTTTCACTTTGTGAAGTACTGTAGATTTTCATTGCATTATGTTGCCTGTCTTTGCTTGCATAATGCATGTTGTTACAGAGCCCTGTGACATCGGGAAACCAGGCTCAACACCATCAGTTGATCCATCGTCGTCATAGCACCAGTATGATTTACCTCTCCCCCAGTAACACAGCTAGTAGTCCTCCTCTTCCGTCAACTAACACGCAGGTACATTATAACTCGGTCCATATATATATATATATATATATTTGTAGAGTTATTGCTTTTGAGGCATCTCTGTGTGAAAACAAGTATATAGAAGTAAAATCATGGGCTTGCTTTCCCAAACATGTAGAGTAGAAGGGCTAGGACAGGCCACACCAACACGAGCACTTAGTGCTAGCATGCCCCGGTGCTTTTCCCCTCCCTCCTCTCAGTCAGACTTGGATCGCTGACCTCGCTTTCTTGAAAGACATCACGGGGTATTTAAATTATTTAAATATCTTGTAGCAAGGCAAAAATAAATTAATCAGTAGGCTACTATGTATGACCATATTGAAAGTTTCAAATTGCAGCTTGTGCTTTTTTAAAAGTCGGCTTCAAGAAGGAAATTGGGACAATTTTCCCTCTCTGAAATCCTTGAATCCCAAGGATTCATGCCCTTGCCCTGAAATTTGTTGCTATGTTCAGAACAACGATCGTTTGTGAACAAAAATGTTTACATTTATATTCCTTGGAAGCTATACTTCGGAATGCAGCAGCCAAAACGATTGTTCCAAATATTGGAAAATTAGTGCAAAATCAGGAGCGCAATAAAACTATTATTTCTCTCTGCACACAAAATTGGTAGTATCATTAATTTTCTTACCGGTACTCCGCCTGGCGCACGCTCATTTGCCCAGTCCCATTGGCCAAATAACAACACGACGACTTTCGCCTCACTAAGCGCTGCCACTAAATGTTCCTCTTCTACAGCAGACCATCGGTGCCTTTGCCGGTGCCAGCCGGTGCTCGCAAAGCACCTGAGTTGGCGTGGCCTGGACTAGAAAGTCAAGGTTGGATAATTTGGTAACCAAAGTGACTTCTGGTAGCACAGTTATTCAAGGCAAATCCGAGTAGTACTTTATTTCAAGTTCTGGGGCACCTTACTCCAACACTAGATCCAGTTAATTAAATGCAAACCACCACAGGTTATGAACCAAGTTTTACACTACGCCCCTAGCACATAAATAAAGCAGCAGTAATAAAACAAATTCGACAACAAGTACTGACAGAATACAGGGTGTCGGAAAATAAGAGGTAGAAAATCATACCACGCATGGGGGGGGGGAATAGAAGGACTAGTACAGGCCACGCCAACGCGAGCACTTAGTACTTGCGTGCCCCGGTGCTTTTCCCCTCTCTCCCTCTTATTTTCCGACACCCTGTATTCTGTCAGTACTTGTCGAATTTGTTTCAGGAATTTTTGGAGAAAACTTTTATTACTGCTGTGGGCGCAAACCAACCGTTAAGCCCCTGTGAGCATTTGTAATAACAAAGAAACTTGGCACCGTTGCGAATGAGCAGCATCGACTCTCTTGTGTGTTTCGAGCTGAGCAGCTGATCTGTGGTTCTGGCGCCGTTCAGTGTGGTCCCATCTGCTTCGGATTCAAAACCGGAAAAACATTTTTCCCCCGATTTGTTTTTTATTTTTTTCCTTTGCATGACAGATCTTATGGCGCATTGATCTCGACATTAACCTGGTTAATTCTGGGTCTCACCTTCAATTTTCAAAATTAAATGAGCTCTTTATTCTTTGTTTATTCGCTCGCCGCGATAAATTCTACTTTGTCTTGTATTCATTTTGTCCTCATTATGAAGTAATTTTATTTAAATCGGTTTTCAAGTGTCTCGTTTCTTATCAAATTATTTAATTTCTAATTAATTGCGTCATTAAAATGAGCTGCCATTATCGTGACAGATGGGAGCACACTGAATGGCTACGAGAGCCACAGGTAGAAACGCACAAGAGTGTCGACGCCACAGTCGATGCTGCTCATTGCGCGTCATTGCCAAGTTCCCATGTAATTAGAAATGCTCACAGGGGCTTAACGGTTGGTTTGCGCCCACAAGTATCTTAACTCATATTGCTCCCCATGATTGGTTTGTTTTTCTACCTCTTATTTTCCGACACCCTTTATACCAGGTGAGTCAGCTGCCCCTAATAATATTGTTTTATGCAGCCCAACTAACGTGTATTATCATGAAGGTCGATATTTCTGTGCTTGGATCCCGAATGGTACTAACGCACTGTAAGCATATTCCGCAAACGATACTGAATGCTATTATTCCCCCACCCAATGTGATTACAGACCTTTCAAATAATATGATGTACCTGCAGTTAATTATTGTAGTTGAACATAATATCATCATGCCAGGTAGCTGGGTATTGCAAAACATGGAATTAATGCTTAAAACTACAATATAGTGACGTGGAGAACATTTGAATTAGCGAACTGGAGGAGTAACATATTCTAAGAGGCTCTCAATACAAAAGTCAAAGCTGAGGCGTAGCGCAAGTAGATAACCACTGGATTTCCAATTGATGGGCCGGAGGAGCGAAGGTTCGAATCCCCCATTGGAAAAATCTTTTTGCAGTGTTATGACGCTTCAATGCTACAATCACATGTCATTGTGCGCCACAGACACACAGTTTTATATTCGTGCTGAAAACAATTGCTCTTGCGGTACGCACAGTCAACAGAGTACAACGGATATCTTTGCATTCAATATTATCATCTCCCATATTGGAAGATGTTAGGTCCGTATTGCCAATATAATCAATCTAATAATCAACAAGGAAATCTTTGCATTCATGGCCTACACAATAATATCTAAGACGTTAATGAAACGTCTGTAGAACATGGAATGACATTGCACCCATTTTAAAATTCTCACATGAGCTGTAATCTACAGGCAGCTTGACGTGGTGCTGTGTAGCTCATGGCGAACATGACGAAGTGCCAGTCCTACATGTGAGAAGTTGGAGTACGGCCAAGGATATTCTTCTATTCCTTATTGAAGTTTCATTTAGTTTGTTACCACGCCGTAATTGTCGTGAAATATCCCCTTGTATAGAAATTGTCAGTGAATGAAAGTGCATGTGGCCCTAAGAAGAGCCGATTTGTCTTCAAGGTCAGACTACTACAAGATGGATAGGTGGGGGCAGGGGATCAAACTGCACTAACAATGGTTAGTTACAGTAGCAAATGCTCAAAGTGATGACCTTCTTGGTTTATGCACATCTGCGCACGCTGTAGCGTGGCAGGTGTTATTGCATTACAGGTGTCGACGATGAGTTGTCGAAGGCACTCTGGATTTCCTGGCTGCTGGGTGTAGACTGCGTGTTTGAAATACCCCCACAGGAAGAAGTCTAATGGCATTAAATCAGGTGACGTGGATGTGTGTTATTGAGATCATTGCACACAGCTAACATCCCATGTGGTGGAGCTTGAAACGTTCCCCAAGTGGCACATTCTCCTGGCGTAGAAAGTGTAGATAACATGCGCCTGCCAAATTGCCTTCAAAGAAATACGATCCAATAATGCGAACACCCAAGGTTCCGCACCATACAGTACATTCACTCCCCATTGTACTTGAACCCCACTGGGGATTGTCAGCACTCCAATGGTACATGTTATGGCAGTTGACAGTACCATTATTGTGAAATTTCGATTCGTTCGAGAATAGGATTTTTCATAAGAATTCTACATCATCTTCCACACTTCCTACATGGTGGCCACTAATCCTGGAAAACTCCTGGATTTTTATTAGGTCTGGAAAACTCCTGGAAAATGACGAAACATTTGAAAACTCCTGGAAAATAGCCACTGTTAATTAATTATAAAAATCTTTCCATCGTAAATCATACTCCCCCTGCGGTTTTGGGTGAGCACTCGAATGTTAACGAAAGAAATTTCCTCAGGTGGGAGAACACGCGATAGTATTTTTGTAAAACATATTGAGTATAGACAACTTCACCGCAATAAAATTGCAGGCAACATTCTTTTTTTTTTTTTAAGCGGATATTTCAGTCACAAAGGCTTTTTTAAAACAACAATTAAATCATTTGTGTGTAGGCTTGCGTATCAATAACGCAATCTCCACTATTTTTTGTCAACATCTGTATAAGTAGACCAAACACAACTGCTTTACTTTGGTATTGAAGTAGGCAACCGATAAAGCCCCCCTCCCGCACTTGCGCTTATTTTTAAGTCTGGAAAAATGAGAATTACTCCTGGAAAATCATTGACCGATTTTAGTGGCTACCATGTTCCTAACATCAACTGACAGAAATTCATCCGAGCTTCGAAATCTCTCCCATGGAGCTCCTGGTTTAGTTGTAGATGGTAGGGGTGATATTTATGTGCATGCAATGTACGGCTTAGAGACGACTGGCTGATGTTCACCTGTTGTGCATTTGCTCTTGTACTAGTGAGAGGGTTATTGCGAGCTGCGTCCATAACTGCCTCCTCATTCTCACCAGCCATTATGGTCCTCTCTCGGACAGGTGGTATCGTCCGAAGTGCCCCTGTTGTTCGTAAACGTTTTGCAATACTGCGTACAGTATTTCCAGTCGGATGTCGCCTATCTGGGTTTCTTTCCCGATACAGATGTATTGCCTGCAAGGAATTCCCTCTTGCCTCCCCGTCAACGTATTCGTCCGTGGAATGCATGACAAATGACTGAAGTGACTTCAATCCGACTGTATAGCTGCGCAGAGTGATAACGGCGTTATACTGCATGTTGTGGCACACAATGACATGTGAATGTAGCATTGTTGACCAATGGGATTTGAACCTCCACTCCTCCGATCCATTATGGGGGGAGCTACACCTATAAGGATCCAAAAATCATGTATATTTCACTTTTTTATTCCTCAGCAACAGAAAGTACTAAAGAATTGTAATTCGGCCTGCCAATGCTTTGCCAATATGTTTGTGTATTTACAAGTCATATGGCAAATGCACTTCAGGAAATTAGGTATTTAAAATGGCAGCTGCATATTGTGCACTGCTCCACCGTTTCCCTAATATTTTACACAAATATCATTGTTTTTCAAAAATTCTTTCTTCATTGTATTTACTAATGCAGTAGCTAGAGATTGATCTAGAATCATTGGAATCTATGGGGAAAAAAAATATTTTTTTTAAAGCTTATATTTAAGTGTAACTTTTTTGCAAGTTTTTTTCACTGAATATTTGAAAGAAAAACGGAACTATGACATGTACAGCTACAGTTCTAGGTCATATTATCATTCCCTATAAGATACACATGTATACTAGATTTCACTTCATTATCTTGAAAACTCTGGCAGTTACTATGGAAATGGATTTGAAAATCCAAAGTTTCGGGAAACGAGCAACAAAGTTACCAATGTGTAGGAAAACTTCTAAACCATCGGTGACAGAGACGGTGACAGTCCTGTACGGTTTTTGTCTTAACTTGAAAAGTATTATACATATCAAAGAAATTGTTGCAGTGATTTGAAGAAATGTAGAAAAAAAAAAAAAAAAAAAAAAAAAAAAAAAGGACAAATTTTAATCCTTATAGGTGTAGGTGGCCCCTTAAATGGCAATCCAGTGGTTATCCACATACGCTACGCCTCGGCTGTGGAAGAGTCTTGTATTAAGAACCTCTTAGAGTACGTTACTTCTCCAGTTCGCTGTTTCAAACGCTCTCCACATCACTATATCATAGTTTTAAGCATTAATTTCATGTTTTGTGATACCCAGCATGACATCTTAACGCACTACAGGTCTGAGGCCACATCGAGGGAAAGATAATGGTGTTTAGGATATGCTTACAGTGCATTATGAGATGCAAGCAGCTGACTCACCTGGTGTAATACACGTCTTAAAAATGACACAACTATGAAATGCGAGTAATGGTTTTATATTGGCCTGCCTTGTCAATACGTATGTAAGTAAATTCATCCATTGCAGGATCTTTCTTCATATCTTGTTTTTGTTTTAATGTATATCATTCTAATAGTTTCTTTTCCTTTTCTTTTCATAACCACCCAGATTATAATTGGAAGCAACGATTTATCCTTCCAATTGGATCCAAGTAGCCATTTTTGGCATGTTCAACTGCATTACTAAATCCATGCATTCCACAAATTTTAATGTCTTGTAAGAAGTACAATGCATAAGTATTGGTGCAATCCAAATGTGCTTTAACAATTACCAATGTATGAGCAAGCACTATCATTGCCTTCACAGAGCTATGACAGGCATACTTACTACTTGGTTCCGCTCACAACATAAACAGCATAAGTGTTAATTGTCCAATTTTAACCCTTCACACAAAGCATTCACCGTTGCTATAACAAGCCATATAATGGTAATCTTTTTTATCTTCTCAACCAGGTCTTTTAAGCCAGTTTGATCAAAGAAAACAATTTCATCAAGGAAACAAAACTGGAGTTCAATTTAGGCTATTTTAGAAATTGACTTCTTAAAGTTTGACCAAACAACAAAATATTGTTTAAGAATATATTTTTTTAATATAAAAAAATCAAAGTAGTTAATTGAGTTCATGTTTGGCTTGAATGCATGTCCACTGGAATGATCATAATCATATACACTAGTGTCCAAAAGTTAAGCATAGGTTATGAATAAGCAGGGCAACAGGGAATAGACCGCAAATCGCACGACATATGCACCTACCAATCTCTGTATAGGAAAGGAGTATTCCCTGCTTTGACTAGCGGCGTAACCACGAGGTAAACACAGCCAGAATCTGTGCCCCATATTCCCTCAGTCGTGTTTGCCCTGTTATAGAGTGTAGCCTCGTGGTGAACGTGACAACATAATGGCACAACGACGCCATTTGTACCCCGTTTTTCAGGGTAGAATACTCGGCCGCCTGGAAGCAGGCCAGACACAGACCGCAGTCGCCGTATCCTTGAATGTGCCACAAAGTGTCATTTCCAGGCTTTGGAGACGATTTCGAGACACAGGAGATGTTAGTCGTACCTCACAGCAGGACCGATATCTGACCTTAACCGCCCAACAAAATCGGAGTGCACCTGTAAGACAATTGTCGGCAGAGCTTGCAGCCTACTCAGTGGTTGCCGTTTCCCAGCAAACTGTGTACCGAAGGCTCAGCAGGGCTGTTTGCCAGACGTCCAGCGGTGTGCGTCCCGCTTACTCCAGCAGAAAGACGGGCCCGTTTACTGTGGAGCCGTCAACGTCGAAACTGGACCATGAATGAATGGAGGCATGTGCTCTTCACAGATGAATCCCGCTTCAGTTTGCAGAACGATTCCCGTCGCACATTAATCTGGAGAGAACCGGGTAGCCGATACAATCACAGGGACATCGTGGAACGGGACCAGTATGGTGGTGGTCGCGTCATGGTGTGGGACGGCATCATGTTGAATGCCCGTACGGACATGCACATCTTCATGGGTGGTCCGAAGAACACTGTGAACGGTCGGAGATACAGGGGTGAGGTACTGAGACCACATGTTCGACTCTTCAGAGGTGCGGTTGGTCCAGACTTCCTCTTAATGGACGATAATGCCGGACCGCACTGCGCTGCTCTGGTGGATGAAGCTCTGGCTAGGGAAGACATTCATCGCATGGTCTGGCCAGTGAGGTCTGCGAATCTGAATCCTATATAAAATGCCTGAGATACATTGGGGAGGCGAATTGCATCCCGTCAGCCTCTACCAAGGACCCTCCAAGACTTCTGCATTGCCCTTTCGGAGGAATGGGATCGACTGCCACAAGAGCTCTTGGACTATGTGATAGAGAGCATGCCACGTCCCTGCAAAGCATGTGTGGACGTTAGGGGTAACCATACACCCTATTAACAGCATATTTTGTTGAGGACGACATTGCCAAGTTTTGTTAGTTGTTGTCAAAGGTGTACCTTAGCTATCAGAACCTTTCTGACACTGTTTATTTGGACAAGTTGTGTGACATATGGTGTGTGATTCAGCTTCCGTTTGTTCAGCAATCCGGCTGGCATTCCTATCGGGCGGTATGGCCTCGTTTAGTGATTATGCTGAACTTTTGGACACTAGGGTATATTTATATTCTGTGATTGGTTTTTATGTAGAATAATATAAGATCCTCCTATTTGAATTGGTTATCTTTTAATGTATGGTACAACATATCGTAGCTTAGGAAGGTTCATTGTGGCCCGAAACACTAAGAAAAGGAAAAAGAATGTATTGACTAGGCAGGCCAATATAAAACCATTGCCTGTGATTTATTATCAATTGTGTAATTAAATGTGGATCCAGAAAAATGAAAATTGTATCAATACATAACTATGAAATATGTAAATCTTAAGCGGCCGACTTCATTTATGTGCATTTTTTTTTCCTTCAATGTGAAACAAACACATATTTTACATATGGGAGGAAAATGTCATCTTCCGCATGCTTTCTTTTAATGTTTGTCATCTTAATTTCCATAAGTTTGTGTAAATCATATCCGAATAATGTTCTGTGATATTTGTAGACAGTAACTAAATGGCATGGACCTTGTGAATGTTCAGGGTGAGAGAGATATGAGTGCACAGCATGAGTCTAAAGGGACCTGAATGGTAAAAATAAAAGTTCTAGTTAAATGTTATGTATAGGGTCTTTCTTGGGCAGTGCCATGCAATGTATCTGTCTGGAGGCTATTTATACTGTATTATGGGGGAGCGAGTCCTCGCACTACCTTTGAACACACACCTGCAGTCTGCAATTTCTCCTTAGTTGCAGGCTCTTCTTCGCATGAGTGAGCCGACGGTAGCTCTGATCAAGGAAGACCCTGTAGTTTACCTCGAGGAAAGAAATTAGTTATAAATTCATG
Source organism: Meconema thalassinum (assembly GCA_946902985.2). Taxonomy (NCBI): domain Eukaryota; kingdom Metazoa; phylum Arthropoda; class Insecta; order Orthoptera; family Tettigoniidae; genus Meconema; species Meconema thalassinum. Next base: position 44,604,756 of record OX336389.2, on the reverse strand, counting down.
TAAATAAAAATTGCATCACCATGATGGAATTGGTTACTCGTGTGGAATGACGCCATGTAGGTATGTGAACTATGGACTTGTGATTGGTCATGGAGGAACCACCTCTACCATAGTGTAACATATTTCAGTATTGAAATTTTAGAAGCCATTTTTCAGCGTTGCCTTCATAATCTAGTAAAAGAATTACCTTTAAATTTGTCACGTTAACGTGTTTGTTTACTTGCTGTCTATGCAGTAAATTGTTGCCTTGACGACAGAGAAGAACTCGGATAATTGGTATGTTAGCCAACAGCCTGCATGGCAGCAGGCCCAACTCAATGGACAACTGTGAGGGGATGGTTTTATCATTTGGATGGCCCAAATGGACCCGTGGACAACAGTGGCATCCCATGTACAAATACTGTTTGAAACCATGTGCATGCAGGTTGGTTACTAACCCTTGTTGCTGTAGGTGTTCCACTGACCCCACAACATTGACGTGGGCAACTGGCGTTTTATTGAGAAAAATTGGCATTGTGTCATCAGTGATGAATCGTCCCTCTGTCTTGTCCTCAGTGATCACCGCAGTCATGTGAAATGACATACCACGAGGCAAACAGGGCCAACACTGGGCATTATGGTCTGAGGAACTACCGTATTCACTTTGATGTGAAATCACAATTAGTGATTGTTGAGGGCAATTAATTATTAATATTGTATGGCCTCGGGTGCCGGATGCAAGCTTTGTTATTTGACGCCCAGAGGGCAGCTTGCATGTCAAATTTTTGTCATTCCTTGGAGCGCTATGAAAGTCAATGAGGTTAGATATCTAAGCTCCTTGACACTATAGCGCTTTCTAGTAGAGAAAGGAGGAACTTTGTGTTGGCGGAAAATCCCGAGATTAATTTGCCATTATGAACACGGCCTACTGTATTCAGATGGGTTCTTTAAGATGCCAACAACGTACGACATGCATGCCGAGGTTTGTATCGCCTTTCAAAAATCACTTACCATGGCCAGGAGCTTGGGGTTGGTAGTCCGACACGATAACCACTCACCCACCGTGGCAATATCACTGCTTGACAGAGTACTCTATTCAGTAGTTGTCCCTGTGATAGCGAACATTGCAAATGAATGTTTCAGCAGGACAGAGCTTGCATTCTCATTGCATGCACACTCCCCACGACATAGCCTGCCAGGGTCCTGCTCAGCGGCCTGGCCCATGGGCTGCTTCGACACTAGACTGCGCTGGGCTTGACAAGTCTCCGCACGGATTGGGCCGGGCCATACTATGTCGCTTTTCGCGCGGCGGGCTAATGAGAGCGCTTTTGGTAGTCCATGGGCTGGCAGCTTAAACGTACTTCCAATTTTAAATGTCACTGAGCGACTATTGTCATAGTGGAATATTTGAGGAGGCTGTGGTCACATACAAAGTACTCTCTGCGTCACAATTTAATTGTCCTTGGGACGACTGAGCCATGGCAGAAACATGAGTGTTATTCTTTTTTTGTGGACATCGTTAACACACCGTGAAAAAGAAAAGTGTGCAATGTTCTATTATTTTGCTTGAAATGGCCTTCTCTACGAACTGCTGGTGTTCATAAATGAGCTGAACAAGCATGTGCTATGATTTGCTACCTCCTTTTCTGCTCTTAATAAAATAAAATGGCAATAACCCCGCTCCATCCAAGTATTAACTAAACACGTTATATGAGAAATGTGGCTCATTCGTCAATACATTTCTATTAATATTATTATTGCTCCTACCATTGGCACAATTTCCTAATAGTGACACATCTTTAAGATAAAACCAATATTTAGAATGACCTAATATATAAGGTCAAACTTCGTTTTGTCCAATGTCTAATAACTTCAAATAGTTATCTATATTCGTTTGACGAAACTAGTAAGCTGGTTAAACTCTGTACTTAATTTCCGATTTGTTATTTAACTTCTACTCCAGGCAAATGCCGGGATGGTTCCTAACTTAAGGCCATGGCTGCCTCCTTCCCAATCCTCATCTGCGTTACAAAGGTGCACACTAATACAGCCATCACAATAACACAGGTAATCAGACAAATTACACAGACTCAAATACACGGGGCTACATGACTATGATGTTGCAAAGCCCCTAAATCAATCAACAACAACTATCGATGTATTTCAGATTGAGATTAGCCTGTTTGAACTACTGGATACCATTAGCTTAGTGACAATAGTATTGCTATCAATTGTTAATAGAAGTGTAAAGCAAGCATTTTGTTATGCGCGCATGGTGAAGGTTAGTCTGCCTGCTTGGCCTGGCCCGTCCAAAGCGGTGGGCTTTGTGAGCCCAGTGCTACGGGCCAGAAGGCGGCCGCGGTAGATGAAAACGACACTGGATGGGCTGGGCTTCAAATGTACATGGGCTCGGACTGTGGTGGGCCGCGCTGCAGTTCCTCAATCCCGTGCATTGCAGGAAGTAATCCAGGGCATTAATGACTTCATGCCTCGAGGAATTTAGAAGTGAGCATTGTATTGCAGCTCATGGTGAGCAAATCCTGTATTGATTTTTGTCCACATTTCAGGTGAGAGGGAACAGAAAGTGTCGCAGCCAATTGCAGCAGTGGAGCATAACTCTTTTGGGCTGTTGCAATTTCCATTTTCATCTATGTAATATTTGATCATTTGGCAAATGGTGCTTGCTATTGATTTACACAGTGCTTTGAGCATTGAAAACTGCAAAAATATTCCCTATACCTTTTTTTTTTCATACATTGAGTGGTTTGCATGCAAAAGGTAATGTTTTATAAGCACTTCACTTTGCAATTTGCATGACATCAATGGACAGGATTCTCTGCACTGTGAATACAAGTGTAGCATAATGTGATCCCAGTTTTACACTGTGCACTACACACCTCTCTCCCTTCTTAATTAGAAATTCTGTCCTATTAAACCTTTCTTGAAATTCTGTGTATCTAAAATGTATGTATATCTACCCCTTATTATTCCCGTTTTTCCAACGGGGTCGGGGATGAGATGCGATGAGTCTTTGTGGCGATGGTTTTTACGGCCGGATGCCCTTCCTGACGCCAACCTCATGAGAGGAGTTAATGAGAGATTAAATGAATGATGGTGAATGAAACTGGGCAAGGATGTGGAAGGAAGTGGCCGTGGCCTGTCAGAAGGTACCGTCCCAGCATTTGCCTGGTGTTGAAAATGGGAAACCACGGAAAACCATTTCAAGGACGGCCGACGGTGGGGCTCGAACCCACGCGTCTACCGAGTCAGCAGAGAGCTTGGCCCTATGACCTAATGCTGCGCTTTAGCCAGCAGAGCCACTACTGTCGGTTCTGTGTATCTAAAATATTTCCTGTAAATCTGCCTGAACTGTGAGTAGTGGGAAAAGAGAACGAAGCTTTTCTGGACTATTTTTGATGTGTAACATCTTCCCACTCAGTTGCTGGATAGTTTTGTGGGAGTGATTTTGAAAACTGGGACGGAAGTGTGTAAGACGCATGGTACCATGTGGAATGTTTATCACATACGGATTGCTTTGTAACAGCAGAGTATCAAGGAGGCAGTGCGAGAGTAGAAATATCAAGTAGGCAGTGAAGAAAAAAAGAGAGTCTTGGAATTGTTATGTATTATGAGAGTGTAAAAAATAAAAATATTTTTTGTGTGTTGATGAATGTCAAGGATAATAAAAACAGTAACAACTTCAAGGTAGGATAACATGTCATATGTTACACATCATATGCGACTACTGTAAGGCTCGTATCTTTTTTGTTTTAATGTATATCATTCTAATAGTTTCTTTTCCTTTTCTTTTCATAACCACCCAGATTATAATTGGAAGCAACGATTTATCCTTCCAATTGGATCCAAGTAGCCATTTTTGGCATGTTCAACTGCATTACTAAATCCATGCATTCCACAAATTTTAATGTCTTGTAAGAAGTACAATGCATAGTATTGGTGCAATCCAAATTTGCTTAAACAATTACCAATGTATGAGCAAGCACTATCATTGCCTTCACAGAGCTATGACAGGCATACTTACTACTTGGTTCCGCTCACAACATAAACAGCATAAGTGTTAATTGTCCAATTTTAACCCTTCACACAAAGCATTCACCGTTGCTATAACAAGCCATATAATGGTAATCTTTTTTATCTTCTCAACCAGGTCTTTTAAGCCAGTTGGATCAAAGAAAACAATTTCATCAAGGAAACAAAACTGGAGTTCAATTTAGGCTATTTTAGAAATTGACTTCTTAAAGTTTGACCAAACAACAAAATATTATTTACGAATATATATTTTTAATTTAAAAAAATAATTAAAAACCGTAGTTAATTAAGTTCATGTTTGACTTGAATGCATGTCCACTGGAATGATCATAATCATATACACTAGTGTCCAAAAGTTAAGCATAGTTAATATGTTGCTTTGATGAGTTTAAGGAAGATTGAAATATACAGTATTCACAACATACAAATAACAGTGATGACCTACACAAGTGGGTGCCTGACTGGTTTACCGCAGTAGCATGCAAATTAATCCAAACAAGATTACAGAAAATTACTGAAAATGTGGTTTGCAATTACAGAGAATCTATATATATATATATAATATGCTAAGGCTAAGGTGTATGTTTCACAAAACTCAAGCTCCTAAACCAGAGGGAGTTAGAAGGTATGGTTTGCACCAACATCTTCCAAATCGTCTCAGTAGTATAGGAAAAATCTTGCATTTCTTGAAAAGTCAACGGAAATATATGTATTTGTTTATAAAGTGTGTTTTAACAAATAAACAAGACGATAGCCCCTGACTGTACTGTGTTGCATACAGACGCATAGCAATAGCGCCGGGCGGGTAGCAGCAGTGATGAATTGCTCTCTGACTTCATAAATATCGACTATTTGTTTAAAAAGTGCGATTAAACAAATTAACATATTTTTGCATAACAGTAAAGCCAGGCAGGTGGTTTATACACATGCGAGAGTTCTCACACAGGTCTGCTAGTTATACCTAAATACTTGAAGTACTGACATGTTTTGACATGGATCCCACCAATTTTGCACAGATCATCATACGTTGATATATAAGCGTATGCTCTCTTTTATTGATCTATCCATTTTTCTTACAAATCGCTGGGATTGATATCGGGTGAGTTGCCAGGCCAAGTGAACACTCGAATGTTTCTGCTTTCAAAGAATTTGTTCATCTCTTTGTATGTGTGACATGGTGTAGTATTTTCCTAAAAAACACTGTCACCATCTGGAGAGAGTCTTTGAAACTCAGCTGAAGGATTTCTATATACTTCATCATACCTGTAACAGAGCTCTCGTTGGTAAAACATCCCCAGAACATCACTTTTGGAGGATATTTAGGTCCTTGGTGAATATAGCCTGGTGATGTTTTCTCTACATACATAAGGAACACACTAATCACAAACATCGAAATCCAAAATTTGTGTTTCTTCCAATGTTTTGCAGTCAGTCTTTATGGAGTTTAACCCATATCAATTGCTTTTTGTGCATGGCATCCATTACTGTCGGACCAAAATATTATGTGCACTCTAGTTTGAAGGTTGTTTGTGAAGTAACCAATAGACCTACATAAAATCCAATAACATCATCATTTTCGTCGTTCTATTTTACGTTAGTTCATGCAGGTTTGGAATTTTTAATTTATATTTTAATATTTTTTATCGCAGTTTGAACACAAAAAGTGCCCGTTTTCAAGCGTGTTTCTACCATGCGTCACATTTAAGAATTATTATCTCAAAACCCCATCATCAGATCAAATCCAAAGTTTAACACAATATGCATTGGAATGTCATATACCTGGTTTATTAATTTCAAAATTTTGTGCGTCGAAGAAACAAAGTTATCATTTTTGTAAGGTAACTTTTTCTCGGCTCGGGCTGGTTGGAAAATGTAGTTCTTGGTCGCGTTGTAATCCTCATACATGGAGCGCCTCGCTCGGAAGGGATGGGCACAACTCCGCAACACCGTACAGCGTTCTATGTATCGGCTAGCTGCTAAACGATGTCTTATTTTCCCATACAAATACAAACCTATATAAAATAAGTGAATTAATTTATGTATTTCACAGTCATACAGCATAACCTTTTGATGTATGAGGATTACAACGCGACCAAGAACTACATTTTCAAACCAGCCCGAGCCGAGAAAAAGCCACACAAAATTTTGAAATTAATAAACCAGTTATACAACATTCCAATATATATTTGTTAAAATTTGGATTTGATCTGATGACGGGTTTTTGAGATAATTCTTAAATGTGACGCATGGTTGAAACATGCTTAAAAACGGGCACGTTTTGTGTTCCAACTGCGATAAAAAATATTAAAATATAAATTAAAAATTCCAAACCTGCATGAACTAACGTAAAATAGAACGATGAAAATGATGATGTTACTGGATTTTATGTAGGTCTATTGGTTACTTCATAAACAACCTTGAAACTCGAGTGCACATAATATTTTGGTCGACAGTAGAACCCTCTTCTTTGCTGGTGCTTGCGCTCTTCTTCCTGCCTGCAACAGTGTATGCCAATTTGTTGTAACACGAACAGTAAATCCCAGCTCATTGTGTGCCAACAGCTGGAAACCTGTTTTTTTTTTTCTCTCTTCGTACGGTAATTAGTAAACCATCTTCTTTCGGTTTAGTCTTGCATTTCCAACAACAGTTTCCTTCCTTCAGTGATAGAAAGGAATCTTTTTGTGATCTTTGCGTCATATAGGTAGAGCCCTGGGCGGATAAACAAAACGTTATCCGAATCTCCTGGCATTACAATAATATTACTAGATAAAGCAACACATTGAGACATTTGAGGAGAAAGTCGTTCCCCTAGACTATGTAGGCTATGTGCTAGGCTATGTTTAAAATGTATCACAGCCAGAATTGCAACCCTTTTCAGTTCGGAATGTTGATTATGCTTAATGGCATCATTTGAATGAGATTAGCTTAAATCATAATCTTAAATTCGTCATGAAAGAAACATAACGGAAAAATATGTCATAATCAAACATCAGGCTCCTAGTAATATTTAACAAGTTGGGTTTGTATTCTAAAAACTATCTGCAAATTGTTTTGTGTTCCAACTGCGATAAAAAATATTAAAATATAAATTAAAAATTCCAAACCTGCATGAACTAACGTAAAATAGAACGATGAAAATGATGATGTTACTGGATTTTATGTAGGTCTATTGGTTACTTCATAAACAACCTTGAAACTCGAGTGCACATAATATTTTGGTCGACAGTAGAACCCTCTTCTTTGCTGGTGCTTGCGCTCTTCTTCCTGCCTGCAACAGTGTATGCCAATTTGTTGTAACACGAACAGTAAATCCCAGCTCATTGTGTGCCAACAGCTGGAAACCTGTTTTTTTTTTCTCTCTTCGTACGGTAATTAGTAAACCATCTTCTTTCGGTTTAGTCTTGCATTTCCAACAACAGTTTCCTTCCTTCAGTGATAGAAAGGAATCTTTTTGTGATCTTTGCGTCATATAGGTAGAGCCCTGGGCGGATAAACAAAACGTTATCCGAATCTCCTGGCATTACAATAATATTACTAGATAAAGCAACACATTGAGACATTTGAGGAGAAAGTCGTTCCCCTAGACTATGTAGGCTATGTGCTAGGCTATGTTTAAAATGTATCACAGCCAGAATTGCAACCCTTTTCAGTTCGGAATGTTGATTATGCTTAATGGCATCATTTGAATGAGATTAGCTTAAATCATAATCTTAAATTCGTCATGAAAGAAACATAACGGAAAAATATGTCATAATCAAACATCAGGCTCCTAGTAATATTTAACAAGTTGGGTTTGTATTCTAAAAACTATCTGCAAATTTACTCCAAGCATTATCCGCTATCTGCATGGCGAAACATGTTACGGATATCCGCGCAGGGCTTCACATATAGGTGTGCTTGGCTAACGTAATGGGGTGGTACAATAACATGACACAATACTGACCTTAATCAGAGACTGTGTTGTAAGGAACATTCAGTAATGGCCAATAATGCCACCATACACCTATAATGCAATTCACTTGAAAATAGGAACAATATTTACTGAGAAAATAATTATAGAAAGCCTTAGAAACAGCTATGTTTGGATGAATTCATATCCTATTGTATAAGGTAGTAGCAGTAGTAGTGGCTAGCATTCTTGGCTGTCGCCCAAGAGGTTCAGGTTCGATTCCCGGCTCTGCCAAGAAATTTAATTTTGATCTAAGAGTTGGAATGGAGTCCTCTCAGCCTTGGGAGAAGAGGTGGGTTCAGTTCCTGGTAAGGAGTGGCCCAGACTCCACCATAAGGGAGAGCAGCAAGAAACAAGCAAATGGTTGGATGAAATAATTGGGAGTTGGTAGCAGAGATACGACTGAACAATAAGCGGGAAGCGGGCATGCGGGAGTACCAACATAGAACTAGATTTTAACTGATATTTACATTTATTTAAATATAATTTTGTAACAGTTAACATAGATTCTTTAGATGACCTTAATAATAGCAAGATAAAAATGTACATACGTACTTCAAGCTGAGATTACAAAATTGTACTTTGACAAATAGGAAGGGTCTGAATGTAGAAGCCCTTGTAAGAAATGACAAGAAAATGATTTTAAATAGCAAAGGGTTAAACCTGAAATGGTTAACACTAGAAAATTACTAAATAAGGTTCCTTTCAAAAGTTTCTGAAGAGGATTGACTTGAATATATATGTGAGAAAACATTAACTTATCTTTTGATTAACATGATGTGAAGTTCTAGAAGCGTAGAAAAGCAAAACGAGCCAACTCAATAAAATAGTTCCAAGCTAGCTTGGACCGTAAAATTTCCATAAACCACCTCCCAGCGAGGTAAGTGGTATCGCAGACGTTAAAGCATTTGGTTAATGCTTTGGATGAAATGAGGCGGTATTGGCCTTATTGAAGTTGGCTGCACTGGTGGAATGAGGCGACCTTGACCTCATTGAAGGTGGTTGCGGTGTTGAGTATCATACTCAAAGAAGTTCCAAACCTCCATATGACGCGGTGTTTGTTTTTCAATTCTTCATGGTGAAGAGGAATTGACACATCAAGTGTCCGATAGAATATGTAAGAGTCCTCCCTTACAGCAGTGAGAGCTTACATTGTTTACTGCGGAGAATGTGCAGTTTGCACGGCTGAAACTGTACTGTGGCCGCAATGGCCTCAATACCGCCTGGAGGCTGAATATTTGCTGTGCTGCGATGTGATGAATTAGAAATCAGGTCATGATCTTGATCTGGACTAGAAGAGATGCGGTAAGCACCTCCTTGCATATAGAACTCTCCAGAAGGAAACCCATGAGACAGGAATACAGGGATGTGACAGGCTGATACAGGAAGTGGTGGTGATGTCACTTCACCAGACAGAAGCGGAAGCAAACGACCACATGAGTCAAACAGTTTGATCATGCAGCTGATACATTGGGGATGTCTGTACCACGCTCAGGTAAAAATTTGAGAATATGCACACAACACATCCAAGTACATTTTCATTTAATGGTTTATTGGTAGATATTTTATAGAAGTGAATATAGTTATCATCTTTCTGTGGTCTTATATAGAGACGAAATGTTGTTGTTTGAGTCTTCAGTCTTTTGACTGGTTTCATACAGCCCATCATGCTTCCCTGTCCTGAGCTAATCATTTCATCTCTACATACTGTAGCTACCACACCCTACATCCAAAGCAATCTGTTTAAAATGTCTACTTCTACAGTTCTTACCCTCGACCCTTCCATCCATAACTAACTTTGCTATTCCTGGGTGTCTTAGTATATGTCCTACCAACCTATCTCCTCCCTTCATTAGCAGTCTCCAGAAGCATCACTCCTCTCCCAATCCTCTTAATACCTCTTCATTTGCAACCCTAGCTATCGAACTGATCTTCATCATTCTCCTGTAACAACACATTTCAAATGCTTCAATTCTCCTCTTTTCTGCTGTTCCAAAAGTCCTAGTTTCACTTCCATAGAGTGCCACGGTCCAGACAAAAGCTTTTAACCTAATACCTAAATCTATATTCGATGTCAACAGATTCCTTTTCTGTAGGAATGCTTCCTTGCCTGTGCTATCCTAATTTTATATCCTCTTCGCTTCATCCATCAGTAGTTATTTTGCTTCTTAAATAATGGAAGTCTCCTACTTCCTGTAGCTTTTCACCTGCCAATCCAACATCCTTAGGGGTCCTCATTTCTTTCAGCTGCATTTCAGCATTTTTGGTTTATATTTATTAATTTTCATCATGAATTCTTTCCTCAAGACAGAATCCATACCATTTGAAACCTCATTCAAATCCTCTGGCGTGTCGACTAAGATGACGATGTCAACAGCAAATTTCACAGTTGAAATTATTTGTCCTTGGATCTTTACTCCTACTTTGATTTTTTTCCCAATTTCCTTCATTGCTTGTTCAATGTAAAGATTGAAAAGTATGGGTGATAAGTTGCAGCCTTGCCTTACACCTTTCTGAATACCAGCTTCTCTCTCGTGTCCTTCAGCTCGAATAACTGCTGTCTGGTTTCTGTACAGATTGTAGAGCACCCTCCTGTCCCTGTACTTTATTCCAATCATTTTCAAAATGTCAAGCAACTTACTCCAATCAACGTTATCAAAAGCCTTTTTCTAAGTCTACAAATGCCATGAACGTTCTCTTATCCTTCCTCATCCTAAGCCTTAGTACAGCTTCCCTTGTTCCTCCGTTTCTCCTGAAGCCAGACTGGCCTTGACCCAACTCTGTTTCTATCTAACGAAATACTTGACGGTATAACAGGTCGCCAATCCTGAAGGGAAAACATCTAAGAATTCGTGACACATCACGAAAGTGATCATTTGCCATCATCCTGGAAGTGGTTTTCCCTGGTTTCCATTTCTACTCCAGGAAAATGCTGGGATGGTTCCTGACTGAAGGCCTCGGCCACCTCCTTCCCAATCCTCACCCGCATTACTCATACAGACGCCACAATAACACAGTACATGCGGCTACATGACCAAGATCTTGTGACAACCCGAAAGTTAAATATTGATTTATTTTGATGCACACATACTATTGGTTTCATTTTTGACTGCGTACTTGTGTTGTTCATATATCTATAAAGTCTTTTTTTTTTTTTCAACTGCCATCAAGCAACAACAAACAACGTGCTTCACACTTGAACAGAGCTGCATAAGAGCTTATCACCGTGTGAAACCACTAAGTAACCAGGCATGATGCATATAGCTCATTTTATGTACAGGGGAAAGAGGAACAATTCGAAGATATTTGGCCTCATAGTGCATTGTTTCTGAATTCTTTGGCAAGTTAAGACGGGAACAGGTCTGTGATGAAGAAACTGTACATGACTTTGTTCTAACCTTGAGCCCAATGTGCAGTGTGCAATGTTTGCGGGATTAGGTGAATGAAATAGAAGCGTACCTAAGTGTAATATAAAGGGAACAGAATTCCGCCTGATCAATACAACACTTTCAGTTAAGGGGTTATATTAAACCCATTTGGATGGTACATGTTTCGAGGCCTCCCTTGGCCCCTTCATCAGCCATACATATAAACATATTGTCAGTACCATTATCAGAATAAAATTGAAAAGGTTAAAACTAAAACTAACATGAGATAACAGGATGAAAATAAAACATAAAAACCATGAGGACAGTGTACAAATAAATTAAGTAAAACTTATCCTAAGAAAATTTGCGAATACCATAAACAAATGGAAAAACTCATTAAAAAACAGTATATGTTAAAATGTGAACTTAAAATGTAATTTGTATGACTCTAGTAAAATTTTCTAGTTTTGATAAAGTAAAATAGCAGAATTCCGTGCCCGAAAATCTAGGGAATTCGACCCATAGAAAAAGTTAAAAATATGTAAAAAACTGATAGTCATAAAATGACTTTGTTGACTTCATATGAAGGATCGTTGGTGGAAAGAACAATACATCGCCATGATGAAAGTCAAATCGGTCAAGCTTGATGAAGGCCTCTTGAAATGGAGACGAAAAGAAAGTTGAGCATCTTGCAATTAGAAAATCCAATTTCTTCAGGTAGACATGTGGGCTTTAGGAGAAACGTCATAGTAGAGGAAACGTGACTTCGACGCAGGAAGACGTAGAGAAACTGGCCGGCTGAACAAGTGAAAGTGAACAGCTGTTCTCATGGTTTTTATGTTTTATTTTCATCCTGTTATCTCATGTTAGTTTTAACCTTTTCAATTTTATTCTGATAATGGTACTGACAATATGTTTATATGTATGGCTGATGAAGGGGCCAAGGGAGGCCTCGAAACATGTACCATCCAAATGGGTTTAATATAGCCCCTTAACTGAAAGTGTTGTATTGATCAGGCGGAATTCTGTTCCCTTTATATTAGACTTTTAATCAATACGGAACCATGAATGATTGTACGAGTACCTAAGTGTATACCAATATGATGCAATAGCAGTTTGTAAACACTGGTAGTCAGCGTCGTTGTGTTGTGACTAGCAATCTTGGCCGTCACCTCAGAGACCTGGGTTCGATTCCCACCTCAGCCATCCTGGAAGTGGTTTTCCCACTTCCACTCCAGGCAAATGCCGGGGTGGTGCCTAACTTATGGCCACGGCCACTTCCTATCCCAAATCTATCTCACTTACAAATGCACACACAATTACAGACATCACAGTGCCACAGGTTATCAGACAAATTGTGCACACACCCAAGCAGTGTTGCTAATTTGGTGTTTTTAGCACCAGATCTGGTGTTTCTGAAGTTCATCTGGTGACAGAAATTCTCATATAGCACCATAGCGAAATACTGGTATTATTTCATTAAAACCAGTGCCAAATCTGGTGCTTAATGGATTTTTCCATGAAATTGTCTCCTATGACTAATAAGTAAACCCTGAAAGCCATGTAATAATTTTAATAAAGTTAATCAATAAAGTTAGGCAAAATTCAGTTTTACACGTGTCAAAGTCAACACTCCAGCAGGGGAAGTCCCTAAAATTCTCAATCTCGTGCATAAATGCTCAGAAAGCGCAACATGCAGGGCTCAGTGCAAGTGCACTTGTACAAAGAATCTGCCTATCCTTTATTTTCTTCCCAGCTGCCAGGGGATTTCCCAGTTTCATGCGAAGGCTCTTACGCATCCACAGTTAGTATTGTAAATCTATCTCAAACCCATGGTCACTGTTTGTTCGTTGGCTAGTAGGCTGTAGGATATAGTGGCCAACATTGGAAGTATGCAGAGATACAGCAGTACTACACCTTCCTGCTCTAAAGATATAATAGCGGTAGCAGGCTCCGAAAGTGGAGAAGATTTATAATGAAAGAAATGTAAGTTAAAAGAAAATCCGTTTATATATTTATATCTCTTTGGTGTTTTACTAGTGTTTTGAATCAGAGTCCAGCTGGTGCCTTTCTGATGCCTTTCCCATTTCTAGATTTGGCAACACTGCACACAAGTACACGGGGTCACATGACCACGATGTAACAAAGCCTCTAAAGAATCAACAACTACTACTTTAATAAGTGAATTCATTTTAACATCAGCATTCCTAAGAAGCGGTCCAAACACTGTTCTATAATCACCCAACGTAAGAATGAAAGTACTTTCTGTTCCGGCTTTATCCTATGAATAGGCTGGCTGTGAGGCTCAGCGGTAACGTTTGCGCTTGCTGTTCCCAAGGTTGCAGGATCGAATCCTGGCACAGTCAGCTGGCATTTGAGGGTGCGTAAATGCGAGGGAGCAGTATCAGTAGATTTACTGGCACGTTAAAGATCCCCTTTGGGGTAAAATTCTGGCACCCCGGCATCTCTAAAAGCTGGAGTAGTTGAAAGGAAAGGAACGTAAAACAAATAATAATATCATTATTGTCTTATGAAGGAAGGTCTTGATGCGTTCTGCAGTTTGAATGAGACTCTGACAGTGCTGGAATTATCCAGGTTTCAGATTCTCGCCCTAGGCAATGAGTTGGCCTCGAGAACACTACTCGATACTGGACATGTGCAAGCTTACGATACCGAGCCGATATGCCCATGCTCTATCTGCCCATCAGCTGTCGTAAGCTGTTCCTATGGTGGGCTCTTCCATCTCTTGCTACAAATTTTGCATCATTGGAGCAAAATTCTTCATATTCACCTCATTTCAGTCGGTTCACTATTCCCTGCATCAATGATACTGTTGTCAAAATAGATTACACTGAATGGTGGTATGGAACAACACAAGGCTCAAGTAAATAGCTGTCTTTCCCTTCAGCTAGTCAAACATAAGTCCTTCAGATGTAGTTGCTTGTCTGGAATGTGACCCATGAAAGGCACAATCCTTGCATCGACTGAAACATTTCAATGCGATGACTTACGTTATGGACTGCATCAATCACAGGCTGTTGTCAGGTCATTTATGGTCATGTAGCGCCGTGTATTGGGGGTGTATGTGGAATCTGTGTGATAACCTGTGTCATTGTGATGGCTGTGGAATGTGTATTTGTAATAGAAGCTAGGATTTGGAAGGAGGTGGCAGTGGTCTTAAGTTAGATACCATCCTGGCGTTTGCTTATGGTAAAATCACGAAAAACAACTTCTAGGACAGCTGAGATGGGAATCGAACCCACCTCTTCTCAGTTTTGCCTCAAGAGGGTCAGTGTACCCTGTTACTTCCCTTGGACGAGAATTAAATTCTTGACAGAGCAAGGAATCAAACCCTGGAGCTCTGGGTCCTGAGTGTCAATACTTACCCCACAATCATAGAAGAGTAAGTAGATCACGGGCTAAACTTTTCCCGATCTTCAGGACTGCCCATGTAAACGACATGCAAAAAAAAGTGGTCACATGAGAATCATCGACCCATGGTGCTGTGAAATTCCAGCTGGCCAATACAGCAAAATCTCAAAATTAAGAAAACTTGTTAATAAATTTTTTATTATGCAAAAATTATTATTTATTCATTATGCAGAACAAATAATTTAACGTAGATTACGGTACAATACTTTGTTTCCAAAACTGTAATTTACAGTAAGAGACGAGGCTAATACCCAACCAAAAGAGACGAGTCCCAAGGAACACTAGACCAGCAGAACTTCTGTACTGCACTCTATAAACAGCAAACAAACCTAACAAGTTCACAATTGCCTTATTTTTTATTAAGATATAACTTATTTGAATTGAGTGTTTCAGTGATTCAAATTCTGTACACTACCGTGTTTTTTATTAATTATGTGTAGTACGATAACCTTCAACTGTTTGAAATGACTAAGGTATTATTCCTGGTAAGCTAAATGGTAAGTTTCAAAATATATTATAATTTTTCAATTTTTTTCTATATACAGATTTTCATGTCGGATCACCTGTGGTCCTGTTTATTCTGGAGAATCGAGGTTCTACTCTACCTCCAGAGGGCATGGAATAATACCCATTGATAAATGTGTGCCATATACTTTGTTGTTTTAATGCTAAATGTCCCAGCCTTTTTATGAGAAAATGTTTCAACAGATGGCAGCGTTATCGAAGGGAATCTATGATCTGATAAGGGCTGTCTGCTTAGTCAAATAGTAGAATTTATAATAATCGGTTGTTTTTATTTGAAAGACAGAAACGTTGCTGGCTTTTTTACACATATGATTAAAATTAGAAAATAATAAGGTAATACAAAAGATGAGTTTTATTTACTGATTTCGAAAACCTAAATCGGTTGAATAGAATCGCCAGCATCAGTTGAGGAATTTTATGAATAGGAGTTTAATTAGCCAGGAAAGGTGCGGCAGTAGAACAAGGTTGGTTGGAGCAGGACGGGCAAGCGGGGCTAGAGTGTTGACAGCCAGGGCTTCTCCGAGCATTGGGTATCCCTCCAGAACCTTGTTCCTCTTTCTGTCCAGTCCGGTGGTGTGTTTTACTGTGCGGGGTAGTTCTCAATTATTGTCCGGCTCAGAATATTTGATATTTCATCCGTTAGTAGTAATGACTTTCAGTTTTCTATGGATATTTCTTCTCTTTTACTTTATCAACCACTTTTCATTCAATTTATTTTACCTGCATCAGTATTTCATTTTTTCAAATTTTCATAAGTTCTATTTGGAATACATTTTTTTTGGGACAGTTATTTCTGGTAAAATATATACATGTACATATAGGTAAAACTGGTAGAGTGTATACGACGGTTACCAATTGTGGAGAATTTTGTGTGGGACCAGTTTTGATTGTGTTGAAAAATGGGACCCTACCAAAAGTCGAAGAATGTGGTCTTTTCCTTCATAACGGATGTGGATTCTTAAGATGCCTCCCCAAACGGATGATGCTATAGTCGAAGGCAAGTGCCCTTATTCTGCAAAGAATATGACCAGACTGAACACCTGCAAAAACTTGAAGGAATTTTGTTTGTCAGAAACTAAGCGAAAGAAAATGCCTTGAGAATGTCAAGAACAGTATCATTCAGAAGAAGACAGCAGAAAGATAACTCCCAAACAATCTCATGATATTTATTTCCAGATCCTGGGCCAATTGGAAATAACAACAGGAACGTTGTTATTTTGTACGAGGGCAGATCGGAATGTAATGCACAATAATTTTTCCCAAGGAGTTTAATAGGTAACAAACAAATCACAAATGAACTTACATCTTTGACCTACTTTTCTACATTGTCACCAACTATCTCAACACATTTCTGCCATCGTGTTACCAATTTCAATATGCCCTGTTCATAAAAGTCCATTTGGTTGGAGTACAGCCATCTGCGGACTGCTGATATCACTTCTGCATCTGTCGCAAAGTGTTGGCCGGCCTTGAATGACCGTCGACAATGTGTGGAAGGAACCTGGTAATGTGCACGCCAGGGGCATTCCGTCATGGTGGCGGATCAATGATGTTCTCGGCGGGTATCGTGTGAGGGTTTCGGACGCCATTGTTGCCTATCCAGGGCATGCTCAAGGCTCCACAATACAGGGATAACACCCTCCAACCCATCTTTGAACCGTTTCATCAGCATTTCAGGGACGAATTCAAGTTTATGGACGACATGCGGGCATCGTCAACGATTTCATCAATCGTGCAGGTATTGCATGATTGGATTGGCATGCATGTTCCAGTTGAACGTGCTTCGGATAAATTGAAAAGAGCTGTGCGAGCATGTCCTGACCAAGCACGATAGCCATTGGAGAATGGGATAAATTAGACTAGCAGTGGTTAAATGACCTCGTGGCCAGCATGCAACCCTTTATTGAATGAGGTTGCTACACCATGGGCTTACCTCAAGAAACGTGTTTTGCTTTCTGTTTAACTACAAGAGAAATTATTTGTTGGCTTTAGAAGATGGATTATCAATACCAGTTCACCATAGTATAGAATACCATAGAACTTTTTTTTTTGATGTGTGTATATATAAATGTATTGTTTGTTGATCTATAGACAGACAACATATACGGTATTACAAATTTTATTCAGGACTTCGTTGATCTATATTTTCTTTTGTGTTAGGGTCATTCGACTTGATCCGAGATTGAGTTTGAGAGGAACCTACCCGAACCATTATCCATTTCATACCACCCCCAGAGATTACTTTGAGATCTCACTTTACCGTTATTATATATACTGTATATATATATTTTTTTTTTTTTTTTTTACAAATGTGTTTTTGGTTTGTTGGCATGAATTGCGATGGTTTCGCCGGTTCATCCAATTCATTGCTGGTTAACGGAGACAGTACAATATTTCGTACATTGACTTAGTTATGATTTATTCTCCCCATACACTGGCTGCTGGATGTCAGGACTATTGCTCATCTTACATGTTAATAATTTTGCTTTAAATGCTAATTTTATACAAAATTACATAATGTTTCTTGGACTATTTTGAGTGACTCTACTTTCGGTGGACTAATGAAGTAATCTACATGCTTGCCCCTTAAAGCACCAATTAGCATTATCATTATCAAACCATGGAGGCAGTGTTGATGGTTATTAATAGTTGAGAATTAACCGCTAACTTTCTCGTTTGCTGTTTTTCTCTAAAACTAATGCTGTCGTATAAAGTTGATGTGTAATCACTGTAATCTGATTTTTATTCTGGCACAAGTAATGAAACATGTGCTGTATTTAATTTTTCTGATTCTCTTAATTTCATCTTTCATTAGACTTTTATTTCCACCTGAAAATTTGTTATTTATACAACAATAATATCAAAGTATAAACAAGTACCTATAAACTTATTGCAAACATATTGATTATGGCTTGACCAGTGTTATGGAAGTGTAATTCATCTCCAAGAGGACAGACCCTTGATTAAACCTGCAATGAAGATGAAGTATTTAACTCCAAGTATACCTAAAAATGCTATTTTTTAAGACATGATCGTTCTCCGCTGGATGTCTAATACTGTAGGAATGAATTTTAAAGTCATTGGTATAAAAGAGTCTTAGGAGGTGATTTGATCCACATTACTACTCAATCACACCTTATCAGTGAAAGCCTGTACCATCTTAGCTATGGCAGAGACTCAAAATAAACTTCTGCTAAAAGGTACAAGAAGAGCATTTGCAGGGCATATTCTCTTCTATTTACTGTTTTTTTTTCTTCAAATTTGCTCAACCTCCTTTCCTCCAGTTTTCTGCTCCACTTTCCCTTATGGGTCATTAGTTGCTTTTGAAAGATGGTGACAGCAAGGCACGCATACAGTTCTCCCACTTTTCCCTTATGTATTTTGACACACAAAGGAATGGACTAGAAGCCACAAAACAACTGCATTTTGTTATGCAACTGCAAGAGTTAAATTTTCCTGATTTAGGTTCACAATGGGGAATTGTTCTAGTCCATGCTTGGTCATCTATGCCATTTTATACCATCGTAGATTTTTGTCCTCTAGGGAAAACTATGAAGTGCAGGAGACACTTGTGTTGCATATTCTAGCCAAATTATGTACATAATGCAACTTTTTTGCAGACCAGTGTGGTTGGAAATTCCCCATTCAGAGAACGATTAGGAAGCAATCGTGTTCTGGAGAAACCGCGTCCAAGGTTCGTTGTCATTGACCATTCTGCTTGTTGGATGATGCATGTTATTAAGCATAATCCATTGCTTGGTAGGAATTTTAGTAGGCTAATTACCTCACCCCCATAATCTGATCATTTTGCTTAAAATGCATGAAGTTGTGCATCTTTGATGGAGATGGAGTGTAAATTTTATAATTTTGTGCCATGTGGTAGAGTTGAGTGAACCCAAGGTTGCGGGAATGAAACAGTCGGCTGGTATTGAAGGGTGCTGAAATGCAAGAGACCCATGCCGTTAGATTCACTGGTACAGTATATTAATCAACCCTTCCAGCTCTGTGGTGGTTGTAACACTCTTACTAGTTAAGAATTAAATTAAATGGCCATTGTTAGCACTATTAATAATATCATGTTAATACAGAACACTTCTTTCCATATAAGCATGTTCAAATGTACTTCCACATTACTTGCACCAAATGATGTTCTGTCATTTCCCCATCCTCGTTGCTTTCTCGGTCCCTTGGTTGCCTTTGGTTTGCCTTGGAATGACATTTCTTAATGCTTGCAATTTACCTCCATTCAAGTATACTAAATGCGTTGTTAACTATTGATTATCTCACAAGCTGTGCATTCTAACTCATTATTAGGAAGCATATTTGAGCAATTTTGCATGTTTTGTTCCTTAGTCCAAAATTGTGTGCTACCATTATATAAATGCATTTCAAGTTATTTGCAGCCAAATATGCAAGGCACCTCCAGAAAATAAGTTTGCCTATTTAAAGAAAAAGAGAACATAGTTATATGCAAAACTTTCTTGGCAACAGGTACAGTGATGTGCCAGCTATTTTTCGACACGGACACCAAACGAATTGAGCGTGGTATCAACTATAGTACTCCAGTGTCATAGAAGTCGGCCACCTGCGAATGGGCCCAGCGTGTAACAGTCCGCTTCAGCTCTTCGTCAGTGTGCAAATGCTGACCAAAGGCCAGGAATTTCTTGAGGTGCAGGGAAAGGGGGACATGGCTGGGAGCAAGATCAGGACAGCAAATGTTCTGCAGAAGTTTGGCTGGGAGCTGTTTGATCATCCACCGTACCAGTCCTCTTCTTGCTCCCAGCGATTTCCACCTTTTCTTGCACCTCTATTCTTCTTTTCTGTTCTCCGGTCAGCATTTTCTCATTGACGAAGAGCTGGTCCCATCAACAGGCGCAGACTTGTATGACACAGGACTACAAAAGTTGATACAACGCTCAATTCGTTTGGTGCCTGTGTCGAAAAATAACTGGTTGGTTCTTAAGTTTAGGGGCTGCGACAACGCGGTCATGTAGCCCCGTGTACTTTGGGTGTGTGTAGAATCTGTCTGATAACCATTATTAATTGTGATGACTGTACTAGTGTGTGTTATCTGTTTTTTAATTTAAGTACTGCAACTTACAATTTTTCAAATAGTTCCTACTTTTGCCGCCAAGCGCCACCGTCAACGACTACTAGGCCAAGTTCACAACTTAGCTACTTGGCAACGAACGTAGAAACCTAAGAGCGTTGTTTACATTCTTAACCAATCCAATTTGGCTTCACACAGGTGCAATTAGTGGAAGGTTCTTTAACATGCCATAAATCTATGACATGGGACCGCCGGCTTTACTTCCCCTCCAAAGGAAGGCATACTGAGGGCTTTTTAACGCAATTAAAAATTCCGACGGCTTCGGCCGGGTTTGAACCCGCTATCTTGGGCATAGAAGTTCAGCATGCTACCGACTACGCCACCGAAGCCGCCTCGAAAAAAATAAATAAAATAAAATAACTGACACATCACTGTACCCGTTGCCAATAATTTTTTACGTATAACTATGTTCCCTCTTTTAAAAATAGGGAAACTTACTTTCTTGATGTCCCTCGTACAATATTACACTGTGCGCACATATGCATCTGCATATACAGATAAATATAATATCCAAACGGGAAAAAGAGTGGAGACATTGAAACACATTCCAGTTTTATTTATTGCAGTCTGCCATCATGCTGACACTGCTCACAAATTGGTCTGGATGAGGGTGGAACAAAAAAAATGGATTTTCGTTATAAAAGATGTATTTATTACCTTTTTACAAAATTCCTTCAGTCACCTTCAAAGTATTCTCCATTAGACTTGTCAAGTCTTTTTCCCACTGTTTGAAGCACATCTGGAACTCTTCAACTTTGATATCGTCCAGTGCCCAATTTGAAGCTGGTTTTATCGTCTCCACATCATAAAAACACTTACCTTTTAGCTTTGTTTTCATTCTGGGGAACAGAAAAAAGTCACATGCGGCAAGGCCTGGGGATCACGGAGGGTGGGGAATGACAGACCACCCTTAATAGGCCAAATAGCGGTTCACAGATAAAGGCCGTGTGTGCGGGGGCATTGTCGTCAAGAAGGAACCAGTCGCCTGATCGCCAAAGTTCCGGGCGTTTCCTCCACACATCCTCTCACAAACGTCTTGAAACTCCCAAATAAAAGTGTTGGTTAACAGTCTGGCCAGGGGGAACAAACTCCCAGTGCACAATTCCACGAACATAAAAAAACAAAACAATGATCATCGTCTTCACACTCAACCTCACTTGTCTTGCTTTTTTTGGTCTAGGAGAGTTGAGGTCCTTTTACTGGCTTTGCACTTTTGGGACACATCGTATTAGTTGAAACGAGCTCAATTCTGTTAGTACTTACAAGTTCCGCACCACTGTAAAGTTTCCTGTCAAGGTAAGGACTAGCGGTGGCTTAATAAGACTATCGGCTCCAGCCCCCCTGCTGTACTTAATAACCGGGGAATTCCTGTCCTGAAATTCTACCACAATACAGAGACAAGGGTGCACTGACGAAATAGAGAAACCAATTACTGGAATTGCCAAGGGGCAGCAGTCATCCAACCAAATGTAGGAAATGTGTACTTATGGATAATTATGCCAAAATATGTATTTATTTATAAAGACTGCAAAAATATGTAAGTTAAATACAGTAAATAGGAAATTTTTAGTTAAATAACAAATATCCGGGCCTTGGTGCTCTCAGCCAATGCATCTAAACATTAAGTTCTATTAAAACTCAGCAATTCTTCTAGGTTTGTGCCGTGTCTTGTGTGGGGTTTTGCCTAGGACACTAAGCTGGCTCATCAGCGGGCTCTTGGTGTCCATACGCGGACCCCCACGGTAGCGCGCTACCTCCCTTTTTATGAAGTGCACCTGCGCCTCTTTACTGCGGGAGCTAAAAGCTCAAGCAGCCTTAACCTCCCTGCAGTCCGGTACCCTGTGGGGGTCTGAGCACGGACACCAAGAGCCCGCTGATGAGCCAGCTTGGTGTTCCTAGGCGAAACCCCACACAAGGCACAGCATAAACCTAGAAAACTTGCCGAGTTTTAATTAACTGACCGTGAAAACCAATTTACGGTACCATCTTATTGAGTTCTATGGTGCATAAAGGAGACTTCAAATGGATTTAGTGATCTTATACGTGTGTGTGTGTTAGGTAGTCAGCCCGAAGACTGGTTGGATCCTCAAACAGTACTGCCGTAAGGTTATGTGAGTCGATACCCACAAAAACCCAAGGCAGCGCTATATTGAGGCGTACTAGGCAAAAAGAGGAGTGAGGTAGTTTGCCATTGCTTTCCTCACTGAGTCAGAACAGTAGTACTAACCCTATGAGTAGAACCTTTCACAACACAGGCACTGACTGTGCCCTGAATGTGATTACTAAGCACCACCCATACCTCAGTAGCTTCCATATAATCATAGCCATGAATGAGACTGAGACATCGGTGAAAAGCCACCTTTTACTCTAGCCTGTGCCAACAGACAAATGCAAATGGACTGCATTCATCAAGGGATGGCAAACAGGCCTAGTCGTATGTACTTCAATACAAGGGGTCCTGTCAAGTCAAAGAAAGGTAGTACTCGTAAATTAATCTGTGTTCATAATGATATTGAATAATTTTGAGTTGTGATTTTGTGTCTAATAGCCACTTAGCCGATTAAGGAGGTTTTACAGAGAATCCAAAATGAACATTCAATAGGTTAATGTTTATATTCTAATCCCTGGGCAGTACGGTAAATAAAGAAAGGTAGAACTGTGTTCATGTTACACACCCCAACTAAAGTTTGGAATATCAACACATACAAGTATAGAATAAAATCAGCATCATTCACAGTCGAATGATTAATCAGGTGTCTCCATGATGCAATGGAATATCTCCGACTTCACTTTATGACAGTATTCCAGACTTTCTTTTTGGTATGTAATATTGAATAATGTTCTGATAAAAACAGGAAATGTGATTTTGCTTCTAGCAGCCATAAACATGTAGTTTATCCAGCTATCAAACACCATGGTCATCAGCCTAGAGTTTGTGTGTTTAAAATATTATGTGCAACTGTGATTATTTCAGTTTAACATTGAGTTTTATGTGCCCCAGCCTTGAAATACACTGCTATACAAATATTTTCCTGGGGTGAATTTTGGAAAATGTACACCCAGGATGGCCACTGTCTACACCTGTCCTAACAGTGCAGCTCCTCCATCTGACGACGGAAGATTGATCTCAGAACTCGTTTACTGATTAATCCTGTCCCGTTCAAAAATACAAACAGTGTGTGTAACAATCTGTAGATGGTCAACTGTTTTCTAATCATTAAAGCACATTAAAAAAAAAAAACTATCTTTATCATCTTGGCTTACAGGATTGAGCCGCGTCGCATATCGGTTATTATTTCCTGACGTTTCGACTGACATTGCAGCAGCCTTAATCATGGGTAGGTACGAGTTGGTGTCCGTACTCAAACTAACGGTTGTTGCCAGTCAGATGTGCTTGCTTGCCCTGCGTTGACGTCACGCTGCTCGCTGATTGGTCCCCGCCCCTGGCAGTCGCGCACTAGTAGAACTTTCCAGATGTTGCTGAGTTTGAACCCATCTTCGCGATTGAAATTATTGGGATGCTTCACGACCTCTATTGCCTCTCTAATTAACCTGTTTTGGTATCCGGAAATTTTAGCAACAGTTTCGGCCTTATCAAATTCGATGGCGTGTCTCGTGACGTCAGCATGTTCGGCTATTGCAGATCTGTAGTTTATCTGTTTCGTGTCCCGAATGTGCTCTGAAATTCTAATGGAAACGCGTCTTTTTGTTTGCCCTATGTAAACCTGTCCACAGGAGCAAGGCACTTTGTAAACTCCTGAGTCCTGGTTTGGCAGCTTTATCTCGTTTGATTTACGCACCACTTGCGTCAGCTTGTTTATAGGATGCATCACAGTAGTAACATCGTGTTTCTTGAGCAGCCTGGCGATTCTATCTGTCAACCCCTGTACGTACGGCAGAAATAAAGCCTTTCTGTCGTACGTACAGGGGTTGACAGATAGAATCGCCAGGCTGCTCAAGAAACAAGATGTTACTACTGTGGTGCATCCTATAAACAAGCTGACGCAAGTGGTGCGTAAATCAAACGAGATAAAGCTGCCAAACCAGGACTCAGGAGTTTACAAAGTGCCTTGCTCCTGTGGACAGGTTTACATAGGGCAAACAAAAAGACGCGTTTCCATTAGAATTTCAGAGCACATTCGGGACACGAAACAGATAAACTACAGATCTGCAATAGCCGAACATGCTGACGTCACGAGACACACCATCGAATTTGATAAGGCCGAAACTGTTGCTAAAATTCCCGGATACCCAAACAGGTTAATTAGAGAGGCAATGGAGGTCGTGAAGCATCCCAATAATTTAAATCGCGAAGATGGGTTCAAACTCAGCAACATCTGGAAAGTTCTACTAGCGCGTGACTGCCAGGAGCGGGGACCAATCAGCGAGCAGCGTGACGTCAACGCAGGGCAATCAAGCACATCTGACTGGCAACAACCGTTAGTTTGAGTACGGACACCAACTCGTACCTACCCATGATTAAGGCTGCTGCAATGTCAGTCGAAACGTCGGGAAATAATAACCAATATGCGACTCGGCTCAGTCCTGTAAGCCAAGATGATAAACTTGACACCGGCCGCAAAAGCCTACGATCTAAATAAATACCCTATCATTGTGAAATTTTTCAGGAATATACAGGGTCTTAATATTTGCTTGGTATGGACTATCTCGCTCGACCTTGACCGCCGATCCCCAGCCAATAAACAGCTGTTGCAGGTCTCGGGCCGTCTTCCCACGCGCTTCCTGCATTTTACATGTGAGCTCTGAGCTAATTGGGTGTTTATAAAGCTACTGTGTACTGTATATCGTACTGTATAGTGTTTTATTGTGATTGTGTATAGTGCTGTAATGCATGGTGTCCACAGGCAGGAAAAGTCAGGAATTTTGTTTTTGGTCAGGAAAAGTCGGGAAAAGGTGTGAAAAAATGGCATAAGTCAGGAAAAAATGTCGAAAAGTGTTAGAAAGTCAGGAATTTTATATTAACCATACAGTATTTTGTGTTTTACAGCCATATTTTGATGTTACTAGTTCAACTAATCTCTGAAGTTAAAAAGCAATAACTCACTAAACATTATGGTAAGTTTCCATTTTTACAGTCCATCATAATAAAAACCTCTTTTACCTATTTTTGTACGCTTTTTTTTGCGTTGGCGTAGGGTTGTGGCGACCCCATCACTATAGTTTAGCTTATTAAGTACTTTGATTTATGTATTATTGCATTATATAATTTACTTTATTTTGTATTTTAAATGAATAAAGAGGCGAGCATTGGGCAGCTATGGGGATGGTGGAGGCTGCAAATAAAAATAATAATAATATATATTTGCTCAATAAACCTATTTTCCAATGTTACGATGACTCGTGAAGAGTCAGGAATTTTGTTGAAAAATGGTCAGGAAATGTAAGGAAAATTGACATTGAAAATTCTGTGGACACCATGTACTGCCTTATGTGAAATATTCGTTACATGAACGTGTATATCTGCACAATTCTTACATAAAGTGCAGGAAATCGTGCGCTAGAACAAGACAAAAGTTTCGAGCAAAATTTCCAGGGAGACCCATTCCTATAAATCAGACAATAAAACAACTAAGAGATTCAAACGTACAGGTTCAGTAAACAATAAAAATAGACATAAAGATCGTTATTTCCTTACTGAAGCTAAATTAGATGACATTGGAACGCACAACACAAAAATCACTTGAGCGTTTCGTGCAGGAAACTGGGGTATCTCATACTTTTGCCTGGAAGGCAACAAAATTATTAAAACTCAAACCGTATAAGATTAGCGCAGTGCAAAAATTACAACCACTAGCTCCCGCTAAGAGAGTGAATTTTTGCAGTGAGTTATAGGGAAGGTCGACTCAGGAGAAATTGACCCCAAGTTAATTCTTTTTTTCAGATGAGGCTAATTTCCATTTGCATGGCCATGTAAGCTCTCAAAATAACAGATACTACAGTGCAACAAAAACAGGTATAGTGTATGAGCAGCCGCTTTAGGACGAGAAAATCGGGGTGTGGGTCGCTTTGAACGGGCATAGAATTATAGGCCTGATTTTTTTATGAGGGCTCAATCAACACTTTGCGCTATAGAGATGAATTCCTGGACAAATGTTTTAATGAACTGACATACGCATTCGGCATATTTTCAGCAGAATTCTGCCACAGCTCATACAGCTGATGCATCAATTACTGAATTATGCCGCATGTTTGGTACTAGGATCATAAATATAAATCTGTGGCCCCCTCGTAGCCCAGATTTATGAGCATGTGATTTTTATTTGTGGGGAATGTTTAAAAAGAGAGTTTATGGGAACAACCCTCATAACTAGATGAACTTGAAGACAATATATGAGCTGCAATTGCATTCATAGTGCTGAAGAACTTGGTAGAGTAACCGGAAACTTCATAAGTAGATGCCGATTATGTTTGGCAGCGGATGGGGAACATTTTCAGCATCTACTGTAAACAAGGTGAGTAAAAATTCATGATACTGATTTTGAGCACCGTATTCTGCCGTACATATGCGTGCGCGGTAGCCGTCACTGGCGGAGCGCGTGAGCGAGAATGTTCTTGCCAAGCAAAAATAAAGACCCTTTAGTTCAGAAATGCCCTTCAGCAAGTGAAGGTGTAGGGGAAGGTTTCCAGAACAATTACTGCAGTGTTTGCAAAAAAGAGTTGGTTGAAATGTATACCGTATTTGTTTCTAATTGTGCTGTCACTAACTTCTTCAGCAAGTCCCAATCATTTGGGGTCGTTGGAACCAAGCAGGCTCAGTTTGGGGTTGGAAGGCCGCATGCCCTTCCTGACGACACATGTTTTTTCAGGTGGAATTTCGCAGTCCTCGGGATTTGAACTGTGGTCGTCTGAGTGAAAGGGCAACGGCTAAACCACTGCATCATCGCTTCCTCCAATTGTTAGTACAAAACTTATCTTTTATCTTTAATTTTCTGTAGGTCTTATAAATAGATTGCTCATTTATATTACATTCTTTGTCAAAATCATACCAGGACTGAGTTTCTAATTCTTAAACTGTGATACTCACTCTGTTAAGTCATCTGAAAAACTATGGCGATGGAAGTGGTTCTGCATTTACTCACTACGTAGCAGGGCTATTTGTCTTGTTGGCACTTTTAGTTTGAGCTATACAAGTGAAGTGGGGTTTGGGACATCTTGATCATCAGCACTGTGTACTTGAGTTTCTGTGGTGACTGTAATTCTTAGTGTGTAGGTGGCCAAGGATCGCACCTTCCTGTGGTGCGGGTTCGCTTATTGACATCCATAGTAGATGCATGTTTTCTCGACACTTATGCCATCTGTTTTGAAGTTTTTGTACTAAGTCAACGTGAATGTCTCTAATTTAGGCATATCACCACCATTGTCACTTTTGAAAGTATTCGTTGGAGTTTCATGTCTTCAAATCTTGGTTGTCATGGGAACAACAAACATGGCAGCCAGATTAACGAAGACATTGCTAACTGAATCAGATATTTTGCAAGCTCTTGATGAGAGTAGTGACTATAGGGACTTCGAAGATGGGAAATTTGTAGTGATCCTGAGGACAATAAAATTACAGGTGAGGCTGAAGGAAGCTTGGAAAATTAGCCGCATGACGATACACCATTGCTGACCAGACTTGGATCAGGCACATATAAATAGATCTAAACAATTACCAGATAGGTTTTAACAGTTGACTCATCCTGAAGTAGCAAGGGATTCTGTAAATTTACACAGAAGAAAAAGAGCCCAGGAAGTGGAAGTAGAAGCAGCATAAGAAAAAGCTACATGAAAAAATAAAAGTGAATTTTTTCTATATTTCCCCCCTATTATGATACAAAAAGTGATTCAGAAATGCTAATTATGAACCGATTTTCACCAAACTTGCAGCATTATTACATAATTTTACGAGCAACATATTTTATATTTCAGTTTTTCTTGTTATGATGAATCTGCAATTTCACTTTGAATTTTCTAAATAACAAAAAATGCAAACCAACAAAATAGTTTGCTTTGTATAAAGGGCAGTGGCGTACCGAGACATTTGTTTACTTGAATCCATCTATCACCTGTGTTACATTACCACCTTCTTTACTCCTCGATATATTTTAAATGTGATCAAGTTCGTCACTTGGTAAATGTCCTGCACTCTACTCGCAGCGAGACTCCTCCTCCAGCGTTGGAGTTAGCCATGGATCAGTTTTGCTGTTGAAGTGTGCAATCGGTAACTTTTAACACATTCAGTTTTGTGTCCGTTTCGTTAAAGATAATTTGGTGCCTACGTGAGGAGTTTATGCAATTTATTCCTACCAATTATGCAGATAAAGTCATGAAGATAGGCACATTTTGAGAGCCTATAGTAATGGCAGTAGGAACACGGAGAGCAAAACATTATTTTTCTCTCGCATAATATCAATATTATAAGCAGCCACGTATGGACATGATGACACCACTGTGTCATTTCAGGCGTTTTTATTTAGTTACGGTTTTCCATATTTAAAAATATATTTATTTCTTTCATTTTTTTATTGTGGTGAAAATATAATTAGGGCCAAAATAGCTTTCATCCAAAGAGAATGGTCATTTAATTATTGTATTTTATAAATATTCATTGAAATATTTTATTAATGTATGGTGATGATGATGATGATGACTGTCGTTTTAGGGGTGGAACAGTAAGGTCATCTGTCCCTGTAATAGTGTAGGCCTACAAAGCCCCCCAGAAGGAAATCCTGCATACGCCACTGATAAAGGGTCTTTGGTTCTTGTCCAGTAGAGTCTCGAAAACTCGGCTTAATGTGGGCCGGTGGAGCGCAGTAACCATGAAAATAATTATTAACCTAATTTCTTAATTTGCTTGATACGTCAGCTTATTTTGAATAACTTCTTTTCCCAGTTAACAAAAAAAGTTTTTTCTTCTTACTTCAACAAGACGATGCAACTGCGTACAATTCATTGGACTCGATAAGTGTTGTGTTTGTTGTTAGGCGAAAAATCAGGATTGTGGCCGCCTCGAAGCCCGGACTTAACACCATGTGATTTTTATTTGTGGGGTAGTTTAAAAGACAAAGTGTACGGACCTAATCCCCATACTCTAGTGGAGCTGGAGAATAATACACTGGAGCAGATATCCCTCAGAACGGAAGGAGAACTACAATGTGTCAGTGCCAATTTATTTACATGGTACAATTAGACCGGTGGCCCTTCATGGATCTGAATGCTGGCCTACAACATCAAAGCACGAACAGGCGCTTCATGCAGTGGAAATGAAGATGTTGCGGTGGTCCAATTGCTTGACTCGACTGGACCATATTAGAAATGATGCTGTGCGGAAGGATTTCAAGGTTGCCCCAATCGCAGAGAAAATGCGTGAATTACGTCTGCGGTGGTAAGGACATGTGCTCCATAGCAGTGAAACCTCAGTTGCAAAGACTGTCCTTCAACTGAATGTGGAGGGTCGTCGACCTCGAGGACGACCTCAAACACGCTGGCTGGCTCGGATGAGAGATGACATGCGGCTCACTAAACTCTGCCTTCGGGACGCAATGGATCGATTGAAGTGGAGGAATCCTTGCAGGAAGGCAGACCCCACACAAATGGGAAAATGCAAAGAAGATGATGGATGCCTGTCTGTCAGGTAATGGAGAACATTTCCAGCATCTTTAGTGAGGAGGTAAGTTCTGTAATGATGAATTGCTGAGGGTATTTACCATTCATCTACTTCTAAAGGCAATGGCTTGTCTCTCTGTCTTCAGCACCTCGTCTCATCTCACAGTAGGAACCATAATAAAGAGTTAGTGTGATGTCTTGCAGGAAACATTTTCTCGGTCGACCTCGGCCTTTCCTCCCTGTGACTGTTCCTTCCAGGAGATTAGTTAGGAAAGCGTTCTGTCGCAAGATGTGGCCTGTCAATTTAGCTTTTCTTTTATGGATCGTTGTTCTCAGTTCTCTTTTCCCTTTGAATTTCTTGCAGGATGCTGGTGTTAGTCCTCTTTTCAATCCATTTAACCTGTAATATTCTCCGCCAAACCCACATCTCAAACGCTTAAGAGTCGCTCCCAATCCTGACCTCTGATCGTCCAAGATTCACATCCACACAGAAGCACACTCCACACAAAGGACATGACAAATTTCTTTTTAATTGCAATATCCAAATTTGCATTAATCCAAAGATTTTTCTTATTATTGAATGCCTGTTTTGCGAGCGCTATCCGCCTTCTAATCTATTTACTACACCTGTTGTCATTGGTGATTAGACTTCCCAAATAAGAGAAACTGGTGACTTGTTCCACTAACTTGTCAGTAAGCTTAATGTTTGTGTGAATACTCTCAGGATGTTTACTCACAACTAACACCTTGGTCTTCTTAGCATTAATGTTCAAACATAACTTTACAATGCTGATGACAACACCTTCTCGGAGTCCACTACAACTGCTATGTCATCTGCAAATCTAATACATTGAATATGATGCCCATTTATGTATACTCCTTTCGTATTTGTCTTAAACTTCGTTATGGCTTCCTCAATGAATACATTAAAGAGGTACGGTGAGAGAGAGCAGCCCTGTCTCGGTGCTGTCTGAATACATCCTCCTATATCGACCATTGGGATCTGTCTTCCATAGAGTTTCAGGATCATCGTCCGGTCTTTCCAGTCCAACCCTGTAGTTTTAAGAATTTTGAATAGTACCGTATGTTCCAGCTAACATTATCAAAAGCCTTTTCGATGTCGACAAACGCCACGTATGTGTTCCTATTCATCTCCAACCTCCTTTCCAAAATTGTTCTAAGAGCCAAGATTGCTTCTCTTGTTCCTGTTCCTATTCGAAATCCAAACTGATCTTCAATCTGTGAGTTCATCTTATTATTTATCCTGTTCTTTATTATTGATAGTACCTGTATGAGAGAGGAGAGTTATGGTTCTGTAATCAGGGCATTCTATACTACTCTGGAATGTCTCCATCATCGTAACATCTGCATATTATGTCATATAAAAGTTGATTCATATCCTCTCCCAGATTCTTTAGTAATTGTCATTTAATCTCTGAAGTGCTGATTCTAACTCCCTCCGCGTGATTGCAGGACCTTTATCATCTTCCTTTACTTCTTATTCTGGTTCAATATACTGTAGTTCATTCAGCACATTACCTCCATCAATGTATTCCTTCCACCATCATCATTATTTATTAAAATTTTCCCATTTTTATCTCTCATTGGAGAGCTTTTTGGTTTGAAATGTTAATGTTCCGATATGCTCTCTGATACCTCATCCATACACGCTTCCTTCACTCTCCTACACAGAGTTGTAATGTTAATGTTCCGATATGCTCTCTGATACCTCATCCATACACGCTTCTTTCACTCTCCTACACAGAGTTGTAATGTTAATGTTCCGATATGCTCTCTGATACCTCATCCATACACGCTTCCTTCACTCTCCTACACAGAGTTGTAATGTTAATGTTCCGATATGCTCTCTGATACCTCATCCATACACGCTTCCTTCACTCTCCTACACAGAGTTGTAATGTTAATGTTCCGATATGCTCTCTGATACCTCATCCATACACGCTTCCTTCACTCTCCTACACAGAGTTGTAATGTTAATGTTCCGATATGCTCTCTGATACCTCATCCATA
Source organism: Meconema thalassinum (assembly GCA_946902985.2). Classification (NCBI taxonomy): domain Eukaryota; kingdom Metazoa; phylum Arthropoda; class Insecta; order Orthoptera; family Tettigoniidae; genus Meconema; species Meconema thalassinum. Next base: position 44,572,706 of record OX336389.2, on the reverse strand, counting down.
CACGCTTCCTTCACTCTCCTACACAGAGTTGTAATGTTAATGTTCCGATATGCTCTCTGATACCTCATCCATACACGCTTCCTTCACTCTCCTACACAGAGTTGTAATGTTAATGTTCCGATATGCTCTCTGATACCTCATCCATACACGCTTCCTTCACTCTCCTACACAGAGTTGTAATGTTAATGTTCCGATATGCTCTCTGATACCTCATCCATACACGCTTCCTTCACTCTCCTACACAGAGTTGTAATGTTAATGTTCCGATATGCTCTCCGATACCTCATCCATACACGCTTCCTTCACTCTCCTACACAGAGTTGTAATGTTAATGTTCCGATATGCTCTCTGATACCTCATCCATACACGCTTCCTTCACTCTCCTACACAGAGTTGTAATGTTAATGTTCCGATATGCTCTCTGATACCTCATCCATACACGCTTCCTTCACTCTCCTACACAGAGTTGTAATGTTAATGTTCCGATATGCTCTCTGATACCTCATCCATACACGCTTCCTTCACTCTCCTACACAGAGTTGTAATGTGAATTGTTCCTGGCTTTCTGGCATGCTCCCTTACTTGAAATGGTTCCTTTTTACTAACAAATCCAAAATTTCCTCTGTAATCCATGCTTTTCTTAGTTCCAGTCATTTTGTTCCCAATGTTTCATGAGCTACTCACAACAAGCCTTCCTTCATAGTATTCCATGTAGAATTCTCATTTCGGTTGGCTAACTCATTTGTTTTGTGTACATAAACATCCTTGTTTTTATGATCTCGTAATTTGGTTAAATCAATAGGTTTTGGTTTCCAATGATCAATGCATTTGGCAATGATTAGACAATGATCACTGCCCCAGGATAGCTATGACTTGACTTGACTGGGTTATCTTCTCTTGATAACGGGCAGTGTCACAATGGAACATCAAATAGGGTGTTTGTCACAATCAAATGATACTGATCACAGAAGTCCAATAATGTCTCCCCTCACTTGTTCCTGACACCCAATTACCTCATGGGTTTGGTGCATTCCAACAATAGCATTGAAATCTCCCATGATTATTACAATACAGTATCTGTTTCATTATATAAATAATTCATGCTTTTGGGCTAATGCCGTGTGTATTTTTAATTTGAACCATACGTTTCGGAGAAACCTTGCCTCCTTTTTCAATGGAAATAAACAATGTGGCCATAGAAAGTAAATCAATGAGATTACAAAAAATATAGATAAATTCCTCTGTTTGTCACCAGAGAGCAGCTGCCAGAAATTACTGTATGGACCATGGTGGAACGGCGGACAGATTAGTAAGTAACGAGAAGGTAAAGGGGGCGGTGTGGAAATATAGAAACTCCTCGAAGAATGAGGAGGGGGGAGGGGGGAGGGTTAGATGGATATATAGGGAAACATAAACAAAAGGGAAGTGTATCTGAACGATACCTAACGTCATACAGTCAACGGCGAAAAAACAGATGGAAACTCCCCAGTGACGAACAAAGGAGATCAAATCCAGGCTCTGAGCCCTAGAGGGAAAATGTACAATTTTAAATATGTGAAGAACAGAGAGACTGAGAGGAACTATCTCCCTAGATCCTTAATAACTGGTAGCCAAGTGTCACTTAGCTGATATCCAGTGTCTCTGTTAAAATTATTGGGATTTTTACGAATTTCAACTGCCTCCGTTATAATTCTAGACCAGTTGTGCTTAACAAGGGCAAGCGCATGAGCATCCTTGAAACAAACATCGTGCCCTGAAGACAGGGCATGTTCAGCTATAGCTGATTTGTCAGGTTGGTTTAGACGGATGTTCCTTTGATGCTCTTTGATGCGAGTTGCAATGGACCGTTTTGTTTGTCCAATGTAGACTTTTCCGCAAGTACATGGGACTTCATACACCCCAGGTTGTAGTGATGGGGACAATTTATCTTTGTAGTATCTGTTTCCTTTGTCAGATTCAATATTTTATCAACGGTGTCATACATTTCTTCTATTTCTTCCTTGGGGGCATGGTGGCTCAGCGGTCAAGCTGTTGGCCTCTCACCACGGCGGACCGGGTTCGATTCCCGGTCAATGCATGTGAGATTTTCAAAGTGAAATGCCATGTCCTGTGGTTCGGATTCCACGTAAAAAGGAGGTCCCGTGCCTCATGATCACAAGATTAACAGTTACGAAAAGTACAAGCTGTTCTGTGTATTTCTTCCTCCGAGCTGTTTGATGTTGGGAAATGCACTCAAACAATTACCTGATTCCTGGGTTTTGACTTGATTGTTATTACTAGAATCCTCTCATTTACGTTATGTTCATATATTTCTTGCCCAGTTATTTCTAATGAGCAGTCCTACTCCAGTACTTCCTCTACTTGCACCACCACTATAGATCATTCTGAAGTCATCACTGTAAAAATCACCATTCCCTGGCCATCTTATCTCGCACAGCCCCAAGATGTCCAGTCCTCTTTCCTTCATAATCATTTTAGCTTCTAGTTTTCCTGCTTCGAACAGTGTTCTCACGTTCCAAGATTCATTGATTCTTTTCCTCGAGGATTTCGCTTAATGATGACCTGGAAAGCCTCGACTCTTCCCTGCCGGTTCTGGGGTTCCTTGCCTCATAATCAGCAAACGATACATCTTGCTGTGAACACATCATGATTGCTTAACTTGGGAGTAAGTAGTGCAGTGGTGTCCCATTGCCTTCTGCACTTTATTTGGACCGCTCCTAACATAGGGAACAGACGGCATCTATAGCCGTCCCTAACATGGAGAACAGACGCTACATTGATTGATTTTCGTGGTTAACTCCACTAGGTTCTTCCACTCTCTCTGCCTTTGGGAATAAATTCCTCTTCCGCCTTTAAGACCGTTGACCAAATTGACTGATATATGGCAACCATATACCTTTTGCTCTTGCTCTCCCGAGCACTGGGATGCCTCTTCCGCCATCTACAGTGTTCCATAGTCCATCCATTCCACTGTATACGCCGTTGAGGCCTTCACCGTAACCCTGGCAAGGGACCCTTATATGGTACTACCTGCCGGGTAAGCTGGACCAAGGGTTTTTAGAGAGGTGTTACTCCTCTATCACTCTCCCTTTGTCCTGACTTGTGACAGGCAGAGCCTGGCTTCCCAAAACATTGGGCCCAGGTTGGTGGGATTGCATTTACCATTAATTACTGAATCCTGCCTTCACGCAAGCAGCTGGTGGAAGGCGTGGGTGGTAATGCTCACTCTGTATAATGGTACTGTATTCCTGGTGCATGTTAGAACAGAAAGGCTGAAGAAGAGGAAATGATCCTTGAAACACGTGCCAAAATTCATGTCGAAGTTTATCAGAGAATATATATATAACGTGTTATGCCCTTAGGCAGGTCTTCACACAGCAGCTCTCCATGCAGTCCTGTCTTCAGCCGTTCTCTTTGCTTGGTGGTACAGTGGAACTTGGATAATTCGAACCCCAAGGGACCAGTAAAAAAATTCGAATTATTCAAGACTTCTAATTAAGAAAGTTCTTTGAAAAGGGTAGAGAAAATATATTTTATTATGTTTTCATAATGATTTACGTTCAACAAAGCAGATTAACAGACAACGGTACTTCATAAAGACTGTATCGTCAATAACCTCAAAAGTTTCAAATGAAAAATAAAACCAAAATGTATTATTCACCTGTTAAACGACAGTTGTAATCCAGCAATCTAGTTAAGTCTTAGAGAAATCTACTGTTTTTCAAAATAGTTGGAGATTTTTACCTGTATCCTACAATTAATTCTCTCGGCCATCACAAAAGAATCTAACAAATTTAAGGATCGGAAAACAAAACCACTTACGTCATTTCTACTTGCAAAAGAACGCCTAAGTTCTGTGATGTGGTTTGTTATTTGGGCTGCACTCGGAACAGTTTTTTCGGGAACTGACCCAACTGTTTGGCTTCCGATCGGTTGTTACACTAAAAACTTGGAATTATCCAAAATATAATTCGAATTAACCATGATTTTTTAGCATTGACCAAGATAAAAATTCGAATTATAGAAGTTCGAATTACCAACGTTCCACTGTAATTTCCTGCTATCTTGACACTGTTCACCAGCTGGTACCTTCTCCGTTCTCTTCCTCTCTTTCCGTTTACCGATCCTTCGAGAGCATCCCTTAGCAAACACTCTCTTCACAGCCAGTGCCCAAGCCAGTTCCTCTCCCTTGTATGGATGGTATGTAACAGCCTCCTATTTTCTCCAATACCTCCTCATTGCGGACCCTTTCCACCCAGGATATCCCTTCCATCCTCCTCCACAACCACATTTCAAACGCTTCTAGTCTTCTTTCATCATCCTTCCTTAGCGTCCAGGTCTTGGCTTCACATAGTGCCACACTCCAAACAAAGCATTTTGCCAGCCTCTTCCTTGACCTCAAGTCCAAACGTCCACACAATAGTCTTTTCTTTCTGTTGAAGGCTTCTTTAGCAACGGCAATGCGAGATCTTACCTCTTTACTGCTTCTGATATCATCCGTTAGTATGCTTCCTAGATATTTAAAAACTGACACTTGTTCAATATCGTCCTGGCCTATCCTGATGTTCATTAATTTATCAGTGAATAACCAATTAAAATGAGTGCTTCCTTCCTTCAGGTCAGGGTCAAAAGTGATGGAACGTGTAAAGGCTGAAGGGGGAGGAAGTGGGCGTGTCTCTCCGGCTAGTGAAGCCAGCCAGCAAACATCTATTGATCAGCCACCAGCCGATAGTTATCAGCATCAAGACATGAAGGAAGACAGGTAATGATGGATCTCTTCTTCCCTTTACCTCACAAGTTGTGGGGATACTTTACACCCGTAGTGATGTAAAATACCCAGGTATTTATAAATCGGGGTAAATACCCAGGTATTTTAGATTATTCATAAAAAATCCTGTGTCATGGTAAGTTGAACCTTAAAAAAGAGTACCGCTATGCAAACTATTCTACATTAACTTTTTAGAAATGTAACAACATTAGATTATCAAATAAAATATTATTAGAATTGGGAATTAGCTCAGGAGATATAAACTAACAACTCCACTACAGTGAAAAAGTTAGGTTAAGTACAGTAGGCATCAAACAAAGAATAGAGAATGGGAAGGAAGTACAGTGTCAGTTTGAATTCTGGGTAGGATGAGCTGAGCAGTGTTGCCAACTCACATGCTTGCTGGCATACATCTTCACCCATTTAGGACCCACATAGTACAAAACCTTCCTGACATGCATTTATATTATTTAGAGTATGATTTTAAAAATTAGTATTTTTTATATTTAAAATTGAATGAAAAATAACTTAAAGCACTTTTACTAAGCATTTTTTTTTTTCAAATGTCCTTTCTATTAAATATATTTTATTACCTTTTGAGTTTTGGCATACACATTTCAATTAATATACATATAGCCTACTCTTATTACTACAAAAGTAGCTTTTCCCTCTCACATCTTTGTTGCTCATTTCCAGTACCGTAATAAAACTCGACCTTCTCAATATCCTGGTATTTATTAGAAATTTAAAACACAAAACAACCAAAAGGTTTTATCCAATATTTTACTTTAGTTTAAGGACTTAAAGACAAGGTCCCAGTACCTAACATTTATATACCCAAAAATACCCGGTCGTCCATTTTCATTTTCTTTTAGTTTGAAGGATCAATATTGTTCCTGATTTCAGTTTAAGGCATCAAATACCTGTGTATCAGTCCTTGTTTGTCCAACACTTCATCAACACAACAGAAAGTGTTGTACAAAGCTCAAAAAACTGAAAATACCCTCATTTTGGGTATTTAAATGACCACCGGGTAAATACCCAATTTATATTTACCTTCCCACTGAGTATTTACCCGGCCAAAATCACTATACACCCGTGGGGTTACTTTGCACAAAAATTGGAAAAAGATTGATTATACTGTCATCTGCATGGGTCTCATTGAAACTACAAAATATTAAGTTTAATAGTTAGGTTGGCTATCCTGGATGCTCCTTGGCAGGTACTGTCACCTGTTTACTCCATGATCCGAATGTTCAGCATGATAATTTGGAAGTGTGCAGGAGTGGTCCACTTGTTGTGTTTTATATGGGTAACATTGCACCTTTGACTTCTGTCTATCATTTAAAGTGGAAATATTGTGGTGGTGCAAAGTATCCCATTCACTGGGGTAACTTTGCACCAAATTAGATTAATTTTTAAATGAACAGTAGGTGATTCATTCGATCGAATTCTTAACTGAATAGCATTCAAAAAGAGTCACGAACAAAATGTAATTGGTTTTGTGTCATTGAAGTGGTATAAACAGTAGTTACACTCTATAATGTACAAGAAACTGGAAAAGGTGGTGCAAGGTAACCACATTTTGTGGTAATGTTTTTCTTATGTAGCTTGTGCTTTTGTTGTCTAAAGAGCTTCATGGTTGTAATTTTCATATAACAAATTTACTTTTCAGTCCCAATCAGTCAGTGAGTCGCCTGAAAAGTTCTGCAACCTTGGTTGAGATTCTGGATGCACTGAGACACCCGACCACTGGTGTAGGTTTCCTCACCCACCATCCCAGTCTACCAAGCAACACATTCGTCAGTGCGGATGCTGTAGCCTGGCTTACTGCCCATGTAGAGGGAATAACGAATGATGAAAGGGCTGTCGGGATCATGGAGGTAAACCATATATCAACAGCTATTGGGTGGTGATTTGTGAGTTTCGAAGAAATACACAGGGTCTTTCACTTATAGTGGGGCCGGGCCGGCCGCGTGGATAGTCGGGTGAGCAATGGCAACTCACTGAGCTTGGGGTCGAGAGAGCGCATGTAAATAACAAGCACACATAACACACAATCAAAGTAACATCAGTCCCAGAAGATGTTGCAATGTCCTCCACCTGCATCTACACATTTCTAGCATCTTCTAAGGAAATGTTCATTCACACGTGTTAGTTCATCAACCGAGATGGCCTCAATTTCTCTCGAGATATTTAGTTTGAGTTCATCTAGAGTGTGAGGGTTTGTTGCATAAACCTTATGTTTCAATTTTCCCCATCAATAAAAATTGAAGCAATAGGCTTTAACACATAGCAATAACACGTTATAAAATAATGGAACACAATAACAATTAAACAATAACCTCGGACGCACATAATAAACTTAAGGCTATTTAACGAAATGCGAAGTCAACTTTAGCCGTCAAATCGTGCGTCGCAACTGTCTCCTCTCTGTGTTGTGACCTTTGGCTCGACCAGCCGTGAGGCACTTTAAGTGAAAGACCCTCTAGATATATTGCAAATTACAATTACAATGCATTCCCTACTTGTAGCTCTTTGTGATGAACCCTGTCAAAAAGTTGACTAAATTGCTACCTTGGTGCACATACACTGGACAACAAACATTAATGAAATGTCACTTTTCTTGTACCGGCTCTGCTGAACACGAATATGACAATAATAATGTTTGATTGGCTCCAATAGGATAGATTAAGGACAATATTTATAATTTCTATGAAAATCTGCTTGATGTCATGTATTCCATATTTGTGATCACTTACCTTGGATAAATATGCTCTCCTTGCTTCCCTCCTGTAATCAAGTTCAGGAGCATCCCTTTAGCAGCATTTCACTTTCCTTGGTAACGTTTTCCATTAAGGAGATTTATTCGTGGAAATGTTCGCCATGTCCGTCGCTAACATCCCCACAATTTTCAGGAGTACAGTTTGGGTGGGAATGTAAGAGTGTAATTTAACCCTATGCGTTTTATGTATGTACACGGACCAAAATTACGGCAAATTAAAACTCTTCCAGAATTATCGAACACTAACTATAAACATGCATATGTACGTAATATTAATGGCTTACCTTGATTATTGGACGTATTCCTTCTCAGAAGTGCGTAGGATATCATCAAAATTTTTTAGTGCATAAAGGGCATAAGAGACACTACTTGATTATCCCTCTTCAGACTCTTCAGATGAAAGATCTCTTTTCATCTACAGTACATCCGTGGAGTCCAAAATTGAAGCAATCTCTTGCTCAGTGACCCTCTTTTTACTGCACATGTCGCAAAATAACTATATAACTCACAAGAAGCCGTTCTTAGAACTCACGACGCAAGCTCAACTGAACACAATAATCTCTCAGAGCTTGTGAGAAGCTAGTAAGGCGATAATGCCACTCAATTGCGGGGATTCCCTGTTATCCCAGACCTAAGAGTGTAGTTTACTGCCATCTGTTGGGTTTTAGCATACCACTTGCACTGGTATCGGCGGATCTCTGACCATATAATATATTAAATTCCGCCCTTTGAGGAATAAGGGACATGTTGTAACAAGGTCCTCACAGTTACCAGCTTGTTTGTTTCCCAGTAAATTGTTTGCGACTTCTCTGAAGGAAATCCATGCTTCTTTCTCAATGTCACTTAAAAGGTGTTCAACGATATCATCTTGGTGAAGTTGACGAATCTGTGGGCCAACATAAACTCCTCACTAATCTTTGGGAATTTTGTAACTACCATTGATATTTTAATGCCATTCCATTTTTGGCCCAAACGACAAAGTTTTTGATGAGACAAAGTTTGATGTGAAGTAGATGAATTAATATCTTTCCAGATTCCTCCAGAGGTTCATGTTTAACGTTCATTTTTCCAGTTTCCATACTTTTCCTTTCCATTTCTTTTTTATGAAATGAGAAGCTCTGTATCTACAGTCCGATTGGCGGAACTCGTGCAGAATACGGTGGCCACCGCCATCAAAATCCGGAAAACTTGCTATAGGAATAGGTAATGTGACTAAGATACAGGAGTTGAACATTTTATCGCTAGCGGGTGTTATTGCATTTTTTCAGCAGTGCCAACATTATTGTTTGGTGCCGGGTTTGTTGCTTTGTTTGAATCTTGGAATTGCAATGGTGAACGCGGAATAAGGCTTTATATACAAACAGAAACCTAACCTGTGGCTTATGCCCCTGACCCCCTTGCTTGTAGTACAAGCAGTAATTTTCGTCCAGACAGTCGTCTAACCAAGTAGCGACCAACGATTACTTTGTTCCCGAACAAAACAGTGATCCTGATCCAAAGGTCCCACCCGATGAGCAACAAGCAGCGCCACCTTGGAGAAGAGGTGGACGGCCTCATTTGATCAGAACCGGGAAACCTGGGCGACCCAGCAAGGACTACGGTGATCGACAAGGAGAAGCAGCTAACGTTGCTGAAATCCCAGTGACCCAGGCGATCTCCGGAGATTACTCACCTGCGTGGATTGAAGAGATGTCAGAAGAGGCGGTTTCGCTGATTCGGAACAACACGTGGAAGCTGGTCGAGCGTCCCAATGGGCAACATGTGATAGGCAGCAGATTCGTTCTCCGGAATAAGTTTAACCTTGGGGGCACTATCAGCAAGCGCAAGGCGCACGTGGTAGCGAGGGGTTTCACGCAGAGACCAGGAATCTAGTTCAACGACACGGTCGCTCCAGTCGCACGGCTGAGTACGATAAGGAATGCGGTGGCATTAGCTGTACTGGATAATCTAAAGATCCGACAGCTAGATGTCAAGACAGCGTACTTGAATGGAGAAGTCGAGGAGCAAATCTTCATGGAGGCCCCGGACCATTTCGAGGTCGTTCTAGCCCATACCGTTCAAAATGAGTCGTTGACGAGACTGCAGATGCTAGAGAAGTTGACGAATCATGACGTGGTTTGGTCACTAAACAAAGAGTTGTACGGACTGCGACAGGCAGGACGCGCTTGGTATCACCGTCTCGAGGAAGAGATGAAAAATCTCAAGGCGACTCACGAGGATGCAGATCAATGCATGTACCACATCGGACCCGTCGAAGATAGGATTTATATAATCATCTACGTCAACGACATGATGATCATAGCTCGAGACGACAAGAAGATCAATGAGGTGAGAGACTCCCTGGATACCAAGTTCGAGATCAAGGACTTGGGGGACATGCGGTATTGTCTGGGGCTGGAGTTGGAGAGGAGCGCCAACCAGATGAAGCTGAGCCAGAGAGGATACATAGACGAGGTCCTCGAGAGATTCGGAATGGCAGAGTGCAGGCCTGTCAGCACTCCCATTGATCCAGGTACGAAGCTGCAGAAGGAAGACGTGAACCCTGGCGAACAAGCGGAGAGCGTCCCCTATCGATAGTTGATAGGAGCTCTAATGTACCTGTCAGTGGGAACGAGGCCGGACATATCCCACGCAGTCAGTTCAACGACTGTCACGGACAGCAGCACTGGAAGGCTGCAAAACGTGATATCGGTCTCCTGTACTCCAAATTGAGCAATCCAGCAGTGATGTACGTGGACGCCAACTGGGGAAACTGCCTTCACCCTAGGCGGCGCTGCAGTGAGTTGGGAGTCCAGGAAGCAGCCGAATACATGGCCTTGACAGAATCAACCAAGGAAGCTCTACACATGAGGAAACTCCTGAAGGACTTCGGAAAACCAATAGTTGTTGTCCCAGTGAAGAACGACAATGTGGGTGCGCAGAAGCTGACGTCAAATCCTATATTTCATTCACGGACGAAGCACATCGACATCAGGCACCATTTCGTCCATGATACCGTGGCTAGAAAGGTGTTTTTGGTGGAGTACACTCCCAACGGGTGAGATGCCTGCCGACATATTGATGAAGGGATTGTCAAGGCCCAAGCACGAGAAATGTGCTCAAAGTTTTGGCTTGAGATCCGGCTGTTGTTCGAGGGGAAGTGTCTGTAACGAGGCACACCAGCGCCCCCAACTAACTTTTCTTTTTGAGTTCATTTTTGATCTGTTCATGGCAACGACACTTTTAATCAGTTCTTGTATTTTGCAATAAATAAACAGTAGAATAACATTTAATTGAGCGTTACGTTTCATTGCCGCCTTAATACCTCCAACAATGCACTTATGTGGCATTGATAACAAATAATTGTTAACATTTTGTGAAATTAATTTTACATTAAGTCACACACTTTGTTTCGGCGATTTAAGAACTTATCACGTGGTATACGTTAGTCCCTTCCTCACAACAATATCATAAACTTGGTCTTTTAAGAGTGTTGACATCATTCCTTACAGCCCACTAGCTGGTTAGAACTTCTTGTCATCAGCAGTGTGCCCTAGTATTAAGATAAGAAGCAACTAGCGAATGTCAGAATCATTTTTGTCTTTAGGGGTGCCCAATTAATTAAAAATTTCATACATCACTCATGTTGCAATTTTGCTGTTGACCAGTGTTATTGGAAGTATTTATTTATTCTCCCCTTGATTAGTCAGCAACAGCTCACTCCTTCAGCGACAATTTAATTTAATTTCGGAGATTTCTATATTTTGTGGCATCAACTCAATGAGGCATTGCATGTCTTTCTGGCAAATTACCGACCTACCTGCTTGTATGTGAGTTCACAGTTCATTGATACTGGCTGCTGGAGAACTTGCATGGACCAGGTCTGGCAACATGTGCCTAGGCTTGCATACTTCATACCACTGTCACTTTAAATTAATTCCAATTCCTTTAAGAAATTTCATATAAAATAAGAGGACCGAGATTAGCCTGCTGCAGTTTCACAACCTTTGTAGGGATCGCTAACTAATGTCATTCTATGCACTAAATTGACAGGAGAAGTAGATTCTTTCTCCTTGTGAGATTAGATGAAATGCACGAATTAGTTAATATCTATACAGACTGGGAGTAGATGTGAACATTCTCGGAACAAGTTGTCCTGTCCCTATTACACTTCTTGCTATAACATTTTAACTGCTGTTTTATGCTCCAAGTCTGGTCGACCTAGATTTGACCATCTGTTGTGTTATTGCTGTGTGAATTTACTGTAATCACAAAACTGTTATCAAGTCTGACATGTGGTTTTTAGATATTTATGTTATATAACGACTACTATATAATATAGCAGAAGATAGAAATCCCCCCCCCCCCCCTTTTTTTTTCTTTCCCCCTTCTGTGTTATAATTCTTATGCAATCAGAATGCTAATGTTATGTCTTCTGTTTTCTAGAAAATGTTGAAAGAGAAAATGGTCTGCCATGCTTCAGGTGATTTTTCTCATCCTTTTATCATCGGTTTCTACCTGTATCATGTTGTCCAGCAAGAAAAGGACATATCTAAAGGTAGGTTGTTCAATGGCTACTTTCCAAACAACTTTCTTGTTTTGAGCACAGAGCCTTGTGCAACTTGGGACACAGGGTGGGCCAACAACATAGGACTTACAGGCGTAGCGGGCCCTGCTTAGTAATATTTTCACAAGAATGTAGTAGCCACATTTAATAAAGAAACTTGTTCATCTTAAATTAACATCACAAAAACACAACCAGGAATATTATAACGGTAACCCAAAATGTTATTTATTAAAGAAATTACATAACTTATGTATTTACTTCCTATTTTAATGGGAAACTTGGCCCTTCATGCTCTGAACCAGTCTCTCAATGTTGGTGGTACACTGGATGTTCCAACGCGGATGTTGTTTTCAAGGTGGAGATCAGATATCCTTCCTCTCCATTTGGATTTAACTTAATCCGCTTGATGCGCGAGAAGAGTTGCTCACATACATGCGTGCTCCTTATCATCATCATCAACTAGAGCAGGCACAAGCCTCTCCATCCACCACTTCTCTTCTGTCACTGTTGTCCAATTAACTCCTTTCCATAATCCTCCTCGGTATTAATAGCACCCCATCGAATCATCATCAACTAGAGCAGTGCTTGGAGCACAAGCCTCTCCATCCACCACTTCTCTTTCTGTCACTGTTGTCCAATTAACTCCTTTCCTCTCTACACTTTTCTTCACCCCCTTTATCCACCTATCCTTTGGTCTTCCTCTAGGTCTCTTTTTCTTCCACTCCATTTCCAATATTTTCCATGGTATTCTCTCTTCTCCCATTCTTTTCACGTGTCCATACCACTGTAGCCTTGAATTTTCAATCCTATCCTGTAGGGGTTCTTCCTTTAATATTTCTCTGACTCTGTCCATTCTGGTTACACCTATACGACTCCTCTGAAACTTCATTTCCACTGCTTGTATCTCTCTCCTTCATCACCCAAGTTTCTGATCCATACGTTAGGATCGGCACAAAATATGTCTTGTACATGATCCCTTTACATTTCTGTGGCACATCCTTGCTCCACATCAGGCCTCTAGCACCTCTTCAACTGCTCTCCGCCTAACTTTATCCCAGAGTATACTCTGTCCTTCTCACGTGGTGTTATCACCACTTCACTCTTTTGCGTTGAAAACTTCGTTCCATAGGATGACACTACTTCCTCCTATGCATTTAGTTGCTCCTGTACATCCCTTTCCTTGTTTCTCTCAGAAGTCCAACCCCTCCTCCACGCGGTGAGAGATGGGTGACGGCATGAAGTAGGGGATTGCCTGTAGGGGTGATGTACAGGGGGGACATAGTGGGCCCCGGGACCGCTACGGTAGCTGTGAAGGCCCTGCAGGAACCCTGAAATATGACGGCTAACGGGGCTCTGGTGAAGCTATGATAGGCCTAGCAAGCCAGTAGTGGATAAATCAACTGCTTGCAAAACACAAGCAAGCCTCGGAAATGATAGATCCTCCTTATATTGAACGTAAATAGGTTAGGGTACTTCTTGCGTGGAAAGCTTCATATAAAAATCTCTTAAGTAGTTGTTCTTTAATACTCCTTTCAAAGCCACATCCTCCTGAAGTTCCATTTGCAAATTTTCAGGAGCACTACTCACGTCAATGTTGAACGGTGATGAGAAAATACTGAATTTCACTTCCTCCTTTCTCAAGTTGCTAAATCTGACATTAAATTCTTCAAGCAAATCTACGAATGAGTGTGCGTTGAAAGCGCAGTTACAGAATGATTTATCCTGCTGCTACAGGGTTTGAATGTGACAGGTATTATCATTTCTCATTTGATTTTCCCATAGGTTCAGTTTCCTCTGTTAGGATTTCACATGTCCATGTTCATTAAGTTCATGAGCCAATTGGCGTTGTGTTTGCAGCTCCAAGTGACAGGTAATATCCACATGGAATGCTAGGTGGTTGTTTTAACAGAGTTTCAAAGCCCAGAGAAAACATTTATCGCACTGCATTGTCGCGGGTTGAAAACATTCTTACTTCAGATTAACTGATTACTAGAGACCTGAAAAAAATTGCATTTGCGATAAATGCGAATTTTTAAATCTCCTACAGAATCCAAGCCTACGTTAATTTTAATGTAAAAAAAAAATTTTTTAACGCGTAAATCAAAGTGCGACAAAATGCGAATTGCGACCCAAAATTAAAAAATATCAAATAAGTGCGATTTTATAGTGAAATTACTTTAAATCGGCTAATTTACTTGCGAATTTGTTTATTAAACAAAAGAAAATGTTTAGTAGGTGGCCTAATCGCTCGCTAGCGATACCTCATCTCGGACTCGCAGTGTGCTACGCATATTGGTCGTTATAACAATCAATTTCTGTATCGATACGAACTTTCGACTATCTATAACTTATTCAGACAGCTGACGAACGAAACTCGTTTGTGTACTTGGCGCATCGTGGCGACTGGTGGTTTGTCGAACACGTGGAATTCGCTAAACGGAAAATTTTGCGGCTTGACGCTTGAATAGTAACCTTATTCTTTTTGTAACCTTCAAGCACTTCAAGTTTTTTTTTTTTGAAACGGGACATACTGCTGTAACTGCTCATGAAAGAACACAGCAGTACGCTAATCATGGCTTTTATTGTTCCGACTCTGCAACAATATTTTGCAAATATTGTAACTGCCGTGTTGGGTGGGAGAAGGAGGACAATATTCAGAAACATATTACATCTGTAAAACATGTTGCGAAGCGACGAGAATGCACAACAGTTTCTGAACCCAAGCAAACCTCTGTTTTTGAAAGACTACAGGGTGCCAAACGACGGAAAAAATTAGATGCTAATTTTCCAAAAATAGATGCTAAATAGGGGAAAAATAAATGCTAATTTAAAGGAAAATAGATGCTAAATTTTCAGGTCCCTACTGATTACGTAAGAAATATATGGTATTTTCAATAATATATGAGGCATGAAAGGGTTAAGCGGGCCGTGGACAGCCCAGGGTCCGGCGGTTGCACATGATTGGCCTATAAGATACATGATGATGTTCAGTACTGGGTGGTTGGTTCACTTATTATATAATAATTCCATTCTACCTACCAATGTAATGATTTTTAGCCTATTGTAAGCTCATGAGAACACCTATGGTCCATGTTTGTCTGCTTCCCTCACAAGTTTCGATTGCCTGGAGCGATTTCAATGAAACTTGATCAGGACTTACTACTGCTCCAATTGTGCCTTTCAAATTTTAATAAGTGTCACCAATCCAACATGGTGGCCACACAAAATATTTTACCAGCATTTATTATCTCCGAAACTATTGCTGTAATCAACCTAACATTTTGTATGGTGAAGCCACTAAAGAAGGTAACTTAACTTATGTGTGGCTTTCAAAAATCTGTTAAGCGCAAAACCAACTTGGTGGCTACTTGAAATTCCAATATTTAAATAGGCATTCTTGCCAAGCATAGTGAAATTTGGCATGGTAAACCTTTATTTAAAGCTTAATACAAACTCGGATCAAAAAGTTCACGGAATTTGTAAATATTACAAAAAAGAGTTACTGTATCTTCATTTACGCAACATTTCCTTAAAATAATTCCCTTGCGCAGTGGCACACTTCTGCCAATGCATGTAAAGCGATCGGAAGCATTCCTGGAGCCCATTGTGTGAATCATCACCCCTTCGGATGATTTTGAGCTGCTGAAAGAGGAAGAAGTCTGGCGGTGAATGATCTGGAGAATTTGGAGGATGCTCCAAAGCCATCACATTGTGGCTGGCAAGGTGATTTAGTACCAAGACTGACCGATGTGCAGATGCAATGTTATGAAAAAGGTACCAGTTATTTTGTGCCTATTTTTCTGGATGCTTCTTTCTCACTGCATCCCTGAGGTGACAAAGAATGTCTACGTGCATTTGTTTGTTTACAGTACGGCCGTGTGGAATACATTTATGGTGGACAAGTCCCTGAGCATCAAAGAAAACTTCCACCATAACTTTAGCTCTCGAAATGTACTTAGGAAAATTTTTGCTTCCGAGGAGACGTTCTGGTTTTTCATTCACTTGACTGAAGTTTAGGCATGGGGTCGTACAAATGGCACCAAATTTCATCTCCAGCAATTATGTTGTTAAAATAATCACCGTCTTGATCAACCATATTGATTAAGTCTCCAACAAGAACCATTCGCCTTTCTTTGTGTTCAGGAGTCAACTTTTCCTGGATCAACTTTTGACTATTGTGTGATGCATGTTCAAACTTTGTGAACATTTTTTGAACACTTCCAAAGGAAATTCTAACCTCTGCTGAGAATTCTCTAATAGCCTTTTGTCTGTCCTCCCTAATGACATTTCGCACACACTGAATGTTGGTTAGTTATTGTTGTTTTAAGGGGCAGAACTATGAGGTCATCTGCCCCTAAACACTGAATGTTTTTGCTTCATTAATTAAAGTTGAAGGTTGCCCTTTCTTTGTGAATCGCTGAGATATTGGTGCCAATTTTGTTTTTATTAATGGAACCATACTAATTTTTGTATGCAGGATAACTGATTTCACAAAGGCAAATTCAAAGGTGTTATTATTTCCCAAATTGGACAATTACTTTTTGAGAAATCGAGGATATGAAAATTGTGCTTCTTTTTGTTCATCACTTTCTTTTGGTGATGCGTTGTGCAAATGGCTGGTTACCGACTGCTGAGTGTGAGTCATTGCTGGTTAGTAGCCTCACATAAGGCGTAATCTGCTCCATAACTGAATGAATATCCAGAATCGTAGTTGTTATTCTCCGAGTTTGGCTCTTTGGGAAATGTAAATAAGTGATTGAAAGAATAGAAAAATTAAGTTGCATTTATTGTCTAATAATTTCTTTCGACACTTGCCGTTTGGTGTAATGGGACAAAGTAACAGTTGGTGGCGTAGCCTACATTGCTTTTGATTTGTACATATTACAGTAAATACTACTCGGTGCATAGCACATATCAGGAGCTTTAACTGTACCAGTGGATAACACGAAATGGGAAGGGTGTCATGTTTCTCAAATACGTACAAAACAGTCTGAGTTGAAAAGTATTAAACAGTTGGTATATTGGCTTTCACGGCCAGTGAATTAAAACTCAGCAAGAGCCTGGGGACACCATGAGCCAGCTTGGTGTCCGAGGCGAAACCCCACACAAGGCACTGCACAAACCTAGAAAAATTGCTGCGTTTTAATTAAACAGTTGCTTTAATTTTTTTCTTAGAATTACATTAATAGAAACTTTTAATGCATCTGTGACAGTCTTGAGAAAAAGAGTGGCTTTTCAAGAGTGGTTACATCAGGTTGAGTGGAAAATGAAGTACCGTATATACCCGAATGTAAGACGAGGTTTTTTCCCACTTTGTGTGTTATAAAAATTTGGGATCGTCTTATATTCAGGGTATTGAAGAAAAAACAAAAAATGTTATTATTATTTGCAAAGTAGTATGTGGTGTTGGCATCTTGTAACTCACAACAAATCAATGCGTTAATGAAGATTAAAATATGGTTTGTTATGTTTAATTACCATGCATATACGAATAGCGTACATTTTGAGGTTAGGATTTACGCATACACGTCATTTCAAGCGGATAAATTATATGTTCGAAAGCATACGGAAATATGTTTTAAAACAATCTTTAGAAGAACAACCAGTCAGTTTTACGAGCAGTAATTGAGTGATCAACGTATCTTAATTTAATAACGTCTCCCATTCTTGAACAAAGAAATTATAGAGTATGTCTTGGAAAAGCGGGCAGAGGGATTTCCGATAAAACGAGACGTTATAAAAATGAAAGCACGACCTTAAGGGCATATATTGTGCAAGTTATGAGTTAGCGAGTATTTTTTTGAAAAAATCTGTAAGAGGCAGTTGATTACTAGGCCTCGTCTTATATTCGGGTATATACGGTAAGTCACTGCATTGCCAACTGGCAGTGGTCACTAAGACATGCTGTTTTGTCATGATAAGAGGGAAAATAGGTAGGCTATACAGGGTGTCTACCGGTACCGGTAACGAAAGTAACGAAAAAGTAACGAATTTTACAAATGAGTAACAAAAAAGTAACGAATTTTACAAACGGGTAACAAAAATTTTCTGAAGGCGGGTTGAATAATTTATAAACTCTCGCCGCTAGGCTCAGAGATTGTGATGGAGCGAGTTTCACGCAAGCGGCGCCGATTGCGTAAGCTGTATCCCGCCCTCAAGGAAATACATACTGAGGATACCTTGAGTGGTAGGCTATACATCGGTTCAACGTATATTTTCGGCATCAAGAAGACTTAAGTTTCGTGTGAAATATTTTTCTGTGTTACTGTGTTAGAGAACCTGACTTTTCGCGAGACGTTTATTCGCGAATACTTCCGAAACTAAAAAGAAATTTCTCATTTCTGTTATTTGGAAACTATGTCAAATTGAAGTCCAGAAATAACGAGAAATAATTCAATCGAAATGTTACCGTTTTGAAAAAAAAAATGCGAAAAATCTTCAAAATACATATAACTTATTTTAAAAAATATGTCTAGCAAATTTGCAACATCCAGTACGGTTAATTCGAAATTCCGTTAAAAGTCGATTTTTCCTTCGAACTTTCGTTCCATCGGATATATAATCTAACTGATTATTTCGATAACTTATAGATAATTCGTGGTTCTCAGTCGAAATAAAACGTGCCCTATTGTCGTATTATTCGTGCAATCCTCTCAGAATAATTCGTAATATTTGTTACCGTACCTATTTCGAACGTTCATCCTCCAAAATCACATCCTCAAGACGGCCGGTTGACCGCACCACACGACTTGCCTGCGGGAATCTCGTCAAACGGACCGAGATCGACGTCAGTTGCGTAAAATCATAAAACCCGTCCCCTATCGTGAACTTGTGACCACGAGGACTGCGGGAATCCTGTCAAAGGTGATAGGACACCCATCACAGGGCACCCATCACGGGGCACCCATCACGAAACCCACTTGCCACTTTTCCAATGACCTTATGCTTAAAAGCGTGCGGGGAGCGAGAAATGCATCAACCCACTTAAAAATGACAGCCTACGTAGCATCGAAATACTAATTCCTCTTGAATATTCCCGAAGGGAATATGATGTAGTTTCCATTTGAGCGGATGAATTATCAATAAATGATAAAAATGGTCCGGTTAGCTCAAACAATGCCAGCGTTTCGCCCCAGTGTGCCGTTGGGCTCGTCAGTTGGTACAGACACCCCTACCAATAAGCGTGGCTAGCACATACTGCGAAGGCCATGCAAGACACAAAATACAAGCAGTATTGACGTTACGAGCATGCCAATGTGCTACAGGAGTCAAACTCCCTTTCATAAAAACAAAAGCCTTACCTTGGCAATCCAAATAAGGTTTTGAGCTAACCGGACCATTTTTATCATTTATTGATAATTCATCCGCTCAAATGGAAACTACATCATATTCCCTTCGGGAATATTCAAAACCTTATTTGGATTGCCAAGGTAAGGCTTTTGTTTTTATGAAAGGGAGTTTGACTCCTGTAGCACATTGGCATGTTCGTGACGTCAATACTGCTTGTATTTTGTGTCTTGCATGGCCTTCCCAGTATGTGCTAGCCACGCGTATTGGTAGGTGTGTCTGTACCAACTGACGAGCCCAACGGCACACTGGGGCGAAACGCTGGCATTGTTTGAGCTAACCGGACCATTTTTATCATTTATTGATAATTACTAATTCCTCCTCGTGATCCACCCTGAACTGATGAACTCCCAACCATAGCATAGGGACAAAGGGAATCACGGCGCCGACCAATCAACATGTTCATAACTACTCGTGAATTTTAACCATGCCCAACCTTGAGCTTGCCTCCGCCATTCTGTCAGGACAGATAGTCAGGCAGACAATCGTTGAACGGCCGGGTGCGGCGATGATTGCAAAATATCTCAAGGACAAAGTAAAACGGTCGACAGCGGCAGCGATTGCGATACATCATGATATTTCTCCGCATTCAATGACGAGGACAACTGTATTCTTGTCAAACGGACAGCAAGTGGCGCCGATTGCGTAATAATGCTATATTTTCTTGTGCCTGATCTCAAGGACAATGGAAATCTCGTCGAATGACTAAAAGTGACACTGATTATCTAAATCGCAATTTTTTTCCGTGTTCTATCGTGAAAACTACGGGAAGCTCGTCAAACAACTGAGACCAGCGCCGATCGTGTAACATCTCGATATTTCTCCGTATTTGACTGCGAAGACAGAATTCGGTGACGATCGCGTAACATCGCATACATTTCTTCGCGACCTACCGCGGGGACGAAGGAAATCTCGCCAAATGGTCAAGTGCAGAGCAACCTCTTGGTACCGTAATTATAACAACATATTGTGCACAAGACGACATATTAGCTGAAACAACTCATTGGCTATTAAATATCTAGTATATATTCATTATTTTAATTTTTTTTATAACATCATGTGAATTTCATTTAAAGCGGCTTCGGTGGCGAAGTTGGTAGCATGCTGAACTGCTGTGCCCAAGATAGCGGGTTCAAACCCGGCCGAAGTCGTCGGATTTTTTAAAAGCGTTAAAATCCTTCAGTATGCCTTCCTTCGGAGGGGAAGTAAAGCCGGCGGTCCCATGTCATAGATTTATGGCATGTAAAAGATTATTCCACAGATTAAACTTGTGTGAAGCTAAATTGTTAGGTTAGATTTCGCCGGAACGCTCTATCAAAGTTCCAACGTTCACCACTTGGTATCATTGATATCTGGTAGCAACTTGAAATTGAACGGAACTTGTAGTTCACCCTAAGGGTGTCCGCTGGAAGCAGCTACAGACTCAGGCGAGCCGAACATGTCCTCGGACACTCCCGGCACTAGAAGCCTTACGATAAATAAAAAACCTCTTTAAAAACAGTTCATTGTTGTTTTTCTTCACCTCGTGATGAGTGCCTATGCTTGCAGACCGCAGTCTTATCTTGAATTCAAAGGTAACTAAAAGGTACCTAAAAAGTAACTAATTTTTACGTCATCCATACAGTAGACACCCTGCTATAGCAGGAGGCTGGCAAATAGAGCAGTGGAGTTAAATGCAGAGAGGTATCCTGCCCGGCAGTGTCCATCGTTCATAGCAATAGTGCGGATTTGTAGGAAATTGTTAACGAAAGGGCACTGAAATGTTTTCCAGAGAACAAGGAAAAAACCAGTATCAGACCAAGTTAATCATTGTTTAGGATTGCTAGCACGAGAGAAATTGCTAGTGGTTCTGGAATAAGCCAATCAAGTGTTATTTGGGTTTTTCATAGACATAGTTTCAGATCCTATCACCCATCACGTCATAAAAAACTTTGTGAGCGTGATTATGAAAGCCGTGTGGCGTTCTTCCGCTCACTTCTACGAGGGCTATTCCAAAAGTAAGGTCCGATTCGCTGTAAATATTTGAAAGCGGCGCCAAGAGCAAAATACGCATGCGCGCCGACTCCTGGCATGCCTTGCGCGGCAAAAGTCGCCTGTAGCGTTGTGACTGTTGCTGTGTGCTGTTGATAGTGTCAGTTCACAATGTTTAAGACAATTAATCAGCCTGCTGATTGTGAAGTAAGGGCAGTAGAACAACTTTGTACAGAATTGTGTCTGAACATTTGCATTTTCGAAAATTGTCGTCTGGAGTGTTATTGTTGCATGACAATGCCAGACCCCATACTGCGAATGACACGCAAACTCTAATCAAGAAATTTGGATGGGAACAGATGGACAACCCACCGTACAGTCCGGACTTGGCGCCAAGTGATTTCCACCTGTTCCGCTACCTAAAGGAGTTTCTTGGCGGCAAGCGCTTCGACACAGATGATGAAGTGAAAGAAGCTGTTAAAGACAGGTTAGCTTCGCAGGCGGCCGAGTTCTACGACTTAGGCATTCAAAAGCTTGTGGAACGATGTGACAAATGTGTAAATAAGTATGGAAATTATGTAGAAAAATAGAGAAAGACTTAAGGAATGTCAATAAAACAAATGTTTTAGAAACGAGTTTTATTAGGATTTTTTTTTTTGACCGGACCTTAGTTTTGGAATAGCCCTCGTATTAAGACTATAACACAATAGGCACTTTATTCAAAGAATTCTCACTGATGAAGCAAACATTCAATAATCATGGCAATGTTAATCAGAAAAACATGCACCATTGGGCTAGTGAGAACCTTCGGTGGCTCAGGTAGGTTGAACATTAGAGGGCTAGTCGGTGATCTCGTGAACAGTCCGTACTTCATTGAAGGAACATTGATGGGGGACAGATATGCAACATTTCTTTCAAAGGTGTTGCCAGAGGCGGTTCTAGCCCTGGGCCGGGGGGGCCCGGGCCCCCCCAGTTTTAGTGAAATAATTATTTTAAAATTCCTTGGTTACTAAATAAATTGATAATTTACAGATATAATTTATCTGATATAAAACAAACTAATGCATTTAATTAAGTTAATTTTTCTTTCAATTTCAAAATTTATTTTATTATATGTAATTTAAACACACAATTGAAATCGTGTATAAATATTATATTTGTAAAATGCGTAGTGCATACACCAAGAGTATTAAACTCTTTTCCCAACTTTATGACATGCAAGTTCAGAAGTTTCCAAAGTAGAGAAACCTCCATGCGATACAAGTGCATCGATATCTCCCCAACTCAGTGACAAAAATGTGAGTGCAACTGTTTCTAATATAGACGAACCAGTACCATTTTATATCAGTGCATCGATCTATGATGGTCCATGCCAACCACGTAAATCAGTTTATAAACAAACGTTACTATACAATAAGAACAGAAGTTTTAACAGTAAATGGTTTGATAGGTATACATTTGTACGGCCCCTACTCGAGCTCTCGCAGGCACCGTACTCTGGCAACCATTTCTAGAAATGACCAACCAGGCGGGTAGAATACCCGGGGTGTGGATTAGGGCCTCGTGATACAAAGGCATGGGTCTGGTTAATGCAATGAGGTGGTAGACGTACACTCATGGATTAGAAAATATGTAAATGTAAAATATATTGAGATAATAAAGAATAGGGTACAGAACAACATGTGGAAAAGAAAACACTTAACAAACAAGTCATAATGGCCACTCCTAACAGTAATCTAGGCCCCACGTGGTCTTAGTGAAACCGCGGTCACGCAACGACAATTTACCATGTTAGGTCAAAGCAAGGTATTTCTTGGTGACAAGAAATACTAGCCCCAGCAACAGGCTGAAGGTGAGAAAACGAGCTAAAAATATGAATACTACACGTTAACCAAAATTGAAAATGCCGCCCGGCATTTTGGAGAAATCCATGAGACGAAAGCTCTAAAGTAAAAAGAAACATGATAAAACAAAGCGGATGGCAAAAGGACAAACATATCAAGATAAAATAAAAGGAGACAAAAGGGCTAACCACTGGCCCAGAGCAGAAGCTCCAAGAGAACGCCTTAACGTGACCGTTGCCCACATAGCGAAATTGCTGCCGGTTGCCCAGCAAGAGGCAAGCCGTTGGCGATTGTAGACCACATACAAGGACAATGTACCCATTGTCGTCCTATCATAACTTGCCCTCCAAAAGATAACATCAAACATGTAAAATTCAAACTGGACAATTATAATCAACTAAATAATAGCACACACGGCTTATGGATTACTACGATGTAGTTCGATATGAAAGAAACCTGTCTGAAAAGGCTAGCCGCCATGGCTGTGTGCCTTGTAGTTCATCTTAGTTCAAAACTGTTTTAAATGGCTAAGTAGATTAATCTTAAATTTAGTTGCATTGCTCACATCGACACTGTGAGTTGAGAATCACTTTGTATGTCCGAAGGAAACACACAGTTTATGGAATAAGACCAGACGCTTTACCTGAGTCTGTGATGTGGCCATAAGAACCTTAAATGCCCAAGCTCCAAGAGCCCGGTCGTGGAGCAACCAGTTTGTTTCATCGTTGTAGGCGAAGTGTGAAGGGACGCGCTCACAGAGCACGTGGGTCGACGGGCGGCAAGTGTGTCGCGCGCGCCTTGCGGAGAATTTAGGAGGTAGGCGCTACCAACATTAGTAGGTCTCTAAAGTCACACATTGGCCTAGCCAGAAGGCAATTTCAGTTGGCAGGCTTTAGCTAAGTTTATCCACAGTACAAGGAGATGATATGGGAACACACCATTGGTCCATTTGAAATAGCCGGCCCAATAGCAACGAAGAAGAAGGTCGGGAATTAGTCTTGCCTGGCCGGAACAGTTCACACATAGAGCCGGGACAGTTCATTCGCCGGGAAGAGGGTAGTACGGCGTCAGCGGCGGGACATTCAAATATCCCAAGCAAAGGGACACAGGGTGTCGCAGAAGGGTCGCCGGGGAGCTGCGGGAGGGTCAGAAACGAGTGCCAGTCCATAGAGTGGCACAGGTATACATTTATTGAATATTCTGAGAACAAAGATGCTGTTTTCTGTGTCGTCATTTCGTTCAATCTGATTCAAGCAATGCTAGACATGTTTTCAGTAAAACTGGATTTTGCAATTGGAAAAGAATATGAGAAAAACGTGCAAAGCATGCTGATAGTGAATGTTATAAATCTTCAATAGTAAAGTGAAACATTTTTCTGGTAAGTGAACATAGCAGCACAGTGATTTCCAAGCTAAGCGAGAAACCTCTGGTTATATTGCGTAACCGCTCAGCTGTGGCAACAATGGCCCGAGTCGCATTACTTTGTGCTCGGCAAGACATTGGGCGTAGAGGTCATCGCCAAACAGTTTCGGATGATGACAGTGTTAATAATAAAGGGAATTTTGATGAAATTTTAAATGTAATTAAACTAGAAAGTGAATGCACAAGTAAACGGTCTATCAAAGAAGCAACTTACTCATCTAAAGATTCTCAAAATGAATTTCTTGATATCTCAGCTAATATAATAGTTGAACATATTGGAGGAGAGACGAAAAAATATAACAATGGTTATGTTTCCTTAATCCTGGATGAAGTTAGAGTTGTTAGTAAAGTGGAACAGATGTCCGTATGTGTCAGATATGTAGGACAAAATTTTATAGAGGAGCGTTTCATTGGTTTTATACATTTGTCTCAACTGAATGCTGAAAGTATAGCTAATTCAGCTTTAGAGTACCTTGTTTCAGTGGATTTCGATGCATGTAAGTCCATTGGACAAGCATATGATGGAGCCGCGGTTCTGTCAGGGAAGATAAACGGTGTGCAGCGTTTATTGCGACAGAAGGTCAATAACCCGTGTGTTATTGTTATGCACATCACTTAAATTTAGTTTTGGTGGAAGTTTCAAAGCCAGTTTGTAGACGTGGTAGGGGAAACTTTTGGTTTACTGGAAGCAATTTATGCTTTTCAGTCTGTATCTACTGTAAGACACCAAAAGTTTGTTGAGATACAGAGTGATCTTCATCCAGGAGAACGTGTTTTAGAGATACCTCTTCAAAGTGACACGTTATGGGTATGTAAATATAGAGGAGTAATGTATTTTCAGAAACGTTTTTGCTTCAGTTAAAGCAGCTCTGGAGTATTTTTCATAGTCAGTTAACAAGAAAGAGGCAGCAGAAGCAAAAGGTTTGTTGAAACAGCTTTGTAAAGTGAAGGTGATGTTTGTGTTACAAATCTTTTCTGATATTCTCGAGCTTGCCAATGGAGCCTCTATGTTCTTACAACAAAAACATGTGGACTTCGGAGGGGCACATAGATTGATCTATGGTCTTGTAAAATCGTTGCATGAAAAACAAAATGATTATTATTTTAAGGAACTATGGGCGGTTACATGTGACTCTGTTCAGTCGTTAGGCGTGAAAGTTTATAAGCAATCTAGAGTCTCAAGTATTCCAAATAACTTTTCAGACTACATTTTATTAATGCCAGTCTCTGCGGAGAAAGAAGAGGAAAATGTCACATTATCAGAGACATGTAAAATAAATCTTTTTGAAATATTAGACAACATGGTAGAAGAGTTACTGCGTAGATTTACTGAAAAAGATTTTGTGTGCAATGCAATGGATGCCTGTAACCCAAGAAGTGAAAACTTTTTAAAGTTTGAATATATTCTCACGTTCTGTGAAAAGTATAATCTAATCTTCACAGACCGTAAGGTGCTACAGACTGAAATCAGTTTAGCTAAGAATGTATTTAGAGGCAAATATCCAAACACTTCCTCATTCTTTTTTTCCGAACTTCTGAAAATGGAAGTTGCTTTTCCACAGCTACTATTATTTTTCAAGTTGATGTTGACTCTTCCTGTGTCATCTGCTTCTGCTGAGCGCAGTTTTTCTGTTGTGAAACGAATAAAATCCTATTTAAGAGCAACAATGGCAACAAATAGGCTTTCCAATCTCGCAATTCTTTCAATTGAAAGAGAATTAAGTGGAAAATTACTTCACGACCCTTCTGATATAGTGAACCAGTTTGTCCAGAATAGAAACAAGAATAAATTTATGTGACAGTGAAATATGCTATTTTTTACCAATGATAGTTTTTAGCCTACTTTTCTCATTTTGCAAAAATGAGGGAAAAGTAGACTAATGAGATCGAACCGGGAAAATGTCTGTCCCCCCCAGATTTAAGCTTCTAGAACCGCCACTGGGTGTTGCCTGTTCTTCTAGAAGATGTACCACTACATGTACGGGTATATACTGTATGTGATTTCAACACGATGGATGTCCTGCACATTACTCGTGTGTGGCTAGGCATACTCTATCAAGTGTATTTCCTGGTCGGTCCATCAGAATAACTCCTTCAGAATCCCGAAACACTGTGGCCATAATCTTGTCAGCTGAGGGTCCTGATTTGAACTTTTTCTTCCCAGGGGAAGTTCTCTGATGTCGCTCCATGGATTGTCGTTTTGTGTCAGGTTCGAAATGGTGAATCCATATCTCATCCACTGTGACAATCTTGGATAAGAAATCTGGGTCAGTGTCATGATGTCCAAGCAACTCTGTACAAATGGCCCTTATTCTCGTCAGACATTTAGGGACCCATTTGGAACAAATGATTGAATAGCCTTAGCAGTAGATTGTGTTGGCACTACCCACAGAGATGCCTAGCTGAACAGCTGTTACTCACCTGTTGTCCAAGAGAAGCCCATCGGAGCGTTGAACTGTCTCCGGTGTCACAGCATCTTGTGACCTTCCTGAGCAGTCTTGCTTTACCTCGTTCTGCCTCTGACACTCTGCTAACCCAATGACTGACAGTACTCCTATCCACTGTTCGATCTCTATAGATATTTTGTGAGCGTCTGTGAATGATTGAAATGGTCTCTTGCTCCGTACAAAGAAATTCAATCGAAGCTCTCTGCCCGGATAGTTATGTGTTTAAATATTTTTTAATTAAACTAAATATTTTCTATTCATTTGCCGTTTTTATAAATATATACATATTCTGGCGTATTTATTCATAAGCACATATTTTCTATATTTGGTGGTATGTTGTACTCCTTGAATGATTGCTGCCCACATTTTCGACCCTTGACAATTCCAGTAATTGGCTTCTCTATTTTGTCAGTGCTCCCTTGTCTCTGTATTGTGGTAGTATTTCAAGACAGGAATTCCTTGGTCATTATGTACAACAGTGGGGGCTGCAGTCAATAGTCTCATTAAGCCTCCACTTTATAGTCCTTACCTTGACGGGAAATATTCCTTGAAATTTACTTGTTTGTACTGACAGAGTGGCGTTCTCGTTTCAACGAATACTATGCGTCCCAAAAGTGCGAAGAGTGTTACTTTGTATCGGTTAGTGCGTGAATTTGGAGACGTTTTCAGAATTGATGGAGCTGTATTATTTTGTAACATTTGTGAGAAACCTGTAGCGGCAGACATGCGTTCACAAGTTGCGCAACATATTGCGACAGCTAAACACGTGAGATATGCATCGTTAAAGAAGCCGACACAAGGTTTGCTTACCGAAATGCAAGATATGAGACCTGGTCTAGAAAACTGCCAGTTCTCACCAGATGTTTGTCATGCATTTCTTGCGACTAATATACCACAAAGCAAACTGCAGCATCCAGTACTACGTGGTACGTCAATCTTCCTCTTCCTGACGAGTCAACAATGCGTAACAAAATGTTACTCTGAGACAATACACTGAAACTGAGGCAAGCCCCGGCCTGTTGAGAGGGAATATTTGTACTGTGGACTGGATTATTCAAGCAGTTCAACTATTTTTTGAGTAACTGGTGGACATAAATATGACAAATTTAAGAACATATTTTGGAAACTTAATTACATATTTTCCACTTTTAAGCACATAAGTAAATAATTACACATTAATGATAAGTCAAGCACATAATTATCCGGGCCCTGGTAATCAGTGTCCTACTTTTCAAATCCGTATATTGTTTTGGTAGTTTCTATTATAATTCTGTAGTTATATGTATTTAAATAACTATCCGCAACATTTGGAATAATATATAACTTTTCACTACAAAGAGAAAATACCTCTCTTAAGGGATGGAACATCGAAATCATCTACGATAAATTTTCTAGAGTAAGTAATGTACGCATGTTTATTTCTGAAAAGGAACATTTCTTACTGTCTTTCAGAAAGTTGATAAACCAGTACCGTGAGCTAAATATCGTGGTACACAATTCCTTAGTACTATATTCATGTGTTGCTGAATGCACCCCATCATGTGACTGGACACATACTTTCTAGTGCTGGAGGTGTGTTGAAATGAGTTATCTTGAGCAACGGTGAAAGCGTTGGTTTAAGATACTAGTACCACAGTAAATATTTTTGTCATCTTACGATGTTGCAGAATTACAGTATTTTATGGTTTTTGTCTAAAATGACTACTATGTTTAGGGCTTATCACAGTGTAGCTCATGTACTAAAAAAATGGAAAATGTATTTAATTGGTGTGAGAAATTTGAAATGGAAAAGAGCAGTAGAATATAATTATGAATATAGGCTTTTCAGTTCTTCTTGTTTCCTATCGACCTCACTTGGTCAACTCTTGTTCTCTTCCGACCCCGACGGTATTAGGGTATCCGAGGCCTAGGGCGTCTCTTCCTTTCCCGCCTTAATTGGCCCTTGTCTCATCTTTCCTGATACCCTCCTTCTGCGAGGGGTCAGCCTTCTTTTTCTTTTCATGTTATCTCCTGCCTTCTGCTCAAGGCCCTCAAGGAGGCAGGGTGTATGTAGCCCCACCACTTCTGGTGCACCCTGGATATTGCTACGCCCTCAGGGGCTCATGACTGGCAAGTTCGGGAGTTGGCGACCCCGAGGGATTCCTAAGCTGGGTCCGGTTTCCCCCCTTTTATCCATTACCTGTGAGGGCGGACCCTCTCTTTTTTCACTTCTCTGCCTTTCATGGCTCACCTTCCTTCCAAGTCCCTCAGTCCGCATTCTTCGAGGGTTGAGGGCATTTCATTTTCTCGTGTCCTTTATTTGCCTTATTCTCCTTTTGTTTTCCATTTCTTCTTCTAGTATATAAGTTAGTAGTTAGTTTTGGTTATATTTTTCATTTCATTATCATCTTCACGATCACCCAAACCGTTAGGGGCCATTAACCTAGATGTTAGGCCCCTTAAAACAACAATTATCATCATCATCATCATCATCATCTCTGTTCACCTTTGGACACTTACAGTTCACTTCCTGTCATTAGCTGCCAATGCACTTATGATAGATGATACAATATATGGGGCTTCGAACATATTCAATACCATTGGCTGGTTGTGATCTCACACTTGTGAGGGTCCCTTGTAAGCTTCCTACTACAGTAGATCATCTTCTTTTTCTCTAAACGCAGGCCATTTAGCTTTGGTGGTGATCGTTTCTTTTAGGGATGGAACATTGAGATCATTTGCTCCTACTAGTTAGCATTCTTGAAGTTCCACATTATTCATTTACTGGGAAAGGATCATGACGTTTCCAACTACAGGGATTTTTAGTAATGTGGGATGTTCATTGGTTATTCATTCACAATAGTATTAGCTGATACAATCACCAAAACAGGATCTGAGTGTTCCCTGAATATTTGAAATATACTACAGATTCTCTTTGTCCAATGTTTGAGAACTAGGATTTCACTATAATGGTAATTTATTTTGGTTGGATCACATTCTCAGGTTAAAAGTAAGAGAGACAGAGAATTACTGGTCACATTCTGAGTTTAAAGAAAAAGGGAGACAGAAAATTATGATTACATTCTCAGTTTAAAGAAGAAAGGAGGGACAATTCTTAAATACAGTATCTGCATGCATGAAGGCTAGTATAGAAATAGCACTCGGATGTACTGAGGGGCATTGGAGGAGCACCATCAAGACAGTGCCAAAATAGGAGAAGCCTGTTAAACTGGGTGCAAAAATACACCATATCTTTTTTTTTTCCCCTTGCATTACTTAAAACTTACATTGACTATTTTCAATACCGTATTGAAGTCAGAAAACCAATAACCATCTTGGTTACGCTTTCAAAATCCATGAAATATAATGAAATGCCAGTAAGAGATGGTCTTTCCTGACAAAATAAAAAATACCAAAAGCACAGGTAGAATATTTCATGTAAGTGATTGAAAGTACTGTGGAATACAGTTTAAGCCAGTAATTCTGGTCTCTATGAGTCACTGTGATAAAACTTACATTTCTACATTTTGACTACAATTAACATTTGTTTCCTCAAAGATGGAGAATATATGCAACCTTTGGGAGATCTTCCAAGCTTCGAGAACGAATGGCTGGAAGTGGAAGTGAAGCAGCCGAGTGAAGCACAGGAGCCCCTGATAGCCAAGTTCTTGCATGATACTTTGGAGGAAATATGCCAGGAGGATGGAGAGAACGAGAGAGAGTGGACTGGTTAGTAAATGCTCTTTATGGCAGCTATTTGTAGTGTAATGTGTTATGGTGTGTCCTTTTCTAACTCTCTTTCATTTATTTTCAGTTCCAGTGTATAAACATACCCATCTGGAAATAGATATAAATGGTAAAAGTGACCGAGTAGAATGGGGACATGCCCGATATCAGTCTGTCTGCAAGCCAGATAGAGCTTATGAGCTTGTGGTGCAGTGGATCACTTCTTCAGGCCCGATTGTTGCAGAATTGGTAAACTAATTACATTTCTTAACAATTTTAATTTATTTCCTCATTTTGAAAAATCTCCTAAATCTAAGTTACACTTTATCTAAACCCCTCAACAGTGAGATATTGATATTGTAAAGAGTATAAATGCATACAGCACAAGAAATATGTAATATAGGTACAGCACATTAAAATTTTGCTAGATACTGTAGAGAGTTACACAACAATAATAATCTCTACTTAGTATAAAACAAAGTCCCCGAGTCTTGGATGTCACGGGTAATCTTGAGAACCTCTGGATGGATTTTGATGCGGTTTTCACCGTTCTGTAAAGGATATCTCGAGGATGATTTCTGTGGTAAATAATTTATTTATGATCAAAGGAAGCCGAGCAGTAACTATTTCAGTGAAAAAGTCGGAAAAATAACCTGGCGTCCGAGCGCTTTGTAAGCTTACGCTGAGCAAACCGTTAAAAATATCTAAATACTATGAGTGTAAGAATTGTTCAGCATGAAAAGTTCTACAAAAAAAAGTCCGCGAGAGCATATCTCTATCTGCAATATATCGCCCACTATAAGTGTTTTTACGTTTTCATTTCTTCCAACCATGTCCATTCAAATACTGAGGCGACAGTTTACAAGCTTGCTAAGGGCAAGTCTATCATCCCTGTTACAGCCTAACTAGCGGGCGAACCTATTACCCCAGATACAGCCATCAGCAAACCGTCAAGTCGTGTTGCGTTAAGACTTCAGAGAAGGATGGTTGTGCATGGAGTTTCTCTGAAAGTGCAACTCGGCTTTTCTTCATTTCGCCTGTGAACTTTCCGTTCCGCAAAATACACAGTCAAGTAAAGATTGGACGGAAGGAGGATCGGTGTTTCATGCACCTCGCCATTTCCCTGGAAGTGCAACTCGGCTTTTCTTCATTTCGCCTGTGATCTTTTCGTTCCGCAAAATACACAGTCAAATTAAGATTGGAAGGAAGGGGAATTTGTGTATCATGCACCTCGCCATTCTTAAATTACGTCTGACAAGAATTCGTTATAATTAATAGTGATTTTAAGCCATCATGCCGAGATGTAAAACGGATATAGGTCATAGTTCATTGGCATCGGAAAAAAAAAGCGTTTATCACGTAACAATGAAACAGAGCAGCAAATAATTTCTCGATTGTCACAAGAGAAGGAAAAACTTCGTCCTCGGCTCCTTCAAACCGTTGCTCAAGAAGAACGCCGTCTGAACCACGATCAGAAACAAGCTTATGACACCATCATATCTTGCATCACTGGGCAGGAAGGTAAGATATATTTTCTCGATGCCCCTGGAGGCACAGGCAAAACGTTCTTGATTAATTTGTTGCTCGCCAAAGTGAGGTCTGGAGGTAATATTGCTCTTGCCGTCGCATCATCTGGAATTGCAGCCACTATTGGAAGGGGGAAGAACAGCATATGCAACATTTAAACTTCCTTTGAAAGTCAGCAGTAATGATGGAGGCTTATGTAATATTTCAAAACAAAGTAACACTGCCAGTTTAATCCAAAATTGTTCTTTAGCAGTATGGGATGAGGCTACAATGTCGCACAAAACTTCCGTTGAAGCTGTAGACAGGACCTTCGTGATCTAAGGAATCGGAACACACCTATGGGTGGCTGCACAGTTTTGTTCGCCGGAGATTTTCGTCAAATCTTACCAGTTGTTACCAGTGGAACGAGAGCTGACGAACTGAACGCTTCATTAAAAAGATCTTACATCTGGCCGGATATAACAAAATTGGCGCTCAAAACTAACATGAGAGTACTCTTATCTTCAGAAGATAATTGTCTGTTAGCTAATTTGTTACTTAGAGTCGGAAATGGAGATGTACCGGTCTTTGACGAGAAAATTACCCTCAGTCACGAGTTCTGTGTTTTAGTAAGCAGCATTCAAGAATTGATTGATAGCATTTATCCTCAAATCCATGACCTATCTAACAAGTCTCATTCATGCTTTAAAGAAATAGCAATATTATCGCCGACAAACGAACAAGTTGTGAAAATTAATGACTTGGTGTTCTGCAAATTCACTGCCCAGGCTCAAGTATATTACTCAGTAGACGCAGTGGTCGATAGTGAAGAAGCTGTTCATTACCCTACAGAATCCCTAAATTCTTTACTTCCTTCTGGCTTGCCACCACACAAGCTTATTTTAAAAGGGGGAGTGCCTATTATATTGCTACGTAATTCTCACCCACCAAAGTTATGCAATGGGATGCGAATGGTAGTGAAAACTTTGAAAAACTGTTTCATTGAAGCAACTATCTTAACTAGCTGTGGTACAGGAGAAACGGTCTCAGTACCCAGAATCCCTATGATTCCTTCAGATTTGCCTTATCATTTCAAACGAGTACAATTACCAGCAAGAGTCTGCTTTGGCATGACTATAATCAAAGCGCAGGGTCAGAAGCTTAGCGTGACTGGAATTGATCTTAATGGAGAATGTTTTTCTCATGGACAGCTTTACGTGGCTCTATCGCGTGTTACATCAAACCGAAATCTTTTCGTGTTCACTGCTGGAGGGAATTGTAAGATGGCGGCTGAGTAAGAGTGGGGTGTTGTTCAGCTCCCGAACTTTGTGTATTATTTTGTGTACTAATCTGAATATTTTGCAACTACAGCAAAGAAAAGTCTTCCTTTTAATTACTTTGACAAACTGAGTGTGCGTTGCTTAATCAGTGTACCATCGTTTATCCGTGTAATCGTTGTTTACTGAAGTGAGCTGTGTCACCAAGAAACATGCCGACCTGCACCTTCTGTGACAAGGAGCTGGGGAAGAAGAAGGTACAGTGTGTAGCGTGTGAAAAGTGGAACCATACGAAGTGCGTGGAAGAAAGAAATGGCGAGTGTTGTGTGAAAGCTGCGCCGAGTTATTCATTGGAGAATATCGTAAAACTCCTATTAGAAATGCAGGCAGAAATCAGGGAGATGAAGCAACAACAACAATCTCGGGAGCAGGACCTCACAAAATCTCGGAACTTTTGCCATGAGGGAGTAGATGAAAATGCGAAGAGTATCAAACAGCACGATACTCATCTGAAGGAAATCTCGCAGCAGGTTCTATCCCTACGACAAGAGAACACTGATCTCAGGGCCCGTGTGAAGACATTGGAGACTCGCCTCTCGGATGGAGAGCAATATTCACGCTGTAACACTGTGGAGATATTTGGGGTCCCTGAAACTAAAAATGAAGACGTGCTCGAGACCGTTAAAGCCGTTGGCAGGGCAATGGACATGAACATTGACAATCTGATGGTGGACACATGTCATCGCTTGCCTAAGCGACCAGATCAGCCTCATGGTGGAATCATCGTGAAATTTGTCCGGCGGTTCGACAAGGAAGACTTCATGTTTCGAAGGTGTGTGATGCGTAACCTGTCCACCAAGCACATGGGGCTTTCTGGAGACAACATAATCTACATAAATGAAAGTCTGTCACCTGAGAAGAAGAAACTGCTGGCTCTATCGCGGAACTTCAAGAGGGAACACGGCTAGAAGTTCTTATGGGTACGTAACGGTGTGATAAAACTCAGGAAGAGTGAGGGGTCAAATATTTATATCATAAATGACAGTAATGATCTCAGGAAGCTATCATAATTCGTGACAACCCGTAAGGTCTCATTTGAATTACCTTGTAAGGTCTATAGTGATTGTACACTGAGAGTACTGGAGGGTCACTGTCAGATTATTTCTGGACAGTTTCTTGAGCCTTTCTCTTCCCTTGCCCCATTGTTTTGCCTAACGGAAATCCCTACTAATGGCCTAGCCTCACTGCAGGTGCCTCTCTTCTCATTTAAGTAAAATGTCTTCTTCTTATAAATCGCTAAATTTATATTATCAAAATTGTAGGGGTTTGAGAACTAAAACTACTCAGTTTTATACAAATATGACCAGCGAGAGCTACGGTATAGTGGTTTTAACAGAATCTATTCGTCTGAACTCTTTGATGAGAGGTATGCTGTATTTAGAAATGATCGTGACGAAAATATAACCGGCAAGAGGCTAGGAGGGGGAGTAGTCCTCGCTGTCCATAACAAGTATAAAGCTGTGGAGATTGACCTGGGTCTGGAAACGGAAGTCCTTTGTGTGAAACTCTTCATAGACAACTATTTTACCATAGTTATCTGTTCTGTTTACTTTCCGCCGGAGTCGAAGGCAGAGAAATACGAGGAATTTTACACAAGTATAGAATCGAACTCACTCATAAGCAACAATCCTGTTCTTATTTTGGGAGACTTTAACATTCCAGAAATAACCCCAACATTTGATTTAAAAACAGGATCTCGGCTTTCTACCTCCTTAAATAATTTTATAAATATGATGAACTTGAAAAGTTTTAATAATATCGTGAATGTGAATAATAGAACATTTGATCTAGTACTGTCCACCATCTCCTCTATTGCTGTCAATAGAGAGGAACAACCCCTTGTACCGGAAGACAATAATCATCCCCCCTTAAACATTAATGTACGATACTGGCACAGAGAAAAGTTAGACACAATATTCACCAAACTCATACATACAAATTTAAAAAGGCTAATTTCGAACAACTTTATACAAAATTACAAGAAGTGGATTGGAGTGTTCTCTCGCAATTTTCCCATGTAGACGAGGCGGTAGATAATTTTTATTCCCGTTTCTATCAGGCTCTGGATTCTAGTGTACCTGTAAGCACTAGTAAGAGGACCAAACTGTATCCATGCTGGTTTAATTTTGATATAATAAAAAACATCCGAAGAAAATCTTACCATCGAAAGAAAATGCGTAGGGAACAGGCCAACAAGGACTTTCATTGCGAAAAGTTTAAAGAGCTCAGGAAAATTCTAAAACGTGATATTCAATCCGCCTACCGGCAATACGTACGTAATGTCGAAAATGCAATTGGAGAGGACACAAATCGCCTCTGGGCATTTATTCGACACAAGAAACGATCCCCGGCAATACCCGTAATGAAAATTAATGGGGAAATATTAGAAAATGATAAGCAGATAGTCAACGGTTTTGCTGATTATTTCTCGTCAGTTTATTCCAAGGAATGCGCCAAGTATGACAATTTAGGTGCAAGTGACCAGGACATACACCCATTGCTTGATGTGCTGGATTCTAAACAGATTAGTATTTCTGATGTTAAGAATGCGATACTAAAAATAAATCAAAAGAAAGCCGCTGGCCCAGACCTAATTCCACCATACATAATCAAAGGCTGTGCAGAGGTGCTGGCCTATCCTTTAACTATAATATTTAATATAGCCATTCAAACTGGTACTTTTCCCAGTCGTTGGAAAATTACCAGGGTAAGTCCCATACATAAGTCTGGACGTAAGTCTGATTTTGATAATTACAGACCCGTGGCAATACTGTCAGCCATTGCAAAGCTCTTTGAACAATTGTTATATCAGCATATATTTCAGCACGTACAGTACATTATAAGTGACTTTCAACATGGGTTCATGCCTAAAAGATCAACAGTAACTAATCTAATGGAGTTTACTCACAAAGTATCAGCAGCAATGGACAAAGGAAGTCAAGTTGATGTAATTTATACAGATTATGCGAAGGCATTCGATAAGGTAGATCAT
This sequence comes from Meconema thalassinum, assembly GCA_946902985.2. NCBI lineage: Eukaryota > Metazoa > Arthropoda > Insecta > Orthoptera > Tettigoniidae > Meconema > Meconema thalassinum. Next base: position 44,536,036 of record OX336389.2, on the reverse strand, counting down.
GATATCGTCTTAAAAAAGTTAGCATATTATGGCTTCTCCTACAATTTGCTGAAGTTGTTCACCTCATATCTCAGTGAATGAAAACAGTTTGTTGCTTGCAATGGATGTGAATCCTATTCATACTATGCCCGATCAGGCGTCCCACAAGGTTCAAACCTAGGCCCTCTATTATTCTTACTGCTTATCAATGATCTTACAAGGTGTATTAAATATTCAAACGTTTTGTTATTCGCGGACGATGTCAAAATTTTTAGAAATATTCAGACAGAGCAGGACTGTCAATTACTACAAGAAGATCTCAATAATGTGGCATCCTGGAGTAAATTAAATCGCTTGAACCTTAACATAAAGAAATACTCAGTTATGAAGTTTACTAGAAACAAATTCCAGGTGATGTTTCGGTACCGGATATTGGATGCGTATCTCACTATTAACAATTCTATCAAAGACCTAGGAGTCCATTTTGATTCAAAGCTAACATTTTCATTGCACACTCATGAAATGGTAGCTAGTGCTTATAAAATGCTAGGCTTTATAAGAAGAAATTCTAAAGATTTCGTCAACCCAAAAAGTATAAAATTATTGTTCAATTATTTTGTTAGAAGCAGATTAGAATATGCATCCAGCATCTGGAATCCCTGGTACTTGAACCACATTAGTGAAATTGAAATGGTTCAGAATAAATTCCTAAGATATCTGCAGTATAAAATGACGGGGATTTATCCGAAATATGATAGCTATGGAAATCTTCTAAGTTACCTGAATTATACATCTCTGGCTAACAGACGAAAAATTGCAATTCTTGTTTTTGTCTTCAAAGTATTCAATAACCTTTTGTATAGTCCGTATTTAATATCACAGTTTAATTTACGTGTCCCACCTCCATCAACTCGACCTAAGTTTATTACATTTTACTGCCCAAGAACTAGAACTGAACAGCATAAACATTCCCCAATAATAAGTGCTATTCAATTATACAATGAACATTCAATAGCAAACAACCTCGACTTATTCAGTTACACATATAGTTCCTTTGTTTCTGCCTGCTGTGCGATCACATGAACTCGTACATTCCACCTACCAATTACCTGCACAGTATTATTATATTTTCGTATTTAGTTGTAGGCAAAGAGAAGAGATACAGGGGAAAATGTCAGAATGGTGGACAGGAATGGAAAGGAGGTCGAAAATATGGAAGAAGTAAAGGTTATCTGGAGAGAATACTTCAAGGAACTCCTAAATCCAACTAAAACCAGCATAGTGGACATTGTGGAGGAAGAAACAGACAGTGACCAAGACATTTCAGAGAAGGAATTGACATGGAAAGAAGTGGAGGAAGCATTAAAGAAGATGAAAGGGGGAAAGGCACCGGGAATAGACGAAGTGAGTGTGGAGATGGTGAGAGCAGCAGGGGTGATAGGAACACAGTGGCTCTTTCGAGTAATGAAAGTGATATGGAGGGAGAAGAAAATACCAGAGGACTGGAAAAGAGGGATAATAATACCCATATTTAAAAAGGGAAGTAGGAAGGAATGCAAGAACTACAGGGGAATTACACTCATGTGCCGCTGCGCCAAAATATTTGAGAAGGTACTGGAGAGAAGAATTCGGACAGAAGTTGAAGATGGGCTGAGGGAAGAACAGTATGGATTCAGGCCAGGAAGGTCAACAGTTGACCTCATCTTTGCAGTAAGACAGCTACAAGAACACCATTATGAATATGGGAAAGATCTGGTGATGACCTTCTTGGATGTTGAGAAAGCATATGATAGTATTAATAGAAACAAGGTATGGGAAGCAATGAGAGCAAAAGCAGTGAACAAGGAGACAGGGGCAAGAGTGAAAGCAATGTATGGGGGAAGCAAAAGCTGTGTAAAGGTGGGAAGAGAGAGAACGGAATGGTTTCAACTGGAGAGTGGTCTGAAACAGGGAAGTGCCCTCTCACCCCTGTTATTTATAGTGGTGATGGATGAAATCATACGAAAAGTGGTAAATAGCATTGGGGAAAAGAAAATGAAGGCAATGTTGTTTGCTGATGACCTTCTGGTATGGGGAGAGGATGAGGAAGAAGTACAAGAGCAATTAGATGAGTGGGAGAAGGTAGTGTTATCATATGGGATGAAGTTCTCAGCACAAAAGAGTGAAGTGGTCATCACAACGAGGAAGAAGAACAGACTGGATATGGGCATAACACTTGGAGGACAGCAGTTGCAGAAAGTAGAATGCTTCAAGTACTTGGGAAGCATAATTGAAGAAAAGGGAGGCAATAGGATGGAAATAAATGAGAGGGGAAGGTGCGCAGATGGATTTTTCAAGAGTGTTAGGGGGATGATATGGAATAAAGATGTACCACAAAAATGTAAAGGAATCATCTACAAGACCTACTTTGTGCCAATTTTGACATATGGTTCAGAAACATGGGTGATGAAGGAAAGGGACAAGAATAAAATACGAGCAGTGGAGATGAAGTTCCAGAGGAGTAGGGTAGGAGTGACAAGAATGGACAGAGTAAGGAATGAGAGAGTCAGGGAGATGGTAAGAGAGGAACCATTGCAAAATAGAATAGAGCGATCTAGGCTACAATGGTATGGACATGTGAGGAGGATGCAAGAGGAGAGTATACCGAAGAAGATGTTTGGATTGGAAATGACGGGAAGGAGGCCAAGGGGAAGACCAAGGGACAGATGGACAAAAGGAGTTAAGAAGAGTGTGGAGGAAAGAGGAGTGTGCTGGGACACAGTAAATGACGAGAGATGGTGGATGGACAGGAAACGATGGAGAGGCTTATGTTCCAAGCAGACCCGACCAGCGGTTGGAAACTGCTCAAGATGATGATGATGATTTAGTTGTAGAATTAATTTGCATTACAATCTCAGCATTATGTCTGTCAATTATATTATAATTTGATAGAATTGTGTAACCAAATGTACATGTGTTTCTTTTTATTAGGCATATGCCTGTTAGAAGCACAATAAATCCAAATAAATAAATAAATAAATAAAACGACTAATGTCATATACAAGGAAATCTTATAAGACCTCGGTTAAAAGTAGCCTATCGCTTTGCATTCATAACTGTTCCCGGGCGAAGCCGGGGTGGGTTGCTAATAATAATATGATCATCAGTTTTCTGAGTTTCGTTTCTTTCCAGGTTATGGCACCTATCCCAATCCTACACACATTACGGAGACCTCTCCCAGGTTACGGATTTGAAAAATAGATTTATGTTGTCTGTGAATTTTGATAGTTGAAAATGTGCTCTACAACATGCTGTCGGTTGTTTTTATTTTTATTTTTTATTATTATTATGCAAGTAAGGTATGATGTGCTGCCGTACCTGGACTCTGAACTGACTACTTCCCTATGTTTAAAGCCTTACAGAAAGTTTTTCTTGGCAGTTTTGTAGTGGCTATGTGCTCAGTGATGCTCATTTGTTTGTTTCTTTTTGTAAACGGATGGTGTTTGAGCGGTAAATTAAGAATATTAAGGTTATGTTAAAGTTTTGTGTGGAATATTGTGTATAAATTCAATAAAGTTTAGTCTTTTGCCTACACAGTGACCAAACCGAAAGGTGTATGCTTTGTATTGTGCCCATTCAACAATGAAATATGCAAATCACAGTTTGCCAGCAATGCTCAATCGGGAGTATCGGGGTTCGTGGTTTGTTCTCCCACTCTGTGACCTACACACTTTGGAGTAAGCAGAGGATACACTTCCAAAAATAAACAAAAATCAACTCCTATTATTTAAAACATTTAATTATCCAAATATATGGCGCTACAAAAAATTAAACAAATAAAAATACTGACACTCCACTTCACACTTGTCCAAAGTTGAACAAGGAATACATATTACACAATTATAAGATCATAATGACTGTTTTTCCACAAACCAACAAACTTCTACTAAGTTTCACTTCCATATGGTGTCACTTCAAATTCTTTAAAAGTAAGAGCTCCAACGGCTCGGTAATGTTTACTTACACTGTGTTATCAATTTAATACACATCCATTACTATTTATATGAGTATATCTTTTAATCATAAATATCAAAATTACCAAAGTATTGTTAATCATCACTTAATTTTGGGCTTTCACAATGCTCATATGTTACCATCCCTCTCTCTCAAGTTAACAACTCACTACTGTGATTGGGAAAAATTTGCGTACTTCCGAGCTACAGAAGACTACTGAACAAGTCAAAATTAAGATTACTCCCGGAATCTAATGTCTTCGTAGAACTCGTGAATCACTGAATCATATACGGTAATCATTAAGTTAGGGATTTATCATTATTTGTCTTAAAAGACCATTATATTCTAAGAAAGCAACGATCTGAACTCGGCAAGCGATAATTATTTATATAAAGGGACCTCGGTTCCAAGACCGGGTCGTTCAAACAATCTCTAAACACTTCTGTGTATTATAACTCAAACAGACCGTTTCCCGACCTACCGCAATACATCGAGGAGGAGGGTCTAGCCTTGACTACTTAGCGTGATTTATTGCAGGGAGACAGAGAGTCAACAGTCTCGCTGCTACAAGAGACTGGCTACCATCAGCTTTCCATACAGCCGTTTCAAATGGAATTTCTTGAATGACAAGGCTTTTAATACAGATTCTTAAAACACATATTTAGGTTCAACAGACCTATTCTCTTGGCTTCGGTATATAATAATTATGAAGTGTCCTCATTGGCGGGTAAGAAAAATTCAATAATACAACCAATATTAAGGGGCTTCAACGCGGACGACTCTGAGTTCGATCCTTTCGAATGCCTCGGGAGCAGTATCCCAAATTTGAGGACTTATACATTTGCGACTTAGGGCAGGCCTTGCCTTATACCAGCGCTCATAATACAACATAATAGCACCCTTTTTACCATACAACATACAATGCCTCGTGATCACTATCACAACTTTCCTTGAGGACTTACCATAGTTCAATTACCACGACCAACTGTCCCTCATAATTAGTTTTACCGAGCATTTCAACGCATTCCTAGCGTGACACATTACCTTAATGCGCTACATGGCGCTTATACTTTAATTAGCCAAGTTGCCTCCAAAGAACTAATAAATTCAAAATTTGATCTACATCTCAAAATATATATTACTCTTCTCCCTTGACAATAATCATTTTTACCATAACGAACACGTATTCATAACGTGTATTAAGTCGTCTAAAGGAGCTCGGAAGCTACTACTTTCAATATAAAATTCATCATACTCTTCATTCATTTATATAATTATTATTTTTACCATTATTACGCTTGCTTTCTCATATTTATATCATTTATCAATTACTCTGATATTTTACTGAATACATTCCCCAAGGGATTCATTTACATTTCACATATTTATTATATTTATCTCAAATTAATCGTTCAGATCGCGCTATTATTCTTTTACTTGTTATTCAACATCCCTACTCTCTCTTTCTCATGAGTATTATACGCAAATCCTCCCAAACACATATCATAATGAAATAGTTACTCACATGACTGTACGGTCAGCAACCGAATCCTCCAGCGATGGAACATGTTTGCCCACTCACGGCTTTTAAGCCATTTCCATGTTTACACTTACACTCAATGACACTTCTTTAACATCACATAAAATATTTACCTTAATCACTTGGAATATAATGAATACCATTTTGTATTCGTTTCACTTAACACAATACAAATTCACTAAAATTATTACACTCAAAAATTTTCACTATATTTACATTACATAACCATTTTTATCACTTGGGCGTTAATTATTCCCCTTACACACGTGATTTCTTTTCTTTCCCATTTCCAAGGGTGGCACTTATAGAACGTCGGCTTCCTAATCTGACGAGATGATGGAAAGTCTCGATCGAACTACACCTCACTGGAATGGCTGATCTTCAAATCCGGGGTTTTTGACTATCGGCTTCTATACTTTACTGCACGATGTCGTTCCTTACTAGACGCTAACTGGTTCGTCTAGATAAAAGTCTGTCCTTAATGTATTACTACGACGGCCGCTCGAATAGTTTATCGGTGACCTAGTAATTTCCTTGCATTAATTGCTATTACTTTAATTCGTAGCTTATTGGAGTCCTTCCCAATGTTTACTGTTCATTTGTCTATCTAGACAAAGCCTGGAACTACAATTCCTAATTCTTATCGTCCTGCGCTCTAGTCCCTATCTTTCCGGAACACTAGGCGTTACTTATTTCGTTCTACCCTGATCGGGTTCCTTAACGTCGATAGAATTGTCTATTTCACTTCCTTGGGTACTTCGAAACCTTATGATGCTTTGTTTCTTTAACTGAACTATTATTCGAGTACCTATCGCTTATTATTTCTTCAAGTCCACAGCCTAACTTTGACTATACTAAGGAACTTTGACGATAATTGTTTCTACGTGCAGCGTCTACGCGCTCACTAAAATAACTTGTTATACTTTGCGACACAGTATTACGCTCTCGGGCGTCTTTTATAACTGAATATACTTTGATGCAGCTCTCCTGTACTAGGAGTTTACTTGTAGCTTATCTTGTAGTCGATGCTTCATCGTGCAGCGTCTCTGCGCTCACGGAACTGGATTGTTGTCGATACAGCGACGCCCTCGGGCTGTCAGAAACTGCATATGGTGATGCTCCAACGTCACGCCCCCCTGGGCTGACTGACACTGCATGATCTTCCTGGCTCTGCCAGGGTTTGTATACAAATCGGCGGCAAAAAAATAAAATCCGTGTCTTCTCCAGCACTAGCTTTTGAAGTAATCGTCATATAATTTTGAAAAATATATCTCTGGAAAGCTCGTTTTCTAAACGTCAACTGATTTCTTTGATCATGAAAATCGATCGCACAATTCCAAGATATTAAATAATTTTGCTCTTCAGATACGTGGGTGTTGCGGTTTATTTTTCCATCCCTACCAACTCTGGTCTCGGGGAATTACTAACGACGTCATGCTGCGTCGGCACTTCTTTCCTGTGCAATTATTATAAACTTTTTCCCCACACAAAAATCTCTATTCCAGAATGATCCACAATGATGTGTTTCTTTCATTAATTAAATGCTCGCAACTGGCTTATTTCTAATTATTTCTCTTCTTGCGCAATTGCGAGGTTGTCATTTTATAGCTGAGGAAGGTCTATTTCCAAAACCTCTTCTCTCTTATAAGCAGTGGAAAGTTTTTATCGTTCTATTAATAATCATGAGTCGGCTCCTTATCGCTGCGTCACGCATGATATCACATCCGCATGACTAGTGGTCACCTATTCTTGCGCCACGTTATAACAGCCTACTCCAAAATCTTTCCAAGTCATTCTAAAGACTGTATTTTTTCCTCTCTTCTTTTGCGATTAAATTATGGATTCGACTCTTGAACCAATAGCATATGGGTTCAGTATCTCATAGTTGCATCGGATTACAATGCTGAAGTTTAGAATCATATGGGTACACAGGTAGAAGTTCTGATGGCTGCTATGAAACGGAAATTGGAATACTTTAGACACATCGTACATGGCAAGAATTATAGAATTTTGCTACTAGTTCTGTAAGGGAAAATTGATGACACAGGTAGTCATGGCCAAAGGATGTTGGTTGTGTAACATGCATCATTAGTACCAACAGGATACATTCTCTCTATTTTGTGTGGCAAGCGATAAATCTCTCATTGCCATGATGATCACCAGCCTCCGATGGACGAGACACCACCAGAAGGCAAAGACAATATATGAGCTATAGCTCTGCATTTCAATTTACACTGAAAAAGACTCAATGTCCATCTGTTCCCAGTCTTCCTTGCAGAGTTTCCAGGGGCTTTAATAGTGCGAGAACATCTACTTCCTAATGCCCTTTTCAGAAATCCAAAGACACCAAAGTTCATGGGAGGTGATTTCACTGGAATGGTATTGCTTGTATTCCCGTTTCTTGTTCTAATCATTCTTAGAGTGGAAACTTAATTGTGACTTGATGCCTTATTTTGATGCACCCACAAAATATCTGTCTGTTTCCATGATTTTAACTTGAGAATGGCTGTGCTGGTATCCATGATTCCAATCATTACTATAATTGTTTACCATACCAGTCATTAAAAAGGGCAGCTGCTACGTTGGAAGCCTCTTTAGAAATTAACTTTTTCATTTTTATTATATAAAAACCGAGATAAGGTGAATTAAAGCCGTTTGCTGTGAGAAACAAGACTCAATGTTACAGACATTCCCAAAACTAGATTTTAAGACTCAGCAATTCTTGTAGGTTTGTGCCGTGTCTTGTGTGGGGTTTCGCCTCAGACATCAAGCTGGCTCATCAGCGGGCTCTTGGTTTCCCCACACAGACCCCTAGAAGAATTGCTGAGTTTTAATTCACTGGCCGTGAAAGCCAATATACCATCATTTTTTCATTTCATAGGGAGGGTATGGCTGCTTGAGCTTTTAGTTCTCGCAGTAAGGAGGCAGAGGTGCGCTTCATAAAATAAGGAGGTAGCGCGCAGTTCGTTACTCCTGTGGGGGTCGGGGCGGGGACACCAAGAGCCTGCCGATGAGCCAACTTGGTGTCCTAGGTGAAACCCCACACAAGACACGGCACAAACCTAGAAGAATTGCTGAGTTTTAATTCACTGGTCGTGAAAGCCAATATACCATCTTTCGAGATTTTAAGGCCTGAGACTGCTCTCATCTGAGAGACACTGTTTCATTGCTCTAATCTAGCACCTGATGGCTTCATTTAGTATTGCTGGGAATTGTCTTGTTTTATGAATGTTCGCTTGCAATCATGACACCACACGCTTGCCATGTGTTAAGGGGAGCGGGGCTGAGAATAATCACTAATCACCTCTTCTCTCTTGTAGGTGTTGGTATGGGCTCGTAAAGCTCAGTCCTGTGGTCTACAGATGATACCCATCCCAGCAGATCCACTAGCTCTACCATTCACCCATAAATCAGATCCACTAAGGGGGCCTATCTTTGTGCCTCTGGATACAGAATGCCTAATGGGAAACAAGAGCTATTTATTTGAAGGTATGTATCTAGCAGTATTTGAACCAACCATATATTGTTTCTCATGAGTGACTTTATTTTTGTAACTTCTTTCTTCTTCTTTATTTGTTTCACCCAACTTTGGGGTCCATGAAATCAATCACTTTTTATTGTTTTGAGCTTTCCTTTTGGCCCAGTATTGCCTCATCCTTCGAGATCTTGCTTCCCTTTCTTCGGCAGAGACGTGCATCGTACGCTTTTGTTTGAGTTTCACTTGGAACCCTTGTTTCTTATCCTTGGTGACGGTTTTGGCTGTTTTGTCCATGAGCATGGTGTCTGTAATTTGGAGTTCCACGAGGTCTTTCTCGGTTTCCTTAAACCAAAGAGGTTTAGTATTTTTTATTGCGGAAGTGGTCGAAGATCTTTTTGGTTAATCTATTTGAATTCATCCGGAGGATGTGCCCATAAAAATAAATTCTCCGTTTTCTTATTGTGCCCGAGAGTTTTTCAGTTTTTTGGGTAAAGAGTTTCGTTCCTGACATGGATTAATTTGTTGTTATGAAATTTGGGGCCTAAGATTTTGCGTATTATCTTTCTTTCCTTGACCTCCAGCCTTTCAAGCGGTCCCTGGGTGGTGAGAGACAATGTTTCTGCTGCATATAGGGCTTCTGGTTAAATTACTGTGTTATAATGTCTTAGCTTGGTATTCCAGGAGAGAGAATTCTTGTTATAAGTTTAACCCTTACCCCTCGAATTAAAATTCCCTTAGCTCTCCCTACAGCTCGTATTTAATTTCTGAACTTTTACCTTCTATTACTTAGCTCTGCTTTAGAACTCTAACTAGCTCATAAATTACACATATATGCTTACACTCGTCTACTTAAGTCATTATTAAGCAAATAAAAGCAGTATGCAAAATAATTAATTAATTATTGTATAATTTTATTAACAATAATAATAAATTATACTTGTCAAATTCAGCAAGCTATGTTTACCTAGATATTCCCATCAATAAGAACACTGTCAGTCACCATCAATATGTATACATGAAGTAGTTTTGCCATAAACATGTAGGTCATCAGCCCTAAGTGAAAACAAAACCTACGTGAAAAATAATAACAACAACACTGCAAAATAAAACTAAATTGTATGCACGGATAATACTTCACTGATCAGTGCCAGCAGTTCAAAGATACCACAATCGATACTGTAACTTCGTATGATACATCTCAAAACATTTTCCAGGATGTAAACCTGGCTTCCGAGCACACGTGTTGCAGTAGAATCCAGTTTCTCGCCTCCCTCCCTTCACCTTCCTGTCCGAGCATACTGCACAGTCTTTGGAATTGCTGTTTTCATTTGCGTGGATGAAATGTGGACGTCCATTGAGACGTTCTTCAGCATCTAATGTTGATGTGTGGCCACGTTTCCGATGTGTGATATTTCTCACATCTGATACCAGCTGCCTGATGAGTTTCTTCCTGAACTGCTTGTGGCTGACTTTGGCCTTTCCTTCCTTGCTTCTTTGTTCATTGAACAGCAGAAAACTGTTCACTTCACACACTTCCAGCAGCCAGAAGAACAGCTTTCGCCACCACTTTACGGATTTTCTTGTGAAAGAATATGTAGAAGCGTAATGGTCATGTTTGTCCACCCCACCCATATGGTCATTGTAATCATATACAACTGTTGGCTTTTCCACTTCGTCTATGATATTTCCTTTTGCATTCCTTTGCACAACTTGTGTTGTTGCATTATTCCACGTACTGAACATCACAACCAACCTCTTATCTTTCCACAATAATGTCATCATTTTGTCATCTTTCCTGAAAGCAGCGATAGCATGTTTTTTCAATTTCATGCCACCTTTCTTCCTGACACAACATGGCAATCCTTTGCGTTTTGGCATGATCATTCCAGTTATGTGATATCCCTGATCCAATAGTTTCTTGGCTAGGTCGTAGCCTGTGTAGTACCGGTCTGTATATACGGTACATGGAAACCAGTTGCCCCATGTGTGGAGTTCTGCAGCTTTTCACACAAGTGGAGAACTATCCTGGCAGAAAATGGCAGGTCAGGATGGGGTAGGGAAGCAGTTGTTGGTGCTCCAAAGTAAGGTTCTAGAGCAACAATATATCCTGAATCAGAATCTGCCAGCACAAATATTCTAAGACCCCATTTTGTGGGCTTCTGAAGGTTATAACACTTGAATATTATTCTCCCTTTGAAACCAACTGTGCTCTCATTCACAGACACATTCTGTCCAGGCACAAAATATTCCCTGAACTTGGAATCCAGATATTAAAGAACATTCTGAATTTTGGACCCTCTAACTCTCACCCCAGTAGGAATGCTAACAGGTGGTGGGCAAACATGTAACATCCAAAAAATTTGCATGAAACGCTCACGACAGAATACGTCCTTATAGAATGAACAATTGTCTAGCCAATCTTCAGAAAAGTATTCTTGTAATTCAGGTCGAGGATACATGGCCATATTCAAAATAACTCCAATAAATGCCTTCATTTCTTTGACAGATACAGTTTTCCATTTTTTTCCAGATAGACCTGGGACTCAGATCACCTGCTTTCTCTATTCGGCACTTCGCATACCGGTTGGTTTCATTAGTTATCTCACTAAAAAGATGATCACCAAAAAACAGTTGAAAAATCTATTTCTGATTCTGGTTTCATACCTTGTGGTGGTTTATATCCTGAAACCACTGTAAATGGGGGTTTCATGAAGTCTTGATCTGTCGATTCATATTTACGCCAACCTTCAGCATCAACTTCACATTCCGGTCCATTATTTTCGTCAATATCAGAGACATTCTGATCACTGTCACTGCTATCACTGTGTGTGTTATCACCTTCACTGCTTACTACGTCGCATTCATCAAATTGAGACTCAGATTTGTCATCACTATCATGAAAAACTTGCTGTATTTTATCCTCTGTGAATGTCTGATCGGATGGGCCATGTTTGCTTACTATCAGTCTGGCAGTCGCCGAGTAACAGCTGACAGGTTGCACGGCCTTCCAAACAAGAGTTTAACAGTTGCCTGCATCACAATATCGAGATCTTACGATGTTCCTCACGCAACCAACAGATCGCAGCATCCGTTAGGAATGGATAATTTGTCGGAGCAGAGACGACAGACGAGCTGTAGAGGATACAATTATGATGTCGGGGCTTGCCCGACACACGACCAGAACGGGAAATTCGTTATGTCGGGGCTTGCCCGACTGACGAGGGGTAAGGGTTAGCTTCTTTATTGCATACAATTAAAGTTATTTTTAATGGAGGAAGTTGTTCATGATTTATTTCGAAATAAATCAAAAACCTCTATGGACATCAAATTGGCAGGTGAAAAGCTGAAGGAAGTAGGAGACTTCTGTTACTTAGGAAGGAAAATAACCAGTGATGGACGAAGCAAAGAGGATATAAAAATTAGGTTGGCTCAGGCAAGGAAAGCATTTTTACAAAAAAGGAATCTGTTGACATCGAATATAGATTTAGATATTAGGAAGTCATTTTTGAAAGCCTTCGTCTGGAGCGTGGCACTCTATGGAAGTGGAACTTGGACTATTGGTGCAGCAGAAAAGAGGAGAATTGAAGCATTTGAAATGTGGTGTTACAGGAGAATGATGAAGATCAGATGGGTAGATAGGGTTACGAGTGAAGAGGTATTAAGACAAGTGGGAGAGGAGAGATGTTTCTGGCGAATGCTAATGAAGAGAAGAGATAGGTTGGTAGGACACATACTAAGACACCCAGGAATAGCAAGCTTAGTTATGGAAGGAAGGGTCGAGGACAAGAACTGTAGGGGTAGACCAAGGTTAGAATATGTTAAACAGATTGCCTCGGATGTAGGGTGTGGTAGCTATGTAGAGATGAAACGATTAGCTCAGGACAGGGAGGTGTGGAGAGCTGCATCAAACCAGTCTAAAGACTGAAGACTCAAACAACAACAACAACAGTTGTTCATGCTTCACCATTTCCAAATACAGTATACCACTGGGTGTTAGTTTTGAGATTTACGTTGTACAAAAGAATGGATTTTATAACAGTGTCACTCATAGGGAGACAAAAGACTGTATTTTTTAAAACATTTTTTTATGAGTTTGTTTATAGAATGTTACATAAGTGAACATACTTCTTTTTATGATTGCAGTCTAAACATTCTTATTCTTAACTTAGGTTGCACAATGCACAGTCTTTAAATCTTTAACGCTCACAAGCCCCAACATAACGAATTTTCCGTTCCAGTCGTGTGTCGAGCGAACCCCGACATCATAATTGTATCCTCTACTGCTCGTCTGTCGTCTCTGCCTCGACAAATTATCCATTCCTATTTGGTGCTGCAATCTGTTGGTTGCTTGAGGAACGTAGTGAAGCAGGCAATGTTAAACTCTTATTTGAAAGGCCGTGCAACCTATCAGCTGTCACTTGGAGACTGCCTGATTAATAGTAAGCAAACATGGCCGATCAGACATTGACAGAGGATGAAAGAGAAGCTAAGAGAATTTCATTTCGAGGGGTAAGGGTTAAACTTAAAATTCACTTTTACTTTAGGAGGTTGAACAGCTTTTCTACTGGGAGTGTGGAGTTGGTTTTGATTGTCAGTCTTAAATAATTCACATGTGTCATTGTTGGGGTTTTTTTTTGCCTCTGAAATTGCTTTTTTTTTTTTTAATTTCCAATAAAGTTGTCTTATGGCTTGATTTTCATGTTCAAGTTCCTGTATCTTTTTATTTTGAGTGCGCCAATTTCTACTGGGTTCTCTTTCTGTTCCATCATACTATCTTCAGTTTGCTCCTTTTTCCCTCTTGTGGGTGTTATAAACAAGTTGACAGCATTGTTCAGTCTGATCAACCAAAACCGTAACATTGGACTGCTGGTGCTGACTGAAGATCCGATAGGTGTGATCGTTGCATCCCTGGTAGATTATGTGATTGTTGGCCGACATTGTGTCTGAGCTACAGTGCAGGGCCGTGTCAATGCACTTGGGATGGTGCTGGGATGTGTTTTGTTCCTCCTATTGTTAACCCACACTCTCCAGTTTCTCCGCACTTTTCTTTGTTCCATTGGACTTATGTCTGAGTCGTTGGGAATTCCTAAAATTGGAAGAAAATAGAAAATAAAATTAAACAGAAAACGAATTTATATTGTACGTAGGTTTATGAAACTATAAAATAGGTGTTTTGGTAGGTTTACCTGCCTCCCAAAATGCTTTAGTTTGTATTTTCCTTCCCGTTGTAAGTCTTCTTTTCTCTTCTTCCTGTACCTTTTACATCTCTCTGCATGGTTAAGGCCTAAAGCATGAAAAAATGTAATGAATAGTCATTTTATTAATTAAAAAAGAAAATATACTCGTGAGTAACACAGTATCACATGAGGGACATATCCGGAATTTTCCTTGAAAGTGTCGCTCGTGAGCTATGTCACTCATGAGTTACTAAAAGTAATGATTTAAACCAATATGAAGTAGGATACTTAGTAAGATTACAAAATATGATATATAAGATTTTTGGAAATAAATTGATATTGATTAAAATATGCTTGTCACGCATGAGAACCTTAGCAAATGCTTACCATGTTTGGAAGAGCGAGGCCCACACAAGACGTGTCCTTCCACGATGGCGGAATTTTAAACACTGAAAAGCAAGCTCCCCCTCCTATGACTCATAATCTCAAACTCCCGGATACATATGACATGGCTGCAGTGCTGCTACTCAAACACAATGTCACTCTTTTTTTTTTTGGCGAAAACTTGCGGACAAATTCATTTTGACCAAATCCTTTTAAAAAATGTTTAAAAATGTGGCAAAGGCACAGCATAATCTAGACATTTGTGCTGAATCGAAGGCGGGTTTTAGATTTCTATTTTTTTAGCCTTGATGATAAAAATATGTGTTCAAATATTGAACTGGGTATAGGCGGAGACAGTGTCACTTATGTGGTTCTGCCAACTTTAAAAAATTGTAAAAAAAAAAAAGTTTATGTCCAAAATAAGTTCTGAAGTTTGTAAAACCTGACTGCCAGAAAAAATGTATACAAAAAAAATAATGCAATTCTTCCAGGCGAAATATAGTTTAGAATCCTGAGGACATGGAATTGGACAAAAATATGAAAATGGCCTTGTGCGTTTGGTCTTTCGATTATAGTTTTCACACATAGGCAAAGCACAGTTTGGCATTGTTACTCTTTCTTAGATACCGGTAATATAATTAATAAACCTAACCTACATATTAGCCTACATGTTAACACAACGCAATACTGATCCCTGCACAAAGTATTTGTCTCTTTACGCATGTACCTACATATCATCATGAATACAATATATGTACATATGCAGGCAGCATGCATGATTAATGCTATTAGTAGTGTACCAAATGGATTACAATATATAAACAGGTCGATTAAGGCACTCACTTCACATGAAACTTCAGGGAAGGAGGCTTGTAGTTTTATGTGAGCCACAGGACCTCATTTTTGCATGGATTCAGAACTACAGGATGTGATACTTCACTTCAAAAATCTTACATGCATTGATTGGGAATCGAACCGGTCCACCTTGGTTACCCCCCCCCCCCCCCCTCACGAAACATTAAAACCTATAACAAATACTAAATAAATTTAGCCATAGACTGAACGGTACATAACCACTGTGCAATGATCACAATCACAAACTGAGATGGTGATATTAATAATTTTAAAAAACAACTACTTATTCTGAAGAGTGAGAGGAAGTAAAACATGCAGAATGACATATCTGCGATGTAGGATTAGACACAATCATCTAATCTGTACATCTATCAGCAACGTATCATGAACAACCATCCAACCTTCGGCAGTATGAAAGAACAAAGTTTTTCTTTGTCTTCTTGATAAATCATTGCGGTTATCAGGTTATAAGTGAGCTATGTAAATGACGAAAGATATTTCTTTCAACGATAAAACATGCCTCTCTGTTTTAAAGCTTGCAATTCTGCTAGGCATCCATCGAATAATGAAAACAACAAAGGGATTTATACTGATTCGAGAGAGATTGTATAATCTAACCATGCGTTTGTCTCAGAAGGCACTATGAGAATACTGCTCACTTGTCTCCATGATGACATCACTGCGCAGAACAGCAAAACTAGCAGATAGTGCCATTCTAGTCACTAAATACACAACTTTTGTGCAACACTGACACTAGAATCACCTTTCTGTAGTGACCAAGTCACCTGGAAATCGCGGGAAATAAGTTATTGGATCATGTTCCAAAGGAGGTGGCATCATAGCCACCTCACTTCGACCAATCGAGTTGCCAACTGGAGACATTTGCGCTCAGTTCTGAGAAACTTAATGGCCAGTTGATCCAAGAAGCAGTAGACCAAGCGATTAAGGGAACTCCTCATGCATGGCGGAGCTCCTTCCGGGTGTGGAGAGAATTCCTCATTTCATGCAGATTAAAAATAGGTGATGTGAGGTCCACTCAGTCATAGCTGATGAGACCAGTAAAGCCTATTGCTGACCTACGAAGGAACCTTGGTCTACATGACACACTCAATCTCGTATTAGTTGATTGAGTCATCCGCTTTATGGGAGAAGGTGGGTTAGGGCCAGCAATCATAATTTTCCAGGGTTATTTTTGTTTTATCCGTGCATTTTTGTTTATTATAATTATTATTGTCATGTTTTTCTGTCTTAATTCATATTTAGGTATCTACCTCATACTGTATTTCTATTTTAACAGAGTTACAATTCTCTTTCACTCACCACTGAAAAAATCTATTTCTACCCCTTTTTATTTCTATTTCATTTGAGTTTGGGAGTGTAGTAAGATGGTTTTACAGCAGAATGTCCTTCCTGACATTAACAGGGGTTAATGAGAAAGAAAATTAATTAAGATGAATGAAGTTGGGCTAGGGTTGGCTCTAAGAAGATACCATCCCAGCATTTGCCTGGAGTTGAAAATGGGGAATCCATGAAATACCATGTCAAGTATGGCTGGCCGTGGTGGGGTTTGAACCCAGTCATGTGCAAATAGCCTGGCCCTGTGGCCTTGTACCTTGGTGCATGTAGCTTCCCCAGTTGATTGATGTCTTCGAAAGATCCAACAACAAATGGCTCACATACATTGATTAGAGTATAAATAATGACATGCACTCATGGGACAAACTTGCCCACAACAGCATAAATGCCATGTAAATATGTGCTTCTCTTCGCCACAAGTTAATCAGATGACTAATGTTTTCTGTCGCATTAGAAATCAAATGTCTTTTAGCAAGGTTGTGCTTGTTTTAACATAACGCATGAACTGGTATTGGTATTTACCACACCCTCTATTTTGGAAACCTATGAACATGATTGATGCAAAAGCATGGCTTGTAAGTAAATACATTATTCCTAGAGAATGACTCTTAGACTGAGAACATTGTCTGCCTCCAAACTACAGTATTTCTGTAGAGGACTAGGGGTATCAGGACTAGCCACTTTGGTAACTGTTGGATGTATGATGATTGAAATTATACCTAGTCACCATGAATTCTGCTACAAAGTTTTAGACACATTTTTTAATACAGAATAATATCCTTCATATATGTCTTACTTTAGGCTATGGCAGCACCTGTCATTTCATAGCTTGAAAACACTCCTAATTTTATTTTATTTTCTTACCAGAGTTTAGTGAAGATTCGTGGAACCAACGTTTGTTTCTTTTCCAAGAAGCCATCATTGAAAGATTTGGTTTCATCCCTTGTACGGTGGAGACTCCTGGAATAATGTCGCCATCATCAAGAAACAACAGCGTGTCGCATCATCATCAGTATGTCCATCTTACAGGGAATGTGTTCATCCTAATTCCGTCTCAGCCTTGTCAGGTTAGTTTTATATGTACAGGATGGTCAATATTAATCAATATCTCAAACTACACTTCAGATAAAAAAATAGTTCTGAATGAAAGTTGTTCGTCTCAAAGGGGCCACCCGATGATACCAAACTCGACCCCAATCCCATCCCCACCCCCTTAGGTGGGGAGGGGGATAAAAATCTTAATTTGGGTGAAGTTGAGGAATCGAGGAAAGATTTTTTATTTTTTATTATTGATCACATCTACTTTCATATCTTTTATCTGATGTGTATTTTTCGAGATGTTCCCATTTTTTAACTGTTTTGTACCCATTTTGAGTTTTGGTGATTACAGTGCCATCTTTGAATGAAAATTACTTCAATTTTAGATCAAATCAATATACTTTTTCCTGGAAAATCCAAATCTGCTATAGTTCCCTTAAGAACTAAATAGCCTATTTTCATATAAGTTACCGTATTCATATTTACCCATTTAAAACCTATCCCATATACAGGGTCATCGAAAAATAATGCCAACATTTTAAAAATTGATAGCACTGAAACCCTTTATGTTAAACGTGTAATTCTTTCACTAAACGCCAGCTTGTTAAAGTAAGTTTTGTTTTGGAGGGGACGTGACCTTGCTATGCGCAGTAGCCAAGGTCGGCAGGGGGCGCGCGCGCGCCAATGCAGTCCTGACCTCACCCGTTCGGATTTTTTTCTGGAGTTACATTTAAAACATTGTGTATGCAGAAAAATTCGGGATTTCGAGCACCTGCGGGAGCGAATTTCTGCCGCAATTTTGACATTTACTCCTGAAATGATTGCACGTACCGATCCAGCCATTGGGAAAGCGTGCGTTCAATGCTGATGTTGGTGGTCGGCCTGGCCTAGATTTTTTTCTCTACAGTCCCTGTTTCCTCAAACTGATTAAACCACCGAATGACAGCTTTGTAATCAGGTGCAGTTTGTCAGGCGGTGGAGTCATTGGTGCGCGCGCCCCCTGCCGACCTTGTCCACTGCGCATCTAGTGTGCGCATAGCAAGGTCACGTCCCCTCCAAAACAAAACTTACTTTAACCAGCTGGCGTTCAGTGAAAGAATTACACGTTTAACATTAAGGGTTTCTGTGCTATCATTTTTTTAAATGTTGGCATTGTTTTTCGATACCCTGTATTAAAAGGATTTTCCATGTGATGTACTAAAGAATATTTGGTACACGACCTACTCTGTCATAAAGTACAGAGCAGCAATTTCAAACTGTCCAAATGTTGTAGTCATTTCAGACTAGTACATGCTCTCTTCGTTACTCAAGATAGCTCGCACCAACACACCTCCAGGGGCCTGACAGTATTAGCTAATGATATTAGTAACGTACTAATAATAATTCTTATTAGTTAACCAAATTCTGTTTCATAAAGAATCGTGAAGACTGATAACATTTCTACTCATATTATTAGTGGGCTCAGTCTTCGTATCAGTATTTAAATGCCATTTTTTAATATGAAACATTGTAACTAGTCGACAATACTGGTATTATGTTTCTGCACAATGGCTATTCAGATATTAACCCACATTGTGGTAATGCAGTTATCAACATAATTATATATCGATGTGTTTATATGGGAACTGAGCAACTACTGCTGCACACATTCCCTTTATTTGCAAGTAGGCCTATTCATAAGGAGTTTAAAACTCAATTCCACAGAGGAACATTATCGAAAAAAGGAAAAATTTTATGGAGCTTGTAATATTACTTCCATAATACCGTATTTACTCGGCTATAGGACCCCCTTTTTTCCTAAATGTTTTGTTCCGAAATTGAGGGGGGGGGGGGGGGGGGGGGTGTACTATAGATGCAAAGTAGGCAAAAATCCATTATGTTGGGAAAGGGAGAGAGTAAAAATAAGCTATTTTATTTTGTTGCTACAAAGTACGATATATTTAATGAGAATAAGCAAAGTTGACATGTTTAATCAGCCCATTATGAGACTGCCATAACCTCACTTATCCACCACTATTCCCGGCTACCACCAATGACTTTCACTACTATCCCTTGCTAAGCAAAAATCTTAGTATCAAAGAAATAGAATGGAATGGACCAAGTATCGGACATGGAAAGGCAAAATTCATTTTTATTCGAACATGCATGAATTAGGTTATGAGTGATGATGCTGAACGATCACATCTCTCTAACATTTGTAAACACAACCAAGTACGTATTATTCACATGTTTCACATTAATATACCAATAACGTGTTGCAAAAACGCCGACGGTTCTTGCAGCAAATGAAATGTGTTTAAAATAAAACTGAGAAGAAGACAGTCGTAAACACCACTTCGAGCACAATACAAAGAATAACAAAAGAATGCAGGCAAGATATGAATCCATAACTTTCATTGGCGGATTTCAAAACTTGGCGCTTCTACTTGACCAATAGTGTGGCATCTTCTATTGGATATCGGGTGAAGCCTATTGGCTACACAATTCGATCTCCTGCCCAATCGGGTACATGTACGCAAAATGGGGGTCGTATCGTCTGAATAACAAAAATAATAATGTTACAAGAAAAATATTTTTATCATAAAAAAGCATGCATGCATTTCAGTTAGAATTTTTTTAAGTTTAAGAAATCGTCAATTTCCAAGAATGTTGTATTTTGACTCTCAATAATTAAGGAGGGGTACTGTAAGTGATTTCCAAGAATTTTGTATTTTGGCTCTTGAAAATTAAGGGGGGGGGGGGGGTACTATAGCTGAGTAAATACGGTATTACTGGTACGTGAATAAGTCACCGTTTTGTGCTCTATGTGCGTGGTTGAAATAGCCGTGGTGATAGAATATTGGTCTGTAAATCAAGAGGTCTCAGGTTCGAACTCAGTTTATCGATTTAAACAATATTTATCATATCAATAAGATTCATTTTAACAGAATCCACATGAAATTATGATTTATCTAATTTTTATTACAATATGTTGCAACAAGCAGGATTTGAAAAATTTGATTGTATTGGACATAATTTCTAGTTGTCTTTAGATAGACTATGATGACTCCTCCTCTGTACAGTATAAAATAGTATGTGATGTTTGTTGAAACAAGGGTGACAGTAGCATATCTCCTATACATTCATCATAGTACCGGTATTTAATAAGATGAAAACGGATCTTAAATTCACATTCGTCACAATTTTAAGAATGTCCAAGCTGTGTAGTATACGAGACCTAGCCAGTGCAGTTCAATCTGAAGCTCATGGTGGCGACAGAACCTGGAAATATTAGGGAAATGTCGGGGAATTTTGCAAAGGGGTAGAAAATATCAGGGGGGGGGGGGGGAAATTGCATCGAGTGAGTGAGAATTATTTTGCAGCCGTAACCTGACGCGGTATAAAACGTAGTGCAATTCCCCTCGCTAACTAACTCGTCTCTAAATGAATCGTTAGGCAAGAGGGGAGGTACCATATAAGCAAGATTATATACTAATTAATACATTATCTGCTAAATTAATATCAGGGAATTTTGTGGCAACATCAGGGAAATTTGTCAGGCAAAGTCTGTTGCCACCTCTTAGTAGGATGTTCCAGAAAATGACCTATACTATTAAGCACATACTGAAATGTCCTATAATCTAATCTAAATCTTCCATTATACTCATATGTTAGTTCCTTGCGATTATAGTTTGTTCTTTCTCTGAAATTTTTAGGTCGACGAATGTACACTTGTTGGTCTTCATCACTATAAGAATCAGCCGAGTTATCTATTTCTCAGATCACAATTATATATGGCTAAATAAAAATTCAGTTCACGGTATTCTCACTGAACACACTCGTGGAAATAAGCCATATAATATGAGACTATGCTAACAATTTTCCTTGTTTATGAAACTGTTTGCTAATATTATTATAAACCTGTACTAATATTTTGGTCTTATAAACTAATAAGGTAATAAATAACTAATATTATTGACTTAAGTTTATGAAACAGAAAACTTATAATATCAGTGCACGAGCTTTATGAAACAGGCCCCAGCACTGGAAAATATGTGTCCAAATTTACATTATCAGGCTTATCTGCAATACACCAATCCAACACTTGGAATTGTGTACCAGAATACTTAGTTCATGGTACTGGTTTATCAACTTAACAGATAACATCAGTAAAATATATTCCTTTTCAGAAATGAACATAGTCTAATCTATAATAGAAATTGAGGTAACAATTTATAAGAATTTGCACCACTACAGCACAATGTTGTAATTGCGAGGCGTATGTTTCTCTCCCCTGCAGCACGACCACTGTCTAACTCGTGTAGAACGATCCAAGGTCATGCCAAGTTACCAGCGCACAAATACAGTATAACCCCGATTTTGCGTGACCTCGATTTAGCGTAAACCCGCATTTAACGGAAGAAATTTCAAGTCCCGAAAATTATTCCATAAATGCAATGCAATTTTATATTCGATTTAACATAATTCGCATTACGGCAAAACCCGCATTTAGCATTAAGAAATTTTAAAATTCTCGTGTGTCTATTTCTATTCGTTATGGTAAAGCGACATAAAGAACCTATGAAAAAGACGTCATAAGCTCGTTAAGGATGATTCAAGGCAGAAAAGGAATTTAGAGCGCAGATGCTTAGCGATCGATACGATCGGTCATCTTCCATATAGATTCCTCGCTACATGCACGAGCGAGCTCGAACTTAGCCGACCGTGGCTGAAGACCAACGATGTACAGCGTGCTAACACTCACGATGCTTTGCATGATTGCACGCGGCCGAGCTGTGATGCGACGCAATGCGTAAAGACGAAATCATTAAGATTCGGGAAGACTGAACTGCGTCATAAGCTCCTTAAGAATGATTAAAGGCAGAAAAGGAATTTAGAGCGCAGACGCTTAGCGATCGATACGAACAATCTTCCATATTGATTCCTCGCTACATGCACGAGCAACCTCGAACTTGCCGTCCGCGGCCGAAGACTAACGATGTACAGCGTGCTAACACTCACGACGCTTTGCATGCTTGCACGCTGCCGAGCTCTGATGCAATGCAATGCGTATAGATGAAATCATTGGGATTCGAGAAGACTGAACTGCGTTTCTCTGCGATGTAACAGTAGGCCTATTTGCGCATCTTCGAAACATACGAGCATGTTGGCGCGAGTGGTATAGCACAGATTTCCTTTATCTTCGAAGCCCAAACAATACAAGAGGAATGCACTTTCACTCGGGAGAAAAATACCGCTACTAAGCTCGTACATAAGCAAGAGCTTGCCGACTTCTGTAACGACGATATTTCGAACGGGCAAGTTAGACGTCGATAAAGACGATTATGATTTAAGACATGATAGCAAAGAAGAAATAGCACGGAAGTTGACTGCTGGTTAGGAAAACGGAGATCCAGTTGATATCGAGTGCGGGAGTGATGCTACGGAAATCTCGAAAGTTTCCCACAGTCAGGTTATGTGCGATCACAAGTCCACATTAACATGGATAATCACGACTTTGCAATATTTCATAATAATTTTGTGGTCTAAACTGCCTTTTTTTTTTTTAATAAAAGTGGAATTTGTGGTAAGTAGAACTTGGGCAGCAACTAATGAATACGTTCCAATTTCCGGAGAAGTAAACTACAATTCAAAATTAGCAGGAAAGTACCAGCAACAAATGGTAAAAGCTAAGATTCAGTCCCCATATTCTATATCTGCCATCAACTCGTCTACTTCTATTATCCCCCATTGTGAGGCTTGGCACTCTCCTGTCAGTGTACGTGGTTCTGCCGATTTGAGAAATGCTTTTTCTAAGGCTAGTACAGTTGAAAGTACTCTACCTGGCAACCAATGAGATAGATGAAGCAGTGCTGAAGAATAAAGGGGTCATCAAATGAATCTTGTAGACTGTAGTGAGTGTATTGATTCAATACTGTACCATACTTTTTATTATCTTTAATAATGTGGAACTGATAAAGGCTAATTACTACAGCTGTCGATCGGTTAACCGAATGCCTTTTATCGGTTTAATCGGTCGATTAATCGAACTTGAGTCGGTTTCACACAGAATGTTATCAGTTCGAGAGAAAAAAACTTTGAATATTATATTTTAAAATTTTCCTGGGGAGTTCTCCAAGGCTTTTGAAATAAACATAGGAGTCAGACAAGGTGATGGATTGTCACCATTACTTTTTAACTGTGCTTTGGAGAAGGTGATCCGAGAGTGGACGAAAACAGACACCAAAGGGGTTAAATTAGGATATCAATGAGATAACATCTATATATAGGGCATCCAACGTTTTGAATGAAGCATTGGTCTTATGGCGCGTTACGACAGGGTTGCCACTCCATGGGAGGAGGCAGTACAAAGCGCTTCGCGTACACTTTCCGCACATTCAGCGATTGTGCAGTGACGAAGACTTGAAATACTGTATAATAATACTAATAGTAGGCTAACATAACACATACAACGAAATTAAATTAAGTTAACTATAACATCATTATAAAGTCATTATTTCCTGCTATTCTTGCGAAGTGTATTACTTAGCCTCTTTTTGCGTGGCGATAGTACTGGACCCTGCCCACTCTCACTACGTATTTTAAAAACTCTAGTATTTGATATTCCTGTGGCCAGGGCAGTTTCATTGACTAAATTATTTATACTTTCGTTAGGTTTAAGATTCTTAAAATAACTGAACACATTAATTACGACCTGTTTTTCCCTCCTTCTGAGCACTTGACCACGCTTTCTTTTCACAAAACTATCCATTGTTGTACGTGAAATACGTAAAATACAACACGTTAAATCTAACAGAACTGCTGCACACACACTCAAGATAGAGACTGCTGAACAACTGAAATACAAGCTCGAAGGACACAGAAATAAAGCTGTGAGTAGTGAGCTGCACCCCGCTGTCCTTCGAAACTTCATCCATATAATCCGCGGTCAATGAACATCACGGCCTGTGTAAACAATTAAACCTACACTCGGGGTATGCAGGTAGAAAACTTCTTCCAACATTCCTCTACAACTCTCCAACTGACATGACATGGTTATCTTTAAAAATAGAAAAGTTGGCAGCATACAAACTTTTTCAATGCTGCTATGCTGTTATGAGAGAATATTCAGAAGTTTTACCTACATGAAAATTGTAATATTGCCAGTATAAAATATTTCAATAATCCATCATCAAGACGGCACATTTAGCTATACGTGTGTGAAAATTAGGCGTCACAAAGTCAATGCAACATGATATAAGATCGATTTTAATTAAAAGAGGACACAGTTGATCGTTTTAAAAAAAAATATGGATATCTAATTTTTCTAGCATTTCTATCAAGTTTATGTGGTTCTAATATAGGACAAAAAAGATCGGCAAAACATAGTTCTACCCGAATATGCTGTTTTTACGACAAAGAAAAATTTTCGACTGATATGGCAACAGTGGATTGCTAGAAAATGACAGCGTCATACATGTCTCACGTGCAACAGAAAGAGAGAAGAATATCCCTATCTAACCAGTGCTTTATTCTAAACGTTGGATGCCTTATAGATTGTTTGGCTTTTGCTGACGACATTGCCCTAATTACTGATACACCGGAAAATGCCAAAATACAACTTGATAATTTAATACAACAAGCAAATAAAATAGGTTTACAAATTTCCTTCACAAAGACAGAATTTATATCCAATGTCAAAAACAGTCCTGATAAATTCTGTATTCAACAAAACGAAATCAAAAGAGTGAATTCTTTCAAATATCTCGGTGAATGGATTACACTAAATAATAACGAGAAAAACAGCCTAACAGCTTTCCAGCTCACCAGGAACATTTATAAGAAAAAAGCATTACCTAATTCTATTAAAATTAAACATTATAATACTGTTGTGAAACCAGAGGCCTTACATGGATCTGAAACGCTCAAATTAATGAATAAAGGCGAAATTAACAAAATCATGGTCATGGAAAGGAAAATAATTAGAAGTATACTTCGCGCTAGAAAAGTAGGAGCAGATTACAACAGACCTAGACCAAATGTTGAAATTTATGAGCATGTAGAAAACATGCTACGTACCATGCGAAGAAGAAGATTATCCTTTTTTGGACATTTACAAAGAATGAACGATCATAGATTGACTAAGAAAATTTTCAATAAAATTATGAAACTTAAGATACAGCCAGCTTGGTTTCAACAGACCTTGAATGACCTTAAAGAGGCCAATATACAAATTGAAGACATACCTAATAGACAACTCTTTCGGAACAAAATTAAAACAGTCACCTTCAAGGAGGAACTAGAGAGAAGCACGAAACAGCCACACAACATTGAGGAGCTCCGGCAACAACAATCTGAAAGAATGAAGCAATTTTGGGTGACCAAGAAGAAATCATATAGCAAAACTTGATGTATTGATTTAACGTTCTCTATTAAGGGCTATTTGATTAAATGAATAATATTTTGAAATGTTTAAATTCCATTTGGTATGTGGAAGATATGATTTTAAATTTTAATTGTATTGGTGGCGTGCACGTAAAAAATAAATAAATTCCAAAGCATTTAAGTTAATAATAGGCCTATTATTAATAATTTTATTGATGCAGCCAATGGCCATGTACTTTTCTTTTCAGGATGGTTCAGGGAAGGGATATTGGAAGGAAATCGGCTGTGGACCTATTGCAAGGAACCGTCCTGGCATTTGCCTGATGGTGAAAATGGGAATCCACAAAAACCCTTTCAGGATGGCCTATTATTTAAAATATGTTTTAATATTGATTATTTAATGACACAAGAGTTTGAAGTTGAAGTTCTCAGTTACTTACAGCCACACTTCTTGGCTCCAGGACTTCAAACATGCTCAGAACTAAGGCTGCCCTTCTCTTAGTAACAATATTTCCAGCGTCACTGAACGCTCTCCCACACGGAAATGAAGTAGCTGGAATGCAAAGCTATGCGTGCGAGATGTGGAAGTTGGACTGAATGTAGAGGGTTTGCGAAGTCACCTTCGAGATATTACCGCTTTTATCTTTCTGGAGCAAAGGCTTTCAAGATCTGTCAATCTTACAATAGCTGATGCCGGCACGCCAAATGGCAAATAATAACACAATACAGAGGTTTTGTGCTACCCAGCTAATGGCCATTCTGCTGCAATTCCAGTATAAAAACAGTTACTTTTCCTTCACCACACTACTATTTTATAATCGCTTCGACTAAAGCACATTGATGGGTTAATTGATTACATGGACAGCTCTACTAATGACTGTTGCTTTCAAACAGAATACAGCACTTTCCTTCTCAGTATACGGGGCTACATGACCGCGTTGTCGCAGCCCCTAAACTTAAGAACCAACCATTTCAGTATGTCTTATTTGCAGATAATTTAAATAAAAGAATTGTTTAAAGATTGTTGAAAGATTTAATACAGGCTCACTTGTTTGAATCTCTGGTGTCATCATCATCTTCATTTCCCCTTTTCCAACTGACACTGGGTGGGGGCAAATATGGTTCCTCTCCCATTTGTTCTGTCGTTCCTCCATTCCTCTTCCGACACGGTGTTCCAATCCCGGTTCCGTTTACTAATGCTATTCTCCACCAAGTCCATCCAACGCATTCTTGGTCTTCCTCGTCCTCTCTTCTCTGTTATCCATCGTTCCAGTGCTCGTCTTGGTAGCCTTACTTCATTCATCCGTTTGACATGTCCAAACCATCTCAATCTGTTTTGCTCCCGTTCGTCATTTAGTTTCTGTACTCCCAGTTCTTTCCGTATATCTTCATTTCTCACTCTGCCTCTCCTCGTTTTCTGGACCATACTTCTTAGGAATCTCATCTCAGCTGCCTGTAATCTGCTCTCATCCCTCTTAGTCATTGTCCAAGTTTCTGCTGCATATGTCATTATAGGAACATAATATGCTTTGTATATAACTTATTTAGCTTATTTAGCCTTAATTGGTAGCCTGTTGGTAGAAAGCACTCGGGGTTTGGACAACACGATGGTTCCTCTCTGCTCACATTGGGATAAAAGTCTTCTGCTCTTCTGCTAATTTCCAAATCTAGTCTTCCATCTCCAGTCAGTTCACTTCCCAAGTATTTGTAGTGTTTCACCACTTCCATTTCCTTATCTCCTACTTTGATTACTCCTTTTCTTTCTTTCTTACCTCTACTCACCGCCACTGTTTTACTCTTGCTTTAATGAAAGCAAATCTCTCGTGTATAACATTTTAATATACTGTACATTAAACTGAATGAAATTTGCTACCACTTAATACAAAAGGCAGAAAATTCTGGTATTATAATTATCAGGAGCAAGGTTTGGTTTAATGCATACTTATAGACTTCAGTACCTATTTTTGATGCAATTTCTTCCCGGATTGCAAGGTGTAAAGCTAAGCAGGATTGAGTAACTTCATCCGCACATGATTATATGGTAGCACTAGTTTTAGCATGTGCCGCTGCAAGGTAGCTCACCGATCACAGAACAAGTTCACTGTTCTGAACTGGTCCAGCAATGTTGACACACATTTGAGTAATTTTAATTGGCTGTGTGTTCTATCGACATGTTAGGCAGGAGAACATCCCGGGCCAATGAATGGCATAGTGCCATCTTACTTTTGTCCTTGTGCAATGATCGTGCTGGACGACATACTGAGGAGAGGGACCCAGCGTGTTGGGAATTGTTGAGGGCAATGTGACTGTATGGTGACAGAACACAGGTTCACATCCCTTACTGACTTTTATCCCAATGTGAGCAGAGAGGAACCATCGTGTTGTCCAAACCCTGACTTGCATAGCATATCTATTCAGGCATTACCATTATAGAAACGATCTCATCTAGTGGGACGTGGGTTGGCGACCACAAGACCCCAGCTGAGTCTGGCATTGCTTCCACTTACTTGTGCCGGGCTCCTCTCCGTCTTCTTTCCTGTTGGCCTCCCTTGGTCAACTCTTGTTCTTTTCTGACCCCGACGGCATTAGGGTATCCGAGGCCTAGGGAGTCTTTCACTTTCCCGCCTCAATTGGCCCTTGTCTCATCTTTCCTGCTCCCTCATTCCTCTGGGGATCAGCCTTCTTTTTCTTTTCATTATAGTTCCTTTTCTCTTTAAGATTCCCGCCCTGTATTTTTTTTTATGAATTGGCTCTTGGTGTCTCTAAATTACATTTAGTGAGTTTTTTTTAAATTTCTTTATATTTATTTTTATCCACATTTTGTAAGTATTTTCAATGTACATTGCATTTTGTAAATATTTTCAATGTACATTGCATTTTGTAAGTATTTTCAATGTACATTGCATTTTGTAAATATTTTTGATCTTAACTCCATTTTGTAAGTACGGTATTTTGAATCGCATGCTTCCACATATTGAGAGTGTTTTGAATCTGTGAGTACTTTGAATCTACCATACAGTTTGTAAGCATTTTCAATTTGAATTGCATTTTGTAAGTATTTTGAACCTAAACTACATTTTGTGCGTATTTTTCCATCTAAATTCCTTTTGTGAGTAATTTCCTTCTACATTGCCGGTACCTTTTGTAAGTATTCCCACTCTACGTTTTGTGAGTCATTTCAATCTGAGTTCCATTTTGTAAGTATTTTCAGTCCAGCTTAATTTTCGTTCTGGTTTCAATTTCATTGTCATTTTCACCATCACCCAGATCATTTGGGGTCGATAACCTGGATGTTAGGCCCCTTAAAACAACAAGCCAGTGATGTGAAACGAATGATTTGCTTGCCATGTTTCAGCGCCCCCATCACCGCAGCAACTCCATGTCTCATAGCAGCGGGAGGCCAGTCCTAGGCAGTAAAGGAACACGGAGGTACCCTGTTCATTCGGACACTATGTCGAGCCCTCACGAAGAATACATCACGAGACATGTCAGTGGCAAGAATAAGGATGATTATGGTGATGACAGAAGGGTAGGTTATACAGTACTACTAATAGCTAGGACACAGCTCGTCACATCTCGCACTTACCCTTCTATTTGTAATTCCAGGTGGGTTTCCTGTGGTCTTGGAACCATATGGTGAGTCGTCGGTGGAAGTTTGCTGCTACTGGTGCGACTGGTGACGAAGTGTTCCAAACAAAAATTCTAAAAGATTTCCGTGAATTTTGTGCTAACTGTGATAATCGATTGAAATGTTTCTGGGATGGATGTTGGCTCTTAAAGAACAAAGATTGAAGTTCTTGTAAAAATAATATGTTAACTAGGATTACTACTGCAATGTTTCTCAAACATGTACAAGGCTGGGCACCGAGTGATATCGCATCACGTTTCCTTCATCCTATAGTATCTGAAATTAATATGTAGTTTATCAGAGGCTAATAACATTTTCTGGATGAAAAATGGAATAAACAAAATATTTACGAGGGCAGATTGAAAAGCAATGCTCAACAAATTATTTTTGAAGTAGGTTGACGTGGAGTTGCTGCAGTGATGATCAAACGTCATGTTTCACATACAAGTCAGGGTTTGGGCAACATGATGATAAAACTTTCTGGTTCCTATATGCTCATATTTATTAAATAGGGAGAATATAAATTATTCACAATGAAACTACATCTTTTTGTTAGATTGAATGATAACTTTCAACATGAATAAATTAGGGTAGTGTGATTCCACCCGAAAAGGATTTATGTATTATTTACACAGATTATAAATTACTGTACACACATTTCTTTTCAAATTGCATAATTCATATCTCGGTGGGATGGCTACAAGTCAAAAATACCTGATTTTGAGCTTCGCCACTCACTTCACACTCTACAAGCTGAAAAATTGCCACAACTTCTTATTTGCTCCTTACAATTTTGAAACTTGTAATTAAGAGTGAATTTCTGCTTCGAAACCACTGTATTTATTATCTTGTAGTAGCATATTATAACAGTAGAAAATGGCAGCAGGAATTTAATTACATTATATCTTTAAAGCCCGTGTATTACCTTGGAAGTGTGTTCTCTGACTTGTGGTGGTCTAGTTGCAGAGGTGGATTGGGTACACGCTGTAATCATCTCTGTGTTTTCACTTGGAAACATTGCATAAGCTGTGATCAGTGGTATGAAATCACTGTGTGCCTTCCACTTTGCACAGACTGGCCCTCGCACAAACTCATGAGTATGTTTTAAAAGAAAACAACTTGCTTGTTAAAAGTCATCTGTGGAAAAAATATTTCAAGATATTTCAGGATAGGAAAAAAAAAGCATTTTGAACAGTGGTCAAATTTTGGATATTTTGAAAAAACGTTGAGTAGCACAATTCTTTACAATTTTGAAACTTAATCCCCCAGCCTTGTATATGTACCTATTTTTGTTGTGTTTTCACCTTCTTGATCTGTGATAGAATTGGAATTGATTGTGTTGTAAAACCATAAAATGAGTTATAGGAAAATCTGGTTAACATGCAAATGACTGATCTTATGATCATATTGCTGTCACCATAATTACTCAAAGAAAAAGACATTTCCTTCTATTATATTGTTTATGTTCGACCATGACTATTGTATGTCAGAAAACTGAGTTCCAAGGCCTTCTAATTTAAATTTCACTGCGTTGCCTAGTGTCATAGTGGGGTAATCGAGGAGGCCATGGACAAATACAAGGCATTCTCTGCGTCACATGTCCTCTGTTCAGTACAAAAAAAAACTGGCGAAATCTCGACAGATATTCATGAATATTTATGTTCGAACATAAAATAGTTATAATAATTATCGTCGAACATAAACAGTCGTATGCAACTCGCCTATAATGGTAATTAAGACACTCGTATGCAAATTATAAAACTCGCATACGCTCGTTTTTCAAACATACTCGTGTCTTAATTATTGCCATTATAGGCTCGTTGCATAATGTAGTATTACAGCTCTGTGGAAGTACTTCCTGAACTATCAGCATGAAGGGTAATTTTTAAATATTATTCACAATTGTTTGTTTTAGTTAAGAAAATGTGCCAAAGAATAGAGCTCTTAACGGTGATTCCCAGTGTCTAGAAGAAATATGAATCTTTCATTATTTTAAATTACTCGAGCGTATCTGCGAACTTTTCATGTTTTTCCATAAAATGTATGAATTTGTTGTGTGTTTTACAGGTGTACGAATGTACAGTGTTAAGGTACATTTATGAATATTCAGAAGCAGAAGCAGTACCCATTGGCTAGGAAGGGACTCGGTTATTACATATTGGTAGAGCTAATGGGCTCTGTCGTATAATGTCCCCATAATAAAGGCAGTTCCTCCAGAATGTTTAGTAAACAGCCTTATCCTAACGGCCTGAAATTGTCATATTGAATTCCATACTCCAGCAAATCATTTAGGTTTTTGCCATGTGTGTAGCAGGTGCACCAAGTGACATAGTGCAAGATGCAGTGTACCAGGAGTCTGCTGATGAGCCTCACTTGGTTCACCTAGTCGAAACCCCGCAACAGAAACGGCAAGTAGCTAAGAGATTTGCTGGAGTATAATTAATGGCCATGAAAGTCAATATGTCATATTGAAATCTAGTCGCAACAAAATTCTATCTGTAATATTAAAACATTGCAGCTGTAAATTATGGAGTGAAGTCTGATTATGATCATAATATAATTTAATAATTGTACATTAGGGAAAGTGGAAATGGTGCTATGGTCTGGATCATCCTAGTCATAAGGAATATGTGTATTTTAATATATTTTTATCTCAAAGTAATAATGTTGCATAAATAAATATGATTATGTTGATTGGAAGATTGTTGTGTTGATCTTGAGCTCTACCCTACCTCAGGTCCTACCGAACACTGTTCCTGGAATAAGCATCGAGCAGCCATGCAAAGACCCACAGGTGGTGCAACCATTGCAAGCAGGTCATCAACCATGTTGACGATGAGACTTTTAAGTCAGAGGAAGTGCAGTGCCCAACTCTGCCTCCAGCAAAGACAGAATGAGTTTACTACAGTGCACTCCCGTTAATTCGCGTGCGGATAATTCGCTTTGCGGTTAATTCGCGGGTTTCGTAGTATATTTCTTTAAAGTAGTAATTCGTACACCCACTAACCATTACCCTAAATAAAATTCTCTCTTGTGTCATTTAAAAAGAATTTTAATGTGATATGCTGCGTGGAGATGAAATCATTGAAATTTGAGAAGACTGGACTTCGTTTCCTTGCTATGTAACAGTAGGCCTACATGCACACTGCTACAAGAATTCTGAAAACTTGTAAACATACGAGCATGTTGCCGCGGGCGGTATAGCACAGATTCCGTTATCTTGGAAGCGGAGACAATGCAAGTGAATGCTCTTTCACTCAGAACCTACCCTTCGTTTTGCCACAGCTGAAGCCCAAGGTCGCTGACCTGTGAGTTGAGCAGGCTAGATGCGCGGACAGTGAGCGTACGGTATTGTATACAGTAGTCTATTGTAGTTGAGAAGTGTGCTCGGCGTGCGTACGTCTTTTCAGTGTTTTGAAGTCAGCTGCGAGAGTTTTCAATAGTAAATTGTGGTTATCAGTTTTCGATATGAGCGGTCGAAAAATGAAATACAAAAGGTTAAACGTCAGTGAAAAACTGAAAATTATAGAGAGGCGAGACGTCATCCAAGTTAGCCAGCGAGTTTGGTGTGGCTGAAACTACAGTGAGAGACATGAAAAAACAAAAGGAAACCCTCATCAAATTTTCTGCTAAGTGTGATCGTTCATCAACCCGGAAATCAATGAGAACATCGGGCTATGAAAATCTAGATGAAGCCATGATACGCTGATTTAATAAAAAAACGAGCGGAAGGTATTCCTGTGTGCAGAGCAAGCCAAACGTTTCCACATTGCCCTTGGCTTGGAAGGAGATTTTAAAGCACCTTCTGGCTGGCTTACGCGGTTTAAGAAACGCTACGGAATAAGGGAAATTGCGATTCACGGCGAGCGTCTTAGCGCAGACACGAGTGGTGCTGAAAAGTTTGTACAGGAATGTCATTATCATTCGTTGACAAAGAACAGCTTGACCTGAGACAGCTTTCTAATGCAGACGAGACAGGGTTGTATTGGAAATGTTTACCGTCCCGAACATTAGTGATGCAAAAAGAACAGCACACCCCAGGCCTTAAAATATCGAAGGAAAGAATAACTATTATGGCGTGTGATAACGCATGTGGCGATCATAAATTAAAATTGTTAGCGATAGGGAAATCTAAAAAAACTCGTTGTTTTAAACAGGAAAATGTCCCTCTGCAGTACTACCATCAAAAGGCAGCGTGGATGGACGCACAAATATTTAAGGACTGGTTTCACAATCATTTTGTAAAACAAGTGACGGCCTATTTAATTAAGCAGTCTTTACCAATCAAAGCAGTGCTCTTAATTGACAATGTGCCTTCCCATCCACATGAAAGTGAACTTAGAGGTGATATTGTCGTCAAATTCCTTCCCCCTAATGTAACTTCTATTCTGCAACCTATGGACCAAGGCGTTATTGCTGCATTAAAGAAGAACTACCGGTCATCTTTGTTACAGCAATTGGTTGAGGAAAACATTGATATTCCAACATTTTGGAAGGACTTTAGTTTGTTGGATGCTCTTCATGCAGTCGACACGTCATGGGGGAAAGTTACCGGCAATACGCTCGCACGGTCGTGGAAATCTGTTCTAGGCGAAGAGCAAACATTTGGCGGCTTCAGTGACGGCGATATTTCGGACGGGCAAAGTAGTCTCGCTACGATGACATCATTACTGCAAAACCTGGATGAATGCTAAGATGCAGATGAAAATGACATTGAGTGGTTAGACGTCGATAGAGACGATTATGGTTTCGGACATGAAAGTGAAGAGGATATTATATGGAATTTGACTGCCGGTGAGCAAGACGGAGATCCAGATAATATCGAGTGCAGGAGTGATGCAACGGAAATCCCGAAAGTTTCCCACAGCCAAGCTAGTGTCTCGATAGACACACTTCTCTCTTATGTAGAAAATCAAGATGAATTTTCATTCTCAGATATTGTTTTCTTGAGAAATGTACGATCCAAAATTAGAAAAAATGAACAATTATCTAAGAAACAAAAAGTGATGATGGATTTTTTTCATTAGGCCTAGATATTAATGTTGACATAATCTACATAGCATTTTGTAATTTTCCTCTAGTGTGTCATACAATACAATGTGAAGTGTTATAATTATTTTTGCTTGTTTATAAAGTGCATTTCAATATTTTAACCAATGGTTTTGCATAGACAAGGCTTAACAAAACTTACTGCGGATAATTCGCGGGAGTTCGTGCATTAATTGCCGCGAATTAGCGGGAGTGCACTGTATCTGTATTTTTTGAGAGTACGAGGACCATTGAATCCGAGACTTCAGGACGGAAGCCTGTAGGAATGCCCGACATTCACAGACCACACGCAGATGAGTTTCGATCTCTCCCACACCCCCATTAATGCCACAGATTGATAGGTTATTTTGAAAGGGTATGTTCATTTCCACATGTCATTCCCCAGTTCCCAGACAGCAGCTTGAGGAATACATGCATGCTCGAGTCGAGTCGGCATGGTCCTGCTTTGCTCACACATGGATACCAGTTCCCTTGACTTAATTACTCAACCCAATCCCAACATCCCCCTCTCTCACACTCCTAAAGGGATTTTACAACACATTTCTTCTTAAGAAATGTGACTTATCAAAGTGAGAAAAATGCTGATTAATGGTCGATTCACACTATACGTTACGTAACCTTTCCGTTTCCTTTATATCACATCTCCGTACATGAAAGTTTACTGTATTTTAAATGAGTACATGCACACTGCACGTTACATACACCTTCCGTGAGCCTTCCGTTTTCCGACAGGATTGTTTCGCAGCAATGTTTATGGAACGTATGCGGACACTTATTGACAGTGTGCACTAGCAACCACTTCCATTCCGTGTCTAGAAGGCGTGTTTTGGCGCTCTGTGTTTATTACACTCGCCAAAACGAAATAGGTTATAAGAAAAGTTAGCAATATGGCGACGAAAGATGTATTGGAATTGATATGGTGAATAAATAATGGTATTGGAATTGATATGGTGAATAAATAATGACGATGTCGACCAGATGTGTTTCCTACGATATATAGAGGGTGAAACTATTTTTAAAATGATCGCAATGGCTCTGAATGCTTCCAGAGAACAGTATTTCCCCCAGGGGCTCACATCTAGTGGGACGTGGGTGTTGACCACGGGACCCCAGCTGAGTTTCGTTTTGGCGATTTTGCGGTTACCGCAAACTGTAACCAAACCTAGCCCAGGTTAAAATCAAAGGGAGCGCAAAAGCACGCCTTCTAGACTTGGAAAGGAAATGGTTGCTAGTGCACTCTGTCAATAAGTGTCTGCATACCTTCCGTAAACATATAGTCGTGACAAGGAACGGTACTGTATTGCGTGAATACAACAACTTTTAACCCAACGGGTATGGAAAGGTTACGTAACGTATAGTGTGAATCGACCTTAAGTCTGTATATGGCAAGAAATTTGTGCAGTTGCAGACTTGGCTAAACAATATTTTTTTTGTATCACTATGAATAGTTATGATTCATCACTTGATTATTTTACCTGTGGTATGTGGATTACATCTGTGTCGGGATGAGTTTTGCATGTGTGCTGTGTGCTACTATACATGTAACACGTTGCTTTCTTAAAATGCTGGCCCCTTTGCGTGGTACCGACCCACACAATGCGACAATCAAAGTTTTAAAGATACAACACTTCTGTTGATCATAATTTGTATGGATATCTTGCAATTGCTGTGCACATGAGAGCTCCTTCAACATAAACATTTTTCTTGCAAGCCGAAGTCCCAAAGTGATTTTGACACATGAATTTTCGTTTTGAAATCGTGGGAAATCCAACTGTAAACAAGCCTTAGTATGTGCAGAACCCAGTGATGTGCATTGGAATGAAATGTTATATTTCACCGGATCAGGAATGGAATTAAATTCAGCCAGTCAATTCAATACTATTCTGGCAAGGAATGGAGTGAAACATAATGAAATATTGCAGGGCTGGGTAACTTAACATAATGGCCTTGAATGTTTGTTGTAACATTATTCACACAAAGAATGAAGAAACGGATACTCTATATAATCTGTTATTTCAAATAACGTTTATTATCATACCGGATAGCATTTTAGCCATCGCTAGAAACTCAAGTCGAATAGCATTATTGGCGTTGTAACACGTGAATATGTATCACATTAAATAACGTTACTGACAAGAACGGACAACATTTTGTTCGCAAAATGAATCGCAGATCAAAAAACATTATTCGTGCTGTAACGGGTCGTGAACACCTACCACTCGATCCAAACTTAAAATAACGTTATTGGCAAGACCCAGGATGATAAATAAAGAAGGAAAAGAAATTGAGGACATACAAGAACTGAAGGAGATGTGGAAGGAATATTTTGAGGAGTTACTGAATCCAAATGGGAATATGGAGGAGAATAATGAGGAAGATGAAAAGGACCTGACATGGACGGAAGTGGAAATCCTGGAAAACTCCTGGATTTTTATTAGGTCTTGAAAACTCCTGGAAAATGACAAAAAATGTGAAAACTCCTGAAAAATAGCCACTGTTAATTAATTATAAAAATATTTCCATCCACTGCTAAAATTCCCAGTCTGCTCTTAGTCCTCGACGTCAAGAATTTCAAGAATTTTCCTGGGCGGCAAGCAAAGCTAGCATCATGCATCGCTGCTTTGAATGATCAGTCAGCAACATCGTCAACAGGTGCAGATTAACAGGGACAGACGAATACGTTAGAAATTCCTCTTAAACTCTGTGCAATGAGATGGTTGGAAAATGGCCCAGTTGCTAAGAGAGGTGCCAATTCGTTACCTGCCCTAACATGGTATGTGAAGTAGATGGAGACTGACAAATCTGTCCCTTCAAGCAAATGCTACAGGAAGTTTAAGCCATATCTAGCTGATCCTCTGCTGCCAGCAAACTTTGCGTTTTTTTTTGTCAATCTGTGATCATACAGAACCTTTCCTTCGTTAATTTCAAACTGATTCTCCGTTTGCCCCGTTCTTTCATGGGGAATCGCAGAAGTTACTGCGAACATTTATGGATATGTTCGTTAAGGAGGAAGTTCTGAACCAAACTAACATCCAGTCAATAGACATCAAAAAGGAAGATAATTTCAAATCCATCTGAGTTATGCCGTGTAAGACGAGATCAACAAGTGCCGATCAAAGTTATCCACCAAAGATGTTTTGAATTTCCGCCAAGATTGTCGCTCAGCGTTGATTGTGATAGTCGAGAAACTTCTGGAGAAATCACCTCTCAAACTTAAATTTACGAGAGTTGTTGCGTGCTTAGATCCCTCGGTGGTAGCATCTGATCCTGTTTGTTTGAATCACTTGCCACTGTGCCTAGGAGAGCTGCTCAGTAGACGGTGGCTTTCAGGTGCTAAGGCTGATAGTGTTGACAGTCAATGCAAGAGGTTCATTCATCTCAGTCATGTGATCGTTGCCATGAAGTCATTTCGAAGAAGCCAGATGCGATTGGATCATCACTGTATGAAACTCCTTGACGCTGAAGAGGAAGATTTTATTGAAGTCAAGAGCCTTGTGCGATTGATTTGCACGCTTTCTCACGGCAACGCCTTTCTTGAACGAGGCTTTTCCGTTAATCGGGAATGCATGGTTAAAAACCAATAGGAGCAAAGCCTTGTAGCCCAGCGCCGAATCTACGATAAGATATCTTCTGTCGGAGGTATCCAAAAGTTCGAGATGACAAAGCCTGTCATACATGCTGTTAGTAATTCTCATGCTAAGTGTGTGGAATACTTGGATAGTGAAAAGAAGAAAACCTAGCCATGAATGAGATGAAAGAATGGAGAACATTCTGAAGTTCCACAGCAGTGATGGCTTCGATTTCATCTCTTATGTACTGTTTAAGTTCAGTTCACAGCAATCACAATACTCACTAAACGTGCAACTGTAACATCTAAGCTTTGCAGATACACTTCCATATGAATGACAAAACACGTGTGAACTAACGATATGAGTCAGCGGAGCGGGGTATTGCTCACTCCGCACCTGGACCGCGGCAAACTATTGCGTCATTTGGCTGGCCAGGTGCGGACCTCGCAATACCCCATCCACTGACTCATATCGTTTAGTGAGTTATCTGAAACAACAGGAAAATTTCGAATCATGTTTCCAGGAAGACCTATGTCTAATGCCAGTACAATTAGGAGGCTCGCTAAACAATTCAAGAAAACTGGTTCCGTAAATAATAAAAAGTTAAAAGACAACAAAAATTAGATGAGATCGTTGTATATTCTTTCTTCAGAAGACGTCAGGTGTGTGTTACAAGAAAGGGAAGACATTTTCAGCATCGGCTATGAGCACTGTAAGTACACATTATTGAACATGTTTGGTGAAAGTGCGCGTCACCACCGGCTGAACCGTGTACGCGCGCCCGCGATCTGCGCCAGTCAAAGCCGGCTTAGCTTGCCGTGTTTATAGGGGCGCACATAGATAATGACCCTGAACAACAAAAAAGAAGTGGTCCAGTCTCCATGAACTGCGTGAGTTATTTTGCATGATATGTTATATATCCAAGTTCTAATATTATTGGGAGGACGGGTTGATTCCCCTGAATACAGCTTATTTTACACGCATACAAATACCGTACAATTTTTATTGTTGTCGTTGTTTGTGTATTCATCTTAGAGCTTGGGAAATCATGGACATCAGTATGCGTACTTGGCATGTGTGGAATTAGTCTGATAACCTGTGTTATAATGCTGCCTGAAGAAGGGTGTGTAAATCTAAATAGTATTAGAGTCGAGGACTTAAAATATTTAAAAGAGCTACTTAATCATCCACACGCATTGAAACTTGGCATAAACATCTTTATTTAAAGCTTTTCACATTGGCGTCTAGTGTGACTCAATTGTAATGAAAATTCAAGATAGCAACAACGCAAAATTTAAATCCCGCGTTTTTATTATTTGGGTCCCCATTAAACGATCGCTGTGAGACTTTGTATAATAATCCACTCCAATAATATTTATCTAATAGTACATTACTTTATGGCCTGCACATAAAACAACCCAAGATGGCAGCCACGGATAATATTTCATTGGTTCTCAAAACCTCCGAATCCATTGCAACAATCAAAACGAAATTTTGTATAATGATGTAGACTATTGACTTTCAACGCCTGATAAATACAAAAATAACACGGTGGCCACGGGAGGTTGAAATATTTAAAATTACTCTTCTGGCGATCTAATCATCCGAGTGCAGTGAAACTTTATTTAGAGCCAAATATATCGGTGTATTCTATCCTATTGTTTCGAAAAATTCAAGTTGGTGGTACGGAGTCATTATCTCTTCTGGGCGAAGTTCCACTTTTAACCGCCAGGTGGTTCACAGCACCCCAGTGATGTAATGGCTGCCTATTTCTGATAAATAAACCTGTCTCGTACGTAGTCAGCCCGAAGGCTGGTTGGATCCTCAAAAAGTCCCACCGGTTTGGGTTTTTCCCACTGGCGACATTTCTCACTGGCCAATCTAGAGCGACCGTCGCCAACTTCCGTGGCCTCCTATTTTAAATGTCACTGCGTGACTAGTGTCATAGTGGAGGCCGTGATCGAATGCGAGGTATTCTTTGCCTCGCAACTATCCATTATGTAGTGGGGACGGCTACGTCATAGCATGAAGGGGCCATGGCAGAAACATGAGTTTGTTTTTTACGTAACATACTGTAAGAAAAACTTGTCCAATGTTCTGTTATATTGCTTGACATGGCTGCTGGTGTTCATAAATGAGCAAAAGAAACACGTGCTACGATTTGCTGTCACCTTTTCTGCTCTTAATAAAATAAAATAGCAATACCCTCCTCCCCGCAAGAATTAACTGAACACGTTAAACAGAGAGTCCTTGCTTTATTTGAGAAAATGTAAAATGCTATCTTGTTGCTTTATGAATGGTGTCTGTGGTTC
The DNA here is from genome assembly GCA_946902985.2 of Meconema thalassinum. Taxonomy (NCBI): domain Eukaryota; kingdom Metazoa; phylum Arthropoda; class Insecta; order Orthoptera; family Tettigoniidae; genus Meconema; species Meconema thalassinum. The sequence continues at coordinate 44,495,314 of OX336389.2, read as the reverse complement.
AAATTCATCAATACCTTTTTTATAAATAATATTATTATTGCTCCTACCATTGACACAATTTCCTAATAGTGACACACTTTTAAGATAAAACCAATATTTAGAATTATGTAATATATATAAGTACAAACTTCATTGTGTCCAATGGCTAAACCTTCAAATAATTATCTTAAATCGTTTGACGTACGGTAAGTAATAGTTGTAAGCCAGAACATGGCTTATACTGGTTAAACTCGGTAATTAATTTCCAATTTGTTATTTGACCAGTAAATAATAATAATAAATATATTTAATTATCAAATATTCTCAGAAAGAGAAGAATTTCTTTTCTTGACCACTTGATCCGAATGAACCCGGAGAGATTGGCAAAAGAAATACTCGACCATGCTGACAAAAATCCCAAAATGCAAATTAGTTGCTTCATCGAAGTGAAAAAGGATTTAACGGAAATTAACATTACAAAACAAGACATTCTAGACAGGCTTACATTTAGAAATGAAATTAGAAAATTCGGGGGTTTTTAGGAAGAATAATAAATAAGGAAGGAAGGAAGCTTGTAGTTTTACGTGACCGTTAATCTCGCGATCATAAGCCACGGGACCTCCGTTTTACGTGGAATCCGAACCACAGGACATGGCATTTCATATCAAAAATCTCACATGCATTGACCGGGAATCGAACCCGGTCCACCTTGGTGACAGGCGAAGAGCTAAGAAGGAAAGAACACAGTAAAAGGATGAAGAATTAGCCTAATGGAAATAAACTAAAATCAAGAAAGGAGATAAAATCAAGAGAATTTTATTTCATATGGCCCATAGAAGGCCGAAATCGAGGAAGAAGAATAAATGTAGTGGAAGTCCGTGTAATTTGGACTGATGTTATTCATGGTATTTGCAAGTTTGGCCACCCCCTTTCTCAGGCAAGGTCAGCAAGACTGTTGAGGGTTCCTTTCGTCCTGCGAGTTATTTTAATCTTGGTCTCAAGGTTGAGGGGTAAATAGGAAAATAAGTTTGTCACCACATTCCTTGTAAGATTATACGACCATAAGGAAGTGTGCTGTGAAGCAATTATTTCAACGAAGAGTGTGTGTCGCTTTCAAAAGTACTGCTGAAACATCGTGGTAAGTTCTAACATACCTTTATTCGCCAAATTTTAAACAATTTTCATATTATTTGAATTTTAATTAAATATATGCATGCCGTGTAATTTGGACTGCTGGAGAGTGTGTAATTTGGTCCGTTGAAACAAATGTAATCATTACGTTTCTTCGTAGTGACCATCTCGTGGAGTAGCAGCTAGTATTCTTGGCTGTTGCCCCGGAGGTCCGGGTTCGATTCCTGGCTCTGCCAAGAAATTTTATGTTTGGTGGGAGGGATGGAACGGGGTTCGATTCCCACTTAAGCTATCCTGAAAGTGGTTTTCCGTGGTTTCCCAGTTTTACACAAGGCAAATGCTGGGATGGGTCCTAACTTAGAGCCACGGTCGCCTCCTTCCCAATCCTATTCCCAATTTACAAATACATACACTAGTACAGGCATCATAATAACACAGGTTATAACACAAACTCCACACTCACACAAGACAACGAAGCCACATGACCATGATGTTGCAAAGCCCTTGAAATACGCAACAACAACTCTCTTCATGGTTTTATTTCTGATTCTGAAAGAAGTTGCTTTATAATCTGAAAGGGCTTTGTTGTTGTTGCTTATTTTAGCGGCTGCGACATCGAGGTCATATAGCCCCGTGTATTTGGGTGTGTATGGAATTTGTGTGGCAACCTGTGTTATTGTGATGGCTGTACAAGTGTGTGGTTATTTGTAAACTGGGGATAGGATTGGTAATGAGGCGGCCGAGTTCTTTAATTAGGATCCATCCCAGCATTTTCCTGGAGTAGAAGTGGGGAAACCACAGAAAACCACCTCCAGGATGGCTGAAGTGGGAATCGAACCATCCTCTTCCCAGTTTGGCTCACAAGTCTGAGTGTATCCCATTCCAGCGCTCAGAACAGAACCAAAATTTCTTGGCAGAGCCGGGAATCAAACCCGGACCTCCGGGGCTACATGCCAAGAATGACAATCAGAGTTCACAGTAGTGTATTTTATTGTTTAGTATTACCTAATAAATAGCTTAAGTAACTTACATTAGTGATTATATCTACCAGTCCAAATTACACACCGCCCTGGTCCAAATTACACGCCATCGGTGCAAATTACACGACGTTACATTTTGATACAAACATAAATTTTAAGTTATACGCTGAGATAATATTAACATTTATTTTCACCGAATCAGTTGATACATTGTACTAATTATCGTCCATAAAATTTGAGAAAGTTTAATTACGGTCAAATAAGTTATTGACGCTTAAAGTTAGGTGGTCTAAATTACACGGACTTCCCCTATTTACAGTACCGTACGAAGTTTTAAGGCCTATAGATGAGTTTTGTAATTTTATTTAGGTACTGGTTAACATTTTCAGAATTGTTGTTGTTGTTGTCTACCGTGTATTTTCAGTGTGCGGCATCTGTCTAATGCTAATAACGTGCATACTTGCAATTGGGGACTGAAAAGAGGTGGTTGTGGCCTTAGGTTAGGGTCAATCGCAGCATTTGTTTGGAGTCGAGCGCTATGATTGCGGAGAGTGCCCCGTTTCAACCCTTGAAATTCTTGGTAGATCGGCAATTCAATCCTTTGACGTAGCTTCAATACGTACCCCTAGACAACTGAGGGTCCAGTACAAGTCTACCTACGTACACGTGGAAAGTCCCATACATTACCAGGCACATTTCATATGGCTGTTTATGGAACCATGAACTGAGACTCAAGAAGGCTGTGGTCCAACGCGAAGATAATTGTGAAATAAGCAATGTCGCAAGCAAATGGGTCACTTTTCGTCCATTCGCCCTAACGGTGCGCGGCCATGAAGAAGATGATAATTTTCTGTTAGCTTTAGCCATTGCACATTACTTAAAAAAGAAGTGAAGGAAAAGAAAATACAGCGTTCATGTGATCAACGTGCAAAGACTCACAAGTGGGTAGTTTCACACTTTATGTAATTCCCCACGGACCCACAATGCCAGATTATTTTTCAAATTTTAGAATGAGTGTAACTTCGTATGACGAACTTTGTGTGTACCGTATCTTAAGAAATGAATTGGAAACCAACATTTAATAACGGAATCTCAGTAGAAGAAAGACTTGCAGGTACGTCGAGGTAAGATAAAATGCACATAGTTTTATAAACTAGGTGCATTAAAGTTTCATTGTAGTAACAATATATAATTTAGTCATTCAATCATTGATTTATTAATTAATTAAGTTATTTATTCATTGATTATGGAGCGCGTCAGCCTAGCGACTCTGCCTATGAGTAAAGCCCTGCGCGGATGCGGATAAACCCGCGGATATAGTTTGCATGGCTGTGCGGATAGCGGATACGCTGCGGATAATGTTTCGAGTAAATTTGCGGATAGTTTTAAGGATACAAACTTACGTTAATATTTGATATACTCCTATAGCCTATTGCGTACGAAATATTCAGGCACGTATACACGAGATTATTTTACTCATATGCTTTCAACTAGATTTTATTAAGCACCGTATGTTTGCAGTAGATGGTCTTGACATCTCATCAATTCTCACTGCCATTATTACTATACGTACGAGATATAATGCTGTCAATAAGCTTGTTAGTTCATTGTGGTGACATCATTAACATCGCTCATGTCAGCTACTTCGCCATCTAAGCTATCCTGGAAGATCTGGTTCCAGGTTTATCTGTAGATTTATTTCCAACTTGTCACTGAAGCACGTTGGCTGTGATATTGCAACATCAACTATGACATCAACTATGCGAACATGAATGGGTCAAGAAGCAGAAGGATGATGACTGTCTTGGAATTTCCGGCCAAATGGCAATCCCTTTCTCCAAGCGTAAAGTGAAGTTCACGTAGTGAATGTTACCGCGACCATGAGTATGAACTTCGTTTCATCAACATGGATAAACTGTCTATTAAAATAAAACAAGGTGAATATTCAATAGTGCGTGAAACAAAGCTCAAGTCAACGATATGGCAGACATTTGGTTACTTTTTCAATGGAAACGAAAAGGTGATGTTTTACCTGTAAAAAAGTGTATTCACACTCAGGACACAAATCGGGCACATAAAACTTACTGAGGCACAAGTGCAAAAGTAGCCAAAAAAGTATAGCCAATTTTTTGTCTAAAGCGCAGGTCAAGAAACCGGAAGTGTCATCCAACTTGAAGTCCCTTGCAATGAAGCAAATTTTCAGGAACGACTTTCTCCTCAAGTGTCCAAATGTGTTGGTTAAACGCGTTATGCTTTATCTACTAAATTAAACATAATATTGAAATATCAGCAAATTTGGATAAAAGTACTGCGGATGCGGGACGGATGCGAATAAAAGTCATGCGGACGCGGGGCGGATGCGGATAACAGGCGTGCGGATGCGGATAGCAGTCGTGCGGATGCGGATAACGTTTTCTTTATCCGCGCAGAGCTCTACCTATGATCAATGCTATCTACTGTATATATGCGCCCAGTGTCGCACTAGCATGGCCACATCGATAAGAAACTACGCAGAGCATCTTTGTCGCTGCACCGAGAAAACGCTCTCTGCTGCGTCTTTCACGCCATGTCGACCAAGCCACCTACATTTAAACCAATGTAACGTACTAAGGCGACCGTGCCGTGGCATTTCTGACGCGGTTACAAAGTCGCAAGCTTGGCCTCAGCCTTACTTAGGTTATGTGGGTAGATACCCACAAAAACCCAATGCAGCGCTATATTGAGGCGTACTAGGCAAGATAAGGAGTGAGGTAGTTTGCTATTACCTTCCTCACTGAGTCCGAACAGCAGTGATGAGTAGAACCTTTCACAAAATCCACAGGCACTGACTGTGCCCTGAATCAGTGGGGACTGCTGATATACCGCAAGTGCACCCTTCCTCTTTACTCACCCCTTGCAACCAATATCAATATGCCCAATGATAATAATAATAATAAGTCAGAATTATTATTATTATTATTATTATTATTATTATTATTATTATTATTATTATTATTGGAGTTGGAGAAAAACATATCCGTAATTTGTAAGAAAGATTATGTCTATATACCTAAAGAATTTCTGTTTCACTGCTGAACACTTGCCACATCCCCTCATTCCCCAGTTTATTTTGGTTACAACTTTCAAGCGGCTCCTTTCATCTTCGCACTTCCACCCTTCTCTCTCCGTTCCTGACCAGTGTCCAGGGGCGTATTCTTAGGGTTACCGGGGCTACCGGCGGTAGACCAAGAAAATTACATTAAAAATAAATAACACTTTATAACAGTTTCAACAAAGCATTCAAACAATCGTGACTTTCATGCAAATTCTTCTTTATCGAAGGAAATAATGGTTAGTGGGTAGTCAACGCGGCAACGCAGTAGAAACCGACCAAGAAAGCGGCAGCCTTACTCCGCTCCCCGCACCCACCCTTGTTCCGTGCAGGCACAACGCTCATAGCGAGCGAGTTGTCGCTACAGCCAGCGGTTTCTTTGAAGTTAAAAGCGTTTATAGCAACAAATAGCCCACAATAAATATACATTATCGCGCGCATAGATGTGAATACGTTTTAGAAGTTGTAGTATTTTCGATGTGTGATTTAGTTAAGTGTGTGTATGCTGAAGAATCTGTATGTAGTGTTTTGTTTTAACTGTGCCAGTTGTGATTTTGTAAGAAGATTATGGAACAAACACCTGCGGGGGCTCTAAATGCCAATGACTGTATAATAGAGAGTTTGTTAGAAGTTCCTTTCAGCCGTCGTCCATACAGTGAGAAAGTTCATATTATACATATGACAAGGCCTACACTTGAACTGCAATAATTGTGTGCCAATTATACACGATATTTCACATCATCTACGTATGCTAGGTGGAATAGGTTATCTGGCAGTTCTAAACTGTCTAAATTTTATTGCTGACCGTGTTTGTTATTTAGTCGTGAAGTTAATGTATGGTCAAATAAAGGGTTTTCAAATATGAACTCTTCGCCCTGCAGTTCAAAAGCATGTTTTGTGATATATTAAGCTCAGTGGTAGCCCAGATCTTCAGACTAGTATACGCCACTGCCAGTGTCGTATTCTTTCTTGGAAATATGAGACTGGCCTCCTGTATTTGCGATCGAAGAACACCCCGTGGCATAGCCGTGCGGGTTAAATCACGCGATGGGGAGCTGCAGCAAGTCCGCAGATCAGAGATTCGATTCCCGACGCTCACAGAGGCTACCCTGGGTTTGTATTTTGCCAGAGTTTTCCTACACTATTTCCAGGCAAATGCAGCGATAGTACCTCAGTTCATCATAGAAGCTCATTATACAAGTTCAACACAAGCCCCTAAAATGAACTATTAACAACAACGTTCCAAACCATTTGCACATCGTTAGACATATCCAAATATTACTAAAACATTCATAGCCAAGATATTAATACAATAAAAGTGAAGAGCACTTCTAAGATAAATCTTTAAAAAAAAACTGGTCGAAATCAATAAAATAATTCGAGTGATAATTTACCTCTATATCTTTATTCCAACCGTCTTCTGCCAAAACCAGGAATAATCTATTAGAAGGTAAGTTCCATTCGTCTGGATTTCTTCAGGAACACTTGTGTGACAGCATCAATAAAATTACCGTTTGCGTCCTTCTTGAGTGAACAAAGCAGCTGTTTTACAATTGTCATCATTGATAGGGAAGTACCGGTAAGTCTCTCTTGACCCATTGTGGACCTGCAGTGTGACTTCACTCGTTTGAGTGTTGAGAAGGTACGTTCAACAAAGGCTGTAGTATAATAATAATAATGTTATTGGTTTTACGTCCCTTTTAACTACACTGGCTTTTAGAGACGCCGGGGTGCCGGAATTTTGCCCCGAAGGGGATCTTTAACGTGCCAGTAAATCTACTGACACAGCTCCCTCGCATATGCGCACCCTCACATGCCAGCTGACTGCGCCAGATTTCGAACCTGCAACCTTGGGCTCAGCAGGCTGTAGTATAGATAGATAGATAGATATATAGTTTTATTAATTCCATTTGATCAAATACATGTATACAATACATTTTTGATATAGGACACGTCAGAATTTACATCTATAAAATAAAAGTACTAATAGGTATATTCAGTAATACTAATACCATAACTATTTATAACTTATTATAATAACAGATCTTAAGAGATACAATCTTATTGGACAACTATTTTCACCTTATTCTATTATCATAATATGAAAACTTAATTCTATAAATACAACAACTTACAGCTAGGTATTACAATTAAAATAGAAAAGTAAAATATATTTATAGATTTCATCGTTTCTATACACTAAGATATTCAACTACAGAGTAAAAACAATGGCACTGCAGATAAGCTTTCAACATTCTATCAAAGGTTTTTTTCCTTTTTGATATATGCTTGTGTGTGTGTGTGAAATATGAATGTTTTGATTTTGGCTTGTGTTATGCCTATGAACATCATTGTTTGTTTAAAGAAAAACATCCTTATTCATTAAATTCTTTTTACAAAACATAATACTTTCAAAGATATATATACAGGGCGGAGGGAGAATGTTTAAATCTTTAAACAGAGGTCTACATGATTCTCTAGTGTTTACATTTGCCATAATTCTAATCGCCCTCTTTTGTATCCTAAACGTGCTTAGTACATCTGGCGACATTCCCCAAAATATGACCCCATATCTTAAGTATGAATGGAAATAAGCAAAATAAGTATTTCTTAATGTGTGCATGCTAGTGCAGGTTTTCAAAATACGTAACGAAAAGCACATCGAGTTCAGTTTAGTAAGTTATTCAGATATTGTATATGTTTATTCCATTTCAAGTCATGTTGTATCCATAGTCCTAAAAACTTTGTTTCTGATTTATTTTTAATTTGATGACCATTTAATGGTATATTGGGCTTCGCAGGATTCCTATTCTGTATAGTGTGGAAATTTAGACATACTGGTTTTTTTATAGTTGATTATGAGGCGATTATCTTGTGACCATTTTTTAACTCTCCTGTAACGGAGTCAGCAGACTGCTGTATGTCCTGTTTAGTTTCACCTTTTATTACGAGTGTTGTATCGTCCGCAAACAAAATTTCCTTATGTGAATGAACGTTCTGTGTTATATCATTGATATATAAAAGGAAGAGTAGATGGTATCGTAAGTATTAAACACGCTAAATTGTACAGTTCAGGCATAGCATTAACTCACTGCATTCTGTTCATAATTCTTACGATTTCCGCCACTGATTTCTCGTGAAATTCTTGATCATTAGCCGAATAGAGCACTATCAGTTCGTTCTTCATGCCTACTTGATCGAAACTTGACCCGTAGTTTTCTAAGAGATTAAAAAACAATTTGTTTGGGAACGAAATGCCAAATTCTCTAAAGTTTCCTGTATCCAGGAGGGAAAAGAAATTAAAACGCTCCATATCACAAAATCTGGCATTTATCTGGCAAATGACATTGTCCAGAATTCACAGAAGAGTCCCCTAAAACCCTCTTCGGGTGATCCATTGCATTTAAATCTCTTCTGAGCTGGTTCATCGGCTGCGCTAGAACATGTTATTTCCCAGACATTTTGGAAGCCTTCCCTCCTGAAATTGTTTAATCTGTCGCTGGTCTCTATTACTTATCTTTGAGTGGCAGAAAGCAATATCCATAGTCTTCTTTTGCAGAATGTTAATAGGAACATCCGTGTGGCAGAAAATGATTGAGTATACATTAAGAAGAAAAATTGTATCAATTTTTTTTCTTCAAAAAATACAAAAATCATTGACCCTGTACTATAGCATCGTTTTCCCAGTTTCCACTATTTTCATCGTCCGTTAAGCTTTCGAAAAACATGAGTAGGTTGTCTTTCTGCTCTTGAACTGTGTTAACTAGTCTCGAGTTAAAGTTCCAGCGAGTTGGTGCAGTTCTCGGTAATTTTTTTTCTACAAAGTTTCGGAGATATTCAGTTCTCTTGGAAGAATGGGAAAAGAAATTAGACGTTCCGGAAAGAGATAAGAAAAATACTCGACATTGTGTTATTCCCGTAGCTGCCAGTTGCAATACTAAGTTCAACGCATGACAGTAGCAATGAACGAACAGCGCTCGTGGAAATGTTTGTTTTACTTTAGCCTGCAATCCTCCTAAATGACCAGCCATGACACTCGTGGTGTATTCCTTGGAATACACGGTAAGACAGAGTGAGCTTTTGCTGCTCTTTGCTTTATTTCATTCTTTCCTTTTTCGCAAACACCAACAGTGATTTCCTGGTTTTTCTTAGTTTATGCACTTTGCTTATATTACCTGTAAGTCTTTTCTAGATATATATCTTCTATGATCAACCTAGCATCATCCAGCAGCGAATCTCTGAAGTTGCTCAATTTTTCCATGTACAAGAGGACTTCCTTACCAATCTAGCCATCAGAATTCGTCGCTATCGACAGCTATCATCTCCGTGATCAAGAGGACTTCGTCTACCTACCCATCCACCAGGCTTCGCTAGTGACGCCTGCTATCAACTCTTTGAATACCATTTCATCAAGATACTTAATTTTTGTAATGTTTGTCATTCTTATGTATATTCCTTTGTCTTCTACCCCCACTCTTTTTCCTTCTCTGGTCCCTCCGCGCTTCGTTGAGCTGGTCTCACTTGTGCTTCAGTCGTCAAGACCTCCAGTTGGAGCCTAACTAGGGCTCGTCTCCTCTCCTCGAGAGACAAACTTTTGGATCGGACGCCATGTCCAGATCTTAACTAACGGTCGCCTGGATCGCCTACCACAGAAATGAGCTAAGTACAATGTATCTTCATATTTTAATCGCTTTTAATTAGCTATACGCTTTTAATACCGTTCTATAGACAGTGAGAAGTTGCTAAATGCTCTGCAATTGGAATCTACGCGGGATTTTGGATGTCAGGCGTTGTCTATCTAAGACAGTTAATCTTGCAAAACGAAGCAGCATTTCTTGTACATGTTAACTGAGAATGAGCTCTCACACCGTGGGATTCTTATTGAACTAAATACTGTCTATAGAAAACTTAGCTCGTTCCACAGCTGGACTGTATTTACCCAATTCAACAGTTATGATTGTTCTGGAATTTTCTACGCCAAAAAATTCATCCACTAGCTAAACCTTCTAGTATTTTCCACTCACATATGGGAATACTTTTCTAACCAAGGAATTTTCTTTATGAACAGCTAATCAACACCTAATTTATCTTCCTTCGTGGGCATTCGTCTGCTGCATTCAACTATAACCTACAAATTTTTCAACGCAATAGACTCTCTCAAACCAAAATGCAACTAGTTATTTTACACCATCGCAATAACTTTCCTTTCTATAAACTTTCTGTGCTACAATAGTGAACTTTTCAACCACGTCAATAGACTATAGTGAAACCAGTGCTCGTTCAACTTCTCATCCGCGCCGCGCTCGTCCGAGAAAAATAAATAAGACCAAGAACTTTCTCCACAAATTTCCTATTTCCTCTTCCTCAACCACTCTTTACTAACAAATTAGGTTAATCCTTAAATTTATGTCTTTTTCAATGAGGCCTCGCCAAACCATAGGCGCCCTCCCAACTTTTCTCCATTTATAACTTATTCACTCTGTTTAAATATCAGCAGTTAGAAACTGCATATTAATCTATTTTCTTTTCTTGCTAGTGCAGGAATGGTTTATGTTCTAAGTACTCAACTTTTCATTAATCTCGTTGATCTAGGTTTCACGAAAGGGTAACTTGCCCTATTTTTCCTCGTGATCCTGTTTAAACATAGAAGTTCTAGAAACTTCTTAATTTTTCTCTTCAGGTTTCACAATAAGTGACCTGCCCTATTTGTATAAATTATAATAGTAATTTCTGCATCAATATAAGAAGTTATAGAAACTTCTATTTAATTTCTCTCTCCTTTTTTGTTGTTGTTATAATTTCGAAGTTGTTATTTGTTCATACTTTTAAGATGCCCATATAGGAATTCTTAAAGTACACACATTGCACCTGATCTATGGTTTAACTTTGATTACGTTAATTATCTTTAAATTTTCAATTTGTTAATCTCAGCACCATTTTAAAATCTTATGCAGATTTTAGTGCTTATAAAAGGTTCCAAACCAAAAAATTGTCAATTGTCTAGTGCAAACTTTAAATAATTTAGGAAGGTCTGAGACCTCAATGGTTTAAAAAATCAAATTATACATTTGTTAAATTGATCATATTCTACGCATTGTTAAATAAATCAAACTATATCCTTTTGCTTCATCATTTTCTATAAAATAACTATTAAGCAAGATCCTGTCTTCCCCGACTCTTCCTATAGGCTTACATTTAAAAAACTCACAAATCAAATTAATAACGGTTCCACTCTTTGTTGCATTTGAGCAAGAACTCTTAGTCACAAACTTATTAAAGCCTCTCTTAGATTTGATAGCTAATTCTAACTAGCCAGTAAGGCAAGTATAGCTCGCTCCGCCAGCTTCCTGATTGTTGAGTTTTTCTCTACAACTTATGGTTGGTTTTCCAAATTTAAGTTTTTCTCATTGTCTAAACTTTTAGTCGGCGCATGCTGGGTAAAAGCTTAGCCATTCTTAAATGCAACCATTGGTGCTCTTACCAAAATTATTTCCAAGGGTATAATTGCCTCATTGCTACTCTTCCTGGAGACATTCGGTCGCTCCTTAGAAATTCTACAATTTCAAGAACTAAAACATCACGGCTAATTCAAATTGTTTGCATTCTTCAAAATATTTATTTAAAACAAACTCCTTTGAAGGGATACATAGTAAACTCATCATTTCTTTCTTCGCCAGACCACCATCCTTCCACATAGTAGCCGAATCTTGGCTTGGAAGGGAAGGTACTATCAAATCTCGCTGGCAAATAGCCCAAGCTCCAGCCGCATTTCCCGTTAGCTACGGCCAGGTCCATACCTACTTTAGGTGTTTCACGGGCTTTGCGGTGACACTTGTCTCTAAACATTGTCTTTGTTTGGTGTTGGGCTCTCGTCCTATTATCCACACTTGTTCCTTAGTCCGAAACCCACTTCTCTTAACTTCTCTCTTCATCTTCCCTTGTGGGTAAGGTTAATTCCTAGCAAAAACCTAACCAAACTTTGGTCCCAGAAACCCGGGAGAGTCCATTTGTCAATATTTCCAAATTATTAATATCTATGAATTTTTCAGCTATAACTTCGCAGTGCAAAGCTGGTGAGGTGGAAAGGAGTTGCTTCTGTCTCCTTTGGTGCATTTCTCCCTTTCAACTTGTTTGCTGCTGCCAGTCTGACAGCATTTCCAAGGTTCCACAGTTTCGTAAGTTATACTTCATTTTACCTATTTCACCATGCCTTCCACAGATGGTGGCAGATAAGGACGGCAAGGATGAAAAACTTACTTCCAAACGCGCTTCTTATAAAGGGCAAATTACCAGATTTAGAAAATACATCAAGGAGCTAGATCCTTCAGAAGCTCAATTATATTTGTTAAAACATCGCGTAAAAGATTATGAACGTTCTTACGAGAATTATTGCAACATTCAAACTGAAATCGAAACTTGCATGCTCAATCAAACTGATGATCGAGTAGAAGTAGAAAACCAATACTACGAAGGCATGGGCTCTGCCTTTAAAATAATACGCCAACTCGAAGAAGAACAGAAAAAAGACGGTTCTGTTCTCGGTTCCCTTCACGAACAACAAACCTCTTCTCGTGAGGGCACTCACAAGCTCAAACCAATTCTACCTAAGATTAATTTACCCCACTTCTCTGGAGACGAAACTACTTGGGATTCTTTCTATGAACTATTTTGTTCTCTTGTTCATGACAATGAAGATATTCAAGTCATTTACAAATTTCATTATTTGCGATCTATTCTTCGCGGTCAAGCCCTACAGTTAGTTGAGGCGCTCCCATTAAGTGCTGAAAACTACCCCATTGCCTTTAACCTGTTGAAGGAAAGATACGGTAATTTACGGCTACGTATTCAACGCCACATGAAGGCTCTATTCAATTTGCCTGCGTCACAGCACAATGACGTCACTAGTCTGCGTACCCTCATTGATACAATACAACTTCACGTTAAAGCTCTATCCCAATTAGATCAACCCACTGAACACTGGGACACTTTCCTAATACATTTAGTTGTTTCTAAAGTCGATGTTGCTACCCTCAAGGCTTGGGAAATGGAACTTTCCAAAGACGACGATTACTCGTACGAGCATTTAGTCACCTTCATAAATGCTAGATGCCAACTCTTAACTGCCTTAGCTAATCAAAGTGAACCCTCTTCTCCTAGCTCTAAACTTGAATTATTGTCCCTCAAATCTAAAACCGAACACGTAGCGTCTAGTACCCCAAAACCCGGGTCCAGCTCGTTTAAACTAAAGTCAAACGCCACTGGTTACCCAACTAGGTCTAGTGAACGCCGTATTTCTAGTTCTCTTGATTTAAACACTCAAAGCAAACCCCGTAAAAGTTTAAATGAACCATTAAAGTGCATACTTTGCAAAGATTTCCACGCTTTATATCTATGCAAATCTTTTAAAGAACTGTCAGTCGACGACAGAAGAAAGTTATTTTCCCAGAATAAACATTGCTTTAACTGCCTATCACCCAAGCATTCTGCTTCTAATTGTAAGTCTTCAAGACTTTGTTACCACTGTGAAAAATCGCACCACACTTTACTGCATCGTCATGATCAATTGAGGTCATCAGCAGCATCTTTTTCTCAGAAGAACGATAATACTGGCACTCCTAATGCTTCATCTTTCATTCAGAAGGTTAAATCCTTGCGCAGTGCTCAAGTACTATTGTCCACTGTCCAAATTGAAGTCCAGGACAAATTCGGCAACTGGGTCAGTGCACGCGGTCTTCTTGATTCAGCGGCAACTCATGATTTTGTGTCCAATTCTTTGATTAGAAAATTAGGCCTACCTGTAAACCCTACTTCTATCAATGTATCAGGCATTAATAGCTTAAAGTCGCAAGCTTTACAGTTTTCAAAGCTAACCATAGGAGTCACTTATCACAGAAATAACTTTCTCAAACTGAATTGTCTCATTCTCAACAGCATAGGAGAATACACTCCAAGTCACTCTGTTGATATTTCAGGTTTAAACATTCCCTCGCATTTAAGGTTAGCCGATCCTCTGTTCAATGTACAAGGCCCCATTGACATACTCTTTAGTGCCAATGTTTTCTGGAATTGCCTTCGTAAACAGGTTCGTAAGTTATCTTCAAACGTTGTTGCCAGAGACACTAATTTTGGATGGATCGTTACTGGTCAACTTCCTCATTATTCTTCCCAACCCGTATCTCAATGTTATTTCGTTACTACTGATTTGGAACAGTTCTGGAGGCTGGAAAGCGTTGATTCTCCTAACGTAACCTCTTCAGAAAACGAATTCTGTGAGCAACTTTTCTTGAACACTACCACTCGTTCTCCTTGTTCAGATGCCAAGATTACTTAATCCCCCTGAACTTATGAATTCTCAACCTAAAGCTCGAAAAGCTCTCTTTGCTATCGAGAGTAAATTCAAGAAAGAACCTCTCGTTAAAGAACAGTACACTGATTTCATGGATGAGTATGAAAGCTTAGATCATATGAAAGTTGTCAGCAAATCTGATGACGAATTGCACCCCCCCAATTGAAACGGTTTTCTTAAATCATCATCCCGTTTGGAAACCCCTCTTGTAAAGGATAAAATCCGAGTCGTTTTCAATGGTTCATCACCTGACGATAATGGCAACAGTCTTAACGATTCTCTTTACTCTGGTCCCGCTATTCTTCCTTTCACAAATTAATTCGAATTTTTGCCTATCTTCTCAGATGGAAATATCTGGTTGTTGACCAACCCGTTCTTCCTAAACCGCATCTGACCAATCATGAATTGAATCTCGCTACCATTAAGGTTTTGCAACTAACACAGCAAGAAGCCTTTTCTTCTGAATTGTCTTTGCTTTCTGCTAAAAAGGATCTTCCGAAATCTAGTTGTCTTCGTGCCTTAGCCCCGTTCCTTGATGACAATGGGTTACTCAGGGTAGGTGGTTGGCTCTCGCAATCTTTGCTTTCTGAGGACAAGAAGCATCCTGTTATTTTGCCTTCCAAACATCACGTAACTTCTTTAATTATACGTGACTTTCATTATCGTAACCTGCACGTTGGTACACGCACTCTGCTTTGCTTCTTAAGGGAAAAGTACTGGATTATAAATGGAGCTCATGAAGTTTCCTCTGTAATTCACAAATGCATTCCTTGCTTCAAAGCGAAACCTAAAGTCAATACTCAATTAATGAGCGATCTGCCCTCTTTCCGCTCTTCTCCTATACGTCTTTTGCTTTAACTGGTGTGGACTATATGGGTCCGTTCCAATATCAATGCAATTCCCATGAAGCTAAACGCAAATTGTTTGGTAAGCTCTATGTTTCTCTCTTTGTTTGCATGGTTACTGACGTGATCCTTTTGGAACTAGTAACGAATGCCTCCACTTCTTACTTTCAGTCAGCCGTCTCTCGCTTCGCTGCTAGGCGTGGCGTTCCCTCTGAGTTGTTCTCCGATAACGCCTCCACTTTTCAAGGCGCAGCTTCCTTGTGGAAGAAAGCACTTACATCTTCTCCTGCCATGGAACAGATTTCAAATTTTTCCTACTCAAAGGGTTTCAAATGGCGGTTTATACCTCCCTACGCCCCTCATCACGGTGGTAGGTTAGAATGTTGCGTAAAGCTTACTAAACGTCATCTAAGAAAGGTTTTAGGTAGTCGCATTCTGACTTATGAATAATTTAATTCGCTGTCTATTCTGATTGAAGGAGTTGTTAATTCTCGCCCTTTAACTCCACTTTCCAATAACCCTGATGACCTGCTTCCACTCACACCTGGTCACTTCCTTAAATGGCACTTCTCTTTCTGTCCCTCCTCCCCTTCCCAACTCTTACAGAGATTCTAATTTACCTATTGTTTGGCTTAAACTTGAAGCCCTCCGTAATTCTTTCTGGAAGAGGTGGAATTTGGAATACTTAACTTCCTTGCAACGGAGACAGAAGTGGTTTCTTTCTAATCCCGACATCAAAGTGGGGGACCTTGTCCTGGTCAGAGATGCTTCCCCTCCCTTGGTCTG
This sequence comes from Meconema thalassinum, assembly GCA_946902985.2. Taxonomy (NCBI): domain Eukaryota; kingdom Metazoa; phylum Arthropoda; class Insecta; order Orthoptera; family Tettigoniidae; genus Meconema; species Meconema thalassinum. The sequence continues at coordinate 44,479,156 of OX336389.2, read as the reverse complement.
GATCTCCAGTAGAGTGGCCGAGTGTTAACCAGGAAGGGATGGGAGAGTTAGGGTAGCCAAGATCTCGACCACTAATGGGCATATTACAAGACCACTGACTTTAATTGCCCCCCTCCCTTTAAATCTGTAACGTTGTATTTCCTGTTCTCTGTTGGTGTTTTTCCCTCCCAGCTTGGTGTATTCCTTGGAATACTCGGTAAGACAGAGTGAGCTTTTGCTGCTCTTTGCTTTATTTCATTCCTTCCTTTTTCGCAAACACCAACAGTGACTTCCTGGTTTTTCTTTGTTTATGCACTTTGCTTATATTACCTGTAAGTCTGTTCTAGATATATATATATATATATATTCTATGATCAACCTAGCGTCATCCAGCAGCGAATCTCTGAAGTTGCTCAATTTTTCCATGTACAAGAGGACTTCCTTACCATTCTAGCCATCAGATCTCCTCGCTACCGCCAGCTATCATCCCCGTGATCAAGAGGACTTTGTCTACATACCCATCCACCATGCTTCGCTAGTGACGCCTGCTATCAATTCTTTGAAGACCATTTCATCAAGATACTTAATTTTTGTAATGTTTGTCATTCTTATGTATATTCATTTGTCTCCTACCCCCACTCTTTTTCCTTCCCTGGTCCCTCCGCGCTTCGTTGAGCTGGTCTCACTTGTGCTTCAGTCGTCAAGACCTCCAGTTGGAGCCTAACTAGGGATCGTCTCCTCTCCTCGAGAGACAAACTTTCGAATCGGACGCCATGTCCACATCTTAACTAACGGTCGCCTGGATCGCCTACCACAGAAATGAGCTAAGTACAATGTATCTTCATATTTTAATCGCTTTTAATTAGCTATACGCTTTTAATACCGTTCTATAGACAGTGAGAAGTTGCTAAATGCTCTGCAATTGCAATCTTCGCGGGATTTTGGATGTCAGGCTTTGTCTATCTAAGCCAGTTAATCTTGCAAAACGAAGCAGCATTTCTTGTACATGTTAACTAAGAATGAGCTCTCACACCGAGGGATTCTTATTGAACTAAATACTGTCTATAGAAAACTTAGCTCGTTCCACCGCTGGACTTTATTTACCCAATTCAACAGTTATGATTGTTCTGGAATTTTCCACGCCAAACAATTCATCCACTAGCTAAACCTTCTAGTATTTTCCACTCACATATGGGAATACTTTTCTAACCAAGGAATTTTCTTTATGAACAGCTAATCAACACCTAATTTATCTTCCTTCGTGGGCATTCGTCTGCTGCATTCAACTATAACCTACAAATTTTTCATCGCAATAGACTCTCTCAAACCAAAATGCAACTAGTTATTTTACACCATCGCAATAACTTTCCTTTCTATAAACTTTCTGTGCTACAATAGTGAACTTTTCAACCACGTCAATAGACTATCGTGAAACCAGTGCTCGTTCAACTTCTCATCCGCGCCGCACTCGTCCGAGAAAAATAAATAAGACCAAGAACTTTCTCCACAAATTTCCTATTTCCTCTTCCTCAACCACTCTTTACTAACAAATTAGGTTAATCCTTAAATTTATGTCTTTTTCAATGAGGCCTCGCCAAACCATAGGCGCCCTCCCAACTTTTCTCCATTTATAACTTATTCACTCTGTTTAAATATCAGCAGTTAGAAACTGCATATTAATCTATTTTCTTTTCTTGCTAGTACAGGAATGGTTTATGTTCTAAGTACTCAACTTTTCATTAATCTCGTTGATCTAGGTTTCACGAAAGGGTAACTTGCCCTATTTTTCCTCGTGATCCTGTTTAAACATAGAAGTTCTAGAAACTTCTTCTTAATTTTTCTCTTCAGGTTTCACAATAAGTGACCTGCCCTATTTGTATAAATTATAATAGAAATTTCTGCATCAATATAAGAAGTTATAGAAACTTCTATTTAATTTCTCTCTCCTTTTTTGTTGTTGTTATAATTTCGAAGTTGTTATTTGTTCATACTTTTAAGATGCCCATATAGGAATTCTTAAAGTACACACATTGCACCTGATCTATTGTTTAACTTTGATTACGTTAATTATCTTTAAATTTTCAATTTGTTAATCTTAGCACCATTTTAAAATCTTATGCAGATTTTAGTGCTTATAAAAGGTTCCAAACCAAAAAATTGTCAATTGTCTAGTGCAAACTTTAAATAATTTAGGAGGTCTGAGACCTCAATGGTTTAAAAAATCAAATTATACATTTGTTAAATTGATCATATTCTACGCATTGTTAAATAAATCAAACTATATCCTTTTGCTTCATCATTTTCTATAAAATAACTATTAAGCAAGATCCTGTCTTCCCCGACTCTTCCTATAGGCTTACATTTAAAAAACTCACAAATCAAATTAATAACGGTTCCACTATTTGTTGCATTTGAGCAAGAACTCTTCGTCACAAACTTATTAAAGCCTCTCTTAGCTTTGATAGCTAATTCTAACTAGCCAGTAAGGCAAGTATAGCTCGCTCCGCCAGCTTCCTGCTTGTTGAGTTTTTCTCTACAACTTATGGTTGGTTTTCCAAATTTAAGTTTTTCTCATTGTCTAAACTTTTAGTCGGCGCATGCTGGGTAAAAGCTTAGCCATTCTTAAATGCAACTATTGGTGCTCTTACCAAAATTATTTCCAAGGGTATAATTGCCTCATTGCTACTCTTCCTGGAGACATTCGGTCACTCCTTAGAAATTCTACAAGTTCAAGATCTAAAACAGCACGGCTAATTCAAATTGTTTGCATTCTTCAAAATATTTGTTTAAAACCAATTCCTTTGAAGGGATACATAGTAAACTCATCATTTCTTTCTTCGCCAGACCACCACCCTTCCACATAGTAGCCGAATTTTGGCTTGGAAGGGAAGGTACTATCAAATCTCGCCGGCAAATAGCCCAAGCTCCAGCCGCATTTCCCGTTAGCTACGGCCAGGTCCATACCTACTTTAGGTGTTTCACGGGCGTTTTGCGGTGACACTCGTCTCTAAACATTGTCTTTGTTTGGTGTTGGACTCTCGTTCTATTATCCACACTTGTTCCTTAGTCCGAAACCCACTTCTCTTAACTTCTCTCTTCATCTTCCCTTGTTGGTAAGGTTAATTCCTAGCAAAAACCTACCCAACTCGCGCCATCGTACGTTTGTGCTATAAGCTTGTTACCTAATCCGAACTCTTCTAATACTGACGAAACGTGGGCGTACAGAGCCTCAGCCGATCTGTTAGCACTAACGTCCGTGAAGCCAATAAATCGTTCTTGAACTTCTCCAGCACTGTCAACATAGCGCAAAATTGTGGATAGCTGTGATCACATCAGAACATTCATCGACAAGAATTGCTACAAATTTTGTTCTGTCAAGTTCCTTCGCAATAGCATCTACCATTACAGCTCTAATTGCTTCTATTAAATCGTTTTGAATGGTAGATGACGTACCTCGAAATATAGTAGAATTAAGTAAATGGTCATGTAGCAAAAGGTCATACGTGCTCAGCAAATCTAAGGTTTCTATGTAGTTACCTCTGTTCAGTGACTGGTCTGACTCGTCATGTCCTCGTAGCGCCTGTTCTTGCTTGCCTAAATGACAAACGACATCTATTAGCCTAGATAAAACCTGCCTATTCTTTTTTACCATTTCATTGTGCTTTGAGACCACCATTGCTTTCCGAGCATTCAACTGAACATCTATTCGCGAGGTACCGAATTTACACAATGCAAAAGCACACGCGATATGACTCCTCGCTTTTTCATGTTTCTTTAATCTACTAGTAAGACCAGCAATGTTGTCAAATCAATCTTTTGACCACGCCGTTCCTTCACGACTGAAAAGGAGACAAGGCCAGAAGAATAGTTTTGTTAAGTTTTCGGCATCCTGTTAACCACTGATGGCGTGAATAGTTTGAGGAACAAAAATGTCTAGTATACTCTCGCTTACGGTCTACACAAGTTGAAACTAAATTTGGAAGTTCAGGTGTCGGCCTTCCTTTCTCCTTAATTTCCACTTTCTGAGGGAATCCAATTAAATTAAATCCCTTGGTTAGCACGTCCTCAATGACGTACCCACAATCCACTTCCGGTGCTTTACTCACATTACACATTTCTATATTAATTCACTGTTGACTAAATCACTTCAAGACTGACTTAAAACAAACATACAATAACACTGCCTCGCAAATAACTGAAGCGGCTGAGCGCTTCCAAGCTTCCGCTGGTCAACAAATCCCCCTTGAAACAGCCAATCAGCATTAGGCATAGTTGAACCACAGGGTTCTAGCGCGATACCTCGAGCTGAAATTTGCTGGGCTTATGCTACCCCTCCCCTTCCCCTCGTGCCTCTGACGAGCCACCGAGCGCCACCGGGAGACCCTTGCGGTAACTCAAGTACAGTCACTCATAACTAAAACTGACCGCCGACTTTCGTGACAACAATCTGCAGAAAATATATGACAAGGACGATTTTTATGACTGCACTATTAACAACATGTCTAAAAAGTGACAAGAAAATATTTTTACAATTTTAAAATCTCGGGTGGTATATGCGATGTATGGGAGAATTCGCCACTGCCCTGAATGTCATTACTGAGCACCACCCATACCTCAGTAGCTTCCATATAATCACAGCCATGAGTGAGACTGAGACATCGGTGACAAACCACATTTTACTCTAGCCTGTGCCAACAGACAAATGCAAATGTACTGCATTCATCAAGAGTTCGCAAACAGGCCAATAAATAAACCTAATAATGCATAATCTTAATAGCAGCACAGCTATTACATTTTCTACTATTTTTCCTTGTACAGTTTTTGTCTTTTCAATACTACCTAGGTATTTACTAGAACTAAATTCCCTCCTCACACACTTCTACATGCACACCTAGCACATGCGCTGATTAGCTTGATTAGTATTAGTATTGAAAATACGGAAACAGTACAAGGAAATATAGGCTGGTAGAATTTCATTTATTCAATACGGACCTAAAATGGAGAATAATACTATTAACAGCTATTATAGACAAATTTCGAACGAAATGATCAATGGCATTTGGTCGGCGACAGTACAGTATCGTTCCAATGACACTGAAATGAGGAATAGCATGCTCGACATTCGTACAGATATCCAAACATACGCGGATCGAATCCCGCCTAAATACAATATTTTTGCTTGTCAATTTATGTTTTATTTTTATGCTTGGTTTTTCAATACATCCAATTTAATTATAATATTCAAATTTCTGTACGCATTTTGATTTAGAAATCATTTGTATAGGGCTAGCGGTACCAAATGTTTGGTTCACTACAGGGAAGTGTTGTTTGAGTTGGCATTTCAGCCTTGTACAAGTTGAAACTTCAGCTGGCTACTGCGCTCCGGCTCTCAAACGGCGTTATGTATCTTTATGTGGAGAGCTCGGAAACAACGTGAAGGCAAGCGAAAGAGGACTGGTCATACTGATAAAGGGCTAGGATTTTTATATAAATACACATTCCTTCCCTTTGCTTTTTTTTTCTTTTAGTCGTTTACCCTCCAGGTTGGTGGAACCCACGGACTGAGCGAGGGAACTCACCACTACCGCCTCTACGGGCAGTGTCCTAGAGCTGGGAACATGGAATCGGAAGGGATACAACTGGTGAGGTGGGATTGGCACCTCGCCCAGGCGGCCTCACCTGCAAAGCGAACAGGGGCCTCATGAGGGAAGGCAAGGGATGGTTAGGATGGATAGGCAAGGAAGAGGGAAGGAGGCGGCCGTGGCCTTGAAGAAGGTACCATCCCGGCATTTGCCCGAAGACGAAGTGGGAAACCACGGAAAACCACTTCGAGGATGGCTGAGGGGGAATCGAACCCCCTCTACTCATTTTGGCCAGCCGAGGTTGAGTAGACCCCGTTCCAGTCTTCGTACCACTTTTCAAATTTCGTGGCAGAGCCGGGAATCGAACCCAGGACCTCCGGGGCGGCAGCTAACCATGCTGACCGCTACGCTACGGAGGCGACCCCTTTGCTTATACATAACTACATACATAATTACATTTTATTGTTACATATTTTACATATTTGATCATAATGATATTTTTTACATAATTTTACCTTATGTAAAATAGGCTACATATTCTTTCTCTTTTAATGTAAAAGAAAGTATTTTTTCGTCAAGTGAAATATAGTCTGTATGTAAAATATTGGTTCACTAAAAACTCAAGTACCGTACATGAAACGTATTTTCCAAGCTATTCATAAGCTGCCGAGAAAGGGCCAGGGAAGATATTATTGGAGATAAGGGGGTGGAGACTCAGCAGCTGGGCTTCCTGTTGCGTACCTGAGACTATGTCCTCCCACCCAGCAAACAGTAAGTGCTAATATGGACATGCTGGGCTTCCTGTTGCGTACCGGAGACTATGTCCTCCCACCCAGCAAACAGTAAGTGCTAATATGGACATGCTGGGCTTCCTGTTGCGTACCTGAGACTATGTCCTCCCACCCAGCAAACAGTAAGTGCTAATATGGACATGCTGGGCTTCCTGTTGCGTACCGGAGACTATGTCCTCCCACCCAGCAAACAGTAAGTGCTAATATGGACATGCTGGGCTTCCTGTTGCGTACCGGAGACTATGTCCTCCCACCCAGCAAACAGTAAGTGCTAATATGGACATGCTGGGCTTCCTGTTGCGTACCTGAGACTATGTCCTCCCACCCAGCAAACAGTAAGTGCTAATATGGACATGCTGGGCTTCCTGTTGCGTACCGGAGACTATGTCCTCCCACCCAGCAAACAGTAAGTGCTAATATGGACATGCTGGGCTTCCTGTTGCGTACCTGAGACTATGTCCTCCCACCCAGCAAACAGTAAGTGCTAATATGGACATGCTGGGCTTCCTGTTGCGTACCTGAGACTATGTCCTCCCACCCAGCAAACAGTAAGTGCTAATATGGACATGCTGGGCTTCCTGTTGCGTACCGGAGACTATGTCCTCCCACCCAGCAAACAGTAAGTGCTAATATGGACATGCTGGGCTTCCTGTTGCGTACCTGAGACTATGTCCTCCCACCCAGCAAACAGTAAGTGCTAATATGGACATGCTGGGCTTCCTGTTGCGTACCGGAGACTATGTCCTCCCACCCAGCAAACAGTAAGTGCTAATATGGACATGCTGGGCTTCCTGTTGCGTACCGGAGACTATGTCCTCCCACCCAGCAAACAGTAAGTGCTAATATGGACATGCTGGGCTTCCTGTTGCGTACCTGAGACTATGTCCTCCCACCCAGCAAACAGTAAGTGCTAATATGGACATGCTGGGCTTCCTGTTGCGTACCGGAGACTATGTCCTCCCACCCAGCAAACAGTAAGTGCTAATATGGACATGCTTAATATAAGGTGAGGAATCTCCAAGTAATATTATGCGTAATATATAATTTATATAAAAATTAATATTACATATTTAAAAAATGTACAGCAATATTACATAAAAAGCGAAGCCAACTCCGTAGAGGCCATGGAGGCCCTGGGAGTAGTGGAAGGTAGAGGCTAGCACTAGATGGGATGGAGTTGTCAGCTCCACGCCCGGCCGTCTTTGCTCATTTCTGGTGTAGGCAGAGTGAACCCCAGGGCTATTTGCGTTTCCGAGAGTGGTAGTTTTGTTTCTAAATTCCACTACCTGGGTGGGGATCGAACCCACTCCCTTTCAGTTGGAAGCTCAGCGCCTCTACCGACTGTGCTACGCAGCCCCCAATCTATCTATCTATCTATATAAAGCTCAATGTTTGTCTGTCTGTCTGTCTGTTATGTATACAAATCCACACCGTTTCACCGATCCGAACCAAAATTTGTATACTTACCCTTCGGAACCCTGCGGGTAACCCTGTCCACTTGAAATTTCCGACAGACCACCCCATTCCCTGCATTTAGGCCCTTTGGCACAAATCTACACCGTTTCACCGATCTCAACCAAAATTTGTATACTTACCCTGTGTAACCCTGTGATTAACACTGTCCACTTAAAATTTCGGACAGACCACCCCATTTCCTGCATTTAGGCCCTTTGGCAAAAATCTACATCGTTTCACCGATCCTAACCAAAATTTGTATACTTACCCTTTGCAACCCTGCGGGTAACCCTGTCTACTTGAAATTTCGGACAGACCACCCCATTCTCTGCATTTAGGCCCTTTGGCCCAAATCTACACCGTTTCACCGATCAGAAACAAAATGTGTATACTTACCCTTTGGTACCCTGCGAGTAACACTGTCTGCTTGAAATCGCGGACAGACCACTCCATTCCCTGCATCTAGGCCTTTTGTCCCAAATCTGCACCGTTTCACAGATCTCAACCAAAATTTGTTATTTACCGTCTGGAACCCTGCGAGTAACACTGTCTGCTTGAAATTTCGGACAGACCACTCCATTCCCTGCATTTAGGCCCTTTGGCACAAATCTACACCGTTTCACCGATCAGAACCAAAATTTGTATACTTACCCTTTGGTACCCTGCGAGTAACACGGTCTGCTTGAAATTGCGGACAGACCACTCCATTCCCGGAAAGAGGACAGGGTCCGTCAGAAAGGCAATGGAAAAAAGGGGTAAAACCGGACCCGCTCAGGAAACCCTCAGGGTTGCCAGCTCCCGAACTCACCAGCCATGAGCCCTTGAGGATGTAGCACTATCCAGGGTGCACCAGAAGTGGTGGGGCTACACACACCCTGCCTCCTTGAGGGTCTTGAACAGAAGACATGAGCTATTAAGAAAGGAAAAAGAAGGCTGACACCTCGAAGAATGAGGCTATCAGGAATGATTAGTTAGGGCCAATTAAGGCGGGAAAGTGAAAGAGTCGCTAGGCCACGGATACCCTGATACCATCGGGGTCGGAAGAGAACAAGAGTTTGACCAAGGGGGCTGACAGGAAAGAGAACTGAAAGGTGCCCGGCACCAGTAAGTAGAAGCAATGCCGGACTCAGCTGGGGTCCCGTGGTCGCAAACCCATGTCCCACAAGTTTTGAGACCCTGGTGGGTGGAGGGGGGAGGAGGGGGCAGGTGTGAGAATAGATTGCTGATTCATCGCGAGGTGACATGAGAGAAATGTCCAGACCCCGTCGTGTTACCTGGTATTGCTGACTATGCTGATGTTCATACAGGGTCTTTGCTCAAACCACTGTAGTGTTATGCAACAATGAGTGATTCACCGGTCAATGTGAATAGGACCGGGAACCCCCCCCCCCCCCGAACGTCTGTCATCATATATCGTCATCATCTGCGATATTCTCAGGTTCGTGCAGCTTGGACCCTAGCAGTACTCGATAAGCTCTTTCACTACACGCATCGAGTATAGGCCTAAGCCAGAAAATAACGTTCAGACTTTGGAAGACATCGAAGGTAGAAATCTGAATTACCTATATCAGATTTAAAATTACACCATGTTCGTTTAGTAGTAATTTTTCATTACCTTATTATTATCATAAGGGCAAATGACCTAGATGTTACGCCCATTATACAACTAATCACCAACACATAAAGTCTTCTACGACTGAGATGTCACGAATTCTGGGACCGCTAATGACTCGACTCGGACTGAAGACAAATATCATGAGAATGATCATTATTTTACAGAGCCTTCCCATAGTGACTTAAGTATAAACATTGTCACTGGGTTTGATAATGTAAGAAATGAATACATAAATAAATATAATTTATGACGTTGAGTGTTAAGGAGACTGAAATATTATCATCATTCCACCGGGCGAAGCCGGGTACTACTGCTAGTATCACATATTTCACCTAGGCTAATAGCATTGCATTAATATGAACATATTTTGCATGTTGATACGGTATTACAAAATAATTCTTGCCCTAGCCTACTGATAAATAATTTGAAGAAAAAAACTAGATATCTCGAACTGGTGTCATTGCATCACCTGATGAAGTTGGCCAATCAGATAGCTTCCCGTGCGAATTCAAATGGGCTTTGTGGGGCGATGTTTTCAACTCTACCCGTGGTTCGAGACCAGCTTCAGAGCGCCAATCGATGAAATAATAACTTTGCCTCGGGATGGATATGAACACGGACCTCCTGCTTTCAGAACTATGCTACGGCGACACCTGCTGTGACCCATCATGAGTTTGTTTTGGTGCTGGATTTTGGCGATTGGTCATTTGCAAGCAGCCATGCGATGGACTTGGCTCATACTGTTGACATCACGCAACGATGCTTACGGGCAGAAACAGATTATTGTTTCGTTGCAATTAATTCATTTTAGCCTGATGCAGTTGGGTGTGTGTTGAATTTGTCTGATAACCTGTATTCACTGTAGGAGTGTGTATAACTGTGATTAGTATAGTGCCTCGGAACTTGTAACAAGGGAAGGGGATGTGAAAACCCCGGGGACAAAGCACACTGTGATTCTAACCTTTGTTCTCTATATTTGCAGCCCTCACGTGCCGTCACGGTGCGCGATTTAACGAGCACGTCTATGCTGCAAAATAACATAAACTTATTTTTAATTGAATCATTCAGATGGTGCCAATTTTAGATTTACGATTCACCAAATATTACACAGCCATATCGGATCAATTTAGTGCTAAAATGTTTTCAATTGTAATTTCTTTAATTGGGAAGTGGTTAAATGGTATTTTAGTGAGGGAGAATTGGTAAAAGTTGACTAGATTTAAACAAAATAAATTTTATTTTCAACAAAACTTAATTCATCAAGATTACTTTTAGAACTAAAATTTACTACCCTAATAATCTATATCTATACTAATATATAAAAATGAGATGGTGTTTGTCTGTGTGTCCGTGTAATTACTCAATCACGCAAGAACCACTGGTCCGATTTACATGAAATTTTACATGGAAGTAGCTGGTTTACCTGGTTAACATATAGGCCTAGGCTACTTTTGATTTCGATACTCTGCACTATTTAAAGATAGCGACCATTTTAGTGACGTCACTACACCCTTTGGTTTCCAACTTTCATATTTCCATTTCAAATAAAAAGAGAACGCTAAGAAATAGCAAACTTTTGATGGCATTTACGAGGTTTAAAATGTAATTTTCTATCCAAAAGGTCCTTATCACTTTTTGAGTATCTCCAACGGTTAGCGAGTAAAACCTAAATTTGTGCTATAAAACACGGTCAACGTTGAGTGGTGTAGTTGGACAAAATGTTCCATCATTACTCTTCCTCCGCGCAGCACCTCGCCTATCCACTGTTTTAACTGTCACCTTCACATTTCAATTTATTTATGACCCACAGCGAAGCACGGGTACAAGACGGACGTTTGTTTTAGACGATTGCCCTTGACCTTGAAGCCTGCGGGTGAGCCTTCACAGAATCACTCTCTTACCCTATCGCTTCACACTTGTCACCACCGATCTGATGTAATGGAATTTCAGACTTGAGCACGTGGCGACACCGCCTCGCTGACAGTACAGTCCACGTCGAAGTATTGTGTGACACGGAAGTACACGTTACGTAGTTACGTACAGAACACCATTATATTTGCCAATGACTGTACTTCAGCCGTAGTGTGAGACAGCTTACTGTCGACCAAAGTATTATGTGCACTCGAGTTTGAAGGTTGTTTGTGACGTAACCAATAGACCTACATAAAATCCAATAATATCATCATTTTTGTCGTTCTATTTTACGTTAGTTTATGTATGTTTGGATTTTTAAATTTATATTTTAATATTTTTTATCGCAGTTGGAACACAAAAAGTGCCCGTTTTTAAGCGTGTTTCAACCATGCGTCACATTTAAGAATTATTATCTCAAAAACCCGTCATCAGATCGAATCCAAATTTTAACACAGTATACATTGGAATGTTGTATAACTAGTTTATTAATGTCAAAAATTTTGAGTGTCCAAAAACCAATGTTGTTATCATTTTTGTAAGGTAACTTTTTCTTGGCTCGGGGTGGTTGGAAAATGTAGTTATTGGTCGCGTTGTGATCCTTATACATCAAAATGTTATACCAGGTGAGTTAGCTGTGGTCGTTATGGCATGACTGCTGGCAGTCGCTCACATCTGGGAGGCGAGGAGGTTCGAATCCCCCCGCCGGCAACCTTGAAGATGGTCTTCTGTGGTTTCCCATCTTCCTTCCAGACAAATGCCGGGGTTGGTCCCTAACTATAGGCCACCTTCCAACTCCTCGTCCTTACATTCCCACTTTCCTCCCCGACGGCACTTGTAGCTCACCCATTGGGTGTCCGTCTCGAAGTAGCTACAAAACTGGTGAGCCGAACATGTCCTTGGACGCTCCCGGCACTAAAAGCCATACGCTATATATATATATATATATTATGCTGCATGACTGTGAAATACGTACATTAATTCACTTATTTTATATGGGTTTGTATTTATACGGGGAAATAAGATAAGGTTGACCAGCTAGCCGCTCCGCGTTGCTGAGATGGAGCTCATCACTTCCGAGCGAGGCGCGCCATGACACATATACACATTGTTATTGAGTAATACATCAACTCACTTTTGGAATAATAATCCAAAACATTTTCGTAAATGACCGATCGCCTAGCAGCTGCTGTTCCCGAGAAATCAGCATCAAGACAAACACACTTTGGGTAACAGGAGGTGATACCGTAGCTTAGTTGCCAGCCCGGAGGCCCGTGCTCAAAACCATCCCCTGACGAAGTTTTATTCATCGATTGGCGCTCTCAACCCTGTCTTGAAACACGGGCTGAATTGGGAACTTCCTTGAAAGCAAAGCCCATTTGAATTCACCCGCGAAACGATGTTAGTGACCAACGTCAGCAGCTGATAAAATGACACCGGTGCGGGATAACAACTTATTTCTTCAAATTATTCACTGACGCTCATATACCCGGTCCGCGTTCTTTTTTGATCACCTTGTGTAATTAAATAATTGGGAAGAGATTTCACCTCTTACTAATAGACTACTGAAATGAGGGGAGGGGGTCTGATAGAGCAGTGGTCAAGCTACTTGCCTCTTATCAAGGCGGACAGGGTTCGATTTCCGGTTAATACATGTTCGAGCTCTTTCCTTAATAACGATTTTGACGGAATCTGTAGAATTTCTTTCCTTAAAGATTGGGGTTGACTAATAATGAAAAATGCGAATAACATTAATATGTAAAACTCAATTGTAGCCGGCATTCTACTAACGGTATCGACGGTAGCTTGCACAAATTCGTTCCTTAGAGTGCGGGTTTGACAATAACAACGAAAATAAGCGAATGACGTTATTATGGGAAACTTCCTTTAGACGCCTTTCAAGTAACGTTATTGGCAGAGGATCTTTCAATTTCGTTCCTCCATATCAGGTTGTATAAATAACGAAATGATGATAATAACGTTATTTAGTATTTCAATCTGGTTACTTAATTTAACGCTATTGTGATAATATATTATAATTACGGTATTCGTGTGGAAACGAAGCAATTTGTTCCGTAACGCATTTACCAATATTCAATAACGCAATGTTCCGGTACTGTGCCTAATTGCGTTACGTTACGGTTCCCTACAGGAAATTGCCGGGATAGCCTTGCTTCAAGTCCCGGAGCGTCTACCCCACCCCTGTCCCAGATACATTTACACACACAGCTGCAATCATCACAGCAAATGCAGTTTGCCAGACACTGCCAACTATACGGGGCTGATGCCCAAGATGTCTCAAGCCCCTCAAATGAATTAACAACAACTCTACAAGTATTTTCATTTCTCAATGAGATATTATTACACAAGAAAAGTTTTTGACTAAACTGTCTCACTTCAATGGTAAATCTAGAACATTCCTGTTCCCCTGACAGGAACAAAATAAACTCAAATCTATCAGTGCTACCAACATGAAGACTGCGTACTTCTCAACAAGAGAAAACATATACAGAGGTCACAGCAAAAGTTGGCATGTCCCCTCACGATTTATCATGTTGGTTTATGGTTGGTTGGTTCCTCGGTTAAGGGGCTGCGACAACGCGATCATGTAGACCCGTGTATTTTGGGTGTGTGTAGAATCTGTCTGATAACCGGTGTTCATTGTGATGGCTGTATTAGTGTGTGTTATCTGTTCTTAATTCAAGTAAGGACTACATACATTCGATAATCAAGTAGCTCCAACTTTTGCTACCAAACGCCACCGTCAACGACCAACTAGTTCCGCTCTTTTTTACTAGATGCCACCGCAGTTGGCTCCTGGCGACGAACGTTGGAACCAAAGAGCGTTAGTCAAAGATAACCTATAATTTAGCTTCACACAGGTGTAATTAGTGGAAAGTTCTTTATCATGCTATACATCTATGACATGGGAACACCGGCTTTACTTCCCCTCCGAAGGACGGCATACTGAGGGATCTTTAACGCTCTTAAAATAAATCCGACGACTTCGGCCGGGTTTGGACCCGCTATCTTGGGCACAGCAGTTCAGCATGCTACCAACTACGCCACCGAAGCCGCCGATTGGTTTATGAGTTATTCAATAAATTTTTTTATGTTTATTCAGTTTTTCAACAAGATCCTGTGCTTTAGATTGCAATTAGCCCTGAATGCCTAAAATATCATTTTCGAAGATTTTTGTTACCTACCAAGGTCCTTCTTACCTTACAAATGCTACCTGCAGCCGGAAAAAGGTTAAGTTGCTTGAATTAAGTTACACATGCGACAAATTGCACTTATTCGTAACTGGGAGATAACCGTAATTCGGGGAATTGATGGACATATATTTACGTAATATGAAGCAACTCGGCTGACGGTTATCTCATGCTCAAGATGCTAATAATGATCCCAAAATTAGTGTTAATGTACCCATAGCATTTTCTAAGTCCTTATTAAAACGCGTTATATTTAATAGAAACTAGATTAATTTACATATAGCTTCTCACCCGCCAAGAAAAGAAAGAAAAGATAATATTGTCCCGCTAGGTGGGATTCAAAATTATTTGGCGCTAGCCTAAGTTTGAAATAAGCTATATTTCGCGGGGTAAAAGCTAGATTGGCAACCCTGGGAGTACGGAGTTGTATCACCACAGTCTAAAATACACAGTCGTGAAGCTCGCTCCGTTACGAAATTGCATCCTCTTGGTAGGTGATGCGACACTAGCGCTCGCGGCGGCCAGCAAGCTGCAACTGCCTTGAGCACGTTATTCGCGGGACAGATGATTTCACTTTTGCAGGGGTTTTTATGAATTATAACTCACCTGAGTGATTATTTCCATGGTAAACATACGTCATATTAAATCACTAACTACTACAGAATAGAAAAGCCACAATGTTGATATACTGTACACTTTTAATTCATTGGAACATAAAAAATGCTCTTTTTTTATTAGTTCAGTCCCCTAGAAGTATCCCTAGGTACAGTTGTATGACGTATTTAAGGAGTCTTACGTAGAATTAATAGCCCATACTATTTTATAAATTCATGTACATGTAATTGTTTCAATGATAGTCGCGGGCATCTCTACAGAGTATAAAACAAAGTCCCCGATTCTTTTATGTACTGGGTAATCTCGAAATCCACTGAATGGATTTTGATGTGGTTTTCACCATTCAGTAAAGGATTTCTCGAGGACGTTTTCTGTAGGAAACTATTCATTTATGACCAAAGGAAGCCGAGCAGTAACGATTTCAGTGAATCGAGTCGAAGAAAAACCTGCCGTCCGTGCGCCCTTTAAGATCACGCTGGGTAAACCATTAACATTATATACTATGAGTGTAATAATTGGTCAGCATGAAATGTTCTACAAAAAAGTCCGCGAGCGCATATCTCTATCTTTAGTACATCGCCGTCTAAAAGTGATTTTACGTTTTCATTTCTTCCAATAATCTCCATTCAGTGGAAATTTAAATTACTAGCTTCGGAGCAAGTTTACGAGCTAGCGAGCGAGCCTATCACCCCAGCTTCTGCCAATATCAACTGTCAAGTCGTGTCGAGTTAAGACTTCAGAGAAGAGTAGAATATAGTCTATGCGTTTGGAGTTTTGCTGTTCACCTCGGCTTTCTGAATTGCGTCTGGGACCTGCCGTCCGTGCGCCTTTTAAGCTCACGCTGGGTAAACCCTTTAAGATACCGGGCGAAGTCGGGGCGGGTTGCTAGTATGGGTATAATATAATATCAAATTCTTAAAACATATCGAAAGTTAGTTATTCCATAAAATTGAGTAACATTATAGTTAATTTGTAAAAATACCGGTGTGATTTGTGAAACGAAAAGTATAAATAGATCTTAAGGTCTTAAATGACTCAATTTTCGGTACTTCGTATTTTTTCTGTGGGTTTGAGACATTTCATTCCTGAATTTGACAAAATAATGCAATGCCAATTCTACAATTTCGGCAATTACAATTTTGTACCGTACCTTCACAGCAGTCATGTGGGAGACCAGGTATTTCATAAGAGAATTAACAAACAGTATACCACATCTAAGTTTGTGAGCATTATCCTGGCGACATAAATTGGCTTACTTCAAAATGATTCTAGAATAAGTTTATATTATTGTACAAAATAGTCTATATCTTTATTCATTAAATCAGCTCTCCGACTGTTAAAAGGCCCGTTTCTACATCTGAAAATTAAAATATCGGTACGTGTTTGAGATGATATCATTTACCTTTACTTATGTCTTAAATTTCAAAATGCATATATATTTGTATTTGAATTGCAGCCAATGGCCATAGCAGGGCATTTCAAATGAACGCCCGTAGGTTCCCCAATTTCAATGTCAAGTAGTTCCAACTTAAGCTACCAGACACCACTGTCTCTGGCACCCAGCAGCGAACGTTGTAACTTGATAGAGCATTTCTAACCGAATAGCCTACAAATTTTAGCTACACACTACCAATAGTATTTGTAGGTTCTTTTACATGCCATAAATCTATGACATGGGCCCAACGACTTCGACTGGGTTTGAACCCGCGATATTCAGCATGCTACCGACTACGCCACCGAAGCTATGCATAGATATCCTACCGAGATATGCTTCTGATTTATAACCGACTGGCTGCGTGGCTGAGCGGTAACCTTCTCGCCTGCTGTGCCCAAGGTTAAAGGATCTAATCCTGGCGTAGTCAGCTGGCATTTACGGGTGCGTAACTGCGAGGGAGCCGTGTCTATAGATTTACTGGCACGTTAATGATCCCCTTCAGGGCAAGATTCTGGCACCCCGGCGTCTCTAAAAGGCACAGTAGTTAAAAGGGACGTAAAACCAATAACATTATTATGGATTTATAGACCTAGTTCCGTTGTTTGATTGAAAAGCTTTATATTACTTTCTACTGCTTATCCCAATTAATTGGGGTCGCCGGAGCCAACGAGGCTCATTTTGGTTTTGGCCGGGTATTTAAGGCCGGATGCCCTTCCTGACGCCAATTAATTATTAAGGTGAAATTTCCACCCCGCTGTCACCGGGATTGGAACTCCGGCCGTCCGGGTGATTGGCGAGCAGCTAAGCCACTGCGCCATCACCCTCACCTTGAAAAACTTTATAATACTAGCCTGGAAAACGAAGTACGTCCAGAAAATAAGTTCCGTTTGGTAATAACATTAAATTGTGTACAGATACAGAAAAATTATTTATTGCACACAATTATACAACCCTTAAACTACTTTTCCACATAACTGCCGAAATGTTGCAGGCATTTGTCGTAGCGTGGCACGAATTTTTGTATACCTTCTTCATAGACGTGTGCCGCCTGTGTCTTCAACTAGTTGTACGTTCCGCTGCAGCGCAGTTCCGCATATGCGCGGTAGACGCTCTGTATCAAGGAGAAGAAACGTGCGCCATTTGGAGAGCGCTGTCAGCCACGTATGCGTTGTTGTGCATGTTTACTCGTACAATGTCGGTGTTGATTGAAAATCCCGCCGCTTGTGAAATCAGATCTGTGATTCGTTTTCTGAATGCTAGGAAAGTGAAACCAATTGAAATTTATCGGCAAATTTGCGAAGTGTATGGACAAAATGCGATGAGTGATTCAATGGTGAGAAGATGGGTCTGACAGTTCAATGAAGGACGTAGTGAAGTGCACGATGAAGAACGAAGTGGGCGTCCATCTTTGGTTATAGAAGAACTGGTTCACGCGATTGATGACAAGATCCGGGAAAACCGCGGGTTTACAATTAGTGCTCTCGCTACGGAATTTCCCCAAATCTCACGATCACTAATTCATGAAATTGCTACCGAAAAACTGAACTTTCGTAAACTTTGCCGACGTTGGGTACCAAAGGTTCTTACGGAGCAACACAAAACAAAACGGATGGGTAGTGCACTCCAGTTTTTGACCCGTTACAATGAAGGCGGCGAAGAATTTCTGACACAGATAGTCACAGGAGATGAAACTTGGGTTTCTTACGACACCCCTGAAAGTAAGCGGCAATCAATGGAATTCAGGCACACTTCATCCCCAGCAAAGGTTAAGCCGAAAAAATCTTGACACCTCGGAAAATGATGTGCACAGTGTTCTGGGACTGGAAATGCATCTTACTCAATGATTTCTTACCGCGTGGTCAAACAATCAACGCAGATGCTTACTGCGAGACACTTAGGAAATTGCGCCGTGCAATACAGAATAAGCGCCGAGGGTTGCTGTCAAAAGGTGTTGTTTTTCTTCACGACAACGCACGACCACACACTGAAAATGTGACGAAAAATCTCCTACAGGGATTTGGCTGGGACGTGTTTGACCACCCTCCGTACAGCCCTGACCTCGCTCCTTGCGACTTTCATCTGTTCACACATCTCAAGTCTTTCCTTGGCGGTCAACACTTCAACAATGACGACGAGCTGAAAGAAGATGTTTCCAACTGGTTGAAGACACAGGCGGCAAACTTCTAAGAAGAAGGTATCCAAAAACTTGTGCCACACTATGACAAATGCCTGCAAAAGTTCGGCAGTTATGTGGAAAAGTAGTTTAAGAGGTGTAGAATGTTGTGCAATAAATAATTTTTCTGTATCTGTACACAATTTAATTTTATTACCAAACGGAACTTACTTTCTGGACGTGCCTCGTACATTAAACATTTTGTAAGAAATTTATATTTACTCGAGTTAAAAAGAGCTAATGTAATAATGTTATTTAATGTAATATATTTATTAATAATATTATATTAGAAATGAAATGTTAATCGTTTTTTAAGATATCTAGTTTTCTAAGAAACGAATTTAATTCAGTTTAGTTTAAGTAATGTGTTCATAGCTCAAATCTTACCTTTTAGGGTCCTTTGGAAACTCGGGTGTCGTCTTGTTATTTGAACAGTCTACATTTAGAATGACTTCTCAGTTGGTCATTACTAGGGCCCGGATGTTGATGACATGCCATCTTTTTACTGAGCAGTCTAAAACAATGTTGAAGTCCATAGAAACTCCAGACGGGCCACCCCGTCTTCAAATATGTCATTTTTATTTTGCATCTTTTTGCATTTTTTGCTATTTTTTTTTTCATTTTAAGAGCATTTTTTAAAGTGTGGTAGATTTTATTGGTCTTATTTTAGAGAAATTAGCCTTTTAAGGTCATGTTTTTCCAATTTAGTCGTGTCACAGCTTTATGTGAGGGAGTTACGTCTCTCAGAGGTAAGAAGAAGCTAGCAGCTGATACTAGATAATTTAAAATATTGAAATATTGATTCCATTTCCTTAATCAACCGGGTGGAAACTAGTCTTAGCAACAATCGTGGCGAAATTGCTGCGGTCATTGCATCAAAACTAAAAAGTGCTGGACAAAAACACCGGGTATAAAACATTATGCTAAATCTCAGACATTCTTTCTGGTGAAAACTACTGCATGGATGGGATTGAGGAGGATTTAGCAGCAAACGACCTTCCTCACTTCAAGAACGCTCCAATCACATCAGTTGATGTTGATCGCAGCTTTTCGAGATAATTATAAAAACTTGTTGGCTGATAACCGCAGATCATTTACATTTGACAACATCAGAGTGACATTCGTAGTGCAGTGCAACTCAGACTAAAGTGAACATAAACCTTTTGTTAAGTGCGAGAAATCTATTTTGATTGACTTTTCAGTTTGAGCTTAAGATGTCATTTTTTAAATATCTCCATTTTACAGTGCATTTTTCGAATTTTAGGTCATTTATTACAGTCATTTTTGAAAATTTTAAGTGCATTTTTTAAACTCTTTAATGTCATGAACATCCGGGCCCTAGTCATCACGAATACACCATTAACAATTAATTTCCCTGTGTAATTCATAATACAATAATTGTTTATACACTTAATAAAACGCTTCTCATACAACCCCCCCCCCCCCCCTTTATGTGACAAGTGTTTTATTTCAGGCACTAGGAGATGACTTGCCACTCCTCGCCCAATCTAATTGGGTACCGTACCGTACACTCGTGTTGAGCGACTGAAAAGCGATCATATAGGTTACTTAGCAATACTGTAATATTGCTTCTAATATTAGATCTGTTTATTGCACTGCACATCTCCTCATGTAAAACACACGTTAAATTAAAGATATAACGGTTTCACAAACAGGGGTAGATGACCTCGTAGTTCCGCCCGTTAAAACAACAATAACCAACTAACTAACTAACGGTTACACAATGCTAACATACACCAACACCAAGACAGCGCAGTCGGCACATGCTTGCTGGGTGCGTGAGAGCGTTATTGTCGCTCAGTAGGATATGAGCTGGAAAAGGGGTGAGTAGTTAGCACCCCAACTGGGAAAAAGGGGATTGGGATTCGGGCACACAGTGAAATTGAAATAGAGCGATGAGGAAGAGACCAAATATTGATAACCAAGGTTTGATACATTTATTTGATTTGTGAAGTAATAACAAACATTTTCATTTAGAAGAATAATTAAAAGAAGCTAATAAAAAATGCAAGGTTTCTCCAGGAAACTTAGAATAAAGAAGAATTATAATAAAAAATGCAAAAAAAGGCCATATAAAGGCGATTAAAAAAGTATGTTTAAGAAAAATATCTAAAAACAAGCAAGAAGCAAGAAAAAAAAGGCTTAGCCTTAAAAAAAATGTATAAACCAAGTGAAGGTAGTTCACGTTACCAATAATTCGATACTTTTGTACTTAGTATTTGGCCCGCAGGAAGCGGGTTGTGATCCAAACGAAGGCTTCCTCTAAGCTGCCTCGGCATGCGTTCCGAGAAAGATGGATGGTGGCTCCCTTGGCGAATTGCACCCCGCAGGAACAGACCTCTTGGTAATGATCTGTCCGGCGGTTTACAATCAATTGTAGTTTCTCATCGCCGAGTTGTAGTGAGCTAGCGGGCTGACTTAGTTGCTGAAGTGAAGGTCGTTGACTCATGCCTCGCCCAGCATGACAGAGTCCGAGTGATGAAGCATGCCGCCTGGCAAGGTTCCAGCCACTCAATGTTTACTAACAGGGCCTTCCCAAGAAGGGCCTTGCTGTGGAACGGCAGGCAGCCGTGGTCAGACTGGTTCAAGCAGGTAGATGTAGACAATGCCGCAGAACGGCGAAGCGGAGAATTTATAGTGGAAATGACGACAGCGCGTCGAACAATCCAGAATGAAGGCGGGGCGTCAAACAGCCAATCAGCGCACAGCCCCAAGCACATTGCGACGGTTGCCGCTGAGATGAGCACAGTACCTCATGAAAAAGTGTGACAGTATGGTGCGTCTAGAAAGACACTTCAGAAAAAGGTGAGTTGACAAGAATAATAAAGAACAACAATTCAAATGAAACGTAAGTTAAGTAAATAATCAGAACACCGTGTTCATACTGCAATTATAACGGAAAAAAATAATGGGGCAAAATTAAACGAGTGTTTCAAACCGTGCGGGAAACATAGCCACAAAAACATTCGCAAAAGCGAACATGCTGGGAGGGGCGAGAAAAAATTGCAGTAAGAAGTCGCAGAAGTTAGGTCTCGCGTGGCAAAGGAGCAATCATAGTGATTGGCCTGAGAAACTGGCCAGCAGAAGTCTGCAGTTTTACCACGCGAATCCTACCATCTCTGCCAGGAAAGCACTCAACAATCCTACCCAAATTCCAGACAAGAGGGGGACTAGGGTCTTTCAAAAGGACCAAGTCCCCAATCTGAAGGTTAGAGCAGGAAACACGCCATTTGCCACGCTGCTGAAGCAAACCGAGGCATTCCAACCTCCAGCGGCGCCAAAAATTGTTGCGCAAACTTTCAATTTTGCGCCAAGAAATGGCTAAAGAAGATGGAGAATTAGAATATAATAAAGATGGGGAGGCAGTCAATGGACCACCGATAAGAAAATGGCCCGGCGTTAATGGTAGAAGATCTGAAGGGTCATTAGATAAGGGTGATAAAGGACGAGAATTAATTATGCCCTCAATAAAAATAATTAAGGAGTTAAACTCTTCATGAGATAGGGGGGTGTGGCCACAAACACGTCTAAGGTGTTTCTTGGTGAGTTTCACACAAGACTCCCACCGTCCACCTTGATGGGGCGCATAAGGGGGGATGAAGTGCCACTTGAAATTTCTCTGGTGAGCATAATCAGTAATCCTTTCCAGCGCTGCATTTTGAGTAAGAGCTCTCTTAATTTGCTCAGAAGCTCCGATAAAATTTTTAGCATTGTCGGAGAATACTTCTGAAGGAAGCCCTCGGCGAGCAGAAAATCTGGCAAAAGCTGCCAAAAAATAAGCAGTAGAGGCGTTGGTAACTAGTTCTAAGTGTACCGCTCCGGTGACCATACATACAAACAGCGAAATATAGAGTTTTCCACAAATACATCTTTTGGCCTCAGGAGAATTTTTTCTGTAAACAAAAGGCCCGGAATAATCCACCCCCGTAAAGGCAAAAGGTCTAGCAGGCGCAGATCTAAAGTTGGGAAGATCACCCATGAGCTGAGTGGTAATTTTAGGGTTGGACTTAAAACATGGAATGCACTTCCGGATAACAGAGGTAACTTCATGGACTCCGTTTATGGGCCAATACCTTTCCCGAATGATGGAAAGTAATGTACGGGTTCCAGCATGAAGATGCTGGTAATGATACTGACGAATGATTAGAGAAGTGACATGATGCTTTGAAGGAAGAATAATTGGGTGTTTTTTATCCTCAGAAAGATCAGCCAAAGATAAACGTCCTCCCACTCTTAATAAACCATCAGCATCCAAAAAGGGGGCGAGTGAGGATAGCCTACTCGATTTCTTGAGGGATTGACCTTGAGACAACACCTGACATTCTTCAGAGAATATTTCTTGTTGAGTAAGCCATAAGATTTTTGTAGTGGCTAAACCTAATTCAGAAAGGGTTAAATATGGCTTAGGAAAAAGAGGTTGTTCTACCACAAAATATTTCCAACGAAGGAGATAAGCCATAACCCTCACCAATTTATGAAAAGAGGAATATCGCTGCAAGAGAAGGGGAGAGTCAGAAACGAAAAGAGAAGATCCAGTAATCTTACCAACATCTGGCAAGTCTGATAATTCCGGAAGAGGAAAATTTGAACAAGCGGAAGGTTCTTGTAGAAGCCAAGAAGGACCGTGCCAGTATAATGTCAGGTTAGCCAACATAAGAGGGGAACATCCCCGAGAGATGACATCTGCAGGATTCTCCTTGCCAGATACATGATGCCATTGTTCAAAGTTAGACAATTGTTGTATTTTGGACACTCTATTAGCTACAAACACCTGCCAATGCGAGGAGGGTTTGGCAATCCATGCCAACGTGATGGCTGAGTCACTCCAAAAGTAAGTTTTGCTAAATCGGATTTTCAAAGATTGGCGGATTTTGACCGATAATTCAACCGCCAGAAGAGCAGCACAAAGTTCCAGTCGTGGCAAGGATAAGGATTTAAGAGGAGCCACCTTTGACTTAGCGCAAATTAAATTGGAAAAGAAATATGACTGGTCAAAATTGCGGCAAACAATATACGCACAACACCCATA
Organism: Meconema thalassinum; assembly: GCA_946902985.2. NCBI lineage: Eukaryota > Metazoa > Arthropoda > Insecta > Orthoptera > Tettigoniidae > Meconema > Meconema thalassinum. Next base: position 44,455,338 of record OX336389.2, on the reverse strand, counting down.
AGCTTTCAATGAGCTATCGGCAAAGATGTGAAGTTCATATCCTCCACAGGAGGGAAAGGGAATAATCACTCGCGGGATAATGACATTGGAGAGATCTTCCAAGCTATTTCTATAAGAAATCCAATTTTTTTGCAACTCGGAAGGAACTGGTTCATCCCAACCAGTTTTCAAGGACCAAAGGTCTTGCATGAAAAGTTTTGCGGTGACGATAATTGGCGCCAAAAATTGGAGAGGATCAAATATTTTTGCAATCTCAGACAAAATTTGCCGCTTAGTTTGCGGTTTGATGTCACTGAGATTAATTTTGAAAAAGAAAAAATCCTTGAGGACTCCAATAGATGCCTAGAGTTTTGATAGAATTATTTTCATGAAGAAGCTCTACTGAGTCGTTATAGGCTGAAGTTAATGGAAATTTAGAAAGGAATTCTTCCGAATTAGAGTTCCACTTGCACAAGGAAAATCCGCCTCCCAAAAGCAAAGCTGTCAAATCCTTAGAGACTTGCAGGGCTTCAGGCACTGACTCAAATGAATGAAGAAAATCGTCAACGTAGAATGATGATTTTAACACTTCAGAAGCCTTAGGAGAATACAACGGGCCATCCTGTTCAGCAAGTAATTTCAACGTACGTATGGCTAAAAAAGCAGAAGGCTTTAGTCCATAGGTTAAGGTTTTTAGCCGAAAGATCTTGACAGGTTTAGTAGGCTCGTCGCGCCAAAGAATTCTCTGAAGGTCGCACTGTTGTTGATCGACCAAAATCTGCCTATACATTTGCTTGATATCAGATATCACTGCGATAGGGAACAAGCGAAAATTCATCAAGACAGAAGAAATGTCAGATTGAATAGGAGGGCCTGATAATAATGTGTCATTCAGAGAAGTTCCATTGGCATCCAAAGCAGAGCCATTAAAGACCACCCTTATGTTTTCCTTTAAAATCTCATTCTTCCAAACTGGATGATGATTGAGGTAAATGACTTCAGATGGGGTATAAGAAGCCTCATCTTTCTTGGTAACAATCTCCATGTGATCAAGTGCCTCATATTCCTCCATAAACGTGGAGTGTTGAGCTTTAACAACAGGGTCACGTTTAAATTTGTTTTCCACAGCATAGAGTGCTCTAAGAGCCCTAGGGTGTGTTTCAAATAAAAGAGGTGGATTATCCACTCGGGGCATTGTTACAACAAATCTACCCTCTGAATTGCGTTTGGTTGTTTCACGAAACAGTTTTTCACACATTTCATTTTCAACCGAGGAAGGTGAAACTGAATCTATAGTTTCGATTTTCCAAAATCTTTCTAAGTTGTAATCGAGACTTGTATTGACAAAATGACATTGAGAGAAATTTTGAAACGACTTACGAGGGACCTGACCCGTTACTAACCAACCTAGCTTGGTATGATGAACAAACACTCCAGGTGATATTTTAACCTTAGAGCTAAGGAGACATTGCCAAAATACTTGGGCACTGAGAAGTATGTCTACCGGGGCGCTCGTATTAAATGTTGGGTCCGCCAACTGAATGTTATGAGGAAATTGCCACTTTCTAATTTCAAAAGAAGTACTAGGGGTATTACTGCCAATAGTATCAATGGCAAGGCAATTCAACTGAAATGTTGTGTTAGAATTAACAGCATCTTTGATGTGAACACGAACAAAATGCAAAGATTTAACATTGCTATTGTTAATACCGGTAACCTGAATTAATGTAGGTTGCTTGGGAAGACCAAGTTTCTTAATGAGACGCTCACTTATGAAGTCATGGGTGGCAGCATTATCCAATAGGGCACGTGCTTCAAGCCATCTACCAGAAGAGTCTTGAACTTTTATTAACACGGTTGATAGTAGCACCTGGGAACTACGAATTGAGCTAGAGCTCTGAGTATAAGATTGCGCATTAGCTCCTGGGGATGCATCTTTAGAACATCCAGGGGAAGGAGCCTGACGTGGCTTTTCAAACCTATGAAGCAAGGTATGATGTTGAGCCTTGCAATGGGAGCAAGTATTTTTAGATAAGCAATCAGGCACCATATGCCTAGTTGACAAACAGTTATAGCAATATCTTTTTTGAGCTATTAATTTGCGTCTTTCATCGGTAGAAAGGGCTTTAAAGGCAACGCAGGAATATAACCTGTGAGGTGCTTTACAGAGAATACAATCCGTTGAGTTATGCTGAACAGTAAAGACAGCAGATTTGTTTATTTTTGCACCGACTGGTTTCACAACATTAGATTTGTTATCTGCACTTCCTGACATATGACAGGCTACAGCTGACAAAACCTGACATCTATTATTCATAAACGTAAGCAATGAGCCATAAGTATATGAAGTGTCATTTGTTAGTTCCCTCTCCCATGCCTTTAAAGTTGATGAATCAAATTTAGAAGTAACCAAGTGAACTAAGAATAGATCCCAGTGCTCGACCGGTTGATTCAACCGTGCCAATGCTCTGACGTGTAGTTGGACCGTGTCACTTAAGGCTCGCAGTGTTGACAAGCTGTCAGCTCGCAATGCGGGCAGGTTAAATAAGGCTTGAATGTGCCTCTGTAAACATAATTTTTCATTGCCATAACGGCCTTTAAGAAGCTCGATAGCAATGTTATAGTTTTCTCCTGTTAAGGGAAGTTCTCTTATAAGTTGAAGGGGTGGCCCCTGCAAAATGGATTTTAAGTAATGAAATTTCTGAATTTCCGGAAGTGTGGCATTATTATGTACTAATGAACTGAACAATTCAAAGAATGATTGCCACATCTCTTCCTTTCCTGAAAAATGCGGAATTTCAATTTTAGGTAGCAATGGTTTGATACCATTCCCATGGTCGCTAATTCTTCCTTGAGTTTCCTCTACCTTCAACGCCAGGGTCAAAGTTCTTACTAATGCCACAGCCTGAGCGTGTGTATCAAAATAATTACTCTCTACTTCTTCCCTATCTGATTGATGTTCTGGACTTTTGATTTCAATTTCAAGTTGCACGAGATCATATTTCTCGTACGCCTGTTCAAAAGCTTTTAAACGCTGAGATATAATATCAAGATTTTGTTCCTCTTTCGGTAGAGTGGCTAGATATTTTTGAAAACGGGTAAGTTGACCTTTGTAGGCCGCCCGAGAGTTTAACAGTTTATCGTCTATTATTACTGGCATGGCTGGGAAGTTGGAATAACTCACCTACCAAAGCTGCTTGCGGCACCAGACAGACCTGCTTTCCAGAAAGAAACCAGTTATGTAGTAAGCTGGGATTGTCTCCGCTTTCCCGCAGATCTCCTGCGCTAGCCACGATATACTGAAATGTATAAGGCAAATATTAGATTACACAAGTTCTGTTTTTTTTGGAATAGAATTTGTGGTCTCAGAATAAAGGTTCTGGGTTCGATCCCGGGGTTGAGGTACCATGGAAAAGGGGTGAGTAGTTAGCACCCCAACTGGGAAAAAGGGGATTGGGATTCGGGCACACAGTGAAATTGAAATAGAGCGATGAGGAAGAGACCAAATATTGATAACCAAGGTTTGATACATTTATTTGATTTGTGAAGTAATAACAAACATTTTCATTTAGAAGAATAATTAAAAGAAGCTAATAAAAAATGCAAGGTTTCTCCAGGAAACTTAGAATAAAGAAGAATTATAATAAAAAATGCAAAAAAAGGCCATATAAAGGCGATTAAAAAAGTATGTTTAAGAAAAAGATCTAAAAACAAGCAAGAAGCAAGAAAAAAAAAGGCTTAGCCTTAAAAAAAATGTATAAACCAAGTGAAGGTAGTTCACGTTACCAATAATTCGATACTTTTGTACTTAGTATTTGGCCCGCAGGAAGCGGGTTGTGATCCAAACGAAGGCTTCCTCTAAGCTGCCTCGGCATGCGTTCCGAGAAAGATGGATGGTGGCTCCCTTGGCGAATTGCACCCCGCAGGAACAGACCTCTTGGTAATGATCTGTCCGGCGGTTTACAATCAATTGTAGTTTCTCATCGCCGAGTTGTAGTGAGCTAGCGGGCTGACTTAGTTGCTGAAGTGAAGGTCGTTGACTCATGCCTCGCCCAGCATGACAGAGTCCGAGTGATGAAGCATGCCGCCTGGCAAGGTTCCAGCCACTCAATGTTTACTAACAGGGCCTTCCCAAGAAGGGCCTTGCTGTGGAACGGCAGGCAGCCGTGGTCAGACTGGTTCAAGCAGGTAGATGTAGACAATGCCGCAGAACGGCGAAGCGGAGAATTTATAGTGGAAATGACGACAGCGCGTCGAACAATCCAGAATGAAGGCGGGGCGTCAAACAGCCAATCAGCGCACAGCCCCAAGCACATTGCGACGGTTGCCGCTGAGATGAGCACAGTACCTCATGAAAAAGTGTGACAGTATGGTGCGTCTAGAAAGACACTTCAGAAAAAGGTGAGTTGACAAGAATAATAAAGAACAACAATTCAAATGAAACGTAAGTTAAGTAAATAATCAGAACACCGTGTTCATACTGCAATTATAACGGAAAAAAATAATGGGGCAAAATTAAACGAGTGTTTCAAACCGTGCGGGAAACATAGCCACAAAAACATTCGCAAAAGCGAACATGAGCCAAGCTTCGCGATCTGTAGGTAGACTGTGGTCATGAAGCTTCAAATGGGGACTCGGGCGCGGTGGTGAAACAGACACAAATCACAACCCTCCCCCTGGCTACAGGGAGTGTTTGGCCGTGTAACGTGGACAAATTGAATATTTATTATTATTTATTTATTGATTATTTATTATTATTGTTATCACCAAAAATTCACCAGATTTCCTAAAATCTCCCCAAATCCCCCAAATTTAGCAAAATTACCTAAATCTCCCCAAATTCACCAAAATTCTATAAAATTCATCAAATTTACCAAAATTACCTAAAATCCATAAATTTGATCCCAATTCTCTAAAATACCCCAAATCACCCCAAAAATCTTCCAAATTGTAACAAATTTTCCTAAAATACCTTAAAATTCCTCAAATATCCCACATTTCCATGATTTGCTCCAAATTCCCCAAAATTACCTAAAATTTGCAAACATCCTCCCAAAAATCTCCTCAATTCACCAAACTCCCCTAAATTTGCACAGAATCTCAAAAATTTACCCAGAATTCCCCTAAATGTTTCTAAAATTCCCCTCTATGGAGTTCACAACGAGTCCGACGTGGGTTGGCGACCAAGTGTCCTCAACCGAGTCAGGTATTGTTTTCATTTACTTGTACAGGGCTCCTCGCTGTCATGTTTCATGTCGATCTCCATGGGTCAACTCTTGTTCTCTTCTGACCAAGGCGGTATTGGATTATCCGGTGTCTAGGGTGTATTTTGATCGATAGGAAAATGACCACCCGACGGTTTGTCTTCCGCCGTTACAGTAACTGACTGAACTCTAAAAATTCATCCGAAGGTGTTTTGACAGATGAGAATGACTGCATCCTGGGCTTCCCAACACACTGTTTTGTAATAGATACATACTAGTCAACAGGTTGTAACCCATCACTCTACATCAGTCACACGGTGTCTGCAAGGTTCCTAAAATCCTCCAAATCCCCCATATTTACCCCGTATTCTCCAGATTTTCCCCCAGATTCCTCCTAAATGTCCCTAAAATTCCTCAAATCCACAAATTTCCCCTAAATTCATCAATTCCCCAGATTTACCACAAATTCTTCAAATTACCACCTAGACGGAGGGAGATGTCCAAGATGTCTCTAGTCCTCTTACATCCAAATACACGAGGTTGATGACCGAGTTGTCCCAAGTTTCTAACCACACGGTGCTAATGACCGAGATGTCACAATCTCCCAACATGAATTACGCACACTCAAATACACGGGGCTAAAGACCAGTCTTCTTTGATCTACACAGCCCAGCCAGTGCCCAGGCCTAGACAGATGCTATGCTAGCACGTACCGGTACTTGAGATAACAAGCTATCGCCATTCGATGTTAAAAATACCGAGATCACTGTCACGAGGAACGGGCTCGATTAGTGGCTTTAAGGCTGAAGCGGAGTACATTTACCCAAAAGTAAGAAGAGGGGGGTTGATTCCCACAACACCCATCCTAGAAGTGATTTTCTGAGGTTTCCCACTTCTACTCCAGGCAAATGGTACAGTACTGGTACCTAACTTAAAGCCATGGCCACCTCCTTCCCAATCCTATCCTTAATTGTCAAATTCACACACTAATACAGACATTACAATGACAGAGGTTATCTGACAGACACCTAAATACATACCTCAGATTTACCTTGAAATGCACCAGAATTCCCTAAAATACACCACATTTACCGCAAATTCACCAAATTCCACCAAATTCCCCAAATCCAGAAAATCTCCACACTTTCCTTTTGGTTGGAGTAAAGGATCCCCACACAGGGTTTCTCAAGCTCATGGTGTTGAATGTGCATGTGCAGTCATGTCGCTAGGCAGTGGATGACACCATAGGAAGACAGCTTTGCCCCATGATCCTCTATCAACAGATAGTACTGCGGTCTCCTCAGCTTCTACATCTCTCACTTTAAGATTGTTCGAAGCATCGCCTCCTAGGTCTATCTCCACTTCCCTTTCCTTCTATAGCTGTACTCATTCTCCTCCCCCATTCTCATCACAGGACCCCTCCATCTAAGTCGGCTCATACAAACAGTTCCATCTTGCGTGTTCATTTCTAGCGTAGCCTTTAACTAGTCATTACGGGTATGCATACCCTCCTACCATTGTTACCACATATTTGTCCCAGCAATCATTAGTGCTACCCTCATACCTCTCGCTTTTGTATTAGATATCCTAAATCTACCCATCACTCTCTTCCAAAGCAAATTCGGTCTAAATACTGAACGATGCAGGGAAAGTTTTGTGGCTACACTACTTCTTCTTTCTTGTTAGCCATTCTGAGAGAATACACGACCCAAGTATTGAAAATTTTCAACCTGCTCCAATATACTTCCTTCTATTTTCTTGCGTTTATTCACCATGACAGCGTTGTCGAGCGGTCGATCCGTAAATTTCCTCAATTACGCACATTTCTCCATAGATTCTCCAGATTTACTCAAATCCCATTCATTTACCCAAGAATTCCCTAAACTATCCCCAAATTCACATAAAATTACCCGAATATACCCAAATTGTCTAAAATTCACCAAACTTACCCAAATTCACTAAAATACATCACATTTAACCAAATGAACACGCTAGATGGAACTGTTTGTATGAGCCGACTTAGATGGTGGGGTCCTGTGATGAGAATGGGGGAGGAGGATGAGTACAGCTATAGAGGGTAGGAGAAGTGGAGATAGACCTGGGAGGCGATGGTTAGAACAATCTTAAAGTGAGAGATGCAGAAGCTGAGGAGACCGCAGTACTATATGTTAATATAGGGTCATGGGGGCAACTCTCTGCCGTCCTATGACGTCATCCACTGCTTAGCGACATGACTGTACATGTATGTTCACCACCATGGGCTTGAGAAACCCTGTGTGGAAATCTTTTACCCAAATCTAGGGGAATTTGGTGAATTTGTGATAAATTTGGTTGATTTTAGGGAATTCTGGTGAATTTGAAGGTAAATCTGAGCATACCGGTATTAAGGTGTCTGTCAGATAACCTCTGTCACTGTGATGTCTGCATTAGCGTGTGAATTTGACAATTTAGGGTAGGATTGAGAAGGAGGTGGTCATCGCCTTAACTGGAAAGCAATGCATAATCACTTCCAGGATGGGTGTTGTGGGAATCGAACACTCCTCGTTTTGTTTTGGGTAAGTGTACTCCGTTCCGGTCTTAAAGGCCACTAATCAGGCCCGGGCATTCGCGGTTACAGACAGCCATCTCAGTATTCTTAACATCGAATGGCGATGGCTTGTTATCTCAAGCTCGTGATGGCTGGTGCACTGGCTGTGTGTAGATCGCAGAAGACTGAACATGGAACATCATGGTCATGTAGCCCCGTGTACTTGTGTGTGCATAATTCATGTTGGGAGATTGTGACATTCGTTCAACAACACCGTGTGGTTAGAAATTTGGGACTACTCGCTCATCAGACTTTAGTAGTGGATATATGAGGACTAGAGACATCTTGGACATCACACTCCGTCTTGGTGGTAATTTGAAGAATTTGAGGCAAATCTTGTGTAAATCTGAGGAATTGATGAATTTTCTGTAAATTAGGTGAATTTAGGGTGAAATATGTGGATTTGAGGAATTTTAGGGACATTTAGGAGAAATCTGGGGGGGGGGGGGAATCTGCGAAATATGGGGAATTTGGGGGTAAATGTGGGGAATTTGGAGGATTTTAGGAACCTCGCAGGTACCGTGTGACGGGTGTAGAGGGATGGGTTACCGTTTGTTGACTAGTATGTATCGATTACAAAACAATGTGTTGGGAAGCTCCGGATGTAGTCATTCTCAGCTGTCAAAACACCTTCAGATGAATTTTAAGTATTCAGGCAGTTACTGTAACGGTGGAAGGCAGACCATCGAGTGGTCATTTCCCTATCGATCGAAATATACCCTAGGCACCGGATAATTCAATACCGTCGTAGTCGGAAGATAACAAGAGTTGACCCAGGAAGGTGGACAGGAAAGATGACAGCGAGGAGCCCTGTACAAGTATGTAAAACAATACCTGACTCAGCTGAGGACTCTTGGTCGCCAACCCATGTCAGACTCGTTGTGAAACATTTAGAAAGATTTAAGTGAATTCTGGGTAAAGCCTCCGTGGCTTAGGCGGCAGCACGCCGGCCTCTCACCGCTGGGTCCGTGGTTCAAATCCCGGTCACTCCATGTGAGATTTGTGCTGGACAAAACGGAGGCAGACAGGTTTTTCTCCGGGTACTCCGGTTTTTCCTGTCAAAATTTCATTCCAGCAACACTCCCCACTATCATTTCATTTCATCTGTCATTCATTTAATCATTGCCCCAGAGGAGTGCGTTAGGCCTCGGCAGCCGGCACAGTCCATATCCTCGCCGCTAGATGGGGGCTTCATTCATTCCATTCCTGACCCGGTCGGAGACTGGAAGCAGGCTGTGGATTTTTCAAGTGAATTCTGGGTATATTTGCAGATTCTGTGAAAATTTAGGGAAGTTTGATGAATTTGGGTGATTTTAGGGAATCTTGGTAAATCTGGGAGGATTTTTACGAATTTTATGTAATTTTGGTGAATTTGGAATAAATCTGTGAAATTTGGGAGATTTGAGGAATGTTTAGTTATTTTAAGAAATTTTTGTAAAATTTGGAGAATTTTTGGGGTGAGTTTGGGTATTTTAGAGAATTTGGATAAATTTGATGGTATTTTAGGTAAATATTGATGAGTTTAATGGAATGTTAGTGAATTTTGGGGGGATTTTGGGAGATTTAGGTAATTTTGGTAAATTTGGGGGATTTGGGGAGATTTAGGAAATATGGTGATTTTAGGAAATTCTTTGTTAACTTTGGGAGAATCCGGATGGAATTGGGGAAATCTGGAGATTTTTTTTGTAGGTCACAGGACACTCGAATGGCATCTGGGTTGGAAGAGAACAGAAACTGACCAAGGGAGGTCGACAGAGAGGAGCCTGGCACACGTAAGTGGAAGCAATGTTGGTCTTTTGTATAAAATCTGGTTAATTGTGGAAAAATCTGTTTGGAATTTTAGGGAATTTTGTTGGCGGTGGTGGTAGTGGTGGTGGTGGTGGGGGATAGGGTGTGTAGGTGGGACCACCATCTTGGATGAGCCGTGAGTGCACGCTGCCATCGTGGCCTGCATTGCAGAAGTGGGATCGACCGCTCGGCTACCCTGTCGAGCGTTGTAACACTTATAAATAAATAAATTAATAAATAAATATTAAATTTATAAAACTTAAATAAATAATATATAATAAATAATCAGTAACTAATAATAAATGAGTGTAAATAAATATTGAATAATAATACGAAACAGGGGCGGCTCCTGATTAAAATTGTAGGGTGGGCCAGATGATACTGTTGTTGTTACATATTAAATATTGTTTTATATTTGGCATTTATTGTTGCCAATATTTCCATTATCATAATTCCACACAACACAACATTTGAAACAAGTTTTAATAAATAGTTGATGCATTAAAAACTGTACCCACATGGCTCTTTATTAATAGGCCCTACATATTTTCTCTCCTGTGCTTGGATGAAGGAAATTTATCCATCAGCTTGGTTGATGAGGTCATAATTATTTAATTTCTAACTTTGTGTTCAGAGCTATAGAAGAAAATGGATTTGTTTAAAAATTCCACTTTCATTTTCCTATTTTGGCATACAATCGACATATTAAATAACTACGTACCGTGCCACAAAATATTAATTTAAAAAAAAACATTTATACAGTAGAAATTACAGCTTCATCGACAGAACTCACTAACACATTTGTACTTTACTTGGAATATCAGACAACTGAAAATGTATAATTATATGTTTTTCTTATGTCAGCAATCTGCGAATAATAGCTGAATACCTGTTTAAGAGCGTGGGGTGGGGTGAACCCTTCTCCCGTAATCCTGTTTGACAGAGACAGAAGCAGGAAGCTCTAAAGCTAAGTTATGGGCCCAAATTGCTGGCCCTTGAAGAGAGAGAAAATACCCTTCATAGCACTGAAGAATTCGCGTGCAAGACAGTGCTATGTCCACTGTTTCCTCACCCGGCCCATGAAGCCATATACTTTATATGGGACTTGCTGTGGAGCGGCCCTCGCTATGACGATACACCGTATGAGACTGTCAGGATCTTAAGCTAGGGATGAGTTATTTATAATGAATTCTCTTTAGAGATTCTAGAAGGGTAAAACACTTATTTTAAGTTGAGTATCTGTAATATAAAGTAATTTTAAAACGCATTAATTAAACAAATTATTTGCAATGCTACCTAACGGCCTTGGGTGGGCAGGGCCCATTCGGCCCTTAATGACGCACCGTCCCTGATACAAAATAATTGACAATCAATAAATAATCACTAAAAACAACATTTTGGTGCTTTTCAGTCGGTCAACACGATTGTTCCCCAATGAGATGGGAAAAAATTACGTGCGATTAATACTTTATTAATCTCATGTGATTTAGGGAATAACCCATGGGAAAAAATTACGTGCGATTAATACTTTATTAATCCCCATCTCATTGGGGAACAATCGTGTTGACCGACTGAAAAGCACCAAAATGTTGTTTACTAAGGCAGCACTGAAAAATGGCTTCAATCACCATAAAATAAATAATGAAAAAATAAATAAATAATAATTAGGGCTCGGAGTTTTTGGTGCTAAAATTCGGGAAAATATTTATATTTTATGTAGTCTATTAAAATACCTGAAATATATGACAAAAAAGTAAAAATATTTAATTATAATTTAGTTTATTAATGTGAATATAAACAATTCATTACTCACGAATGCAGTTTATGCTATGTCTCACTGACTGCTGAAGCATTACAATACACAACGAGATACATCTTTAGGTTGTCCATCACAAATGACCGACGATTATCGCGAAACACTTCTTCTGAAGGCGCGAAACTGCGGCAATATCTTTCTTGCCTTCGAGGTGTTGTGTAACTTGAGATCGCTGTTCAGCCTTGATTACTTTCCCACATGGTTGGCAGAACAGAACGCCCCCATCAGAAGTAAAATTATCTTTAAATTATGCAACAGATGATAACTTGTAGTTGTTTTTACTTTAGGCATCGTAGAACTGCCTTACACTTCACAGTGCCAGGAATGAACTGCATGTTCCAGGTAGCTGGGGGAGGGGGAGGTCTAGCACGTGGTGCAATATGGCTATGGACAAGGAAATCCCCGGCTTCCACAGTGAGTGGCACGGGGCGACAAGGTAAGAATAACACAGTTGCAAGCTGACATACGCTCTGCATGACGATTAGATAGCTCACAGGTTCTTCCCCGTTGAAGTAACACAGAACAAAAATGCAATAAACTGAAAGTTATAGCATACTGATTTAAAGAAATGTAAATATTATGTCTTTTTATGTGCTAATAAGTGAAAAGCAGGAATTTATGTATTAATAGAAAAATGCTTAAAATATGTATTTATAGTACCTAAAACTCCGAGCCCTAATAATAATAAATATCCAATTTGTCCACGTTACACGGCATCACCTCCGCCTCGCAACAGGTTTGGTCTTGTTTGAACGGCAACGTGACCTTGAGCGAAGCCACCTGCATAGCCGTGCATGTTAAAGCGAATCTACAAGTTGGAAAAAGTAATAATAATAATAATAATAATAATAATAAGAAATAATATTAAATAAAAATTAATTAATTAATAAATAATCAATAATAAACAAATAAATAAAAATATTAAATAATAATAACAATAAGTAATTTATAAAAAGTAATAATTAATAAATAAATATTAAATAAATAATAAATATTAAATAATCTCGGCTCTTGGATGCAACGCTCGGCTACCCTGTACGACCGCTTCTTATCCCCCTTGGAAGGTAGCTGAAACTTAAAACACTATTTCCCCACGGGGTAGGAATAGTTTTTCATAGGGTTGAAAAGACTTGTTCTATGAATAGAGGGCGTGGAGCCCTTCGTGGCCATCGTAGCCGGCGACATGCTAGTTACGTTAGAACTGCCATTGCCTCACTATTATTATGTCAAAATATTGACGAGATGAAACTCTCCGAAGAAGTGCCAATAAATACCGACTTCATCAAAAAGTCTCCTGCAGCTCCACAACAATATTATTCACGCCACCAGCGTCAAAGAAAAGGTGGATATTGCGTGCCGTATGGGGTGTGTTCGTGTACGAGTTGGCTGCTCGCACAACCTTTGCGAAACACCCACGCACCCAGCCCGGCCAGCAAGTCAGGCATGAGAAAGATTCCCTGCCAATGCTAGTCATAAGCCCCGCACAGGCCAGCGAAAATCATAAGTCTGATCCAGACCAGGACTAGAGACATGCTAGTCATTAGTCTGTTCAGACCAGGACAAGAGGCATGCTAGTCATTAGTCTGTTCAGATCAGGACAAGAGACATGCTAGTCATTAGTCTGTTCAGATCAGGACAAGAGACAGGCTAGTCATTAGTCTGTTCAGATCAGGACAAGAGACATGCTAGTCATTATTCTGTTCAGACCAGGACTAGAGATATGCTAGTCATTAGTCTGTTCAGACCAGGACTAGAGACATGCTAGTCATTAGTCTGTTCAGATCAGGACGAGAGACATGCTAGTCATTAGTCTGTTCAGACCAGGACTAGAGACATGCAAGTCATTAGTCTGTTCAGATCAGGACAAGAGACATGCTAGTCATTAGTCTGTTCAGTCCAGGACTAGAGACATGCTAGTCATTAGTCTGTTCAGACCAGGACTAGGGACAGGCTAGTCATTAGTCTGTTCAGACCAGGACTAGAGACATGCTAGTCATTAGTCTGTTCAGACCAGGACTAGAGACATGCTAGTCATTAGTCTGTTCAGATCAGGACGAGAGACAGGCTAGTCATTAGTCTGTTCAGACCAGGATTAGAGACACGCTAGTCATTAGTCTGATGCAGACCAGGACTAGAGACATGCTAGTCAGTAGTCTGTTCAGACCAGGACTAGAGACATGCTAGTTATTAGTCTGTTCAGATCAGGACGAGAGACAGGCTAGTCATTAGTCTGTTCAGACCAGGATTAGAGACATGCTAGTCATTAGTCTGATGCAGACCAGGACTAGAGACATGCTAGTCAGTAGTCTGTTCAGACCAGACCTAGAGACAAGCTAGTCATCAGTCCATTCCAGACCAGGGCAAGGGACAGGCTAGTCATTAGTCTGTTCAGACCGGGTCTAGAGACAAGCTAGTCATTAGTCTGTTCAGACCAGGGCAAGGGACAGGCTAGTCATTAGTCTGATCCAGACCAGGACTAGAGACATGCTAGTCTTTAGTCTGTTCAGACCAGGTCAAGAGACATGCTAGTCATTAGTCTGTTCAGACTGGGTCTAGAGACAAGCTAGTCATTAGTCTGTTCAGACCAGGGCAAGGGACAGTTTAGTCAACAGTCCTGTTCAGACCAGGACTAGAGACATGCTAGTCAACGCTTAGTCCATGTATATTGTAGTAAATTTCTGTTCCCGTTCTATTAATTCTTGAACTCCTTTCTAATTCTCTAATGGCTCATCCTCTGCGTTTGTTCATTTCTATTTAGCTTTACATTTGAAAAGTATTTACATTCAAGCCGGTACACCACAGCTAGATGGGGAAGTGGATGCTGGCTTCTCTGTCTCTCTTCTTCAATGGTCATTGGTGTCATATTATGGGCTGCTGCATATTCCTGAAATAAGCAAGTTTATGTCTGATAGTAAATTACAAATTGATCATGTTAAACCTCCATATTTGTTTGACAACAAGTAGATCTAAGCTCATTAAATTACACTATATTCGTTTATTATATCCCTTCATAATTGAGTTTTTTACACCATAAAATACAGAAATTTATCTAGATCATCATGGACAGAAAAGCTAATGCATGGTTAATAATTACATCTTGGTATTAAAAAACTAACTTGATGAAGGGGAATCCTAGCAGACTATACAAGGAGGACTCATCCATTTATCTCCTCAGAAGAAAAAATATTTTTTTCACCAACACTCGTCATGGTGGCTGAAGGCTGAGGGACGCGTAGGTTGGTTTTATTTCTGCTTGTTTATCGAAAGGAAATGTGACGTCTAAAATGTACAAGGAAGAGAGAATGTTGATGACAGGAGCTAAACTGTTTATCGTTGAAATGGAGTGGAAGATAATGTGAAAATGTTTACTTGAGTGATTTTGTTCCAATATTCGAGAGAAGAAAAACAACAGCTGCAGAAGAAAGTGACATAGACCCACGCATATAACTGTCATCTCCAACCTGATCACCTCCTCGGCTTCTTCCAGTTTTGTAATAACACAATCCACCTTTGAGGTAGACCAACCAAGAGCTGCTTCACTGGAGTTAAGATTTCGTGTTCAGTCCTCTTCCCCTGATACATACACATATGATATGCAAGTCTAAATTAGCCCACTAAATCAGAAAAGCAGAATAGTCATATGATTGCGGACACTCCGTACTCTCAGATTCTGGCACCCAACAGCCTCACCTAACGTAGAATAAGTGGTTCTGCCTTGTTTCTTCAACGGAAATGTGTTGCTCAAAATATAGCTCAAATATTGAGGACTAATAGACTAATGCAGTACCGTATGCTTGAAATTGTTCCATTGCATGGTTTCTAGATCCAGAACGTCAATTGTTCAAATGCCCAGGGATATTTGGTGGGATTGCAAACTCTAGAAATGTGCACAGCCACATCTCTTGTATATAAAATGTGTACATATATGGAACCTATAAATGTGTGAGGAATTAATTTGGTAACCGGCATATGCTCTCCTAAAATTTATCTGCAATGTTGAAACATAATAGGGTGCAGAGTTTTAAACTTTTTGTATGAACAGATTCCACAATAAGATGGTATATTGGCTTTCACGGCCGGTGGATTAAAACTCAGCAATTCTACTAGGTTTGTGCCGTGTCTTGTGTGAGGTTTCGCCTAGGAAACCAAGCTGGCTCATCGGCGGGCTCTTGGTGTCCCCACCCGGACCCCCACAGGAGTATCGAACTGCGCGATACCTCCCTTTATATAGAGTGCAACTGCACTCCTTGACTGCGAGAACCAAAAGCTCAAGCAGCCTCAACCTCCCTATGAAGGCTTCCAAAAAGATGGTATATTGGCTTTCACGGCCGGTGAATTAAAACTTAGCAATTCTTCTAGGTTTGTGCCGTGTCTTGTGTGGGGATTCGCCTAGGACACCAAGCTGGCTCATCGGCGGGCTCTTGGTGTCCCCGCCTGGACCCCCACAGGGGTATCGAACTGCGCGATACCTCCCTTTATGTAGAGTGCAACTGCACTCCTTGACAGCGAGAACCAAAAGCTCAAGCAGCCTCAACCTCCCTATGAAGGCTTCCAAAAAGATGGTATATTGGCTTTCAAGGCCGGTGAATTAAAACACAGCAATTCTTCTAGGTTTGTGCCGTGTCTTGTGTGGGGTTTCGCCTAGGACAACAAGCTGGCTCATCGGCGGGCTCTTGGTGTCCCCGCCTGGACCCCCACAGGAGTATCGAAATGCGCGATACCTCCCTTTATATAGAGTGAAACTGCACTCCTTGACTGCGAGAACCAAAAGCTCAAGCAGCCTCAACCTCCCTATGAAGGCTTCCAAAAAGATGGTATATTGGCTTTCACGGCCGGTGAATTAAAACTTAGCAATTCTTCTAGGTTTGTGCCGTGTCTTGTGTGGGGTTTCGCCTAGGACACCAAGCTGGCTCATCGGCGGGCTCTTGGTGTCCCCGCCTGGACCCCCACAGGGGTATCGAACTGCGCGATACCTCCCTTTATATAGAGTGCAACTGCACTCCTTGACTGCGAGAACCAAAAGCTCAAGCAGCCTCAACCTCCCTATGAAGGCTTCCAAAAAGATGGTATATTGGCTTTCAAGGCCGGTGAATTAAAACTCAGCAATTCTTCTAGGTTTGTGCCGTGTCTTGTGTGGGGTTTCGCCTAGGACACCAAGCTGGCTCATCGGCGGGCTCTTGGTGTCCCCGCCCGGACCCCCACAGGAGTATCGAAATGCGCGATACCTCCCTTTATATAGAGTGAAACTGCACTCCTTGACTGCGAGAACCAAAAGCTCAAGCAGCCTCAACCTCCCTATGAAGGCTTCCAAAAAGATGGTACATTGGCTTTCACGGCCGGTGAATTAAAACTTAGCAATTCTTCTAGGTTTGTGCCGTGTCTTGTGTGGGGTTTCGCCTAGGACACCAAGCTGGCTCATCGGCGGGCTCTTGGTGTCCCCGCCTGGACCCCCACAGGGGTATCGAACTGCGCGATACCTCCCTTTATATAGAGTGCAACTGCACTCCTTGACTGCGAGAACCAAAAGCTCAAGCAGCCTCAACCTCCCTATGAAGGCTTCCAAAGAGATGGTAAATTGGCTTTCAAGGCCGGTGAATTAAAACTCAGCAATTCTTCTAGGTTTGTGCCGTGTCTTGTGTGGGGTTTCGCCCAGGACAACAAGCTGGCTCGTCGGCGGGCTCTTGGTGTCCCCGCCCGGACCCCCACAGGAGTATCGAAATGCGCGATACCTCCCTTTATATAGAGTGAAACTGCACTCCTTGACTGCGAGAACCAAAAGCTCAAGCAGCCTCAACCTCCCTATGAAGGCTTCCAAAAAGATGGTATATTGGCTTTCACGGCCGGTGAATTAAAACTTAGCAATTCTTCTAGGTTTGTGCCGTGTCTTGTGTGGGGTTTCGCCTAGGACACCAAGCTGGCTCATCGGCGGGCTCTTGGTGTCCCCGCCTGGACCCCCACAGGGGTATCGAACTGCGCGATACCTCCCTTTATATAGAGTGCAACTGCACTCCTTGACTGCGAGAACCAAAAGCTCAAGCAGCCTCAACCTCCCTATGAAGGCTTCCAAAGAGATGGTAAATTGGCTTTCAAGGCCGGTGAATTAAAACTCAGCAATTCTTCTAGGTTTGTGCCGTGTCTTGTGTGGGGTTTCGCCCAGGACAACAAGCTGGCTCATCGGCGGGCTCTTGGTGTCCCCGCCCGGACCCCCACAGGAGTATCGAAATGCGCGATACCTCCCTTTATATAGAGTGAAACTGCACTCCATGACTGCGAGAACCAAAAGCTCAAGCAGCCTCAACCTCCCTATGAAGGCTTCCAAAAGATGGTATATTGGCTTTCACGGCCGGTGAATTAAAACTCAGCAATTCTTCTAGGTTTGTGCCGTGTCTTGTGTGGGGTTTCGCCTAGGACACCAAGCTGGCTCATCGGCGGGCTCTTGGTGTCCCCGCCCGGACCCCCACAATGCAGACAACACTAATCTCAACCTCCGGAAAACAACTAAAATATTAACCAGGCAAAACACCACTATTCCCCCTCTCCATAAAAGCAGGCAAATAATTACGTGCACCCTGCGCGTTACCTCCCTTTCTATAGAGTGCAACTGCACTCCTTGACTGCGAGAACCAAAAGCTCAAGCAGCCTCAACCTCCCTATGAAGGCTTCCAAAAAGATGGTATATTGGCTTTCACGGCCGGTGAATTAAAACTTAGCAATTCTTCTAGGTTTGTGCCGTGTCTTGTGTGGGGTTTCGCCTAGGACACCAAGCTGGCTCATCGGCGGGCTCTTGGTGTCCCCGCCTGGACCCCCACAGGGGTATCGAACTGCGCGATACCTCCCTTTATATAGAGTGCAACTGCACTCCTTGACTGCGAGAACCAAAAGCTCAAGCAGCCTCAACCTCCCTATGAAGGCTTCCAAAAAGATGGTATATTGGCTTTCAAGGCCGGTGAATTAAAACTCAGCAATTCTTCTAGGTTTGTGCCGTGTCTTGTGTGGGGTTTCGCCTAGGACACCAAGCTGGCTCATCGGCGGGCTCTTGGTGTCCCCGCCCGGACCCCCACAGGAGTATCGAAATGCGCGATACCTCCCTTTATATAGAGTGAAACTGCACTCCTTGACTGCGAGAACCAAAAGCTCAAGCAGCCTCAACCTCCCTATGAAGGCTTCCAAAAAGATGGTACATTGGCTTTCACGGCCGGTGAATTAAAACTTAGCAATTCTTCTAGGTTTGTGCCGTGTCTTGTGTGGGGTTTCGCCTAGGACACCAAGCTGGCTCATCGGCGGGCTCTTGGTGTCCCCGCCTGGACCCCCACAGGGGTATCGAACTGCGCGATACCTCCCTTTATATAGAGTGCAACTGCACTCCTTGACTGCGAGAACCAAAAGCTCAAGCAGCCTCAACCTCCCTATGAAGGCTTCCAAAGAGATGGTAAATTGGCTTTCAAGGCCGGTGAATTAAAACTCAGCAATTCTTCTAGGTTTGTGCCGTGTCTTGTGTGGGGTTTCGCCCAGGACAACAAGCTGGCTCGTCGGCGGGCTCTTGGTGTCCCCGCCCGGACCCCCACAGGAGTATCGAAATGCGCGATACCTCCCTTTATATAGAGTGAAACTGCACTCCTTGACTGCGAGAACCAAAAGCTCAAGCAGCCTCAACCTCCCTATGAAGGCTTCCAAAAAGATGGTATATTGGCTTTCACGGCCGGTGAATTAAAACTTAGCAATTCTTCTAGGTTTGTGCCGTGTCTTGTGTGGGGTTTCGCCTAGGACACCAAGCTGGCTCATCGGCGGGCTCTTGGTGTCCCCGCCTGGACCCCCACAGGGGTATCGAACTGCGCGATACCTCCCTTTATATAGAGTGCAACTGCACTCCTTGACTGCGAGAACCAAAAGCTCAAGCAGCCTCAACCTCCCTATGAAGGCTTCCAAAGAGATGGTAAATTGGCTTTCAAGGCCGGTGAATTAAAACTCAGCAATTCTTCTAGGTTTGTGCCGTGTCTTGTGTGGGGTTTCGCCCAGGACAACAAGCTGGCTCATCGGCGGGCTCTTGGTGTCCCCGCCCGGACCCCCACAGGAGTATCGAAATGCGCGATACCTCCCTTTATATAGAGTGAAACTGCACTCCTTGACTGCGAGAACCAAAAGCTCAAGCAGCCTCAACCTCCCTATGAAGGCTTCCAAAAGATGGTATATTGGCTTTCACTGCCGGTGAATTAAAACTCAGCAATTCTTCTAGGTTTGTGCCGTGTCTTGTGTGGGGTTTCGCCTAGGACACCAAGCTGGCTCATCGGCGGGCTCTTGGTGTCCCCGCCCGGACCCCCACAATGCAGACAACACTAATCTCAACCTCTGGAAAACAACTAAAATATTAACCAGGCAAAACACCACTATTCCCCCTCTCCATAAAAGCAGGCAAATAATTACGTGCACCCTGCGCGTTACCTCCCTTTCTATAGAGTGCGACTGCACTCCTTGACTGCGAGAACCAAAAGCTCAAGCAGCCTCAACCACCCTATTGTTACGGCTGTGAGTTTGTGTCATCACTCGCCGCGTGAGTCACAGCTGCCCCAGGGCTGGGCTGTGCCCTGCCTCCTGTATTGCGCGCGCCTTATGCAACAGGGCTACTAGGACAAAGGGATAGTCCAGAACATTCGTGACTGGACCAGCGCTGGAAACCTCGAGAAGCCGTGGACTCTGGATGGATCTAGAAGCATTTATTGAGTCACCGGCCGGCTATATAAGAGTGACCCGTCAAGCAGTGGTTGTTGTTGTGTTTTACGAGCTAGTGTGAGCGATTATCGTGAACGACAGAAGTGTGGTGACTTGCGAAACCCCTAGTGGAGCGGGGAAGTGAGACTCCTACAGAGGAACTGTGTTTTGAGCGAGTGAAGCTGATTCTCTTGACACCGAGGAAGTGATTGTGGTGCTTGTGAAACAGTGAGTGACAGAGCTAGTGCAGATATTTCGAGCTAGCGTACGGGGCCACCTCATTACGAGGGATTAGCTGTGGTCTGTTGACAAGTGAAAGGGGAAGTATTCTCGACTTGAGGAAACTGGAGTAAGCAAATAATTGCTATTTGCTGTTGAGTAGTGTATATTTCTGGCCACAATAAAGTTAATTATTTCTTTAAGCAGTAATTGGTGTTGTGCTTCCTACCCACCGTAATCCAGTTAACAAAAGTGCCACTAGGGGTGGCACGTAACAACTGGTGTCAGAAGCCGGATTACGAACTCAAGCACAACACCTGACGGTCCTGGTTTCAAAACCCGAGCAGGTCATTTTCTCTAATTTTCCTGTGAGTGCATACCCTTTACAAGACAAACAACTAAAATGGAGGAGAAATTGGCAGCACTGCTAGAAAAGTTAAATGGCATGGAAACCAAGATGGAGGACGGCCAGATGAATTTAACCAAGGACCTAACTGCCAAAATGGAAGACGGCCAGAAGAAGATGGAGGATGGCCAGAAGAAGATGGAGGATGGCCAGAAGAAGTTAGCAGAGGACCTGAAGGACAGCCAAAATAAGTTAGCAGAGGACCTAACCGCCAAATTTCTGGATGGCCAGAAAAATCTGGAAGAGTGTCTGCTGACGAAATTAGAGGCGAGCCAAAGGAAATTAGAACAGGGCCTACGTGAGGAAGTCGCAGCAGTGGAAAAGAAGTTCGACGCCTTACAAGTGGAAGTCGCCGAGCTGCGCCAACGCCCGCTGATGGGGGTGGAGAAGAAATTCAATGCCTTACAAGTGGAAGTTGCCGAGCTGTGCCAACGCCCGCTGATGGGGGTGGAGGAGAAATTCAACGCCTTACAAAAGGAAGTTGCCGAGCTGCGCCAACGCCCACTGACGGGGGTGAAAGAGGAATTCAACGCTCTACGAGAGGAAGTTGCCGAGCTGCGCCAACGCCCGCCCACCGTTACACCGGGAATATCAGGAACGGGACATAGCAGAGTGACGCCCCCAACCTTCGACGGAAAGGTCCCGTGCAGGGCCGGATTTACCCAAAGTTACGCTATAGGCACCTTTCCATTGCGCGCCCCTCCTCACTTGAGCCCCCCCCCCCCCCCCGAGTTTTATGATAAGGCATAGCCACTCGCATGAGGTATAAGGTTCGGAAAAAAGAATAAACAGATATATTATGGCTGACAGCATAAGTTTATGCTTGAATTTTTACGCAGGGAAATATAGTCAATTCAATAAAAATAACAGCTTGGAGTAAAACAACATGAACAGTTTAACTTTTATGCAACCAAAACACTTTATGAATACTGTACCCTTTCCAAAAATAATGTCTAGCCTTAATTCATACAACAAAAGTGAAGACTAGCCTCAAAAATAAAAACATTATTTACTGCTGTAACTGAATGAACTGCGGTAGCACGAAATATAGTAAAAAAAAAAAATAGTAGAACACACACTAATTTTAAAACGCATTAAGAGCAGTGGTACGAACGACATTTTAAATTGAACAAAGCGCCTCTAAAATACAAATAAGGCCAACTGCATATCTTCCTGCAATATCTTTTAGAGAAATTAAAGTGCAGATTAAAAACATGAATGAAGACATAACGGGGCTTGCCTCAAGCACAACGAGAATTACTTCAAAAGTTTCCTTCTTGCCTTCTTTTCGGCAAATTCATTAATTATGGCATCGCAGTTCAAGTTTTTCGTCATATATTTTTCAATCGCTAGGAGTGCAATAGAGTTTAACCTTTCTTCTTTAGAGACTGACCGCAAATAGTTCTTGATGCGATTCAGTGCCGTAAACGATCTTTCTCCAGAACAATTGGTCACTGGAATGGTGAGAAGTATCCGTAAAGCAGTGTTTACGTTCGGGTACATATCGTGTAAATCTTTTTCATGAAGGAAAGTGCTGAGCTCAGAGGCTGACTTACCTTTTAAAATCTGCAATTTTTAAATGCTCCTTTAAATGCAAGCACTCGTCAGCCAGTGTACTTTCTAAGTCATCCACATACATTTCTGCGAGATCGTCAGCGATTTTTTTTATTATTGGTCCATTTAGGTCTAACAGGTTTTCTAGAAAATAAAATCTCTTATGGAGGACTTTGTAAGCGTAACTTCGCCTCTTCAGCTCAGCACTTAGTACATCCAGAATTACATAAAATACATTGACGCGAACATTTTCTGAGCCCTCTGACGGTACATATTCTCCTTGCTTTGTCTCATCATTCCTAGTCTTTCGTTCCGGTCTTCTCTTTAGATCGTAGGAATATTATCACCCATACTTTTCAGTCTTTACATTGAACAAGCAATGAAGGAAATTAGAGAGAAATTTAAAGTGGGAGTGAAGATTCAAGAAGAAATAATTTCAACTCTGAGATTTGCTGATGACATCGTTATCTTGCCCGACACGCCTGAGGATTTGAATGAGTTTTTGAATGGTATGGACTCCGTCTTGAGGAAAGAATTCATGATGAAAATTAATAAATGTAAAACAAAAATATTGGAATGCAGCCGCAATAAATCAGAAATCTCTACGGACATCAAATTTGCAGGGGAAAAACTAAAAGAAGTAGGAGACTTCTGTTACATAGGAAGCAAAATAACCAGGGATGGACGAAGCAAAGAGGATATAAAAAGTAGGTTGGCTCAGGCAAGGAAAGCATTTCTACAGAAAAGGAATCTGTTGACATCGAATATAGATTTAGGTATTAGGAAGACATTTTTGAAAACCTTAGTCTGGAGAGTCGCACTCTATGGAAGTGAAACTTGGACTATTGGTGCAGCAGAAAAGAGGAGAATTGAAGCGTTTGAAATGTGGTGTTACAGGAGAATGATGAAGATCAGATGGGTAGATAGGGTTACAAACGAAGAGGTATTAAGACGAGTGGTAGAGGAGAGATGTTTCTGGCGACTGCTAATGAAGAGAAGAGATAGTTGGTGGGACACATACTAAGACACCCAGGAATAGCAAGCTTAGTTATGGAAGGAAGGGTCGAGGACAAGAACTGTAGGGGTAGACCAAGGTTAGAGTATGTTAAACAGGTTGACTCGGATGTAGTGTGTGGTAGCTATGTAGAGATGAAACGATTAGCTCAGGACAGGGAGATATGGGGGGCTGCATCAAACCAGTCAAAAGACTGAAGACCTAAACAACAACATATTGAGCAATACCGCTTAATTGTTTGGCTTCTTTCTCATAGACATCGAAATTATCTCCTAAACGTTGAACAAATTCCGCTAACGAAGCGTAACATTCTACCACAGTGCTCAAATTAGTGCTTACTTTTTGGAGCTTCTGGCTGACAGTATTAAATCTTTTTATAATGGTACTCCATAAAACAACTAGGAAAGCAGTTTCTAATTGCAGGATATTGCTTAAGATGCCTTTGGCTTCACTGCGAGTGTTTGCCTTTTGATTTCTGTCTTCGTGTAGGCTATACTCTCAAGAACTGCCACGATGCCACACCAGCCTTCCCTCAGAGCTGGACTGGCATCATATCGTGCCGACCAACGAGTCACTGACAGGCTTTTTAGTACGCGCGCAATAAAGTTCTTTAAAATTTTGATCACAGGCCTCGAAACCAGTCTGAGTTTTTACGTATGTCACTTTGTGCAACAGTGTATCAAGGAATCGCCTATTGGGAAAGGCCTACTTTGCGTAAAGTAATTCGTGTACGGTAGCTTACCTCAAGTTGCTGAACACCATCGCAGTCAATGTCGTGAACCGCAGAGCAAGAATTGTTATTGTTATCCGAATTTGTCGCTGGAGGTGTAGGATTCACACGCGCACTAAACATTTCATTTATTTTCCGACATTTTGATTGTGTAACCTCGGCTTTCTTATCCTTTTCAACTTTGCGGACACGGTTTTGGTAACCAGACAACCTTTAACTGCCCATAGTTTAAAACATTTACTTGCAGATCACAACACAACAAAACAACACAACGCAAGCTCGAACTCGCACATAGGACAGGCAAGGGGGGTGGGGAGCGGGGCACTTCGATGCTACTACAATGCAAGCAAACCCAGCTACCGCAACAACAGCGCGCGCAGCACAGCTACGCCTCCCCTCTCACACTTGTCGAGACACGAAAGGGCGTCGAGCGGCATAACGAAGAGCGAAGTGAAAGGGCATGGCGGGCATGCGACAAAGACAAGATATTATTTCTAAATGTCTCTGCTCATTTTTCAATATTTATTTTAGCATGTATACTGCTATAATCCTAACTTAGCATATTTAAAGCCCTAGCAAAGAGGGCGCCTGACGGCGGTGCCCTTCGGGGCGCCTCCAGTACAGATCATTGCCGGTTGCCTAACCGAAGGGGCGCCTTGTGGCGCCCCTTGGACTGCGGCGCCCCTAGGCACGTGCCTATTTTGCCTTATGGTAAATCCGACCCTGGTCCCGTGGAGCACCTAATTACGTCAGTTCGAGGCAGCCTGTTCCATAAATAACTGGAACAACACAGAAAAGGCTACAGCTCTCATTGTAGCGCTGAGAGGCGACGCCCTTAACGTCCTTCAGGCCATCCCGACTGGATCCCAGGACTACGCTGCACTGATCGCCCATATGGAGTCCCGATATGGAGATAGCCATCTTCAGCAGGCCTACCAGATGCAGCTCCGGACCCGGGTACAGAAGAACGCGGAAACCCTGCAGGAGTTCGAGATGGACATCGCACGCCTCGTAAGGCTCGCCTACCCAACAGCGCCGGCCGACTTTCTGGAGCAGATAGCGACGCAGACTTTCACCGACGGGCTACGGGACTCGGACACTCAACAGGCGCTGCGACTCGCGCGCAATAAGACCCTGACAGATGCGCTGAGCCACGCACTTGAGTTCGAGACGGCAAAACAGGCATCCAGAATGCACGCGCGGGTGCGTCAAGTGGACGTCGACGAACCAGTAAAAACCAACGAGACCAAGCCCCTGGCCGACGAATTAATGGAGGCGCTAAGCCGTTTCTTCGATAGTCGCGGTACCACCAGCAAAAACGTAGCCGAAGGACATCCGGAGAGGCGGCCCGGAAGAGGACTACCGACCTGCTGGACCTGCCGTAAGAGAGGCCACCTGAGCAAGGACTGCGGTGATCGCCGCCGCCAAGGGTTTCCGTCGGGACAGTCAGACGTAGGGAAACCGCGCGGCCCAGGAAAGCAAGTGTCAGCCAGCCTAGGGGGGCAAAGGTTGGCTTGTGGCAGTCGTCAAGTCCCGGCAGTCCAAGTTCGTGTGACGCAGTTACGGAGGGATAATAGCAGCCTGATGGTCGACGGAGTCGTCAACGGAGAGAGCTGGCCCATGCTAATCGACACGGGAGCATCGAGGACCATCGTCAGCCCCACCGTGATCCCGAAGTGGAGAGTTCAACCCACACAAAGGAACCTCCAGCTAATAACCGCGACCGGAGAGACCGCACCGGTACATGGCGAAGCATCACTGGAGTTCGTCATTGGTCGACGGGCGATAAAGCATCCAGTGCTTGTGGCCGACGTATCAAATGAAGTGATCATTGGACTGTATTTCCTGGACCAGAACAACATCATCTTGGATCTGAGTACCAACACTCTGCACTTCGGAGGTGAGGAACTTGCTTTGCAACCTGCGCACGAGTCCATCACCGCACGACGAGTAAGGCTGAGAGAAGACGTCATCATTCCCGCCAGGACGGAGGTCAGCGCTGCCGTAATTGTCGACGGAACTGCTGAGGGAGTGGCGGCTGTCATCGAGCCAAAATATGAGGACATCCAGACAAAAGGATTGCTAGTTGCCAAGACTCTCATCAACACGACGTCTCGGCCGTACGTCCGCCTGTCCAACCTGAAAGACTACGACATTACGGTTCACCGGGACACCAACCTAGGAGTCTGCGAGCCCGTTACCTGGATTGGCCGCATCACAGATACGACGGACGGACACCTGCAGACGGACAACCGAAGAAGACGCGCCCTGCCAGAAGAACTACAGAAGCTGTACCAAGGATCCCAGGACCATTTAGACGAAGAGCAATCACGCCAACCTCAGGACCTGCTACTCGAATTCCAGGACGTCTTCTCCGTGGGGAGCAAAGACTTCGGCAGGACAAGCTTGGTCCAGCACAGAATCGACGTTGGGGGCAGCGCACCGATTAGGGCCCCATTCCGACGAGTCTCGCTCGCCAAGCAAGCCGAAGTCGGCCGGATGGTAGAAGAGATGAAGGAGCAAGGGGTGATCGAGCCATCACATAGTCCTTGGAGTTCTCCGGTCGTGCTAGTGAAGAAGAAGGACGGTTCCACCAGGTTCTGCGTGGATTACAGGCGGGTGAATGACGTCACGAAGAATGACAGCTACCCTCTACCCCGGATCGACGATACCCTGGACACCATATCAGGGTCGAGATGGTTCTCCACCTTGGATTTGAAGAGTGGCTACTGGCAGGTGGAGGTCCACCCTAAGGACCGCGAGAAAACGGCGTTCTCTGTGGGCAGCGGGCTCTGGCAGTTCACCGTCATGCCATTCGGTCTGTGCAACGCCCCTGCGACCTTCGAAAGGCTAATGGAGTCCATTCTGAGGGGACTACACTGGAAGACCTGCCTGGTCTACCTAGACGACGTCATCGTTCTGGGGAGAAGCTTCGAGGAGCACTACAGCAACCTGAAGGAGATCTTGTTGAAGCTACGGGCTGCCCAGCTGAAGTTGAGCCCCAAGAAGTGTCAGCTCTTCCAGAAGCGGGTCCAGTACCTTGGGCATATCGTCTCCGAGGAAGGGGTGCGCACCGACCCAGAGAAGACCGCAGCTGTGAGGGAGTGGCCAGTTCCGAAGGACAAGTCCCAACTACGAAGCTTCCTGGGACTCTGTACTTATTACCGTCGCTTCGTGAGGGGATTCGCCGACATCGCCAAACCTTTACATCGACTGACTGAGAAGGACCAACTCTTCACGTGGACAGCAGAATGCCACAGTGCCTTCGAACAACTCAAGCAGGCTCTGTGCACCGCGCCTATTTTGGCCTACCCCAGACCTGGAACAAGGTTCATCGTCGATACCGATGCCAGCGACTTTGGCATAGGGGGAATCCTGTCGCAAGTAGTGGACGGCGAGGAAATAGTAGTGGCCTACTTCAGCAAGGCCTTGTCAAAGCCAGAAAGGAACTACTGCGTCACCAGGAAGGAGCTGCTCGCCATCGTGAAGACCATTGAACACTTCCACAAGTACCTGTACGGGCAAGAATTTCTCATCAGGACCGACCATGCATCCCTGCGGTGGCTCCTGAACTTCAAGCAGCCCGAGGGTCAACTCGCGCGGTGGTTAGAGAGGCTTCAACAGTACAACTTTGAGATTCAGCACAGGAAAGGCCAACTGCATTCTAACGCCGACGCCCTGTCACGAAGACCGTGCCCCGAAGACTGCACCTTCTGTACTAGGAGGGAGGAGAACACCGGGATACAGTGCCGAAGGACTACTGTGGAACTTCAAGGGAGCTGGAGCCGCGAATCTTTCACGCGGGCACAAGCAGAAGATGATGACCTGGGACTGATAGCCGAATGGAAGGGGGCCTGTGTCCCCAGACCCGGGTGGAACATTGTGAGTGACTGCAGCCCAAAGTTTAAGTCCTACTGGGCACAGTGGGACTCGCTGATTGTAAGGGATGGCCTCATCTGCCGCGCCTGGGAGAGCACCGACGGGAAGACATATCGGGAACAAGTCGTCGTTCCAAAGGCTATGACGGAGGAAGTCCTGAAGGAAGTTCATGGAGGATCATCTGGAGGACACCTAGGGATAAAGAAGACCCTGGAGAAGCTGAGAGAGCGGTTCTACTGGATCGGATGCCGAACAGACGCGGAGAACCACTGCGCGAGGTGCCACGATTGCGCAGCCAGCAAGGGCCCAGGACGAAGACGACGGGGTCCACTGAAGACCTACAACGTGGGCGGCCCCATGGAGAGAGTGGCCATCGATGTTGCTGGGCCATTTCCGTTAAGCGAGGCAGGGAACCGCTACATATTAGTCGTCAGCTACTACTTTACCAAATGGCCGGAGGCGTATGCGCTCCCTAACCAAGAAGCAAAAGCAAGCTTGTAGTTTAACGTGACCGTTAATCTCGAGATCATGAGCCACGGGACCTCCTTTTTACGTGGAATCCGAACCACAGGACATGGCATTTCACTTCGAAAATCTCACATGCATTGATCGGGAATCGAACCCGGACCGCCTTGGTGAGAGGCATACAGCTAGACCGCTGAGCCACCACGCCCCCAACAAGAAGCCGCGACGATCGCAGTGACCCTGGTGAAGGAATTCGTCAGCCGGTACGGAGTACCCCTGGAGCTGCACTCCGACCAAGGGAGGAACTTCGAGTCGCAGGTGTTCCAGAACCTATGCCAGCTGCTGGGAATCCGGAAGACAAGGACAACGCCGCTACACCCTCAGTCCGACGGGATGGTAGAGCGATTCAATCGCACCATCGAGAACCATCTCCGAATAGTTGTCAGCGAGCACCAGAGGGATTGGGACAAGCATCTTCCACTATTTCTCCTGGCCTACCGCGCCGCCGTGCATGAAGCCACCGGGTGCACACCAGCCCGGGCCATGTTTGGGAGGGAGCTCCGTCTACCCGTCGATCTTGCCTTCGGCCGACCTGGGAATGATCCGATCCCGGTAAGCCAGTATTGTCAAGAACTGGTCGACCAACTGGAGGACGTGCACGCGTTCGCGACGAGGAAACTGCGGATCGAGACCGACCGAATGAAGACCCGATACGACCAGCAGACGGATGCCGGAGGATTCCACGAGAACGACCTGGTCTGGCTCTTCAACCCATTACGGAAGAAAGGCCTGTCACCCAAACTGCAGAAGTCCTGGGAGGGCCCGTACCGAGTCGTGAAACGAATCAACGATGTCGTCTACAGGATCCAGCGGAACCCGAGGGCGAAGATGAAGATCGTGCATCGAGATCGCCTGGCAGCCTACGGAGGGACAGAGGCGGACCAATGATTGATCGGGACGATCAGCCTTTTTAGGAAGGGGGTGGTGTTACGGCTGTGAGTTTGTGTCATCACTCGCCGCGTGAGTCACAACTGCCCCAGGGCTGGGCTGTGCCCTGCCTCCTGTATTGCGCGCGCCTTATGCAACAGGGCTACTAGGACAAAGGGATAGTCCAGAACATTCGTGACTGGACCAGCGCTGGAAACCTCGAGAAGCCGTGGACTCTGGATGGATCTAGAAGCATTTATTGAGTCACCGGCCGGCTATATAAGAGTGACCCGTCAAGCAGTGGTTGTTGTTGTGTTTTACGAGCTAGTGTGAGCGATTATCGTGAGCGACAGAAGTGTGGTGACTTGCGAAACCCCTAGTGGAGCGGGGAAGTGAGACTCCTACAGAGGAACTGTGTTTTGAGCGAGTGAAGCTGATTCTCTTGACACCGAGGAAGTGATTGTGGTGCTTGTGAAACAGTGAGTGACAGAGCTAGTGCAGATATTTCGAGCTAGCGTACGGGGCCACCTCATTACGAGGGATTAACTGTGGTCTGTTGACAAGTGAAAGGGGAAGTATTCTCGACTTGAGGAAACTGGAGTAAGCAAATAATTGCTATTTGCTGTTGAGTAGTGTATATTTCTGGCCACAATAAAGTTAATTATTTCTTTAAGCAGTAATTTGTGTTGTGCTTCCTACCCACAGTAATCCAGTTAACAAAAGTGCCACTAGGGGTGGCACGTAACACTATGAAGGCTTCCAAAAAGATGGTATATTGGCTTTCACGACCGGTGAACTAAAACTCAGCAATTCTTCTAGGTTTGTGCCGTGTCTTGTGTGGGGTTTCACCTAGGACACCATGCTGGCTCATCGGCGGGCTCTTGGTGTCCCCACCTGGACCCCCACAGGGGTATCGAACTGCACGATACCTCCCTTTATATAGAGTGCAACTGCACTCCTTGACTGCGAGAACCAAAAGCTCAAGCAGCCTCAACCTCCCTATGAAGGCTTCCAAAAGGATGGTATATTGGCTTTCAAGGCCGGTGAATTAAAACTCAGCAATTCTTCTAGGTTTGTGCCGTGTCTTGTGTGGAGTTTCGCCTAGGACAACAAGCTGGCTCATCGGCGGGCTCTTGGTGTCCCCGCCCGGACCCCCACAGGAGTATCGAACTGCGCGATACCTCCCTTTATATAGAGTGCAACTCCACTCCTTGACTGCGAGAACCAAAAGCTCACGCAGCCCACACAAGACATGGCACAAACCTAGAAGAATTGCTGAGTTTTAGATTTCAAAATATTGATTCTAGGGCTCAAATATTCACAGAATATTAATAGACAGTTGGTGGCCCTGAGGGATCTGTAGATAAACAGAGTTACGTTTCTTAATGCATGCATTTCGCGTGCAAAATTTGCTGTATTTCCATGAATTAATGTAGTAGTTACATATAGTTGAACATCATATATTATTTTAGTAGTATATAAGGTGCGTTCAAAAATTAACGAGCCGGAGGCTGGAATGCGCAAGCCTGTTACGACATCGGCTAATCGTGGCGTGTGTAACGAGGTGTGGTTCCGACCAGAGCGTGGAAGGTCACAGCCCGTCGCTAGAGGGCACGCGTGCACGCCGCGTGACGATACAAAGCGAGCAGCAGCATGCATCAATCGTCCAACCAAGACCAAGACAGGAGGCCATTCGACATGCTTCCTGGTGTGGTTGAAGACTGTGGGGCACCCATTGGGCACACACTTTCCACAAGTGCAATCGTTCCTTCATGATGGTGTGCACACTTCCGACGCTCAATCCGACCACGGCGGCTATGGCGTTCACTGTCACTCGGTGGTCCTGGGAAATGAGTGCATCAACCAGCTGGACGTAGTCATCGGTAATGCAGAGGGGTGCCCCAGACCGGGCATCATCGGCTAACGACACCCGTCCTTCCCTGAAGCGGTTGTGCCACGCCTCGACCCTTGCAAGGGACATGCAGTATTCGCCGTACACTTCTGACATTCGGCGATGAATGTCCGTTCCCCCTACACCTTTCGCTGTCAGAAACCCAACAACACCTCTTTGCTCTTCGTTTGACGTCTCCATGTCACTGTTTGCAATGCGACTGGCAGCGTTGGACGATTGATGCATGCTGTTGCTCGCTTTGTATCGTCACGTGACGTGAACCCGTGCCCTCTAGCGACGGGCTGTGACCTTCCACGCTCTGGTCGGAACCACACCTCATTACAAACGCCACGATTAGCCGATATCGTCACCGGTTTCGGCATTACAGCCTCCGGCTCGTTACTTTTTGAACGCACCTTATAGATCCCTCCTGCGGCGCTCACAAGCGACCGATCATGATAAATGAGCGTTCAATTGAAAGAGAATAGACATTAGCAGTGACGAATTGCACTCTAATTCCATAAGTATCTACAGTATAATTTCTATAAAAAATGACGTTAAAAATACAGTATGTACGAGGTGTGCGATTTGCAGATACTGTTGCTGTAGGAAAATATGCTCCAAATTGCTGTCTACTTCACATTTTGGCCACTGTGACGCCTGTTACATATCATTTTAACATTCTGAGGTCTTTCCTTTATCATTTTGCATGGATTTCAGAAACAGTAGGCCTACTCAAATCGTGTAATTTCTTAAATATCGAATAACTGGTGAGTGTTATGATGAACCAATTTTTAAGTGATTGCCTTCTTAAGTTAGGGAACGTAGAACTTGGAATTCTAACTGAAATGCAAATAGTATTCTATAATCATTTGGCTGAAATAAAAACATAACAACCTTTCTCCTTAAGTCTCTCATTATAAACCTACTGGGGTAAGTGTGGTTTATGAACATTCGAAATTTCTCGCATGGGTGCGCTGGTAGAACTTAATCGCGCGAAGTGAATTATATTGGTAGCACTAACTCTGACGGTTCACTCTAAATACGTCTAAAGCAGCTTCTACTCGAGTGTACCAAACTTGAAGTTAGTTCATTGCACATGTTCTCATGTATTGAGTCGAGGGTTTAAACGTCTTGAGATCATAAATACACATTTGGTAGCCCTGGTGACTATGGTAATTAGCACGTACAAAATTAGATTGAAATCAATTTGTTAGAATGGAACTTACACGTAGTTAAACATGGAACATATCAGTATACGTAGAGTTATGTTGGCAACACTGTTATGAACGGGTTGATCAATATGAATCTGCAATGTTATGGTCCATACGTGTGCAAAGTTCACAACTGTTCATGTGAATATTTTGTGATATATTGAGACTAGTGTTCAAAATTCTAGAGAGCATTCTTCAGCAGTTGGTAGACCCTATCAGAGTTATAACTCTAGTAATATAGGTCTACATTGCACTTACGAAACTGGTTGAAATGCATCCATTAATTTGAAAGTTGCATGCAATTAAACATTGTCCTTATTAGCACGCGTTGAATTTAGTTGGCAACACTGTCAAGTATGCGTTGCTCATTTAATCTGCAATATTATGGTCTATATGTGTACCAAGTTCAGAACTATTTACATGTATATTTTCTGAGATATTAAGATTACGGTTCAACATTCTAGGGTTTATTTATCAACAATTGGTAGCCCTGGCGACTCTGAAACTATGCATAGTTATCTCTTAAGGTATACCGTAAATTACGCATACAAAATTTTGTGAAAATTAATTTTATAGTCTGGTAGTTACATACAATTAAATATTGAAACTATCAGCAGCGTAGAATCATGTTGGAAACACTGTCATGCATGTATTGTTCAAAATCAATTTGCAATTTTACAATCTACAGGTATGTTAATTTTGAAACAATATCCATGCATATTTTCTGCAATATCTAACACTGAGTTTAAATTTCAACTGTGTTTTTCCAGTTGTTGGTATCAATGATGTCATATTGATCCGGGATGTTCTCATACCAATCTGGTGTCGATAAATGCAGCCATTTAGCAGTTGATAGGGTCACACACACACACAGACGCAGAAGGACAGACACACACAAATAGCCTACATTTCTCCCGGATTGATCTCATTGTTCACTTTTTAATCATTTTTGCAAATTATGAAAAGTAGGCTAAAATGATACGACAGAACATAGTCGCATCACAATGGCACTGGTAATAGCGAGTGCATGAGTTTTCAGGTTCGATTTAGTGAAAGTTACATAGCCTACTGCTTAATTGTGGCATTACACGAAAAAATCTATATATGAACACGTCAAATATAATTTTCTTTTGCTGAAATATAATGACCAAATAATACCGAAGGATATCATAAGAAGCGATGCAAGCACTGACGATGAAGATCTCAAAATCTCATTCGATGAGTTTTTACGATGATATGCTAAATATAGTCTGTTAATATGATACCGTTAAAGTTGAGTGAATTCTTCCAATTCGCAGACTCCAGTGAACGGAATGAACAATTTCCATTGAATCCTCAGTGCCTTCAGGCAGCACCATATTGCCCGACCGAGAATGTCGAGAATTACCGTTATCGAGCCCACATTAGCGGTAATACCAGTTCCGGAACCAGCATTTCCGTTCTTCATTCTCGCCCAACAAGACCGATCGGAACTCAAGAGCTTTTTGTCCGGCTCTGCTGTATACGCCACAGTTTTTGGCCTGTCAGTCCCGGTTGTGCAATCTTACAGTGAACAGTTGGCGAGACTCAGGCATGCACAATATTTGTCTCCGGCACTGCCAAGCAGTTTAATTCTCGTCTGTGCGCAGAAACGGGCATAACTGAGAAGAGGCGGTTTGATCCCTACCTCACTCAATCCTGGAAGTGGTTTTCCGTGGCTTAACCACTTTCTTTCGAGGCAAATTACAGTATGCTACGTAATTTAAGGCCATGACCGCCTCCTTCCCAATCCTCAACCCGATTACAAACGACCCACCTTCCTACCTACCTACCTACCTACCGACTGGTTCCTCTACCCTCCCGACGGGACTTCCTCAAGGCAATGGGAGGTATACGGGGTTTCTCAAGGTCACTCTCCAAGCATTGCTAAAGATTGCTGAATGCTAACCCGCCTTCCACTCCTAATCCAATCGTTAACTTTCGGCAATGCTTGGAGAGTGACCTTGAGAAACCCCGTGTACCTCCCATGGTCTTGAGAAAGTCCCGCCAGGAGGATAGAGGAACCAGTAGATAAATGAATTTGGGTGTATTTGAGTAATTTTAGGGAATTGGGGTAAATTTGGGGAATATTTGGGTAAATCTGGGGTACTTTAGGGAATTATTGGGGGAAAATCTTGGAATTTGAGGAATTTTAGGAAATTTTAGGAAATCTGGCAACATTTTGGGACATTTAGGGGAGTTCTGGCGGTGGGGTTGGTGGGGGGTAGGATGTAGTGGTTGAGTGGTAGGGGTTGGGGGTTGGGGGAGGGTCGAGTTACCCCTGACGGGCCATCGATCACCACATCCCATGCCCATGAGAAGCCCCTTCTCTCATCCCCATCGCCCCCCACTGGTGGACGCCCCTGACGGGCCATCCCAAAGTCGCATTCCCCTGACCTTGAGGAAGACCCGCCACCCGCACTTCACGTGACCGCCGCCATCATGAAGGAGCCGAACACCCCCCCCCCCCTCCAAAAAACCCAACTATTTCCTCGGGGTAGAAGTATGATTTATCTTAAGGGTGGAAATGACTTGTTTTGTGGATAGAGGGCGTGAATCCCTCTCTTATGAGCCATCCCATGCCTTTTCACGAAGAATAGTTGAGGAATTATCGCCAAGTGCCATAATACTCTCCTCCCACGCTCCTATGATTGTGCGTTGTGTAGCAGACGGGAGAAGTGGGAGATTAGAAACTGATAAAGGTTAAACCATCCTCCTCCCACGCTGCTATCATCGTGCGTTGGGAAGCAGAGAAGAGAGGTAGTTAACTTCTCCTCCAGGCAAATGTGAAATGGTTCCTGACTTGGTTCCGTGACTTTCCTTTCCAGCGAGGGGCGTGGTGGCTCAGTGGTCTAGCTGTATGCCTCTCACCAAGGCGGTCCGGGTTCAATTCCCGGTCAATGCATGTGAGATTTTCGAAGTGAAATGCCATGTCCTGTAGTTCGGATTCCACGTAAAAAGGAGGTCCCGTGGCTCATGATCTCGAGATTAACGGTCACGTTAAACTACAAGCTTCCTTTTTTTGTTTCCTTTCCATTCGTAGCCTCAATTTCATGTAGGCCTACTCAAATAAGTGCAGAAAAATCGAAATAGCACAGGTTATCAGAAAGATTCCGTCCACACACCCAAGCTAAATGACCACGATGCTACGCTGCAAGCCCTAAATAAACAACAACAACAATTCCATATTGATGGAAATGATTCCGTATGTTTCCTGGGACTCACGTGTTCCAGGAGGAGGAAGCTGTGAGTTAGTATAAATAATAATAATAATAATAATAATTAGAAGACCCATGCTGCTCCGCAGCCATAACATAATGTACGGTATATGCGTGCATCCTTAGATAGAGCAGGGATGTCAACAACCTACTAAAGTAGTGGTTTTTGGACAGTTCTGTGACCACCGACACCGCTCCACCACCCAAGATGGCGGCGGCGTGATATCTTGTGAACCAATAAGGCTAGAGACTTGTACGAGGTGTCAAATTACTCGGGATGACGCGCCCTTTCCAATGGACAACATATTTCCACCCCAAAATAAAAACTACTAGGGGGTGAAAGAGTAATATTTTAGTAAACATTGCTTTCCATGTAAGACATGAGGTCTAATGTTATAATGAAATTTAATGACATGCAAGGGGGTTGACGCCATTATGAATTAACATTTTTGTTTTTTGTTTTGTACGCATGCGCACTTGTTTCCTTTTTTTTTTGTAAAAGGACGGGCTTTTTAAATAATTATTTATGGATGAGTTGTTTAAAAAAAATGTAACCAAAAGATCGAAAACTAATAGGTCATCCGCTTTTTAATATATCATGAACCAATAAGGCTAGGGACTTGTATGAGGGGTTGTTGGACTTGGGGTGACGCCCTGTTTTTGAATGTATTATTTGGAAAATAGGCTCTATTTTTAAAACTATAAATCCAAGAAAGTCATATGTTGGTTTAAACGAAAGGTCTCTACACCTTTATCTTTACAAAAAAATATTGTATTTTTTTTTCAAAAACGTTTAAGGAGGCTATGTTTTCAAAACCATAATTCCTTCAAAGTCACATGCCAGCTTAAACGAAAGGTCTCTATGTTCTTAACCGTTACAACAAAACATTGTATTTTTTAGATTTTTTCCCAAAAAATGTCAATTCGGAAAGTAGGCTATATTTTCAAAACTATCAATCACAAAAGGTTAAATGTTGGATCAAATGATAGGTCTTTACCCCCCCTCTACCCCTCCAAAACACGTCCTATATCCCTAGAACAAAAAACAGTAGTGAGCTAACAGGGGTTTAAAATCATCCCGTCAGCAGTTTTTAAATTTAAATTTTTAATTTTAAATTTAGTAAGTAGAGGTTTCTGGACAGTTCTGTGACCACCGCCACCGCTCCACCACCCAAGAAGGCGGCGGCGTGATATCTTGTGAACCAATAAGGCTACAGACTTGTACGAGGTGTCAAATTACTCGGGCTGACGCGCCCTTTTCAATGGACAACATATTTCTACCCCTAAATAAAAACTACCCCTAATAGGGGGGGAGGGGGTTGAAATATTTTTTTTAGTAAACGTTGCTTTCCATGTACGACAGACATGAGGTGTAATGCTATGATGAAATTAAATGTTGTTTTGCATGCATGACATGCAAAGGGGTTGGCGCCATTTTGAATGAACATTTTTGTTTTGTACTCATGCGCACTTGTTTTTTTTTGTAAGACGGCGGGCTTTTTAAATAATTATTTATGGATCAGTTATTTTTTTAAATTTAACCAAAAGATCGAAAACTAATAGGTCATCCGCTTTTAAATATCTCATGACAGTTAATAATTTAATTCGTTCTGTGCATTTGGGTGTTTACAAAATTTTCCAGAGGGTTAAAGGCATCTTAAAATAATTTTAGAAAACCTCTCAGGTATCGTGTCATGGGTATTAGTAATGAGTCACTGTTCGTTGACTAACATATACCGTTACACTCTTACACAACATTATTTTGGTAAGCTCTACATATTGTTTGAGTCTTTAATCTTTTGACTGGATTGATGCAGCTCTCTATGCCTCCCTGTCCTGAGCTAATCATTTCATCTCTATATAACTACCGCACCCTACATCCAAGGCAATCTGTTTAACATATTCTAAACTTGGTCTACCCCTACAGTTCTTGTCCTCAACCCTTCCTTCCATAACGAAGCTTGCTATTCCTGGGTGTCTTAGTATCTCTTGTCTTTATTAGCAGTCGCCAGAAACATCTCTCCTCCCACTAGTCTTAATACCTCTTTGGCTGTAACCCTATTTACCCAAATAATTTTCATCATTCTCCTGTAACACCACATTTCAAACACTTCAATTCGCCACTTTTCTGCTGCACCAATAGTCCAAATTTCATTTCCATAGAGTGCCATGCTCCTGACAAAGGCCTAAATCAATGTCAACAGATTCCTGTAGAAATGCTTTCCTTGCCTGAGCTACGTAAGTATCCTAATCGTCTCTGGTATAATGTCTTGTTTAGCAAACATAGTCACTCAGTAGGTCTAAGCATGTGTTGTATATAACCCAAAATAGCAAACAGTTTTCTAAAACCCTACTCACTGGTCAATAATAAGCATATTCGCCAAAGTGTTTCGTTGGTAGCTAACTCATGTCTGGTTAGTCAATTCTTATTGCAAGGTCAGTCAAGACCTAAAAATTCATCTTAACGTGTAGTCTAATCATCTTTCTATCTACATACCAGTGTCAAATAAATAGTCAATATTAGTTTGGTCTTTACCTAAAATCTAAAATCAATATCTAAATTCTAAAATCTAAAATCAAAAAATTTATAGTACAAAAAACATAATTTCAAGTAATACAAATCCTTATATGTCTTTCTTTAATAATTAGGTACCAAACATTTTCAGGCATTGATATTATGGTTTGGTCTTTTTGCAAAATCTAAAATCTAAAATCAAAAATCTAAAATGTAAATTCTAAAACTTAAGTCTAAAATCAAAAAATTCTTACATGCATTAACTGTATATCAAACCCAGTCCACCTTTGTATTTGTGATCCATGTAATAATTTGAAAAGAGACAAGTGTAATCGGTTTTAAACATTATCTCTGCTGTTTTATATGTTTATGACGTGCATATTAACCTGAAATCGAACCCTAGTCTGCCTTAGTGAAAGGCTAACAGCTTAACCACGGCGCCACCATGCCCTTCTTTCTTAGTTTGATTCGTTCTAGGTCTCGGAGCTGGAAATCGAGTTAAGATCTCCAGTGCAAGAGGCGCGAGTGCTCGCCACTGCAGCACAAAATGGTTAGCTGGTAACATTAGATGACCGGAAATGATTGTATTTCTGTTAGCGATGTATTTCTGTCATCTGCCTACTGTCTGAGCACTGCCAGCAAGACAGTTTAGTTTAGAACAAGCGAGTGTGTGTATATATTATTAGCCTCAAGTATTTAAAGCTTGTTGTGCGTAGCGATCATCTTGCCCAGTAACCACTGAGCATATTTTAACGGTCAACCAATAAAAACAGCATGGGATAGTTGTGTGTGCTCCATGTACTTGGGTGTGTGCATTATTACCATGCGCTAGCTTTAGCTTACCCTCTATAGGTAGAACGTTATCCCTTTCCTTTTGACATCCTCAATGACAGCATTCACCCACAAGTTTACACTTAAACCCTTGGCTTGTTCTCGATTAGGTTTGGTTCGGTTTAGTTCGGTTTAGTTCGGTTTGATTCGGTTTGGTTTGGCTGGGTTTGGATTTGGTTTGGTTTATTTCGGTATAGTCACCATTTTGTTCTTTCAGCTACCCTCTTTAAGCGATCAAATTAAAGATAGTCTGCTCTTAATTCTTGGATCGATAAATCAGATTTTGTGTACACCGTTTGTCATTTATTAACCCATGCCTGCAACCTATACTCCCTCTGACTGCATTCTGGTCTGAAAACAAGTTCCAATGGTGAAAGACTTGTCAGTCACCATACGTGTAGCCTACAATACTTGTTTCTCTACCTAGCTAGGTTTCATCACTCACAGTAAACATCTAACATAGGTTTGCAATATATTAGGGGAAACAAAGGTCCATGACCTTGTTGTTTTGGGTCTTTAGGGTAAATGAGTGCGCTGTGAAAAAAGGGGCATCATGTTGAGTCCCGGGTGACCTTGTATGTCCAAATCCAATTATCGGTTTATAAAATCTCAGGTCCATGACCTAGCAGTTTTGGGTTACTTCAATCAATAAGTCCCCCATAGAAAAGATCAGAAAAATGAATACCCTTAAAACAAACCGTTGTATATGCCTCTGCGATCAATGGTTCACCAAATATCAATTGATCCATTGGGGCATGGCCACCGTGGCCAGCAACTCATGTCTTGCTTTCATTGACATTGCTTAGTCAACCAAAATGTTATAGCTTTCTATTCTACAACTGTCTGCTGGCCTATGAACATGAATCAATGCCACAAAGTTGTGTCACTGATAACCGTTTACTAACACGATAAAGATCCCCTTCAGGGGTAAAAATCCTAGCACGCTTCACACGTTTTAGAAATATTGGCCTCCATCCGTCCGCCATAAAAAATCGGAAAACGAACCGTTGTAGACCGTCTTGCTGTCCTGCTGTCCCGTCAAAATATCGATTGATTTCTTGGGATACCACCACAGTGGCCGGCGACAGGCTCGTTAAAACACATGTACATAACCGGTACCGTCTCTCTTAACAACCACTCTTAATTAAAATTTAAAAAGAGTTTTAAAACTATTATTTATTCAACATATATGGCGTTAGGCCTTTTGTCATATTCTATTTTTTTGGGGGGGGGAAATGTCACTCCAAGTCTTTGAACACCTCGTACACGCCTTTAGCCTTATTGGTTTGCGAGATATTAACAAAAGTACAGTTAGGCCCTTTTGACAAAAATTAAAAATACATTCAAAAACAGAGCGTTACCCCAAGTCCTACAAACCCCGTACAAATCCCTAGCCTTATTCGTTTGCGAGATATTAACAAAAGTGCAGTTAGGCCCTTTTGACAAAAATGAATAATACATTCAAAAACAAGGCGTCATCCCAAGTCCAACGACCCCTCATATAAGTCCCTAGCCTTATTGGTTCATGAGATATTAAAAAGCGGATGACCTATTAGTTTTCGATCGTTCGGTTAAATATTTAAAAAAATAACTCATCCATAAATAATTATTTAAAAAGCCCGCCGTCTTGCAAAAAAAAAAAAAAAACAAGTGCGCATGCGTACAAAACAAAAATGTTAATTCAAAATGGCGCCAACCCCTTTGCATGTCATGCATGCAAAACAACATTTAATTTCATCTTAGCATTACACCTCATGTCTGTCGTACATGGAAAGCAACGTTTACTAAAAAATATTCTTTCACCCCCCCCCCAGTAGGGGTAGTTTTTATTTAGGGCTAGAAATATGTTGTCCATTGAAAAGGGCGCGTCAGCCCGAGTAATTTGACACCTCGTACAAGTCTGTAGTCTTATTGGTTCCCAAGATATCACGCCGCAGCCATCTTGGGTGGTGGAGCGGTGGCGGTGGTCACAGAACTGTCCAGAAACCTCTACTTACTAAATTTAAACTTAAAAATTGATTTTAAACCCCTGTTAGCTCACTACTGTTTTTTGTTCTAGGGATATAGGACGTGTTTTGGAGGGGTAGGGGGGGGGGTAAAGACCTATGATTTGAGCCAACATTTAACTTTTTGTGATTGATAGTTTTGAAAATATATCCTACTTTCCGAATTGACATTTTTTGGAAAAAATCTGAAAAATACAATGTTTTGTTGTAACGGTAAAGAACATAGAGACCTTTCGTTTAAGCTGGCATGTGACTTTCAAGGAACGTTTTTGGGAAAAGAATACAATGTTTTGTTGTATAGATAAAGGTGTAGAGACCTTTCGTTTAAACCAACATATGACTTTCTTGGATTTATAGTTTTAAAAATACAGCCTACTTTCCAAATATTTATTTTGGAAAAGTTTTAAAAATATAATATTTTTGACTGGGAGGGGGATAGAGGTAGGAGTAGGAGTTGGGAGTCAATCATTAACCATAAAGTACTATAGAATTCATTGGAAACTTGGTGTGTTGTTGCTGCTTGCTTACAAACATAGCAGTAAGCATTTTGCTGCTATTAAAATGGCTGTGATACTTTCCAGGACCAAGAGAATAAGCCACTATATACATCAACAAAAATAACCCGCCAAATAAGCCAATATCAGAAAGCGACTAAGTTAATAAGCCGACACATAAACCGATAAATAAGCCGACAAATAAGTCGACACATAAGCCGACAAATAAGCTGACACATAAAGCCGACACATAAGTCGACAAATAAGTCTAGACATAAGCCGACACATAAGCCGACAAATAAGCCGACACATAAGTCGACAACTAAATCTAGACACTTAAGCTGACAGTTCAGTCTATACATAAGCTGACAAAAAAGTGGACGCAAAGGTGGGCTCACAAGTTGGCGCACAAGTGGGCGCAAAGGTAGACGCAAAAGTGGGCGCAAAGGTAGGGGGCAAAAGTGGACACATAAGTGGGCGCAAAAGTGGGAGCAAATATGGGATGCAAAAGTGGGCGCAAAGGTGGGTGCAGATTAAAGAGGGTGCAATTACAAGTGGATGCAAATTAAAGTGGATGTAAATGTGAGCAATGTTCGACATTCTGGAGCCCATTAAACTATTTGCAATAATTTAAATGCACTACTCTAACCCCTGAGGTGTTGTTTTACAGGAAATCTACTGACACAGCTACCTTCCATTCTCAAGGGAATTCTGGGTTGGGCGTGAGAAATTATACAGGGTTTAGTATTATTATTGTTATTGTTGTTTTGTATTAGTTTTATTATTAATTTTTATTATTATTCTTATTATTATTAGGGTTTGGGATAAGGTTCGGGGTGAGGGGAAATGTGTTGGGATAGAATGGTGGTTGGTAGAGGTATCCCTTAACCAGCATAGTGAGGAGGCCTCTAGTGTACATGGCAATAGAGAGAGGTGTAAACAGTGAGTAGCAATCGTTTATCTTTGGTAATATTTGGAAATGCTCGGGAGATTGTGTATTGCTTACTGCCCTGAAGTGTTATTAGTTACGTTTTAATCTAAAATTTAAATTGAGTATTGGTATATAAGAGACGCTATAGATGATGTTGATTAGTACTTTGTGGTAGT
This sequence comes from Meconema thalassinum, assembly GCA_946902985.2. Taxonomy (NCBI): domain Eukaryota; kingdom Metazoa; phylum Arthropoda; class Insecta; order Orthoptera; family Tettigoniidae; genus Meconema; species Meconema thalassinum. Next base: position 44,412,769 of record OX336389.2, on the reverse strand, counting down.
TGAAGGTGTAAAAATGTCTCTTTCTAAAGTGTTTAGTATCCCTCAACTTATGGGGAACAGAACTAAGTATATTGATGAGCGGTTTGGTTTGGATTTAGTTTGGTTTCGATTTTGTTAGGTGGCTCATAATCGAAGATTCACGGTCACGTAAAACTACAATCTTCCTTCCTTCCTTGGTTTTGTTAGGTTTCGGTTCGGTTTGGTTCGGTTTTGGTTTGGTTCGGTTTCGATTCGGCTTTGGTTTCGGTTTCGTTCGGTTTCAAATCGGTTTTGGTTCCGTTTTGGTTTTGGTTTGGTTTCGATTCGGTACGGCAGTGGTTAGTTAAAGAAGTGAGGGTATTGTTAGTTTACATTTGTATTTTATGTCCTGAGGTTGGAAAGCACGCTTAAACAGTTTCTCACGCCTCGATTTTCTGAATCCCCCACACTCTCTTAGAAGTTGCATCCTGTTCGCTAATGCAATCGTAGAATGTATCGTATTAAATTATAGCTAATAGTGCATTCCCACACAATTGCACTATTTAATTTTTTGTTACGTCATGCGACGAGATAAATCTTGTTTTAAACGATAAAGCAAACCCGCTTTCTGTATAGCCTTGTCTGGGGTATATTAGGGGACCCTTAGCAAGAATATTTTCAGTTGACTCTTACCTTTCACGCTGATCACATTGTAAAATACCGTCTAACCAACCATTTTACCGCCTTGGCAGTAGGCAGCTGTCAGCAAAATAAACAGCATCCTTAATGGAGCAAACTATTCCAAGCCATATATGCAAAGAGTGCGGAAAAACTTTTTTCGGGACTATGATAGGAAGCGTCACGAAGTATCGTGTGGACAATTTCATCAGTGTAAAACCTGTAAAAGAAAATTCAACATTGCCTTCAACGGACGTCGTCCTGAAGAATGATATGTCGTAAGCAGACGAAAAACGGAGCATACAAAACATGACCTACTTTCAATGGTTCCTGATAATAACGGACTTACTGAATATGAAACGTGTTTGGAGGTCGTCTTAAATCCTATTTTATACGTTGTAATACGTGAAAGGATTTAATTGCATACCACAATGAGTCCAAACATCAAATAATTCATGCTATACAGAAAGAACAAGCAATGCACAAGTCGTTAAAATTTAACCTTGTGGCTGAATGTAGATTTATTCATACGGCTAGTGGTGGTATTACAGATCATGCTTTTAAAACACGTAATCAGGCCGTATTTTTGGAAACAGATATAAGTAGTTTTTGGAAATGCAATTTAAAAGGTTAACTACGGAAATTGAGGAATCTGAGCTAAAAGGCAGTCATTGGGCTTTACTAGTGGTTGAAAGGGCGCGATTAAAAATAAATACGTATAATTCCTTGCGTGGTGCCACCTATATTCCATTACCAGCAGATCTGAAAGCAAAAAAGCCTGCATTGCTAGCTGACATTATCAAATTTGAGAAAGCCAACGACATATCTATGAATGCATTTTGACTGGAAATAGACAACAAACTGTTTCCTCTAAAGGTAGTGGACAATACCACCTCGACCTTCTTCTGCTAAGTTCTTCTCCTGGTTAGAACCACAACGTTGTTATCAAAGATTTTGATAAACTAGTAGGACATCAGATTACCAACCGTGAACATAAGATATATATACGTGTAAACGGTTTTTACTTACTTTGATAATCAATATGGGCAACGAGGTATAGATAAATTAAAATAACATAAAGCTTTGTGTCTCCTGCATGCCATTGCAAGGGTTGAAATGCCTATTAAAACCCAATTCTCTAGTTTTTAAATGTGGAAAAAATGCTTAGAATACCTTACGTTATCTATGCAGATTTAGAAATTATACTGTACTCTTACCATATCAAACATGTACCTAATCCTAAAGTAAGTTATACAGTTCCATACCAGAGTCATGTTCCTATGAGCTTTGGTGTATATGTTAAACCCTCACCAGCTGTAGAACACACGAAAACAAACCTTCCGAGCAAACCTCTTATTTATCGTGGTCCTGACGCTGCAGAAAAGATTGTGGACTGTTTGAAATCGATCGCCTTTACAGCTTAAATGTTCCAAAGGCTATAACTAAAGATCAAGAAGCAGGGTTCCAATCTTCTGAAACCTGTTATTTGTGTCATAAAACATTTACTGAAGAGGACTGGAAAGTTAGAGATCATTGTCATATCACAGGCAAATACCGTGGAAGTGCTCATAATACCTGTAATTTCAGGTGTAAAACACGCAACCCCGTTCCTGTATTTCTACATAATTTGAGTGGATATGATGCAAATTTCATTGTAAAGCAGTTACGGTGTACTACTGAGAGAGTGGATATTATCCCTAACTCTAAAGAAAAGTACATCTCCTTCACAAAATATGTAGGAAATATTAAGCTTCGATTTGTGGATACGTTTCGGTTAATGCCGAATAGTTTGGAAAACTTAGTTACAAACTTAAAATCATACCCTGAAACAGGCAAGTACTTTGGAAAAGAGAATGCAACGCTTATGACTCGTAAAGATGTATTTCCTTATGATTACATTGATTCTTGGGAAAAATTAAATGAAAAGTGTTTACCTCCAAATGAGGCATTCTTTAACAAATTAAGTCAGGAAGATGTTAGTAAAAAGGACTAAGAACATGCCAAAATGTATGGAATCAGTTCAAAATTAATACTCTAGGGGAATATAGTGATCTTTACCTAACTTCAGATGTACTCCTTCTTGCAGACAGCTTTGACACTTTTAGAAACAAAACTCTAGGAACACACAGAGTGGATGCTGCACACTTATGTACTTCACTTGGTTTAAGTTTCGAAGCAATGCTTCTTTACACTGGAATTGAACTCGAATTGATACGGATTACGATCAGATTCTTTTAATAGTGTCTGGAGTACGTGGAGGAATATGTTAGGTTTCTCATCGATATGCTGAAGATAACAATAAATACATGAAAACATTTGATTCCGAGAAACCGTCACAGTTGATTGCCTATGATGATGCCAACAACCGATACTGGTGGGCTATATGCCACCTCCTTCCTTACGGAGGATTTCAGTGGGTCTCGCCAGATACCGTTGATCTATAAACGTTAAAGAAATACGGCCCTTTCGGATACATTCTAGACGTTGATATCGATTATCCATGTGACCTTCATGATCTTCACAACAATTTACCTTTCCATTCAGAGTGTATACAACCCACGAATTCGTTTCTCAAAAAACTAATCCCTCATCTTGGAAATCGAAGGCGATACGTTGTTTTTTATTTATTTTTTATTTATTAATCAAAGCACAAACTACAGCTATGCTAGCCCTTAACGCTTGTACAAATAACAACAAAATAACAGTTTAAGATAAAATATAAAATAAATTTAACAAATCACCAAACAAAACAAGTCCATATCAAGAGCCGTAGCTGTGTCGTCAATGGCCAAGAAGACAGTTCTAAATACAGTGTATGTTCTCCTTCACCTGCTTCAGGAACGTCCTCTTGTTTGTTGATATGTCCAACTCGCGTTTACTTGCTATTCTATTGTACAGGGATGATATGCGGTTTTGGAAGGACCTTTGGATTAAGGAATGTTTTGTGCGTGGAATGTGCATGATATCTTTGAGCCTGGTAGAACGGGAGGGGGCTCTTAGTTTGAAGAGTGACAGCAGGTGGTCCGAACGGTAATGACCATTTAAAATTGAATGTAGGAACGACAGGTCACTCACCTGGCGTGTCGTGCTGAGGGGAGGGATGTTTATGGCCGAAAGTACCTGCTGAGTGGTGAATTGTCTAAACCTTGGCATTCTGTTCCTTACAATGGCAGCAAAGAAGGATTGAATTCTGTTAAATTTTGCTATGTTTGACGGGCAAGAAGTGGTCCAAATGGGAGAGTAGTAGTTTGCAATGGGCTGGATTATTGAGAGGTAATAGAGGCGAAGAGCTGCGGGATTTGATATTTCTGTGAAGCGGTAGAGTATGCCAAGGAATTTCATGACTTTGGATAAAGAATGTTGTATGTGTTCTTTAAATCTTATCTGGCTGTCGAATATGACCCCGAGATCTCGCTGATGCGCAACTGCGGTAATGGGCCTGTCTAGTAAGGAATATGTTGTAGGTACTGGTGAATTGCGTAGGGTAATTGTTAAAAGCAGCATTTATCTGGGTTTGGTTTCAACTTCCCTGTGCGGCACCAGTCGGACAGAGCGTTAAGTGAGGACTGAAGTAGTGCGGCGTCGGCAGGTGTCATAATTTCCTTGAATATCTTGCAGTCATCTGCGAAGAGTAGGGTATCGGCTGTGTCAGAGAGTTTCGATGGTAGGTCATCCATAAATAATGAAAAAAAGTGGGCCAAGGGCACTGCCTTGTGGGACGCCGGAGAGCATAGGTAGCCAAGGGTATGAAGTGCCTGATATTACGACTCTCTGTTGTCGGTTCTGTAGAAAGCCGGCGAGGAGTGTTAGGTGATTGCCATGTATATTGAACCGTTCAGCGATTTTGTGGAGTAGTAGAGTATGGTCTATTGAGTCAAATGCTTTCGATATATCTACGTAGCAGATATCGAGCTAAAATGTTTCTGCAATGGCATGTGTTGCATAGCTGTGGATAGTGGCCAAGTTAGTGAGGCACGAGCCTCCAGGAAGGAAGCCAACCTTCGAAAACAGGCCAAAAATGATTTTGAGAAAATTCTGTACAAATTATTTAATAATACAATTTTTGGAAAAACAATGGAAAATATGGAAAATAAACTTTTCCTCGCAAATACTAAGGCTCATTCTACTAACATGTGACTTATTGCTCCATGAAATAACACACATACACACAATACGATCGAATTAATAGCTTACGCCACGTGATCTGTAATAGTAGAAAGTTAAATCAAGACCATAAACCATGATTGAGCCACGTTTGAGGTGGGATGGCCACAGTAACTAATGCACGTGCAGCGCGCGGTGTCTGCCATGTATTGGTGGCTGAATCGGTAAGCCCGGCCGTGCATGGTGGGTGAGAACGGGTAGAATAGTGCTTCGAATCCAGTGGTAGACATATTTATTTGAACGACAGCCCGTGCTCCATTTTAGTGAGGATGTAACTACATTGCCACATTTATTCACTTATCGTACGATGTATTCCGGTGAAGAGTACGTTGAAGTTTGCTAATTTATAAAGAGAATACGATCGAATTTGTAGGTTATGCCACGTGACCTGTAGTGGCAGAAAGTTAAAAAACCGTCATGGATATTAACATAACATATCGAAGTGTCGCTCCGGAGGTCCGGCTTCGATTGCCGGCTCTACCAAGAAATTTAATACTGGTCTGAGGGCTGAAATGGGGTACACTCAGCTTCGTGAAGCAAATCTGAGAAGAGGTGGGTTCAATTCCCACCTCAGCCACCCTGGAAGTGGTTTTCCGTGGTTTCCCACTTCTACTCCGGCCAAATGCCGGGACGGTTTTTATCTTAATGCCATGGCCGCCTCCTTCCCAATCCGTAATTGCAAATACACTCATAATTACCAGCCCGTAGTAACTCACGTTATCAGACAAATTCTACACACACACAAGTTGAATTTTCTAGAACACCTGGATACATCTGATTGTCCTAATAATCACATATGTTGCTCTACATCAAACAAGAAAACTTTGGGACGTATTATTAAAACATTTGTTGGACTTCGAGCTAAATGTACGCTTTAGACATAGATGGAATAGACATTAAAAAAAAGGGTATTAGCATTAGTGTTGTTAAAAATAGTATAAGTTTACAAGATTATAAGGATTGCTTTATGAAGAACGAGGTAAAAATAATACGTATGAACATAATCGCTTCTAAACATTATAACATATCATCTATAAAACAAAACAAAATTGCTTTGTGCCCTTGTGATGACAAAAGAGTAATTGATTCTGATGGTATAGCTACACATGCTTATGGTCATTACACAACCGTTGTTGTTTGAGTCTTCAGTCTTTTGACTGGTTTGATGCAGCACTCCATGCCTCCCTGTCCTGAAGTAATCGTTTCATCTCTACATATCCACCACACCCTACATCTGAGGCAATCTGTTTAACATATTCTAATCTTGGTCTACCCCTACAGTTCTTGTCCTCGACCCTTCCTTCCATAACTATGCTTGCTATTCTTGGGTGTCTTAGTATGTGTCCTACCAACCTATCTCTTCGCTTCATTAGCAGTCGCCAGAAACATCTCTAATCTCCAAATCGTCTTAATACTTCTTCGTTTGTAACCCTATCTACCAATCTGATCTTCATCATTCTCCTGTAACACCACATTTTAAACGCTTCAATTCTCCTCCTTTTTGTTGCACCAATAGTCCAAGTTTCACTTCCATAGAGTGCCACACTCCAGACAAAGGCATTCAAAAATGATTTCCTAATACCCAAATCTACATTCGATTTCAGCAGATTTATTTTTTGTAGAACTGCTTTCTTTGCCTAAGCCAAACTACTTTTTATATCCTCTTTGCTTCTTACATCACTGGTTATATTGCTTCCTAAGTAACAGAAGTCTCCTAATTCCTTCAGCTTTTCACCAGCCAATTTGATGTCCATAGAGGTTTCTGATTTATTTCGGCTTCATTCCAATATTTTTGTTTTACATTTATTAATTTTCATCATGAATTCTTTCCTCAAGATGGAGTCCATACCATTCAAAAACTCATTCAAATCCTCAGGCGTGTCGGCCATGATGACGATGTCATCAGAAAATCTCAGAGTTCAACTTATTTCTCCTTGAATCTTCACTCCCACTTCAAATGTATCTCCAATTTCCTTCATTGCTTGTCCAATATATAGATTGAAAGGTATGGGTGATAAGTTGCAGCCTTGCCTTACACCTTTCTGAGTACCTGCTTCTCTCTCATGTCCTTCAGCCTCGAATGACTGCTGTCTGGTTTCTGTGTAGATTGTAGATCACCCTCCTATCGCTGTACTTTATTCCAATCGTTTTCAAAATGTCAAACAATTTAGTCCAATCTACGTTATCTATAGCGTTTTCTTGGTCTACAAATGCCATGAACGTTCTCTTATCTTTCCTTATTCTACCTTCCAAAATCAGCCCAAGACTTAGTACAGCTTCCCTTGTTCCTATTTTCTCCTGAAACCAAACTGGTCTTCACCCAACTCTGTTTCTATCTGGCTTTCCATCCTCTTGTAAATTATTCTAGACAGGATCTTTGAAGCACGAGTAATCAAGCTGATTGTACGGTAATCTTCAGATCTGTCAGCTCCCACTTTCTTCGGTATAGGGATGATAATATTTTTCTTGAAATCAGAGGGTACCTCACCTGTCTCATAAAACTGTTGACCATCCCAAAATTAGACAGGAAAGATACCACTCCACCTGCATCAAACAAATACATAGACTAGTACTATTTAAGAGATAAAACCTATCTTCAAAACAACCCAGAAAAATCAAACCAAAGAAACACAAAAGTGGAAATTGACAGTTATAGATCGACATATCCGTCACTTAAAAAAACAGATAACAGAGAGATTTAGTGATTAGCACTACCGTAACACATATGACGAACACACCAAGCACACCTAGTTACAAAACGTAATTACTACAGAAAAACAACACCGACCAAGCAACGAAGAACGGGAGCAGGGTATCAATACTCAAGGATGGAAAAGGATAGAAAACAGAAGAAGGGGAAGAGATGAAACAACTGCACGAATTAAAAATTATGACAAACGCAGTAACAGCATCAGGCGCGGATTCAAGGGGAGGGGGGGGGGGCGTCACGGGGGCCATGACCCCCCCAAACGGAGACCAAATTTTTTGCAAACTCAAAAAACGAAAACACAATAACCAGGCAAATAAAACTTAACGAATTTTAACTGAAAAACAGTTTTATTCATTTTATTCAATACTGAAAATATCTTTATTGCAATTATTATGTTCTGTTACAACTGTACATATTTACAACTCCATACCTGTTAGATAAAAACGATTATTTATATAACAAAATCAACTCGTCTATTTTGTTTAGCAAGCCTTGTGATTACCGAATCGATGTCTATAGTGATGTCACGATGAATGTGCAGCAATGTACGGATAGGAATTTGGGGCTTTTTCCCACCAAAAAATTTTGCCGACGTCGAAACTGCAAGCTTGGTTGGCAATTTAAGCTGTGACTTTCTCCCTTTGTCGGTGCCAACTCGACTTGCCGAAACTGTAACGTACCTTGATACTTTTCTCGAAGCTCGGTGTAAAAGTCGCAAAACACGCCGTTGCAATTTGTACGGATATTTTTGGTGCGCTGAACGCATCAAATTTCTATCCATGTAGCTTGCAAAAAAATTGTGGTTTTGTACGTTTGGTTATTTTGTGATTGCGTTGTTAGTGATACAATTTTTCTTAACAATTTCGATTCTGTGAGCCCTCCCCCCCCCCGAAGCCAAACTCTAGATCCGCGCCTGAACAGCTTAGACAAATCAAAACAAAGTAATACATAGAAACTACTTATCATTGAGACCATATTGTGGCGTAGTGAATAGCGTTGATAGCTTTCACTCCTGAGGTTCATGGTTCGATTCTCGGCTCCTGGAAGCATTAAAAGCATTGACATGGTCTGGTGCATTGTCTCACAACTTTCTTGTGTTCAATGGGACCTGCCAGATGTTGTGGTGGGATGAGGAGCGGAATGGAAGCGACCACCCTACCGCACGTAAAATCAGGCCTTGTACATATAATTGAAAGACCTCTGGCATGAGATTAATTTCTCTGTAAGTCTGTGTGTGAATGAAAAGGCCTCTGGCGTGAGATTAATTTGTCAGTAAGCCTGTGTGTGAATGAAAAGGCCCCTAGCGCGATATTAATTTCTCCGTAAGCCTGTGTGTGAATGAAAAGACCTCTGGCGCGAGATTAATTTCTCCGTAAGCCTGTGTTTGTGTTAACTCTGCCTCTAGGGTTATGCCCTAGTTCCGGTCTCAAGCCCAGCGAAGGGAGGAGTGATACAAATCTTTTACTTATTTAAACTTAACTGAGTTTGTAATCCTGAGCTTTTTGTGCGTTGCGGTTATCTTGCGTAGTAGCCACGGTGCTAGCTTTACCTCATTCTCTATAAGACTAGAATGGAATAGTTGCGTGTGCCCGTGTACTTGGGTTTGTGCATTAGTCCCTGGCTCAGCTTTAGAGGTTAGGTTAAGTTAGGTTAGCTAGACTAGGGTGGGTTAGCTTAGCTTAAGTTAGGTTAGGTAAGGTTAGGTTACGTTAAGCTATGGTCACCATTCTTATTTGAAATGCCATCTTGTACATTAGCCTTGTGGTAAAAAAATAATAAATTAAATATTAAAATAAAAAAATAAAAAAACTATAAAACTGAAATATTGAAAATGTATACTTGTGTACCATCTATACTGCGCCGAACGCCGGCAGGCTGGCTGCTGCCTCTCTTGGCTGGGCTGCCAGCTCTGACTGCCTGCGCGTCGGACCGAGTCAAGTTGGGATCGCCTTGAATCTGTTCGTCCAATGCGTTGGCAATTTCGGCCCCTTTTTTTTTTCTTGTTTTCAATTTGTTTCAATTTGTCTTTCATATTCACAATATGCTGAATGTTCAGTACGATTGTTTGAAAAACAATCAACCGGAGGCTGTTTCGCAGGTTATCGTCAGACATCAGATGGCGATGCCGTGAATTTGTAAGTTTCAACGCAGAGAGAAACGTTTCGCAGACATGCATAGCTCCAAACATTGATAACACTTGTGCCTGCCTGTGCAAATTCGGATATTCTTACTGCGGTAATTTTGAATAGATGTTGTTGATACATTTAGGGGCTTTGTGACACCATGGTTGGTCATGTAGTCCCATGTACTTTTGTGTGTGTGTGTGTGTGTGTGTGTGAGAAATTCATATGATAACCTGTGTTATTGTGTTGGCTGTATTAGTGTATGCGTTTGTTATTAAAATGAGGATTCGGAAGGAGGCGGCCTTGGCCTTAAGTTAGGAACCATCTCGGTATTCGGCTGGAGTAAAAGTGGGAAACCACGGAAAACCATTTCCAATATGGCCGAGGTGAGAACCAAACCCGCCTCGTCTCACTTTTACCTCACGAGGCTGAGTATACCCCGTGTCAGCCGTCAGACCAGAAATAAATTTCTTGGCAGAGCCGGGAATTGAACCCGGGCCTCCACGGTGACAGCCAAGAGTGCTAGCCTCTACTCAAAGAGGCGGACATTTTGAATAGAAATCAGGCAGATTTTTTTTAGAATTAATAATATCCTTAAGTCGAGTCCTACATTGCATATGGCTTGACAAAGAAATAAAAAGCAGATCAAAGTTTTGTAAATTCTTGAAATCTGCTAGAAAAAAAAAAAGAAAACCAAACAAACAACCATCACCAAACGTTACGCTACATATCCCCGCGATCAAATAATGTCAAGTGACCGTTTGACGTTCGACACAGTGAAGGGCTGAAGGCAGTATGAGAGGGAGTGAGACAGGAAAGAGAGCGACAGACTATCGCTGCAAGGTCGTACGCGCCAGAAACACGCCAGCGCACAGTGGATCAAAATCGAAATCTAGGGGGATAAAATTATTTTTACGTTTTAATCATGAATTTAGAGTGAAAGCAACGTATATAATTTATTTACTTCATAATAAACATCAGTTAAGACCTTTTTAAGCTACGTCTACACATGTAAGAAATTGTCTATGACTAAGAGTTGGATAGAGCATTCCATTATCTCTTCAGAACAATTTTCTACCCCTAATTTACTTTTAACAAAGTCACAAAGTTCCACTTTTGACATAATCGTCGAACCCGGTGCTTCAAACAGTTGTAAACGTGTGAGAACTGGTTGCGCGGGATCTTCTAAAACGTAAAATAACTAAGTAAGTTGCAAAAAGATGCAAAAATTCTTATAACAGGCGTAAACTACAAGACTTTATGTACATTTTAACATTAAGTAGGAAGTGACGCAGAGTGACGCGACATACTAAAAATCTAAGTGAAAATATAATTTTAAAAATAATAGTTAAATATTATATAAGGAAAATATAGCTAAAATTACGTAACAATTACGCCCATTAATAACTGAAACACGTTACAAAGATCATACCGTAAGTTGCATGTTCCATCTTAAAGCATCACACTAACCACAAAGACAACCAAACCACAGACCCTTACATTCACCCTCCAATTCAGACTGCTCGAACAGTGGTGACAGATTTACACTAAGATGCGTTTATATCCCAGAATAGTGAGTGGTAATTATATGAGAATGCTGTAGAAGTAATAAATTTTGATTTTTTAATTAAGAAAATTAATAATTTTGTCCTCCTAAACGGAGGCAGACAGGTTTTTCTCCGGGTACTCCGGGGTTCCCTGTCAATATTTCATTCCAGCAACACTCTCCACTATCATTTCATTTCATCTGTCATTCATTTAATCATTGCCCCAGAGGAGTGCGTCAGGCCTCGGCAGCCGGCACAGTTCATATCCTCGCCGCTAGATGGGGGCTTCATTCATTCCATTCCTGACCCTGTCGGAGACTGGAAGCAGGCTGTGGATTTTCAATAATTTTGTCCTCCTAGATTTCGATTTTGACCCATTGTGGGGTGGTGCTGTTTGGCCACCTCTGCATTAAACGTTTATATTCAGTGGGGTTATTAATACTTCGCCGAAGAGATCCGCCACCAATAATGAAATTCTTATGTGCACGTCACTTCTTGATAATATCATCAACAGTAGCCAAACGAATTTCATAATGATTGTCTTCTGTTCCATGTTGTTGTTGTTGTTGTTGTTGTTGTTTGATGCAGCACTCCTTGTGCCCCTGTTCCGAACTAATCATTTAATCTCTACGTAGCTACATTGCCTGTTCACCGTGTCTTGATGGAAGCAGTATTTTTGTATTTGTCTGTTGGCACAGGCTAGATTAAAATGTGGCCTTACACCGATGTCTCAGTCTCATTCATGGCTGTGATTATATGGAAGCTACTGGGGTATGGCAGGTGCTTAGTAAAGGCTAATGACATTCAGGGCATAGCTAGCGTATATGGATGCTGTGAAAAGTTCTACTCATTTGGTTGGTACTGCTGTACCGACTCAGTGAAGAAAGCAATGGTAAACTACCTCACTCTTCACCTTGCCTAGTATGCCTCATTATAGTGCTCCATTTGGTTTTTGTGGGTTTCAACCCACATAACGTATGGTGTCACTTTTTGAGGATCCAACCAGCTCCCAGGCTGACCACCGAACAGACAGACATAGCTACAGCACCCTACATCCGAGGCAATCTCTTTAACATATTCTAACCTTGTTCTACCCCTACAGTTCTTATCTTCGACCCTTTCTTTAATAACTAAGTTTGCTATTCTTGAGTGTCTTTAGTAAGTGTCCTACCAACCTCTTCTCATCATGAACAGTCGCCAAAAGCATCTCCCCTCAATACCTCTTCATTTCTTACTCTATCTACCCAACGGATCTTCATCATTGTCCTGTAACACCACATTTCAAATGATTTGATTCTTCTCTTTCCTGCTGCGCCAACAGTCCAAGGTTCACTTCCATACAGCGCCACGCTCCAGTTAAAGGCCTTAAAAACGATTTTTAATACTTAAATCTATATGTAATGTCAACAGATTAATTTTCTGCAGAAGTGTTTTCCTTGCCTGTGCCAACTTACATTTTATATCCTCTTTGCTTCGTCCATCACTGGTTATTTTGCTTCCTTAGTAACAGAAGTCTCCTACTTCCTTTACCTTATCACCTGCCAATTTGACGTCCATAGGGGGTTCTGATTTCTTTCGGCTGCATTCCAATATTTTTGTTCCATGTAGGCAATACCAAATTGCGAGGAATAAACAATTACAGGGGCAGTGCGTCATTAAGGGCCAAAAGGGCCCCGCCCACCCAGGGCCGTAATGCGTAGTCTATTGTACAAAATTTGTTTAATGAAGTATTTAAAAATTACTTTAAATTACAGATATTCCACTTACAATAAGTAGTATTTCCATCTAAAATCTCTAAAGGGAATTCAGTATACATAACTCATCCCTAGCTTAAGATTCTCACAGTTTCGTACGGTGTATTGTCATAGCGAGGGTCACTATACAGAAAGTCCCATGTAAAGTATATGGTTTGATGGGCCGGGTGAGGAAACAGTGGACATAGCACTCACTGTCTTGCACGGGAATTCTTCTGTGCTATGAAGGGATATTTCTCTCTCTCTTCAAGGGCCTGCAGAATGGGCCCATAGCATTGCTTAGAAGCGAAATAGAAGATCTCTCCATTTCACTTCCTACTTCCATCTCTGTCAAACCGGATTACGGGAGAAGGGTTCCACCCCACCCCACGCCCTTAAACAGGTATTCAGCCATTGTTCGCTGCTTACTGACATTAGACAAAAATATATTTATACAGTTCCAGTTGTCTGGTGTTCCAAGTACCGTACAGTATAAGTATCTTTGTGAGTTCTGTGGATGAAATTAATTTCTATAAATTAATTTGTTTTTAACTTTTGTGAAAGTAAGCAGTTACTGAATATGCTGACTGTGTGCGACATAGGAAAATGAAAGTGGATTTTGTATTAACAAATAATCTATTTTCTTCTTCCGAATACAAAGTTAGAAATTAAAAATATGGACCTCATCAACCAAGCTGATAGATAAATTTACTACATCCAAGCACAGGAGAGGAGACTATATTTACAGATAATGAGCCATGTGAGTTCAGTTTTTAATACGTGAACTTTTTATTAAAACTTGTTTCAAATGTTGTGTTGTGTGGAATGGTTATACTGGGAATATTGCCAACAATGAATGTCCAATACAAAACAATATTTAATATGAAACAACAATAGTATCACTTGGCCCACCCTAAAATCTAGTCAGGAGCCGCCCTTGAACAATTACATCGCCAACAAGGCACATCACTTCGAAACCGTTTGTTTTTGAAGAACCACAAGTCATCACATCAGCATCTGTCAGAGGAATTTTTGTTTGATTGCTAATTTCACTCGTTTCGCATCGTCGTTTTTCACATATTCGCTGAGCACGTCTGGTTTTCCTGCCTAGACCCATATTTAACAACACCCCAGTATCTAATTTGCACACTCGTCCTAACTTTCACAAATACAATACCTTAACCTAGCGCAGGTGGTCAGTAGCACAAAAAGAGATCTTCATGTATTAAATATTTCAATACTTAAACCTCCGGTGCACAGAAATTACAACCTGAGATATAGTCGCTTAAATGGAAGAAATTCTCGAAGAAAGCATACGCTGATTTGGTTTTTACCTCCGATGTTCACTCAGATGCTATCCGAGGCCAACTGCACGAAGGAGAGCCCTTGATCCATGGAGTATTTTAAGAAAAAAAACAACGGTGTGCAGCAATGTTGTCCTGAGATATGGGTGATTGAATGAGGAAAAGTGTGTGTTGTAATATTACCCTAGTAAGGTGAGAGGAGGTGGTCCTATATACCCGATGACACATCTGGGTATATATAGGCTACTGTATCTTTCATTTAAAATATAATTGAGCAAATCGTTCTGGTAGAACGTCCGGAATGACTGAGTTAATTTTTATAAATTCTTTTAATTTATAGATAATAATAATAATAATAATAATAATAATAATAATAATAATAATAATAATGTTCTGGGATTAACGTCCCTTTTAACTGCTGCGGCATTAGATGCACCGAAATGCTGGAATTTTGTTCATATGCCAGTAGATCTACTGCCAAGTGACTGTTCCGGTATCGAATCCACAATCTTGAGTTAGCCTGTGCTTTGAGGTGTGAAGTTGGAATCCCAACTCTTACAGTGGCTGATTGTGGGTCATCCCATACTCTAGCCAGGGAAATGCTAGGATGGTATCTTATTTCAAACCCGGAGGAAGCCATTACAGTTTGCTCACTAGCATACTGTCACCATATTAATGTACATTATCAGACAATTTCAATAGACATAAGAGTAGACGGGGCTGATGAACAAGGTGTCCATAGTCTCGACAATTAAGGCCCAGTAAGCGACTTGTCCCAGTAACTGCACATATCGTTGTTTCAGTTAGGGGCTTGGGCATTTTGGTCATCAGACCTATATACTTGGGAGCGTTAAGAAATTGTTGATGATGATGATGATAATTGTTGTTTTAAGGGGCCTAACATCTAGGTTATCGGCCCGTAATGGTTTGGGTGGTAGTGAAAGATGAGATGAGAATGAAAAATACCGTAACTAATACTAACTACAGACTTACAGACAAGAAGAAGAAACGGTAAACAAATAAAGGATAAGGCAAAGAAGTGCCCTCAACCCTCGAAGAATGAGGATTGAGGGACTTGGAAGGAAGGAGAGCCACGAAAGGCAGATAGGAAAGGGAAAGAGGAGAGGGTCCGCTCCAAAGTCAGAGGATAAAGGGGAAAAACGGACCCAGCTCAGGAATCCGTCTGGGTCGCCAACTCCTGAACTCACCAGCCGTGAGCCCCTGAGGGCGTAGCATTATCCAGGGTGCACCAGAAGTGGTGGGCTACATACACCCTGCCTCCTTGAGGGCCTTTATAGGAGGCAGGAGATAACATGAAAAGAAAAAGAAGGCTGACCCCTCGCAGAAGGAGGGTATCAGGAAAGATGAGACAAGGACCAATTAAGGCGGGATAGGAAGATACTCTCTAGGCCTTGGATACCCTGATACCGTCGGGGTCGGAAGAGAACAAGAGTTGACCAAGAGAGGTCGACAGAAAAGAAGACGGAGAGGAGCCCGGCACACGTAAGTGGAAGCAATGCTGGACTCAGCTGGGGTCCCGTGGTCGCCAACCCACGTCCCACTAGATGTGAGCCCCTGGGGAGTGTGAAGAGATTTTCTGATAACCTGTACTATTGTGCCGTCTGTGGTGTCATCTGTCTTTATGCCTGTAGTACCTCAGTGTACCACGTTCAAACCATCAGACCAGATTAAATTTCTTGTCAGAGCTTGGAATCGAACACTGACCTTAGGTGTGACGCCAAGATTTGATCTCACAGCTGTATTGGGAAGCTAATGTTGATGTTCTCGCTAGCCGCTAAACGAAGGCAACAACAGCAACAACAACAAAACCGTTTATGAGAGATTCTCTAGCCTTGGCCAAGATCATTCAATAGATCACTTCAGCCAGTCTGTCCGTCCAGTCGTAAGATCCGCTGCGCCGCACCCGACAATCAATGCCGTGGGAGGGGGTACCCATGCCGTCCCGTTGAGACCTAGCCGTGACGTTGCTACGCTCGGGATCAATAGTACTGAGTTGGGTTGAGGACTAGACCACTCATGCTGGTCACCCCTAGAAGGACGCGTCTATAATCTCGTACGGAGCTGGTGCGTCCCTTTCGGTGTCGAGTCAAGTGGTGGGGACGGGCCAGTGCGGTCCTGATCCCTTAACCCTTTGAGGACCACGGGGCACATGTGACGTATCACTCTCTTCATTTGTTTCCAACGAAATTCAATATTTTCAGTATTATTTATTTATTTATTCATTTATGTTTTTATACAATTATTCCTCTCCACTTAAATCTCAAGCGTCAAATAATATTAACCAAAAGTAACATCAATTTAAATTTCCCTTCTCAGCTAATTTCATTTCATTAATTTACATTACGTAATATTTGTTCTATAATTAGGCCTACTTCTTAATCTCATAACTCAATCACTAGGTGTATCATTTAGAATTTACACCACAAATATGTATTTAATAATTTTGGGACATGTTAATTGTCTCTGCGGCCTGTAACAGAAGTAGGCCTAGTTGTTAACACTGCGCCAGAGCCCAGCATTGTTTTACTTTATTCTTACTCTCAAGTGTCTTGTGTTCATTCTGCACTGTTGTAGATGTTAATGCTTTCTAAAATGTCTTTTCTGAAAGAAAAAACGATTTTGCAGTGTTTGACAGCAGATATAAGTAATGATGAAGATGATCTTGTACTTGATGCAGAGGACCGTGTGTTTTAGTGCAAGATATTGATGCTCTAAGGCAGAGGTTATAATTGAGTACCAGCATAGCTAATATTTCTGAAAATACGGAATAGTGTTGGAGACATTGAAGCTCATGAAAACTTGAGTACGCTAGACGCAACAAGGACCTGTGTCTAATAATGTTGTTGTTTGAGTCTTCAGTCTTTTTACTGGTTTGATGCAGCGCTCCATTCCTCCTTGTCCTTAGCTAATCGTTTTATCTCTACATAGCTACCACACCCTACATCCAAGGCAATCTGTTTAACATATTCTAACCTTGGTCTACCCCTACAATTCTTGTCCTCGACCCTTCCTTCCATAACTATGCTTGCTATTACTGGGTGTCTTCGTATGTGTCCTACCAACCTATCTCTTCTCTCCATTAGCAGTCGCCAGAAACATCTCTCCTCTCCCACACGTCTTAATACCTCTTCGTTTGTAACCCTATCTACCCATCTGATCATCATTCTCCTGTAACACCACATTTCAAACGCTTCAATTCTCCTCTTTTCTGCTGCACCAACATTCCAAGTATCATATCCATATAGCACCACGCTCCAGACAAAGGCTTTCAAAAATGACTTCCTAATACCTAAATCTATATTCGATGTCAACAGATTCCTTTTTTGTAGAAATGCTTTCCTTGCCTGAGCCAACCTACTTTTTATATCCTCTTTGCTTCGTCCATTACTGGTTATTTTGCTTCCTAAGTAACAGAAGTCTCCTACTTCCTTCAGATTTTCACCTGCCAATTTTATGTCCATAGAGGTTTCTGATTTATTTCTGCTGCATTCCAATATTTTTGTTTTACATTTATTAATTTTCATCATGAATTATTTCCTTAAGACGGAGTCCATACCATTCAAAAACTCATTCAAATCCTCAGGCGTGTCGGCCAAGATGACTATGTCATCGGCAAATCTCAGAGTTGAAATTATTTCTCCTCGAATCTTCACTCCCACTTTAAATTTTTCTCCAATTATCTTCATTGCTTGTTCAATGTAAAGATTGAAAAGAATGGGTGATAAGTTGCAGCCTTGCCTAACACCTTTCTGAATATCAGCTTCTCTCTCATGTCCTTCAGCTCGAATGACTGCTGTCTGGTTTCTGTATAGATTGTAGATTACCCTCATATCCCTGTACTTTATTCCAACAGATTTCAAAATGTCAAACAATTTAGTCCAATCAACGTTATCAAAAGCCTTTTCTAAGTCTACAAATGCCATGAACGTTCTCTTATCTTTCCTTATTCTACCTTCCAAAATCAACCTAAGACTTAGTACAGCTTCCCTTGTTCCTACATTTCTCCTGCAACCAAACTGGTCTTCACCCAACTCCGTTTCTATCTGGCTTTCAATACTCTTGTAAATTATTCCAGACAGGATCTTTGAAGCATGAGTAATCAAGCTGATTGTACGGTAATCTTCACATCTGTCAGCTCCCACTTTCTTTGGTATAGGGATGATTACATTCTTCTTGAAATCAGGGGGTACCTCACCTGTCTCATAAATCCTACACACCAAGTGAAATAACCTGATCAGACCTTCATCTCCTATGCAGCGTAGCAACTCAATAGGTATATCATCTATGCCTGGTGCTTTGTTTCTGCTTAAGTCTTCCAAAGCTCTATCAAATTCTGATCTCAATATTAAATCTCCTTTCGCATCCTCATCAATTTCCTCCTCCCTTTCCATTACATGATTCTCAATCTCCTTTCCCTTATACAAAGTCTCTATGTAAGCTTTCCATCTCTCAACCTTTTCTTCCCTATCTGTTAGAGGCTTTCCATTTGTGTCCTTAATATTACAGCACTTAGTCTTCTTTTCCCCCAAAAGTATTCTTAATCCTTCGATAAGCTGTGTCTACTTTTCCTTGTTTCAGACAATTTTCTATACCTGCACATTTCTCTTTCAACCATTCTTCTTTCGCTTCCTTGCACTTCTTGTTAACCTCATTTCTCAGACGTCTGTATTCTTCTTTCCCTTTTTCATCTCTTACATTCTTGTGTTTCCGCCTTTCATCCATCAATTCTAGTATATCCTGAGTGATCCACGGTTTTCTGCCTATTCTTTCTTTCCTACCAATGTTTTCTTCTGCGGATTTTGTTATTTCATTCTTCAAAAGTGCCCATTCGTCTGCAATTGAAGTTTGTTTAGGGTTTTTCATTAGTCCTTCCTTTATACTCTTCTTGAATCTTTCGTTTACATCCTTTACTTTCAGTCTGTCTATTGCCCACCTTTTTGGCTTTTGACTTTTCTTCAGTTTCTTCAACTTTAATCTGCATTTCATTACAACCAGATTGTGGTCAGAGTTTATGTCAGCACCAGGATATGTTTTACAATCCAAAATCTGGTTTCGAAACCTCTGTTTGACCATAATGAAGTCGATTTGGTAACGCCCTGTATCTCCTGGTCTCATCCATGTGTATATTCTTCTATTGTGGTTATTGAATAAGGTGTTAGCTATGACCAAATCATGCTCGGTGCAGAATTCCATCAGCCTGCTTCCTCGATCATTCCTTTCACCTAATCCGAAATCTCCTACTATCTTTCCTTCTCTCCCTTTTCCTACCACAGCATTCCAATCTCCCATTACTATAACATTTTCATCACCCTTGATATACCTCAGAATTTCGTCTATTTCTTCGTAGTCCTTTTCAACATCCTCATCATCAGCTTGACTGGTAGGCATATAGACTTGTACCACTGTGGTGCAGGAGGGATTAGTATTGATTTTTGCTACAATAATCCGTTCACTATATTGCTCATAATATTCCACCCGCTGTCCAAGTTTCCTACTTAATATGAGACCAACCCCTGCTTGGCCATTGGAAAGGGGTGAGTAGTTAGCACCCCAACTGGGAAAAAGGGGATTGGGATTCGGGCACACAGTGAAATTGAAATAGAGCGATGAGGAAGAGACCAAATATTGATAACCAAGGTTTGATACATTTATTTGATTTGTGAAGTAATAACAAACATTTTCATTTAGAAGAATAATTAAAAGAAGCTAATAAAAAATGCAAGGTTTCTCCAGGAAACTTAGAATAAAGAAGAATTATAATAAAAATGCATAAAAAGGCCATATAAAGGCGATTAAAAAAATATGTTTAAGAAAAATATCTAAAAACAAGCAAGAAGCAAGAAAAAAAAAGGCTTAGCCTTAAAAAAAAATGTATAAACCAAGTGAAGGTAGTTCACGTTACCAATAATTCGATACTTTTGTACTTAGTATTTGGCCCGCAGGAAGCGGGTTGTGATCCAAACGAAGGCTTCCTCTAAGCTGCCTCGGCATGCGTTCCGAGAAAGATGGATGGTGGCTCCATTGGCGAATTGCACCCCGCAGGAACAGACCTCTTGGTAATGATCTGTCCGGCGGTTTACAATCAATTGTAGTTTCTCATCGCCGAGTTGTAGTGAGCTAGCGGGCTGACTTCGTTGCTGAGGTGAAGGTCGTTGACTCATGCCTCGCCCAGCATGACAGAGTCCGAGTGATGAAGCATGCCGCCTGGCAAGGTTCCAGCCACTCAATGTTTACTAACAGGGCCTTCCCAAGAAGGGCCTTGCTGTGGAACGGCAGGCAGCCGTGGTCAGACTGGTTCAAGCAGGTAGATGTAGACAAGGCCGCAGAACGGCGAAGCGGAGAATTTATAGTGGAAATGACGACAGCGCGTCGAACAATCCAGAATGAAGGCGGGGCGTCAAACAGCCAATCAGCGCACAGCCCCAAGCACATTGCGACGGTTGCCGCTGAGATGAGCACAGTACCTCATGAAAAAGTGTGACAGTATGGTGCGTCTAGAAAGACACTTCAGAAAAAGGTGAGTTGACAAGAATAATAAAGAACAACAATTCAAATGAAACGTAAGTTAAATAAATAATCAGAACACCGTGTTCATACTGCAATTATAACGGAAAAAAAATAATGGGGCAAAATTAAACGAGTGTTTCAAACCGTGCGGGAAACATAGCCACAAAAACAAACATTCGCAAAAGCGAACAGCCATTGTTTGATTTAGTGCTATAGTCTCCTGACCAAAAGTCCTGTTCTTCCTGCCAGCGCATTTCACTAATCCCAACCAAATCCAACCTCAACCTATCCATTTCCCTTTCTAAGTTTTCTAACCTTCCACTTCCTAGCAGACTTCTAACATTCCACGCTCCGATCCGTAGAATGTCAGATTTCCTCTTTGTCACTTCTATGATGTTAACCCCCTCTCGAGTAGTCTCCACCCGGAGATCCGAACGGGGGACAAGTTTACCTCCGGATCTTTCACAGTTTGGCAAAATCGAGTCAAATATTACACTGGTTATGCAGTATTTAGCGTTTCAAATAAATTCCTCTGCTTATTTAACAGGGATGGTTATTAATTTCCAAAGAATTTATAGATTTCTCCATTTCACTGGTGTCTTCAATTACTCGTAACTGGTATCACGTGTTCGATTCCAACTTGTCACCGACACGACTGTCCTTCACGGACGCTCGACTAGAAGTGTGTCTCAACCAGCGTGACGTTATCTCCATGCTCGAGTTGTAACATGTTCTCTTTTAGGAGTTTTCATGAACCAACACAAGTTACTCTCTTGTAATATTAAATAAAATATGGCCTACACTGAAAGACCAAGTTATATATTTTCCAAAGATGCTTACCGAGTTTATTAAATATTCTAGTTGGGCGCCATTAGGACACAACATAAAGCTGTACCCTAAAAAATTATAATGAAATAACTAGCTCTTAAGAAACACTTGAGAAACTCCTAAAATCAGGCCGTGGAAAGATTCCATCTTTAACCCTAGAATCATTTGTGTGGCTTGTCTTAAATATAGTTCCAGCTACTAGAAAGAAAGGCTGCATCTGAATAAAAGAATTTAATTATCAAAATTGACATTGTGGTAATTATGAGAAATACGAAAGTGAGCTTTAGGAAATAATTAAAATACCACATGAACGTACGAGAATTGGAAGTATGAAATTTAACTGAAATGCAAACCTAAGAATTTACTGAATTTAAATTATGAAGAAAAGGAAAATCGAGAGCTTGAGTAAAATGTTGCATTTAGCTCACCACCGAAGATTATGCGTTCTTCGTCCGCCATGCCGATATCGCTCGATAGATTCTTGTAGACTGCCATCTTCTTCGTCTTTAGCGGCGTTGCGTTGAATTATACGAAAGTTCGAAATGTGCTGAATAGTGGTGGATCCAAATCCAGTAGCCACTTATGTGAACTGCTTCGTCACTGCAGAACACAAGATCTTTAGGGGTGAAATTGCCATATAATATCTCAGCGAAAATACTTAATGTACTTAAAATACTTAAAATACGAAAATTACAAAGTCCGTAGACGTATGTTTACGCGGAATGATTTCCGTCTCAGTCTAACACACCTCACATCACCGTAATATTTGAACGTAGAACCTCTCTACTTTACTGTAAAATTTGAACACCGTGATATTATTTGAACACCTTCCTGTTGCATGCCCGGGTACTTATATCCCGCGTCAACTGTCCCAACAATTTCTATTCGTCCAAAACAAAACGTGAAACTGCGTCTGCCAATCAGCGCTCCACTTCCGTGTTCTTCTTCGATTTTGTCAGCCTCGCCTCTTCACGTGATTGGTTGAGCCATCCAAGTTTCCCAACTTTTCTTTCTTCTTCATGGGTTTTCCAGACAAATATTCCGTTCACGTAATTCGCATTTTCTCACAACGAAGTCTTCCCTCAAGTCCGTTGCGAAATGTGTTATTGAGCAGCGTGTCTATATTTAGACCGTAGAATCCCAAGATGACTCAAACTCTCACTAAAACTCTATATGAATATTAAAACCTAGCCTTCCATATTCTCATATATTCACGTCACGTAATTTAAAATATTAAATAGATCGTAATTTTTATTATATAGGAAATCTATCTATTGATTCGAAATATTTAAAGCTCAGATTTTTTAAAGAAAATAACAAGAATAATAATAATAAAATTAACAATTTACAAACTTGGCCCAATATCTGCCGCGTTGACTTCACATATATTGCGACCATCTGACTTGTGTCAGTGGTGTAAAAGCCCCCCTTAAAACAGGTTATATTCGCCTCGGATTATCATGTAATTTATCGTAACTGCGATAAATTACGTGATTATCCCAGACACGTTCTTAAAATCCCCATCCAATAGTACAAATTATTACCAGTATATCACACTACACATATACATACACTGATCATTTTCTCCACGCGTTATGCATTGAAGTCCATTTCACTAAATTGCCCTTAGCAATTAGTCCAATGTATTTATGTAGTGTTTCTGCAGATATTCCCGCCTCCTTCAACAAGCTATGTGAGGGAAAGAAAAAAATTCATACGTGTATTTCCCTTGGTACATTTTTCACACACTTATTTCACACGCACCATGTGTTCCGGGTAATCCACTGAACTACCTTAATTAAGATGGTTGTCACTGACGTCTGGCATTTCTTTTACTATATCACTAGGTCACACGATCAATATCGTGGCTACACCTCGTGAACATTATACTCAATCTCTCGTTGAGCGGATTAATTACTTAAGTTTCTGAAAGAAAAACAAGCAAGAAGCTAGCACTATATAAAACACCATACAGTTCTGTGCCTTACATATGCTAAAATACATCCCAGAATCACTCCCTGTCAGCCGTGCACAATCCAGACCAGTAACCCCTGCGCGAACCTGACCTAGATTACACCTTCTTAAATAACACTTATACCTAGAACATCGAGGTCACTTACCTCGTACACTCTGTGGCTCAACTCCACACTCATAGATCTCACATGGCTAGGTCGTAAACAGAGGTCACGTGTGCTGTAGCATATAAATCTCATGTAGGACAGTCTCGCCTTCTGATGGCCCATCTTTTGCCTCGTGGATGCCTAAGCAAACGTGCCCTGTACAAGCGCTGCCCCATCTCTTGGAGACAAATAGGACCCCACCAGCGCTGCCAAATTTTGGCCTTGGTGCATCGAGACTCTTTATCGCTCAACAGCATCCTCCAATCCCGACATCTTTCCCTGTCCCCCAATGTGACCTCTGATACGCCTGCCTGTAAGACCCGAACACCACACTCCAAATTCACAAAGTGCCCACTTGATAGGCTTGCTCGATAGCTACACACTCCACTTCAAGAAACATATATACACAGACTGTGAATGTTATACGTCCCGTACAACCACTTACCTCATCATTCTCTAACACATATGCAGTTTTTCCAATACGTTTAGTAACTACA
Source organism: Meconema thalassinum (assembly GCA_946902985.2). Classification (NCBI taxonomy): domain Eukaryota; kingdom Metazoa; phylum Arthropoda; class Insecta; order Orthoptera; family Tettigoniidae; genus Meconema; species Meconema thalassinum. The sequence goes on along the minus strand of OX336389.2, from coordinate 44,388,579 downwards.
AAGGATCTCACATAGAGATATAAGAACTTGCTCATGACTTTTTCTATTGTACTCGACTGTTTCGGTACCCGTAGTAAAACATGGTCTCCCAGTTCGAATTGGTCGAATTTTGTTTCTTTTTGTTGGTGAATTCTCTTAAGTGCTGATTTAGATAAATTCTGGTTCGCCAACTGGACAATATAATCCATCACCGGTTGTGTTCCCTCATTTAACCCCAATACTCTAGTTAGTTCATTCTGTGGTGCCTTTCCGAAGTGAACTTCGTACGGTGTCATATTCGTGCTCTCATGCTGGACAGAGTTCAGCCAAGTCTCGACTTTGGGAAGATGTCCAACCCAAGCCGAAAGCTTGTCATGCACCCGAGCCCGAAAAAGACGAGCCACTTCCCTCAATGGTCGTTCTGCAAAATTACCCTGGGGATATCTTACAGATGAATGAACATGTGTAATACCAGCTTCCTGCATACTGGTTCTCCATTTCTTTGCAGTAAACTGTGGTCCACTGTCAGATAATATCCTGAGCGGAATGCCAAACTCAAGTACATATTTATTAATGATCAGTCGGCTACACGCAAGACCCGTGCCTTTCCTAAGCGAATATAGCTTGACATATTTACTGAATGCGCCACTCACTATGAATATATATTCGTAGCTGTACTGTCCTTTAACGATCGGGCCAAATAAATCCACACACAGTAGTTCACCGGGACTACTGGTGAGAACTGCCGATCTTTCTCCCACTAGATATTTAACTGGATATTTACTCCTCTGACAGGTGTCACACTTAGCTATGGTCTTCCTAATATCCCTTCCCATCTTATTCCAAATGAAATTATGAGCAATCTCATAGAAAACTTTGGAGGAGCCAAAGTGTCCCAGTTCCCTATGCATGAACCAAATTTGTTCCTCAGGTAAAGCAGTAGGAACACATATTGCCCAGCAATCCTTCCTACATCTCCGTGCAAGAAGGCCGTCCTGCATTCTGTATGTGAACCTGCCTACTTTGACTGATTCTGCGTCACCTGCTTCTAATTTTGCAAGTGGCTCCCTTAAAGTTACGTCGTCTCTCTGTTCAACTAACATATTCTTAAGTGTCTGTAAGGATGCCCTATTACCACTGTCCACACACGCACACAATAAAATACCTTCTTCTGCTTTCAGCAGCGGATTATCCCTACTTAAATTAGTGTCCTAGATAGCATATCTGCAAGTATATTGTCTTTGCCTTTGGTATACTTTACAGTGAATTCGTATTCCTGCAGTGCCAGGATCCACCTACTTACACGGTTAGAACTGAGTTTACAAGTTCTCATGTACAACAACGCATGGTGATCTATGTGAATATCAAAATTCCCCCTACTAAATACATCCTAAATTTTCCTAAGCTGAAAACAATTCCAAGAAGCTCTAGTTCTCTGCTGCTGATAGTCCTCGCGAGGCTAAAGATACAATACGTAGGTTATCCTCCTCGTCTTTCTGACACAACACCCCTGCGATTCCTATGTGTGAGGCATCTGTCATTACCACATATTCTCTGTCTTTCAGCGGATATTTTAACATTACAGCCTTCTCAAAACCTTTCATAAGCACTTGGAATGCCTCATCATGCTTAGGCTCCCACCTCCATCGATTTCCATTTTTAAGCAAATCCCTGAATGGTTCTACTAACTCAGAATATTTAAGAACGAATCTGCGAAAGAAGTTGCAAATTCCAAGATAAGACTTTAATTGCTTGGCATTCTGTGGTACCTCTGCGTTGAGTATCTTATTCACTCTACTTTCCTCTGGCGTTACCCCCCTACTAGACAATGTGCCCTAAAAATGTCACCTCAGACTGACAAAATCATGACTTAGACAGTTTTAACATGAAGCCTGCTTTACCTAATTTCTGGAATACTATATATAAATGTTGCAAATGCTTTTCAAAACTCCTTGAACTTATTACCATGTCATCAATGTAAATGGTTAGAAAATCCCCCGTGTCATCTCCTAATGCAATATTTAATGCCCTTATCAAAGCTGCTGAACTACTCTTTAAACCATACGGCGTTCTGCAGAACTGGTAGAGATTCTATTTACGACTAAAAGCTGTGAATGGTCTATCCTCATACATAAGTGGCACTTGCCAAAAACTGGAACTTCAATCCACGCATGTGAAATACTTCTTACCCTCAAATGTTTGCATCAATTCCTCTGAGGGTCACGAAAGAAGCCTCCCAGAAGAATGCACTAATTACATGCACTCGGGCGTCCCCTGGGCAACGGTAAAAATATTGTAAAATTTACCGGCTGATTCTTTCAACACCAAAAGACTACTATAATGTCGATCCTTTTAAAAAGACATTTTTCAATGCCAGCACTAGTGATAATCTCCATTAACATTGAAGGTATTTCATCAGAAAAGGAAGCCTTATTATCTAACATCTGCAGGAAACATGACTGTGATTTCTTACTGGTCCAAGAAACATATGGGGGATCAAATGATCTCCGACCAAGGGTGAATGGAATGAAACTCGTTTTGGAGAGACCTGATGAGCAATATGGGAGTGCAGTTTTCACTAAACTGGGAACCAACATTCTCTCTACTGATATGACCTGTGTAGATCATATAGAAATTCTGACAGTTGAAATACAATCCTGTACTATTACATCTGTCTACAAACCACCAAATAAGGAATACAAATTCACAGAAACCTCTAACTTCCATTCCCAAGCAACAAAACTAGTCGTAGGCGACTTCAATTGCCAAATTGCCAAATTCCTGGACTCGATGAGGACTCAAAATCCCTCCTTAACAAATATGAACAACTATATGAAAAGGACCCATTCGCAGAGGAAACAATACTAACTGGAGAACACCTTCTCCAAGCCATATCAAAATCAAGAACAGACAAATGGCGTAATCTTCTCGAAAGTTTGGACATGAAGAGCACAAATCGCCAAGCTTGGAAATTATTGAAGAATCTCAATGGTGATCCTATAGTTACAACCCAGGAATCGGATAAAGTCACCGCTGACCAAATAATCAATCAACAACTGCTAAACGGTAAAGCCTCAAGAAGGTCCAAAGAAACAAAAATCCAACGATATTAACAGGAGAACAACCATCTTGGTACACGATTCACAACGGAAGAATTAAGAACTGCTATTCAACAGATGAAACACAACAAAGCAGCAGGTTTGGATGATATAAGATCTGAGCAAATAAAACATTTTGTCCCCTTTACTATCGAATGGATCCTACAACTGATGAACACCTGTGTGACTAAAATGATAATCCCGAAGTTATGGCGTAAAGCAAAAGTTGTGGCCTTGCTCAAACCTGGTAAAGAACCAAATGAACCCAAGAATTTCAGACCTGTATCGCTTCTCTGTCATCTCTGTAAGGCCCTGGTGAGAATGATTTTGAACCGAATTTCCGATTTTGTTGAGAGAGAGATTATTAAGGAGCAATCAGGTTTCAGACCAGGGAAATCGTGTACTGGTCAAATACTGAACTTAACCCAGTATATTGAGGATGGATATGAAAGGAAACAGATTACTGGAGTTGCTTTTGTGGACCTCACAGCTGCTTATGATACTGTAAACCACAAGCGATTGACAAATAATCTGTACTTAACAACTAGAGACTTTCGACTAACACAGTTTATTCAGTGTTTGTTGCAGAATCGACGATTTTTTTGTCACCCTCAAGGATAAGAAAAGCCGATGGAGGAGCCAAAAGAAAGCCCTCCCACAGGGAAGCGTGCGAGCTCCGTTATTATATAATATCTACACTAACGACCCGCCACTTAACACTAGGACCAGAGCATTCATCTACGCAGATGCCACTGCTGTTGCTGCTCAAGGATCAACGTTTGAAGAAGTAGAGTTAAAGCTGACATCTGCTCTTGAAGACTTAGCCATCTACTACAATGATAACTACTTGAAACCCAACCCAGAGAAAACCCAAATATGCGCGTTTCACCTGCGCAATAGGGAAGCGAGAAGGCAGCTAAACGTCACCTGGGAAGGTCACAATCTGAAACACTGTGTTCATCCTAAATACTTAGGAGTAAAGCTGGATCGCGCGCTAACCTATAAACAGCATTGCATGGACACCAAATGGAAGGTATGCACCAGGAACAACATCGTTCGGAAGCTCACAAACACCAGATGGGGAGCGCAGCCTAGTGTCCTGCGTACAACTGCCCTTGTTCTGAGTTTCTCTGCTGCATAATATGCTGCCCCAGTCTGGAGGAACTCTGCTCATGCCAACCAAGTAGATGTTGCCCTCCATGAGACAGGCCGCATTGTGACAGGCTGTATACGTCCAACGTCTATCGATAAGATCTTTCCGCTTATGGGAGTAGCACCTCCAGAAGTTAGAAGACGAGTAGCGGCAGAAGTAGAGAAGAAAAAGCAAGAAACAGATCCAGGACATCCAATGCATGGACTTGATGTCCATCCAGCTAGGCTAAAATCAAGAAAGAGCTTCCTCCAAGCAACAATATCAATTCATTCCTTAGCTGAAGCTCGCCGAATTGAACTTTGGAAAGCAAAATCACCAGGAGGATCGTGGGAAATGAAGGAGAAGCCGGCAGCTGGCTACCACCTACAATACGAATCCTGGAAGACGCTAAACCTACTGAGAACTGGTGTGAGTCGGTGCAAAAGCAATTGCAGCATGTTATCAAGACCATGTGCTATGCAGGACTTCATAGAAGCTAATGACTGTGCCATTCTAACAGTTGAACACTGGAGTAATGAAATTTAGTGTAATGTATATGTATATATGTATGTGTTTTGGACTCGGATAAATAAATAAATCAATTCCTTTATAGACATAGACTTCAGTTGATCTGAACTGATTCTAGAGTTAACTAAGCATGCGTCTAAACAAATACGGACTGTACCATCTGCTTTAGGTACTGTAATTAAATAATTAACATATGGACTGTTTGAGTACTCTATAATGCCATCTTCAAGCATCTGGTTATTTTGTGCTTCAACTGCACTCTGATTAGCGAAAGGCACAGGATACCTGTGGCCAGTAAATACTGATCTGTCAATAACATTCAAAGAGTGCGTATAGCAATATGCCATACATATACGATCTTCAAAAACTCTACTGTTATTCAACAACACATCATACAACAGAACACACTGTTCATCATCTATATTCCCCTGAAATGCAGCATCGCGCAACGAGTCCTCTAGACATCCGTTCGTGATAAGGCTGCCCACAAAACTTAGAGAATCCCGCTCTACAGCTGGCGATATCTCATTTAAAGAACAAATTACTCCAAAAATACTACTTCTCTGACTTCGATCGTTGAATGCTATTTCCACATTAGAATTATTCCATTTAAATTTTACTCTTCCTACATCATAATATATATTACCAGACACTCTACTTATCAAATCCAATCCTAGAATAACACTGAACACTAAATTTGGTATAACAAGACAGATTTGCTTTTCTATGTGATTATTAATCACATTAATCAATGTGATTGTCAACTAAAACTTGCTTAGAAATGACTTTAGACTTCTTCCCTACAGCTGTGATAATGAACGTACTTTTAATTGGCATCTCTTCAAAATTTACACCAGTTCCTCTCATTTTATCATAAAAGGCACTACTTATGCAACTCTTCATGCAACCACTGTCAATTAAAACATCGGCTCGCGCCTCGGACACGTTAATATTAATAATGGGATTTTTGCTGGCCACTTCCTGAATAATACCTTCATCATTCAATTTATCTTTAACATTTAGGTCATAGGTATCCTGTATGAGCACAGGGCATCTTACAGACTGAGAAACTGACCTCACATTGCAGTCTGGTTCTCGTTTAAATTACTATTCTGGTTCTGAGGGGTTATACTCGCTACGGTGCTGGTCTGGTTGTTCTGTGTATTGTTCACAGGATTATGCTGATTGTTACCACCACCATGCTGTTCTCTTCCCTGACCCCTGTTCTGGTTATAATTCCCATTATTACCATAATTCCTACCCCTTTGGTCGTTGTTCCTCGCCTGTTGATAGTTATTTCTACCCTGATACTATTGGCCATAACCATTACCTCTATTTTGATTTTGGTTATTAGTATTGTTAGTATTTCCCCTATTTTGGAAATGTTGCCTCTCGCCACTGTTCCCTTGTATCTCCTGACTCCTTTGATCGTTAGGCCTATGATTCTGGTTTCCCTGGTTTCTAACAACATTTTCCTCATATCCACCTCTGCCTAATGCATCGAATGTACTGAGCAAATTCTCCACCTGAGAAATGGTCTTTACATTCTGAATACAAGCTGCCTCCTTTATCCTATATGGGAAATGCCTTAATAACAGTCTGACCTCATCTCTTTCCTCTTTTAACCCATCCAAGTACTTACAGGTGAGTACCTGCCCTAAAAAGTACTCTGTCATGCTGTGATTGCCTCTAGGGGTATACTTCCCACAAACTAGCCCCTCACGATGCTGTGATTGTATCACTTCGTTCCAAAATTTGTCGCAAAACTTGGCTCTAAAATCTGCAATGTCTGCGAAATTGACCCTATATACAGCAAGCCAGCTTTTGGTTTCCCCCACAAATGCTTGTTCTAGAATGTCTATTACCTGACACCACTCAATCTGCCCATCCTCTAACATTTCCTTAAACCTATTCTCGATAGCATTCATACACTCCATAGGACAACCCTGCCGATTACTGAATTTGCCTAGTTCTATTTCACGGTGTGTACTCCTAACATAGACCGCCCTATTTTGGCTACTTTCCTGACTCATCCTAGCTTTTAATTTATTTTCCAATTCTGCAATTTTCTCTACCGCCTTTCTTTCAATGCTATTTACTGTAAGTCTAATACTTCCTTCTGATGCCTCAACTTTATCATTTAATCTATCCTACTTTTCCTGAATCTTATTTATGCTCTCTTTGTTCTGTTGCCTTAAATCCTCTACCTCTGAAATTATCTCTGTCAGCTGTTCTTTAACTTCTCTAGTTGCTACTTGAATGTTATCAATTTTTCCCCCCAATTGTTTTCACACCTGCTTAGTTTCCAGTTGACCTAATTCCTTAAAACTCTCTGCTTGAGTACTAATTCTATTCTTCAGCTCATCCTGCACTTTTCCTAATTTCCTATTTACATCCGCTATAATTTATTTAGCCTTCACTCCCATCACTCCTTTGATTTCACCCCTAATTTGCTCAAATTTTTCACTCATTTCCCTACTGTTTTGTTCTATTTTTTGTTTAAAGCTTCTGTACTCTCCTTTCTTTCCCTACTGTTTTGTTCTAATTTAGCATTGTTTTGTTCTAATTTTTTGTTTAAAGCTTCTGTACTCTCCTTTCTTTCCCTACTGTTTGTACTAATTTAGCAATGTTTTGTTCTAATTTTTCGTTAAAAGCTTCTGTACTCCCCTTACTTTCCCTACTCTTCTGTTCTAATTTTTCGTTTAAAGCATTTGTACTCTCCTTACTCTGTTGCATTAATTGTAGAAATACGCTTTCTGGACTTATTTCATTGTTTTCCTGCACTACTTCGTTACCGGGATTTACCTCCGACATCCCTACACTATTTTCATTTTCTAGGCCTATATCAGACTGATTCTGCTCTCCCTCACTTCCCAACTGATGACCACTACGCAATTTCATTTCTGCTTCATCACCCATGCTGATACACTTATACACAAAAGACCCCCCCCCCAAAAATACAGGCACAGAAATATATAAGACGCTTCTCCTTCCACAAATGATCTACGGTTTTCGTCCCACGTTGGTAGCGACAAGTGTAACCTGTTCTCCATTAGCAGTTTGCATGAACCAACACAAGTTACTCTCTTGTAATATTAAATAAAATATGGCCTACACTGAATGACCACGTTACATGTTTTCCATAGATGTTTACCGAGTTTATTAGATATTTTAGTTGGTCACCATTAGAACACAACATAAAGCTGTACCCTAAAAAGTATAATGAAATAAATAGCTCTTAAGAAACACTTGAGAAACTCCTAAAATCAGGCCGTGGAAAGATTCCATCTTTAACCCTAGAATCATTTGTGTGGAAGATCGGCTTGTCTTAAATATAGTTCTAGCTACTGGTAAGAAAGGCTTCATGTGAATAAAAGAATTTAATAATCAAAATTGACATTGTGGTAATTATGAGAAATACGAAAGTGAGATTTAGGAAATAATTAAAATACCACATGAACGTATGAGAATTGGAAGTATGAAATTTACTTGAAATGCAAACCTATGAATTTACTGAATTTAAATTATGAAGAAAAGGAAAATCGAGAGCTTGAGTAAAATGTTGCATTTAGCTCACCACCGAAGATTATGCGTTCTTCGTTCGCCATGCCGTTGTCGCTCGGTAGATTCTTGTAGACTGCCATCTTCTTCGTCTTTAGCGGCGTTGCGTTGAATTATACGAAAGTTCGAAATGTGCTGAATAGTGGTGGATCCAAATCCAGTAGCCACTTATGTGGACTGCTTCGTCACTGCAGAACACAAGATATTTCGGGGTGATATTGCCAAATAATATCTCAACGAAAATACTTAATGTTCCCCATGGAACGAAAATTACAAAGTCCGTAGACGTATGTTTACGTGGAATGATTTCCGTCACAGTCTAACACACCTCACATCACCGTAATATTTGAACGTAGAACCTCTCTACTTTACTGTAAAATTTGAACACCCTTCCGACACCGTGATAATATTTGAACACCTTCCTCGTTGCATGCCCGGGTACTTATATCCCGCTTCAACTGTCCCAACAACTTCCGTTCGTCCAAACGAAAACTTGAAACTGCTTCCGCCAATCAGCGCTCCACTGCCGTGTTTTTCTTCGATTTTGTCAGCCCCGCCTCTTCATGTGATTGGCTGAGCCGTCCAATTCTCCCAACTTTTCTTTCTTCTTCCCGGGTTTTCCAGACAAATATTCCGTTCACGTAATTCGCCTTTTCTCACAACGAAGTCTTCCCTCAAGTCCGTTGCGGAATATGTTATTGAGCAGCGTGTCTATATTTTGACCATAGAATCCCAAGATGACTCAAACCCTCACTAAAACTCTATATGAATATTAAACCTAGCCTTCCGTATTCTCATATATTCACGTCGCGTAATTTAAAATATTAAATAGATCGTATTTTCTATTATATAGAAAATCTATCTATTGATTCGAAATATTAAAACTCAGAAAATTAAAAAAAATAACAATAATAATAATAAAATTAACAATTTACAAACTTGGCCCAATATCTGCTGCGTTGACTTCACATATATGGCGACCATCTGACTTGTGTCAGTGGCGTAAAAATCCCCCTTAAAAACAGGTTACAGAGTATGCCGCGCAAAATTACAGTTTCGCATTTCTGCGATATGCCCAGTAATTTAAATATGCTTAATGACTTCAAATGAATTCTTGACGATTTTCAGGGTGTCCAAAAGGTATAAAAGTTGATGATAATTGCATTTTCTTCCGAAATTCTTCCCGCTTCGTTGAAAGAATCTACACTTCCTGTATGGTGTATTCAGTGCTCTTTAGTGTTACAGCAATTTCTCCCAATGATCTTGTGATCGTTTCCCAACGAGAATATGAGTCATCGGGCACAATACATCATGTCTAGACTTGGAAACACACCACTGGTACGCATGCACTTAGTACAGACAGCACATAGGAATGCGGGCCGGGGGAGGGGGAAGCAGCTCAGCGAGATAACATACCAGTTCAGTCGCGTGTTACCAGTGCCCGAGTGAAGTGAAACTGCTCGCTGCTGCAGTGCGGAAGATACCTAACCAGATAAGTAGCCTGTACAATACAGTGCAATCAGAATTGACCATTCACAACAACCATATAGTCACTCCAAACAGACAAATTCCGGAGTTCTATCACCACTTTTAGCATTTCACCAAAACATCATATAGATTACAACTAACAAATACCGACGAGGTGCATTACCAATACTGCAACTAAATAGGCCTAAGTGTATATATTGTAAATATTTTCATCCGTATTTTCAAACATAGATCTTATAGCCTAAGTGTAATTGATCTGATGATGATCGTTTGACGATCGAAACTGGTCATCCTAGTATATTTATTAATCTCATGTATTTTTTTTCAGGATTAGGGTATAACCCAACTCTTTTGGGTACATTCGTGTTGACGGACTGGAAAGCACCAAACCTTTGTAAGCTCGATATATATTAATCCATGTGATGAAGAACAAACCTTATTCTGTAATAGTTGAGAAGGTCAAGAAAAATTGCCATAAAACACTATAAGTTAGGAATCACAGCCTGCTCCACACACATAAGAAAGTAACTTGCACGATGCAACAGATGACGTTGGTATTGCACAGTATTGTTCCCGTCATATAGCGCTAGTAACAAGCGAGTAGGCACGATGGGAAGACGTGCCGTTCCACAGTGTAAAGTGGAGTGAAGTTGACACCAGTACAGTAATAGCCGCAAATCGGCTAAGTATACAAAACCACATTATTCTAATTTTTCAATCAATTCCTTTGGATGCAAGAGCAGAATTACAACGAAACTTAGTAAATGAGGAGTCATACGTAGGATATAAAACCTAATGTTGATTACAAAGGCATTCAATTATAATCCTTGATAAGAGTAGAAAGTTATAACTTTCTCATGCACTTGGGAGAAAATCAGCAATGTGTACAAAACCACATTATTCTAATTTTTCAGTCAATTCCTTTGGATGCAAGAGCAGAATTACAACGAAACTTAGTAAATGAGGTGTCATATGTAGGATACAAAACCTAATGTTGATTCCAAAGGCATTCAATTATAATCCTTGATAACGACAGAAAAATTATAACTTTCTCATACATTTAGGAGAAAGTAGGCTATTTCTTCATTACAAATTTGGGCAAGAAAATTAATAGTTTTTTGTATAAAACCAAGCCTCCGTGGCTTAGGCGGCAGCACACCGGCCTCTCACCGCTGAGTCCGTGGTTCAAATCCCGGTCACTCCATGTGAGATCTGTGCTGGACAAAACGGAGGCAGACAGGTTTTTCTCCGGGTACTCCGGTTTTCCCTGTCAAAAAATTTCATTCCAGCAACACTCTCCACCATCATTTCATTACATTTGTCATTCATTTAATCATTGCCCCAGAGGAGTGCGTCAGGCCTCGGCAGCCGGCACAGTTCATATCCTCGCCGCTTAGATGGGGGCTTCATTCATTCCATTCCTGACCCGGTCGGAGACTGGAAGCAGGTTGTGGATTTTCATTTCATGTATAAAACCATATGATTTATTTTGAATATTGCATAATTTACAAACTTTAATTTATAACATTTTCTCTTGTGACACTATTGTTTCAAATATTACCTTCGAAGGGTGATATAACTTGAAATGACTTTCTTGACGGTGGAAGTAATGAGTATAACTGTCGTATTTTTGTCATAATACAGTTATATGTTTCAGTCACAATAAACATTATAAGAGAAACAAGTAGTTCCGTGAAGAACTAAATAGCCCCTTTTCATATATCTTACTGGTATTTGTAATTGAGAACTCTCGCAGCTATTAAAATGATTTTCCATGTGATGTATTAAATAGTTTTGGTACACGGTCTTTGTCTCTACCAACACCATTGCATTGATAAATTATATGCTAGAGTATATAACTCGCGCAGTAGCCCCTGGCGCAAGACTCTCTCTCTCTATACGACCAGCATGGGGTTGGGCTCGCTCGGCGGCCATCTTGCTTATTAGCCCCTGCTCCAGGACCGGCTTATTTCCCCTACTGAAGAGGACAGGCCCTTTACAGCATTCAGCCATCAGTACAATCTTTTTCAGTTTTGACGTGTCCCGTTTGGTTTAAAGAGTAGTTCATCAGCCCTTATACGTGCACTGAACATAGCGCTGGGTGATCACACAGGAGATTATGTAACTATCTATATTGATGATCTGGTAATTAGTTCTAGGATATTTGAAGAGCACATGGCTCACTTGAATAGCGTGTTCAAGAAACTAGATGGGGCAAGATTTACACTCAAGTTGTCAAAGTCAACATTCTGCGGGAAGGAGGTCACCCTTCTTGGCCACAGGGTGTCCAGACTAGGAGTTACACCGGAGGCAAGCTGTGTAAACAACATTCTTGACGCTAGTGTGCCTAAAAATGTAAAGGAGTTAAAATGCTATCTTGGTGTGTGTAATTTCTTCCGCCGATTTTTGTTGAAGTATTCTGGGTTGATAGAACCATTTTGCGAGCTCCTAAAATCAGGAAACAGGTGGAGATGGGACGAGGCACATAACGAGGCGTTCCGTGCTTTGAAGCGGGGTATCGAGCAAGCTGTCGTGCTGAGCGATCCGTTCACAGATCAGGAATATGTGGTCATGACGGATGCGTCACATATTGGTGTAGTGGATGTACTGTGTCAGAGGGACACAGAAGGAAATTTGAGAATCGTATCTTAAGCCTCGCGTGGACATTCAGCCGCGGAGAAACGATACACGATTACTGAGCTGGAGCTACTCAGAATCGTATTCAGTTTTGGGAAATTCAGAATGTAGGCCTATGTGCTGGGAGGCAAATTCGAGATACATGCAAACCACCATGCTTTGCTTTCCATGAAAACATGTAAATTAAGTTCAAATCATATGAGCAGGTGGATTCTTGCTCTCCAAGAGTATGATTTCGAGGTGAGGCACATCAAGGGAAAGGACAACATACTAGCGGGTATGTTATCACATGACTCCAGTCTGAGTAAGAATAATTCAATCATTAAGGCAGAGGAAGGAATTTTATTATGCGCCTGTGTGGATCCGAGTAACAGGAGATCGGTGAAGAATGAGGAAGGTGTACAGCTTTACGGCACCTACAATATACAGAACGTACGTAAGTATATTTCGTGAGGGGGCTGGGCAATGAATAAGAGTTGAAAGGGGAAAACAGGGGAAAATGCTACGGGTGAAGAATGCACTTTGTGCCGTAATCTCAACAAACCTAGGCCTTGTGTAGGCAGTGTTAGTGAGTTCAGGACCCCCCAGATAGACCTGTGGCGCTCAATGACTGTTTGGTTCATGCGAGGCGGGAAAGATTGGTCACTAAGAGTTGAGGTCGTTCTTCACAACTACCATTCATGATGACATACACACATCTTAGATCATTGCCGGCTACGTAACAATCGACGTGGAAACCAGTCCACAGACTGAAACAGGTAAGTGACCTATGGGTACGTAAGAACAAGAGGTGGGGCCGATAACCTCGATGTTAGGCCCCTTAAAACAACAATTATCATCATCATCAGAACAAGAGGTATTTAAAGAGATAAGTGTAATGAGGTCATGGTAACGGCTATCTGCTGGTCTGGTGTACTGCATCCTTAATTTAAAGGGGAGAGAGAGAGTGATAAGTCTAACGGAGCTGACTACAGATGGACAGATCAGATAAGCAGAGCTGTGGCGAGCAGCTCGCTAGAGTCTGGTATCAAAACAAGGTTTAAAGGGACTAAATTAGGGGTAAATTGCACAGAAATGTGTTGGCTTATTGGTATTTCTATTTTTTTTTTCAGATAGGGTAAAAATGTTAAGTTCCAGAGATTTTGTGTAGCTCAGTCAGTAGGCACTTCTTCTGACGTGTGTATACCGTGAGTGTGTGAGAAGTGTTATATGGCTGATTGGAGCAATTCATACCAACCTAACAATTTTGCTCAGTCTACGAGGTCGTTACCAATAGTGACCACGTGTTAAGTTATGTCGTACGGTGACGCAGCGATTACGTGATGATACATTTGGGTCACGAGAAGAATTAGAGTGGAAAGATGAGAATGTATACATACACAGGTTAACAGACAGGATAACCCGGATAAACCGCAGAGAATTGAAACACAATTTACGCGCAAATCGCGCTACTGACATACAAAAACAATGACGTACATCGAAGAAACAAATGTTGTACATGTGAAAGAGTATTTTGAAATGTTTTGTTGTATATATGTCTTTTGAGGGTTTATTTACACTTGTCTCTGGAAAATCGCGGTGAATATAGTTGTTCGATATATTACGCGATCTTCCAGGGTGAAATGTCACATTTTGTACATGTACCCATGTCCTGAAGCACTTACCGTGCAATTTATTTAATTTAATATGTTTTGCATATATTTATCTATAATTTTGTATCTGTTTATTATTGTTAATGTGTTATATTTGATTATTATTATTACTTTCATATATTGCTTTACGTATCAGTTGATATACTTTGATTGAACCACATTATTATTATTATTATTATTATTATTTTTATTATTATAATCAGCTCCTTTATGAGACATTAAGCCTTAATTTCAATTCATATTAATTCATTTCATTTGGCTCGAGGAACATAGCCAGGGCAAGCGAGGTTTTATTTGGTAAGTCAGGACGGGAGATCTTGGCACCAGCAAAGGTCGCAAGTAGGACAAGTCGCTGCAGGAAGAGCTAAGAATAGCTACGAGACAAGGAAAGTTACTCGTTTTCCAAGAATCACGTCTGGGAGAAAGGTCCTTGACCTAGGTCAACTGTCGTACGCTTGGAACAAGGAAACACAGCAATGACGTCAGTAGCGTTAGGGTAGCCAATTCAAATTATGTGACGTCACGTCCACGCGGGAATATTGAAGGAGCTACATGGAGAGGGTCGACTAATTAATATACAGGAAGATCATGATGGAACGCCAGCAATCCGGGGGAGGCCGTCCCGTGATTGGCCCTGAGGTCGAGACGATCTGCACACCGGGTACACGATGGAGGGAGGTGTGAATAAGTTTATATAAACCGATACTGAGGTCACTCTGTGCCCAATCTTTTATTGAAATTTCGATTTTGAAGTCATCGTCACGGTACTCATCCATGAGTCCGCTAGTAATTCAACATTGGTCGTGGGTAATAGACAAATTCAGGTTTGAATCCCATATGGTGTTAGTTTTGAAATGACCATTCACCATAAAAGTGATTATAGAAATTAGATTCCATCACTGCCAACAATACAGTACACACATCTCGTCTCTGTTTATCAAATCTACGCTAAATTACAATCATCACGTCAACGAGGGAAGATGAACGTAAACAGAGCCAACCAACGTCGCATCGCTACGCCATACCAGGAGAAGCAGAGGTCTAGATCGGTGAGCCAAATGTACTCGAAATACGCAAAGTCTCTCTTTTCATTAAATTCATCGGCACGTAAATTCCAGCTTTTGTATTAAATTTAACATTCAGATCACCTCCACTTGCTATTTTCGCCGAGCCAAAGTAACTTCAGTAGATTGATTTTATTATTATTATTATAATCACTTATCGTCATTCTCTAGTTTTACTTATCATAATTAAATCTTCTCTATTATTTGATGCAGGCCTTTTCTTCCTTAGTAGTTAGAAATAGCTTTAAGTCATCCCTTATTCCCAAAACAAATACTATCACAGTTAAAGACGGAGTCTTACTACGGACTGAGAAGCAGAAGTCTCAAGTGCTCTACAACAGGTGTATTGTATGTTACAAATTCTGGTAATTTTAGTAGGGATATGACCATGGCGCCCGACAAAATCAATTTAATCAACTTTTAATCATTTTAATTCATCTTTAATCATTTGTATATCAGGTACCGCCTGAAATTAATATTACATTTGTCGCCCAACAGTGGGACGATTCATTAGCACTCTCACTTTAAAAATTACAACACTATTACTCGAGTTCCATTTCCTTGCATCTGCCACGCATATCGCCATTTTACACATACTATGACCTAGACGGTAATCGTCCTTGGATACGCGCGGTCCATTGAATATCTTCTTATTGCTGTTATTATTATTGATGTGTAACATCTTTCCACTCGGTATCTGGATATTTTTGTGGCACTCGGTAGCTGGACATTTTTGTGGGAGTGATTTTGGAAAAGAGACGGATGTGTATGGGACGGAAGTGCATGGGACGGAAACATTGAGAGCGCGTGGTGGCGGAGATCTGTACAACGACGTACTGTAAGCCATGTGACTATGTGAAGTGTAAATGACATACGGTTTACCTCGAGGTTTGGAGGTCCCATTAAAGAAATTCCTACAATAAACCATCTTCAAGTTGTCGTTCTTTGGTGTGAACATATTCATTATATCATATTTGGTGAAAACAATTACGAATTATTAAATCTTCATACTTTTGCTGTATTCTTATTTAATGTAAGCACTCGATACCTCGAGTGCTATATCGCATCAACCAATACTCCAAACAACGTAGGGATTCAGTATATTAACACCGACTACTAACAATAATTGAAACTTCGTTGGTCTAAACGTATCACTGGGAGAAACGCATTTAATATACCTACTGCACACCTAAGTTTTAATCGCGCCTATACTTGGCAGTGCGCTATATCGGCAATAAGAGGCCATTTTCAATAACACCGCTGGCATGGGTTCACTAACTGGCCGGTATAAGGCGCAGCTCGCATACAGTTGCAGGTATATGTCACTACTGCAGATGCATTGGAGAATCCTTTCATGTTTGCTGGCACAAGGTAGCACTATGAGTTCATTCTTTAAAAACTGCGAGTAGCAATATGGAATTATTCGAATAACATGTCAGATGTTACACATCATATGCGACTACTTTAAGGCTCGTATCTTTTTTATTATTAATATTATTAATTGCAAAACCCTAGAAAATACCTGGATTATTATTATTTTTATAATTATTATTATCAACGTTATTATTATATTTATTATTGCCAAGAGATTGGTGAGACGTATCACAAAGTGTATATTATTAGAATTTAATCAAATTAAAATTATTTTTATGATTATTATTAGTCCAGCCTCCGTGGCTTAGGCGGCAGCATGCCGGCCTCTCACCGCTGAGTCCGTGGTTCAAATCCCGGTCACTCCATGTGAGATCTGTGCTGGACAGAACGGAGGCAGACAGGTTTTTCTCCGGGTACTCCGGTTTTCCCTGTCAAAATTTCATTCCAGCAACACTCTCCACTATCATTTCATTTCATCTATCATTCATTTCATCATTGCCCCAGAGGAGTGCGTCAGGCCTCGGCAGCCGGCACAGTTCATATCCTCGCCGCTAGATAGGGGCTTCATTCATTCCATTCCTGACCCGGTCGGAGACTGGAAGCAGGCTGTGGATTTTCATTATTATTAGTCTTCGCACTGCACTCGAACCAGGAACGTGAATCAATGTAAGAGAAGTTACGGGAAGGAAATACAAGAGTTCCTTGTTATAGCAAGGCCTCTGGGGCTGGCCCCGTAATACTTTCTAATGATTTCAGCCCACATGGCTTTTCTGCCTGGAAAATTAGCCTCATTACTATCCTTCGTTATCAATATTTCTGATACCTCGAGTGAATCTCAGTAGACTGGAGATTAATGCAGGAAATCTAATACCGAGAATACCCCGGTTCGATCCCTGCCCCAATTAAACTGGCGCAAGGTCTTGTGAAACATAACGTTCACCTTGTCGTAACTAATGGTTCATGTGTCTACAACAATTCATTAATTATTATCATATTATGACACCACTTCATCAGGTGTCCCAGCGCCATTACTCACTTGAACTCCAGCGGGAGTCAATTTTGAGTGTTGTGCTCCACTACCATGTAACGCTAAATGTACAGTAGTATACACTCTGCAGCATAGCCATGCTCGTCAAGTCGCATACCGTTACAGCACGGACGTACAGAGTGTCCAGAGATCAAAGGTTCAAATCCCAGAGCATAGAGCGGTGGTCCTAATTGTGCTGAGCATGAAATGAGCACGAAAGCTGAGCACAAAGTCGTCCTTGGTGAAATATTCGCAATTATTTCAAAACACGGATGACAGAATCAAGTAAGTTGGGCCATATTGGATAATGCATAACGTGTATGATATCTCAAGCCAACAAACGTCTTCGTAGCACAATAACTTATCACACTATATCAGTTTAAGTAAAAGGTGACATTTCTTCCCAATTATTTTAATATTATGATATGTATTTGTATTAGACATCGAGAAAATAAGGAACAAAATGATGAAATTAATTCTTCTTTCAAAGATTGATTATTACAATTAAGAAACAAATACAGTACAAAGTGTAAGTTTTATTATATTTTATAAAATTTTGATCATATTATTTCTGTCATTTGTCATAAGTAAGCCTAATTGTAAAATTATGAACCAAGCTGTTATACATTTGTGGTGCTTGCTTATTAGACCACGTACTGTCGGAACAGATGCGTCTAAATCTGGTAGAGTAAACTCGACACGCACTTTCCTTCGGAATTACAGTTCTATAGCTGATTCTGTGCAATATGTGGGATGAAAATCAAACTGCTATATAATCCAAAGATACGGTTGATAAGCGACAAATTGTGATGCCAGTCTACATCATTTGACATGGTAGGTGCATATCACTGTGGGAACGACAATATCTGACTCTCTCACGAGTTACGCTACCGCAACACCTGACATTAAATTGTTAGAAAATTGAATGCTTACACACAGGGTGCAGAAAATCAAGTATCCAGTTCAGAGACCACAACGCCAATGATTGAGTGTTGAACTTCTACTCTACTTTACTAGTTACCCTATGAACATGTAGAAAATTGCAATGTAAGGAATGTTTTTGAAACTATAGGTCACGAGGCCACTTACCTGGAGATAATTTCACGAATAAATTGCAATCCTTTAAATACATATTTCACTTATCGTGTTTTAATGTAGTCATAAAAATCCTAATGTTGCCTGCTTGCTGTTCGTCGTCAACAAATATAACTATTAATAGAAATCCAAAGACGTTGGAATACCTTAGGTACCACAGTTATTCTCTGCGCTGATATTGTGGGAGCTGCTCAAAATCCATGAATAGCACTTACAATGTTCTAAATCCAACGTGACAATCAGCTCTATAGTACATTTCATCATCTTTCATGTTCGGGGCTGAACCCTGGACTGTGTGGCCGCCGTCATCTACTCTGCATCTCGGGGCCTTGGGCAACCCTGACGTAACTGTCTTGCTTGGTTTGTGCACCCCCATCTGCACCTGTGAACTTAACTGCGCAATAAGCAAGTTTCCCTGGGAACTAGACACTGGCCGGGCGATTGAGATGTTCCAGAACATTGCCTCGGCAACAGTGATACCAGACCAGAAATAAACATTTGTGTGTTTTGTGACCTATCCCCCATGGTTGGTCGCCCTGGGGGTGATGGCTGTGTGAGCCTCATTCTGCTCATGAAAGGTAAAGTAACTATGACTTTTCGAGAATTGTTGGGATTGGCGTACACTATTGACTGTGTTTTCTCTTAGCTTTTGAGCGCCTCCAGTGAGGCGCGTTTTGGCACATGCCCCTAATGGACCCTAATTCAGGGGCATTACGAGGCTTTCTGGCTCGATGTCTGTGGATTCACGGTTGTGAATGATTTTATTTCGGCTTGATTTGCCCCTTGTTTTGCATTTTTATGTATCGATTTCGATGGATTTTTATTATGTAAATTCTCTTGCCTTTGTGGATACGCCACCAAGCATCGAGCTATGTGGCCGCCCTAATATCGACCTAACTTAAATGTAATTAAGGAGTGTATTCAATTATTATTGGCAGTCTATTTATTTCTCGTATGTACTTATTTATTTTAGAAGGGCAAACTTGGTAGTATTTTACCCGTTTCTTTATTTGAGGGGGTGGGGGGGTGTCCAGAATCTAAGCTATACGTAAAAAATGTAAATAAAATCGCAAAATATTGCACACATGAATACACTCTACCATGATAGTAATCAAGCTGTGCCATAGAAGCGGAGAACAGAGGATAAAGCATATCAACAATTGCATATTGGATATTTCGCCCTGTAGTCCACATGAGTGTTCAGCAGGTGTTGCAGGGTTGCACTAGACAGTTGATTTCGCGCCGCACATTTCATGCACGGCATGCTACTCGCTTTTCTCCTACCTCCCCGTCCGTTTCAAAATATGAGCGAGTGATTTCCTAATGTCACCAACACTTGGTAGATCATAACCTAACCATGGCAAAACTAAAAACTAATTTTCAGCATTTCATTTCTGAAAATGATCATCATTGCAAATTATTTTTGAGTACATAGGAGTAAACATAGTGATATACAGTACTAATGAAAGGTCAAGGGCCTTATAGCTTTCCTTTATCTGAGAACAAAATGATATTCAGACACTACTCACATTTTCAAGTAGGTTATTCCAGTTCTTGTTATGTATAGGGGTGTTCAGCCTCTAATCATGTAGAAAATCATTCACTCAGAGGAGAGGTATATTCCATGAATCAATGCTAAGCTAACTTCTTGGTCCATGACTTGTGGTGGCAATGGTTTTAAGCGGGCTCTTACACTGCGAGTGGGAGTGTTCGCACACAGTTAACAATTAAATCATAGCTTCACTAATAAATAACATAGCATTATGAGAACATACAAAGTTATAGCTAATACATAGGGCTTTTATTTAATATATAAAGGCGGATAGAATATAAATTATTGCGTGATTTATTGATAGGAAAATATTTGTGATTTTTTAAACGTCATGAATCACAAAAAAAAAAAAAAACACGTTTTAACAAGAAATACCAGTCTGAATGGAATGTGTTTTTTTCCTGTACCTAAAGTTAACACATGAATACGGAGGATGAACCTCATTCATGAAATTATATTTAAAAAAAATTAGTATATAGCCTACGGTACTTGGAAAATTTAACAAATAACTATTTTTGAAAAACAAACTAAATTTTTTTTTTAAAACATACCATTGACAATATAACATTAATGGTGGTTCTTCCTCGGTATTCACGTGTTTTCTTTATATGAAAGAAAATCATACCATTCAGACTGATATTTCTCGTTAAATCGTGTTGTTTGTGATTCATAACGTTTGAAAAATCACAAATATCGTCCTATCAATAAATCACGCAATACTTGATATAGCCTACTGTCCGCTTTATATATTAAATAAAATCCCTATGTATTAACTATAAGTTTGTAAGTTCCCATAATGCTATGTTACATATCAGTGAAGCTATGATTTAATTCTTAACGCGTGCAAAAACTCCCACTCGCGGTGCATGAGCCCCCTTAAAGGGTGAAATATCGACGTAATATATCTCATTGATAGACTCCCACGGCAACTGGAAAAGAAAAGTGATATATTTATACATTGATATGTACACAGAGTCACATGCAGGTTATTTACTGGATGTAATTATGGTAGAATGTAAGGAATTGTATGAGCATAATATACCATAAAGGCCAATTCTATATCTCCTACATGCTAATAATGAAATGAAAATCCACAGCCTGCTTCCAGTCTCCGACCGGGTCAATAATAACCCAACGAAACTGTACTTACTATAAATGAACAGTTTTCATGCAATAATTGTATACATATCACATGGCATAGCTCTGGAAGCAGATCTGGTAAAGTTTAACGAATGTATTTTTCTTTCTTTTTGTTACCACATATTCCAAAGAATATGGCCTATTTTAGCACTTGCAGTTGGACTAACACTTCACAAAGGTCTGTCTGCTGTCCTGCTCATGAAAATATAATATAAAAAAACGCTTGTATTATGTGTCATATCGACAATGAACTTGCCACCCATTCAATAACTTAATATTCCCAATAAAATGTCAGTACCTGTATTTTGGATTTAGCGGGTCGCATTCGGCGGCCATTACGTGACCTGTTTGGTTTTGAGCTTCTGACACAAGCGGTCGTGCCGTGTTTGAGTTCTTTTCACATTACTGACTTGTTTGAATTCTAGTCTTTGATTTAATATTGAGTTAACTTATTTCTTGTCCGGACAATCTTTTATATTTTATTGCATTTTTACGTGTATTTATCTTACGTAATCTCAACCACACGTGTGGCCTTGTTCTGACGTAGTTCAGTTTGGACATCGTTTTGTTAGTGTAATTTCCTTGCCCTATGTCGAAGGGAATGTTCTAGTCGTTTGAGGTTCGTCATTTTATTTTTAATTCGACCCTGTAGCTAGTCAATGTCCCCCCCCCCCCTCCCCCTTCCCACTCCCGGGTTGGCAGTGCTCCTCATGTTTGGTGGATGTTGTAACATCCTATATCAATTATATTTGTTAGCATGACCCATGGCTTCTTCTTCTGCCCAGGTATATTGCCTGCAGACCCTGTACTTTAGGACAAGTTAGGTTGCAGTGTTCTTAAAGTCCTGAAGACAGGGCGCTGTTCGTTCTAAGGTCCTTTAGTGAATGCCGAAGGTCTTGAGAGGTTCAGTTTTCCCAAGTATTTTCACAGTACATACCGTACATCCCAAATGATGTCAAGTCTCGAAAACTAATATGTACTGTATATCAGCCGCTGGCGGATCACGAATAAAAGCTTAGGATCTAAAACTCACTTCAGCCTCCATTCTGCTCATCATGCCAGCTTGCTACTTGTGTTGGCATACGTTTAGTAGTAGGACAGTATTTGATAAAATCAATAAAACGGAGCATAAACTAGTGTTGGCTTCCGGAATTGTGCTCTTCATAATATCTTCTTTTCATAAATATTGCAATTGCGATTAGATATTTTGTAGTTTTTGCGAAACTGACATTTTATTGGGAATATTAAGTTATTGAATGGGTGGCAAGTTCATTGTCGATATGACACATAATACAAGCGTTTTTTTATATTATATTTTCATGAGCAGGACAGCAGACAGACCTTTGTGAAGTGTTAGTCCAACTGCAAGTGCTAAAATAGGCCATATTCTTTGGAATATGTGGTAACAAAAAGAAAGAAAAATACATTCGTTAAACTTTACCAGATCTGCTTCCAGAGCTATGCCATGTGATATGTATACAATTATTGCATGAAAACTGTTCATTTATAGTAAGTACAGTTTCGTTGGGTTATTATTAGCATGTAGGAGATATAGAATTGGCCTTTATGGTATATTATGCTCATACAATTCCTTACATTCTACCATAATTACATCCAGTAAATAACCTGCATGTGACTCTGTGTACATATCAATGTATAAATATATCACTTTTCTTTTCCAGTTGCCGTGGGAGTCTATCAATGAGATATATTACGTCGATATTTCACCCTTTAAGGGGGCTCATGCACCGCGAGTGGGAGTTTTTGCACGCGTTAAGAATTAAATCATAGCTTCACTGATATGTAACATAGCATTATGGGAACTTACAAACTTATAGTTAATACATAGGGATTTTATTTAATATATAAAGCGGACAGTAGGCTATATCAAGTATTGCGTGATTTATTGATAGGACGATATTTGTGATTTTTCAAACGTTATGAATCACAAACAACACGATTTAACGAGAAATATCAGTCTGAATGGTATGATTTTCTTTCATATAAAGAAAACACGTGAATACCGAGGAAGAACCACCATTAATGTTATATTGTCAATGGTATGTTTTAAAAAAAATATTTAGTTTGTTTTTCAAAAATAGTTATTTGTTAAATTTTCCAAGTACCGTAGGCTATATACTAATTTTTTTAAAAATATAATTTCATGAATGAGGTTCATCCTCCGTATTCATGTGTTTACTTTAGGTACAGGAAAAAAACCACATTCCATTCAGACTGGTATTTCTTGTTAAAACGTGTTTTTTGTGATTCATGACGTTTAAAAAACCACAAATATTTTCCTATCAATAAATCACGCAATAATTTATATTCTATTCGCCTTTATATATTAAATAAAAGCCCTATGTATTAGCTATAACTTTGTATGTTCTCATAATGCTATGTTATTTATTAGTGAAGCTATGATTTAATTGTTAACTGTGTGCGAACACTCCCACTCGCAGTGTAAGAGCCCGCTTAAAACCATTGCCACCACAAGTCATGGACCAAGAAGTTAGCTTAGCATTGATTCATGGAATATACCTCTCCTCTGAGTGAATGATTTTCTACATGATTAGAGGCTGAACACCCCTATACATAACAAGAACTGGAATAACCTACTTGAAAATGTGAGTAGTGTCTGAATATCATTTCGTTCTCAGATAAAGGAAAGCTATAAGGCCCTTGACCTTTCATTAGTACTGTATATCACTATGTTTACTCCTATGTACTCAAAAATAATTTGCAATGATGATCATTTTCAGAAATGAAATGCTGAAAATTAGTTTTTAGTTTTGCCATGGTTAGGTTATGATCTACCAAGTGTTGGTGACATTAGGAAATCACTCGCTCATATTTTGAAACGGACGGGGAGGTAGGAGAAAAGCGAGTAGCATGCCGTGCATGAAATGTGCGGCGCGAAATCAACTGTCTAGTGCAACCCTGCAACACCTGCTGAACACTCATGTGGACTACAGGGCGAAATATCCAATATGCAATTGTTGATATGCTTTATCCTCTGTTCTCCGCTTCTATGGCACAGCTTGATTACTATCATGGTAGAGTGTATTCATGTGTGCAATATTTTGCGATTTTATTTACATTTTTTACGTATAGCTTAGATTCTGGACACAGTACATACAGACTTTGTTCATGTGAATGCACGAGGAACGAGTCGTCTTAAAACCGAAACCGGTTGATATTTGAATATGCCGCTTTGGGATAACGTAGGTCGACATCTAGGAGATGTAGTGTCCGGCGTGGTAATGCGCTTGCGTCAGCGACCACACACATGACGCAGAAGAGAAGCTGACAGTTGGACGTTCCGTCCCGTCCAGTTGAAGTTGAAGCAGCAGCAGTGATGGCGTTCACAATGCACAATTCGACAAGTGAGGAGCAGAGAGGTGTCATCAGATTTCTGACTGCAGAAGGGTCATAACCAGCCGATTGTGCTCCATGACAACGCTCGCCCACATGTCTCTAACGTCACACAAGGTGCACTGGCCACGTTCAAGTGGGAGCAACTTGAGCATCTGCCCTACATACCGGACTTGTCACCCTGTGACTTCCATCTGTTTGGTCCGTTAAGAAAACATCTCAAGGGAAAACGTTCCCAATTGGACGACGAACTAAAATACACCGCACAGGATTGGCTCCTGTCACAACCACAAGACTTCTGGGAACAGGGAATCCTGCGGCTAGTGAAGCAATGGGACACCTGTGCACAGGCCTGTGGTGATTACTTTCGAGTATCGTTTTGTACCTTTTCATTTGAACATCCCTCACATTACATTTTTTATCACTGGCTTGTGATAGTTAGGTTCTGTTGAATGATCTGGTCAGCACAAATCAGTTTGAACATACCTATCTACTGGTACACTAGGGTGAAACGCTAGCAAGCTGGTTTGAGCTGACTGGATCAGGTTCAATTTCTTTGAAATTTGATGCAGTGTCATTATGTTCATTCGAGTACAAACTATACTGGATCCTTCGGGAAACAGTTTATTTGAAGACAAATAATTGGTTGTGGCATTAACATTCAAAAGGTTGCACTGCACTCCCCTAAAGCCATTGGTTGCTACTAGGTTAGACGACTGTCTGGTTGAACCCTTTGAGCGTTGCTGGGTTCGACCACTGACTGGACGAATATTACCGCTTATGCTACAAGCAAGGGGGTCTGGGGAATAAACCCCTAGATTAGGTTTGATTTTGTATGCAAAGCCAATCTATATATATAATACGCTAAGGTTTCACAAAACTCAAGCTCCTAAACCAGATGGAGCGGCTTCGGTGGCGTAGTTGGTAGCATGCTGAGCTTCTATGCCCAAGATAGCGGGTTCAAACCCGGCCGAAGCCGTCGGATTTTTTAAGAGCGTTAAAAATCCCTCAGTATGCCTTCCTTCGGAGGGGAAGTAAAGCCGGCGGTCCCATGTCATAGATTTATGGCATGTTAAAGATCTTTCCACTAATTACACCTGTGTGAAACTAAATTGGATAGGTTAAGAATATAAACAACGCTCTTAGGTTGCTACGTTCGTTGCCAAGAGCCGACTGCGGTGGCGTCTAGTAGCTAGTTCTGAACTAGGCCTAGTAGTCGTTGACGGTGGCGTTTGGCGGCAAAAGTAGGAACTATTTGAAAATTCAAAGTTGCAGTCCCTACTTGAATTAAAAAAAACAGATACACACACTAATACAGTCATCACAATTAACACCGGTTATCAGACAGATTCTACACACACCCAAAGTACACGGGGCTACATGACCGCGTTGTCGCAGCCCCTAAACTAAGGAACCAACCAACCAACTAAACCAGATGGAGTTAGAAGGTGTGGTTTGTACCAAAATCTTCCAAATCGTCTCAATAGTACAGGAAAAATCTTGCATTTCTTGAAAGGTCAACGAAAATATATTTATTTGTTTATAAAGTGCTTTTAAACAAATGAACAAGACGATAGCCCCTGGCAGTTCTGTATCGCATAGCCGCATAGCACTAGAGCCGGGCACATGGGGCGCACACAACCCATTATGCGAGAGTGAACTGTGCTGATGTACCCCATGCCTCTCCAGTCCTAGCGAATTGGGATATTCTTGTGAGTGAACTGATCGAGTATGCAGTGCAAGTGAAGGATAGATGAAGGATGTAGTGAATGTAGAGTAAGCCTTGCGTGGCAGAGTGGTAAGTAATCCATGAGCTAGTTACTGTACCTGTGGCTCAGTTCTGAAAATTACCTCCCAATGAAGCTGCAGTGCATCCTTTCCCAAGAATTGTCTTAACACGTTTATCACCATAGATTTTTAAACTAATTGTATCTGCTTTTAATATAGTTTAGTCTGATATTTTGTTTCACGATGCCACATCAAAGCAAACTTTATACCCGTATTGATTCTCATCCTGTTCCTCTTTAATTCCCAGTTGCTCCAGATAGGCCTACTAGACAAGAGGTGGACCAGATTGGCAGACATGCCTGCATCATATCGATGGGGGGCGTGATAGTGCAGTGGTTAAGCTGCTTGCCTCTTATCAAGACAAACCGGGCTCGATTCCTGGTCGAGTTATGTGAGATTTTCGAAGTGAAATAGCACGTCCTGTGGTTAGGATTCCTCGTAAAAATGGAGGTCCCGTGGCTCATGATCGTGAGATTAACGGTTACGGTCCCTGTTTCCATATCGACACTCTGGCGTCTCTCCTACGCTCCCACATGTCACCCAGAAAAGAATATTGTCGGTTTTACTCCTTTTTTATTTTATTATGCTTTGTTTGCTTCTGTATTAAAAGGTTTCATTCGTGCCTTTCTTTTAATCAATAATAAAATACCATTATTCTTCCATTTATTATTGGCTGGCTGCACTGTGCCTGCTGTGCTCAAGGCTGTGGGATCGTATCCCTCCACAATCATTAATATTTGAGGGTGTTTAAAGGCGAGAGAGCCCTAGGATGTTCAGGGCACCTCTGGCACATCGGCATCTCTCAAGCCACAGTAAACCTCATACCATTGTTGTTATTAATATTTGTTCTTTCAATGGTTTAGCAAAACAAACATGCTCAGATAAGTTTGGTTCTGACGGTGATCGTTGTATTGAGAGGCAGAACATCAAGGTCATCTGCCCATTGTTTATATCAACATAACTGAATGCCATTGCTACTGGTTTGAACTGTTGAGCTGGTGAAATGATGATACCGTACCACTATGGGATATGAACACCCGTGGCGAAGCTCCATTCGTGCAACTGGGCATTCTAAAGTGCATACCTTATAGTATTTTATAGACAAACTCCAGTCGTTGTGTTTCTCACTCGGCAAAAATATCAATGATGCGTTCTTTGAAGATGTCATCCCTGGAAAGATAGTTCACCAAACTCTTCTCAATAGCCAGAGTACTCAAATTGCTCAGCCTACAATCTGACATGGAGTTCCTTAAAAATGGCTTAACTCTCTTCAATGTACTCATTCTTCGTTCACTTGAAGCAGTAGAAACGGGAAGGGTGAGAATCAGTCTCACGAGACGCACTGTTTCTTGATATATATATATTTCTAGGCCGTTGTTCAAACAGTATTCTCTTCATAGGACAACGAATAAAACGGTCTTCATTTTAAATACACTATTAAAACACTACACTGATCCATGTCTTAACACTCACAAACGGACATGCACGCGCTGAAATACCGCCCACTGCTTGGAGCCTAGGCTCTTTGCTGACGCATTCCGCTATCGACCTTACGCTTGGCGCATGCGCAATTGCCTTCTCTACCCACAGAGACTTGAGCCGGTTTCAAAGGAGACTCACTGGCTGCTCAGTCCCGCGCTGAGAAGCTGGCGTCCTTCCCACCGTGGTTACAGAGAATAATACGGAAAACTAGATTTAATTTGCCTATGTCAATGAAAAACAGGAAACTTTAGATGTGCATAATCCTTGAGAATGAAATGGATATTCTAAGGCTCACAGATTCCTCTCCAGCTTCATATCTCGTGACTCAATCTGAACGAAATTCAGTTGCAGCCGAAAACTACAAAACTGAAATTGCTGAAACAAAACTTCAGCCTTTAGAAATCAAATCGGTAGTTGACCAATCTGAGTTTATGTATGTGTTAAGGATTCACTTAAATTAGTCAGATCTTCAGGGAAGTCTAACCCTAGCTTAAGAAATAAGCCAGCAACTGAATTAAGTTATCCTATTACATTTTGGGATGAAGTGCACTTTTGTGAGTGAATGACGAGAATTGAAGAGGCCACTGTATTCTCTCCCATACAGGGCAAGTACACGATAAACACACACATTATAAAACACACTGTCACGAAAGAAACAAGTTCTTTGAGTCTTACATAAAGAAAGGCCAATGTGTGAGGCTACGCCCAGGAGAGCGCTCCACTAAGTGGCAATTTGGCAGTGGGGGAGAAGAGAAGCGTATGAACCAAATCAAATCCAAGGTCAGTTCTAAAATACGGAAGATTTTCCTCCATCATTTTTTTGACAAAGATTATTTTCTATAATCATGTGGCAGGCCTTCAAGCGAATCCAGTAACCCTCCTTCATCCCTCTTTCAATGTTGAGGAATGGAAGCTTTCAGCTTTTAGGTTGTGTACTCTACAATCACACACCTGTACGTCATTGTGTTTGTCTGTTGTATGTGTTTCTATCGTCCTTTTCGTGTCAGTGATTGTACTGTTCATGTGCTGGATACATAGGCCTAGTGTCTGTGAGCCTAACATTCTGGAGCATACATTGGTTAACTGCGCGAGCTCTCAGGGACACCTCCAGTGGGCTATTACTAGATTACCGGTACTACACTTGGTTAACTGCGCGAGCTCTCAGGGACACCTCCAGTGGGCTATTACTAGATTACCGGTACTACACTTGGTTAACTGCGCGAGCTCTCAGGTACACCTCCAGTGGGCTATTACTAGATTACCGGTACTACACTTGGTTAACTGCGCGAGCTCTCAGGGACACCTCCAGTGGGCTATTACTAGATTACCGGTACTACACTTGGTTAACTGCGCGAGCTCTCAGGGACACCTCCAGTGGGCTATTACTAGATTACCGGTACTACACTTGGTTAACTGCGCGAGCTCTCAGGGACACCTCCAGTGGGCTATTATTAGATTACCGGTACTACACTTGGTTAACTGCGCGAGCTCTCAGGGACACCTCCAGTGGGCTATTACTAGACTACCGGTACTACACTTGGTTAACTGCGCGAGCTCTCAGGGACACCTCCAGTGGGCTATTATTAGATTACCGGTACTACACTTGGTTAACTGCGCGAGCTCTCAGGGACACCTCCAGTGGGCTATTATTAGATTACCGGTACTACACTTGGTTAACTGCGCGAGCTCTCAGGGACACCTCCAGTGGGCTAATATTAGATTACCGGTACTACACTTGGTTAACTGCGCGAGCTCTCAGGGACACCTCCAGTGGGCTATTACTAGATTACCGGTACTACACTTGGTTAACTGCGCGAGCTCTCAGGGACACCTCCAGTGGGCTATTACTAGATTACCGGTACTGCACTTGGTTAACTGCGCGAGCTCTCAGGGACACCTCCAGTGGGCTATTACTAGATTACCGGTACTACACTTGGTTAACTGCGCGAGCTCTCAGGGACACCTCCAGTGGGCTATTATTAGATTACCGGTACTACACTTGGTTAACTGCGCGAGCTCTCAGGGACACCTCCAGTGGGCTATTACTAGATTACCGGTACTACACTTGGTTAACTGCGCGAGCTCTCAGGGACACCTCCAATGGGCTATTACTAGATTACCGGTACTACACTTGGTTAACTGCGCGAGCTCTCAGGGACACCTCCAGTGGGCTATTACTAGATTACCGGTACTACACTTGGTTAACTGCGCGAGCTCTCAGGGACACCTCCAGTGGGCTATTACTAGATTACCGGTACTACACTTGGTTAACTGCGCGAGCTCTCAGGGACACCTCCAGTGGGCTATTACTAGATTACCGGTACTACACTTGGTTAACTGCGCGAGCTCTCAGGGACACCTCCAGTGGGCTATTACTAGATTACCGGTACTACACTTGGTTAACTGCGCGAGCTCTCAGGGACACCTCCAGTGGGCTATTATTAGTTTACCGGTACTACACTTGGGTAACTGCGCGAGCTCTCAGGGACACCTCCAGTGGGCTATTATTAGATTACTGGTACTACACTTGGTTAACTGCGCGAGCTCTCAGGGACACCTCCCGTGGGCTATTATTAGATTACCGGTACTACACTTGGTTAACTGCGCGAGCTCTCAGGGACACCACCAGTGGGCTATTATTAGATTACCGGTACTACACTTGGTTAACTGCGCGAGCTCTCAGGGACACCTCCAGTGGGCTATTACTAGATTACCGGTATTACACTTGGTTAACTGCGCGAGCTCTCAGGGACACCACCAGTGGGCTATTACTAGATTACCGGTACTACACTTGGTTAACTGCGCGAGCTCTCAGGGACACCACCAGTGGGCTATTACTAGATTACCGGTACTACACTTGGTTAACTGCGCGAGCTCTCAGGGACACCTCCAGTGGGCTATTACTAGATTACCGGTACTACACTTGGTTAACTGCGCGAGCTCTCAGGGACACCTCCAGTGGGCTATTACTAGATTACCGGTACTACACTTGGTTAACTGCGCGAGCTCTCAGGGACACCTCCAGTGGGCTATTACTAGATTACCGGTACTACACTTGGTTAACTGCGCGAGCTCTCAGGGACACCTCCAGTGGGCTATTACTAGATTACCGGTACTACACTTGGTTAACTGCGCGAGCTCTCAGGGACACCTCCAGTGGGCTATTATTAGTTTACCGGTACTACACTTGGTTAACTGCGCGAGCTCTCAGGGACACCTCCAGTGGGCTATTATTAGATTACTGGTACTACACT
The DNA here is from genome assembly GCA_946902985.2 of Meconema thalassinum. NCBI lineage: Eukaryota > Metazoa > Arthropoda > Insecta > Orthoptera > Tettigoniidae > Meconema > Meconema thalassinum. The sequence goes on along the minus strand of OX336389.2, from coordinate 44,357,353 downwards.
TGGTTAACTGCGCGAGCTCTCAGGGACACCTCAAGTGGGCTATTATTAGATTACCGGTACTACACTTGGTTAACTGCGCGAGCTCTCAGGGACACCATCAGTGGGCTATTACTAGATTACCGGTACTACACTTGGTTAACTGCGCGAGCTCTCAGGGACACCTCCAGTGGGCTATTACTAGATTACCGGTACTACACTTGGTTAACTGCGCGAGCTCTCAGGGACACCACCAGTGGGCTATTACTAGATTACCGGTACTACACGTGGTTAACTGCGCGAGCTCTCTGGGACACCACCAGTGGGCTATTACTAGATTACCGGTACTACACTTGGTTAACTGCGCGAGCTCTCAGGGACACCTCCAGTGGGCTATTACTAGATTACCGGTACTACACTTGGTTAACTGCGCGAGCTCTCAGGGACACCTCCAGTGGGCTATTACTAGATTACCGGTACTACACTTGGTTAACTGCGCGAGCTCTCAGGGACACCTCCAGTGGGCTATTATTAGATTACTGGTACTACACTTGGTTAACTGCGCGAGCTCTCAGGGATACCTCCAGTGGGCTATTATTAGATTACCGGTACTACACTTGGTTAACTGCGCGAGCTCTCAGGGACACCACCAGTGGGCTATTACTAGATTACCGGTACTACACTTGGTTAACTGCGCGAGCTCTCAGGGACACCTCCAGTGGGCTATTACTAGATTACCGGTACTACACTTGGTTAACTGCGCGAGCTCTCAGGGACACCTCCAGTGGGCTATTACTAGATTACCGGTACTACACTTGGTTAACTGCGCGAGCTCTCAGGGACACCTCCAGTGGGCTATTATTAGATTACCGGTACTACACTTGGTTATCTGCGCGAGCTCTCAGGGACACCTCCAGTGGGCTATTACTAGATTACCGGTACTGCACTTGGTTAACTGCGCGAGCTCTCAGGGACACCTCCAGTGGGCTATTACTAGATTACCGGTACTACACTTGGTTAACTGCGCGAGCTCTCAGGGACACCACCAGTGGGCTATTACTAGATTACCGGTACTACACTTGGTTAACTGCGCGAGCTCTCAGGGACACCACCAGTGGGCTATTACTAGATTACCGGTACTACACTTGGTTAACTGCGCGAGCTCTCAGGGACACCACCAGTGGGCTATTACTAGATTACCGGTACTACACTTGGTTAACTGCGCGAGCTCTCAGGGACACCAGCAGAAACTGCATGTCAGGTGGCTTCGGTGGCGTAGTTGCTAGCATGCTGAGCTTCTATGCCCAAGATCGCGGGTTCAAACCAGGCCGAAGTCGTCGGATTATTTAAGAGCGTTAAAATCCCTCAGTACGCCTTCCTTCGGAGGGGAAGTTAAGCCGGCGGGCCCATGTCATAGATTTATGGCATGAAAAAGAACCTTTCAGTAACTACTCTTGCGGAAGCTAAAATTTGTAGGTTAGTTTCATAACGCTATATTAGTTCCAACTTTCGCCGCTAGGTGCTGACTGCGATGACATTTATTAGCGACGTCCGCAGCTAGATGTCGTGGATGGTACCATTTGGTAGCAAAAGTAGGAACTACTTGAAAAAATTAATCGTCTGCAGTTCTTCTACCTGAATCACAGATAACACATACTAATACAGCCATCACAATTAACACCGGTTATCAGACAGATTCTACACACACCCAAAGTACACGGGACTACACGAAGCCCCTAAACTGAGGAACCAACCAACCAAACTGCATGTCCTTACTTCGTTATTTTTACCAATACAGATTTAAATGACTTTATCATGGTTATTTTCTCCTTTTGCATTTGAATTGGCCATATAGAGTTATATGAAGGCCTACAGTAAAACAGAATGTCTGAGTGGGCTTGCAGTGTCGTGCAGTCGGTATGATCTTTGATAGATGCAAAGAGGTTAGTTTATCTCTCTATATATAAAAATGAAAGTTTGTCTGTTTTTTCTGAATTTCCACGGAAATTTGCGATATTTGCGCGTTTCAGGCTGTTTTATGACGGATGTGCGCAAAAATAATTTTTTTGTCTGTCTGTCTGTCTGTCTGTCTGTCTGTCTGTCTGTGTGTCTGTGGACAACTTCTACGAGTCCTTATAACTTGAGAACGGCTGGGTGGATCAACGTAAAATTTGATACAGATATCCATCATAGGCACGACACTAATCATTGATGTAACATTTCTCCGTACCTCTCATAACAGGGGGTCTACCCCCTTAAAATACATGCTGAATTAAGCGTGAGACAAAGCTCATTTTCAGCACCTCAATGTGAGAAACGAAACTCGGGGGCCCTAAAAGGACCCCGAAAACCACATTTTAAGGCCTTAAAACCAACAGTTTTTGAGATATTCCCAGAAAACTAATTTCACTTAATAAATTAATGAAAGAATGCATGGCGGTAACCATGGCAACTGAATCTCAGAGGTCCATCTATTTCTGTAAGACGCAATGCAATTCCATTTATTACATTACTGTGAAGGTTTGCAAACGGCTATAAGGTTATAATGGATCCAAATTAAGCTGAAATATTCATTAATACATACAATGCGCTTAAGGGGTCAAGGGGTACTCTAGAATTTTTTCACGCGATTTACACGTGCGGGTGTGGTTCCGTAGGTCTATTATATCCCTTCTCTATTATATAAAAATGAATGTTTGTCTGATTTTTCGGCTTTTCTACGAAAATTTGACATATTTGCCCGTTTCAGACTGTTTTGTGACGAATGCACGCAAAAATATATTTTTGTCTGTCTGTCTGTGGACAATTTTTTGTGTCCTTATAACTCGAGAACGGCTGGGTGGATTAACGTAAAATTTGATACAGATATCCATCATAGGCACGACACTAATCATTGATGTAACATTTCTCCGTACCTCTCATAACAGGGGGTCTACCCCCTTAAAATACATGCTGAATTAAGCGTGAGACAAAGCTCATTTTCAGCACCTCAATGTGAGAAACGAAACGCGGGGGCCCTAAAAGGACCCCGAAAACCACATTTTAAGGCCTTAAAACCAACAGTTTTTGAGATATTCCCAAAAAACTAATTTCACTTAATAAATTAATGAAGGAATGCATGCCGGTAACAATGGCAACAGAATCTCAGAGGTCCATCTATTTCTGTAAGACGCAATACAATTCCATTTATTACATTACTGTGAAGGTTTGCAAACGGCAATAAGGTTATAACGGATCCAAATTAAGCTGAAATATTCATCAATACATATAATGCGCTTAAGGGGTCAAGGGGTAATCTAGAATTTTTTAACGCGATTTACACGTGCGGGTATGGTCCGGAAGGTCTATTATATCCCTATCCCTATTTTGTTATATTATTATTATTATTATTATTAGTATTATTCTTTTAATTATTATCATTATTATGGCGTACAACGAAGAGACAAAGCTCATTTTCAAACCCTTGGGGTCAGAAACAAAACTCGGGGCCCCTCAAGAGCCGTAAAGGGTCACCGAAAACTATATTTTAAGGCTCTAAACCCAACAGTTTCTTAGATGTTCCCAGAAAACTAATTTCATTTAATAAACTAAAGAAGGAATGCAAGCCACTAACCATTACAACAGTATCTCAAGAGGTGGCTTCCAACTTTCCATCTATTTCTGGAATAAGTAATGCCACTCCATTTATTACATTTCTGTGAAAGGTTGCAAATGGAGTACCCTAGATTTTTTTTCACACGACTTACACGTGCGATATGTCGTACAGAAGGTCTATTATATCCCCAAACATCAACATTATTTTCAAAAATTCCTGAATAGAAATAGTAGACTGTTTTTTGCTGATTTTAGGAATTTGGGCAATTGGAGGCTAAAAACACTGAATTTTCATGCACCACAAGCCTTTATAATTTATAAAAGGGGTCTTCCTGTAGTTGGGCACTTGACACAACGGTTAGAGTCAGTTCGTATGTGACGTGTATTGCGATTCTTCTACGAAGTTTTCAATTTTATTTTCACGCCAGGAAGAACACGTTAGGTAAATTTAGTTTGAGAGCACATTTTAACTAATAATTTTTCTTTGCCAACAAACAGGTTCCAAGCCCCTAAACGTTGCAACAGTAGCTCAATTGATAACATCTGGTTATTATAACCGAAGACCGTTCGAAGAATGGGTACTTCTGCTAGTCCTACAATATGTGTGCGGGTTTATGCGTATGGGCATCGCCGTCTGTAATCTCAAGCCGTGTCATTACGCTTGGCAACGCCGCCCGATGTCATCTGGTAGACCCATAGCAAGCACTTGGTACATGCTAACACTGCGTAAACACATAGATTTTAGCGAGAAATGTTTCAAAAACTTACAACAGAACATAACGTCTGCTGAATCTACACATACATTTCACAAATAAAGGATGAGTATTATCGTGCTATGTAGGCTACTGTCGATTCCCGATAAGGTGATAATATAATGTTGTACTGTACCTTAATGTCCCAATGTGTGAAGTTTTCTTTTCTTGATGCTATGCCCACTGCCGCCATTGACGCGCTCTGAAAAATTATTTAAAACTATTCTAACGTATTTAGAGACCAGCCTTTGATATTAAATCCATCCCTTTTGTCCACAGATGCACTCATCATAGTCACAAGCTTAATGTTAACAGTCTAACAACAATGCTCCACTGTTCACTTAATTTAAAACTTGCCAACTGAGTCCAGTTCATAATGCACTGGAAAATAGAGGCCAAGGCACTGGAAGTCCTCCACGCTGTAAGTGATCAAAACGTAGTAATATACGGTAACCAGTTATTTTCATAGTGCTGTCATAATTTGCCTTACAGCCCGGCATACAACACTTCCTAGAGAGGCAGATGACCACGCTGATCCGCCCCTTAAAATGACAATAACTAACTAACTAACACTTCCTATGCGTCTGAAATATTTTAATGAACTATTAGTGAAGAATTTAGAGCCTCCGTGGATTTGGCGGCAGCACGCCGGCCTCTTACCGCTGGGTTCGTGGTTCAAATCCCGGTCACTCCATGTGAGATTTGTGCTGGACAGGTACTCCGGTTTTCCCTGTCACAATTTCCTTCCAGCAATACTCTCCACTATCATTTCATTTCATCTGTCATTAATTTAATCATTGCCCCAGGGGAGTGCGACAGGCTTCGGCAGCCGGCACCGTTCATATCCTCGCCGCTGGATGGGGGCTTCATTCATTCCATTCCCTGACCCGGTCGGTCGACTGGAAGCAGGCTGTGGATTTTCATTAGTGAAGAATTTGTTGGTTAAATTCATTAGCAGGCATTGGTTACACATACAACTTAATACGGCAATTACTCGCTTCCACAGCTTTCCGCAGGTCTTATTTACCACGAGGAATTTCACGGGTGTTGAAATTGTAATTACGAATTGATTTTAAATGCTGTCTTATCAAAATAAACGATATTTATTAACAAAAGTCAGCATGTGATCTTAGCTCGTGTACACACTTTAGAGCCACACCACAGTGTTGCCAATTCTACCAACAGCATGGCTTGAGAAATATAGACGGCGATGGTAGGGGCCATTGCTGGACGTGGCTGCACTGGCTGGCGGGCTAGCATGGAAAGGGGCAAATATAGCCCAATGCAGCACCAGGTGAAAACATCGTATGAACCCAAACTCGCCGCTGGCATTAACGTTTCCTACGGATTAGCTTATAAATGCATTTGGAATTAGTCAATGTTGACAGTGGGCGAATATTACGAGTATGTTAACTACTGGCACAGAATATGAAATCACCATTTCACACTGTAGCTGATGATTATTTGGAGTGTGCCCTTTCTGAACAGAATTCTTTTCTTTAATCATGTGGGAGGCCTTCAAAAGAATGGACTAACCTTCCTTTCTCACTCTTTCAATAATACGGAGATATTTGAAATTGCACAACTTTTTCTTCTTTGCGAATGATTTATCATTATATTAGCTAATCATAGTTCATTAGCTGAGGTTATTCATGCCTTTGAATTAATTCCAAGGTTCAGACTGCTGCAAGGTTCAGACTGCTGCAAGGTTCAGACTGCTGCAAGGTTCAGACTGCTGCAAGGTCCAGACTGCTGCAAGGTCCAGACTGCTGCAAGGTCCAGACTGCTGCAAGGTTCAGACTGCTGCAAGGTTCAGACTGCTGCAAGGTTCAGACTGCTGCAAGGTTCAGACTGCTGCAAGGTTCAGACTGCTGCAAGGTTCAGACTGCTGCAAGGTTCAGACTGACTGTGGAGTAATTTGATAACTTAATAACGCAATAAACCATTTAGAGGACACAAAAATGGTATTGAAAGACATTTTTTTGTCTGCTGGTAAAATAGGTTATTCGGATAATAGTAAAAATAGCTTCAGCGGTAGGGTTTGGCAAGTGCCTATGTGGAAAGGTAACTTCCGGCCCGCCACTTATTATGTAAAAATAAACTTATATAAAGGTTGTACACCCCTGGTATTAGTCTGTAGTAGGCTATCGTATGCACAGTTAATCAGCATATCAGCGAAATGTAATGTAATGCTATAACACATTCTCCTATCACCACTTTTCAGTTTTCATGTGTAGACAGTTGTTTAATTTGAAGGGCTAGGATATTGTGGTCATTTAGCCCCGTGTACTTGGGTTTGTTTGTGTGCAATTCTTGCCTGATAACCTGTGTTATTGTGAGACTGTATTACTGTGTGTATTTGTAATGCAGGGTGAGGATTGGCAAGGAGGCGGCCGTCGCCTTACGTTATGAACCATCCCCGCTTTTGCCTGGAGTAGAAGTGGGAAACCACGGAAATCCACTCGCAGGATGACTGAGGTCGGAATCGAACCTACCTCTTCTCAGTTTTGCTTCACGAGGCTCAGTGTACCCCTCAAACCAGAATTATATTCCTTGTCAGAGTCGGAAATGGAAACCGGACCTTCGGGTCGACAACCAAGAATGCTAGCCACTTTGCCATGAGTTGTAGTCAATGCAACAACATTTCTGTAGTAAGAATATAAACAGTGAATCCACCCGCCTGGGCGTCTTCCTTCTGGATGTGTTTGAAACGTCTCCATGCGCTAACGCGCTACCTCGTGCCTCGCTGGCATCGGAAGAGCGTGGGTTTGAATCCTGAAAATGGGTTTCGTGGTTTCCCATTTTCACCACCAGGCAAATGCCGGGTCGATTTCCTTCCAAGATCCCTTCCCAGACCCGTCCTGAAAAGAAAATGCATGGTCATTGGCTCAATTAATATAGTACATTATGCAACGAGCCTATAATGGCAATAATTAAGACACGAGTATGTTTATAAAACGAGCGTAGCGAGTTTTTTAATTTCCATACGAGTGTCTTAATTACCATTATAGGCGAGTTGCATACGACTGTTTATGTTCGACGATAATTATAACTTCATTATATGTTTTAACAAAAATATTCTTAAATATCTGTGGGATTCAGTTACTTCAGTTAGTGAACAGGGCCCGCTGGCTTTGCTGATTGAACAGAGCGCATGAGTGGGTCAAAGCACTTCGAAAGCAGAGACCATTTACCTCGCTTGGTAATGCTATGCATGCATGATGACTAGTGCCGTCCAGCTCTAGCATTCACTAATAGTGTCACCGAAGTCGTTTGAAAGCAATGCGCTGTGTATAAGTTGGAGTTGGGGATATTAAGGTTCATTGCTATTTCTTGTCTCATATTCGCCAGTTTATTTACGCGAACATATGGACGGTGCACTTTCCATGTCGGTAATTTATATACAAGGATGCTGTGCTGCTAACTTCTGGACGCAGATTCATAAATTTCTTGCATATGCCATAGTATTTTCTTGTTGCCGTAAAGGTTCGTGCTGATTTTGTCTTTGTGTTTGGGATTGTAACTACAATGGTTGATCCGATATCCAATATGAACTTTCAAATCATGTAATTCATGTCCGACATGTTGGATTTTGAGCGCATGCACGAAGGTATCCTTACCTAATTGGTCAATGAATGAGCTCTGATTGGCTGGAGAAACTGTCTCATAATGAAAATCAGTACTATAATGACCATCATTATGATACAGTTTTCTGACGTATAATATTGTACAGCCCAGGAGCAGTACCCCTAGGACCTAGGACCTAACCCACCCCTTCATCTTTCACCATAAACTACTCTCACAGGCATGCCATAAGCCTCACACACTTCCTTGACTCAAGCAGGCACAGCGGTATTGCTGCCAGCCACGCTTACACAACTTACAAACAAACACACTATCTGGAACAGCAACAGTGATGAAACGCTAAGTAAGTAGCTCGGGGAAGCCTTAAAAGGTAGACCCAGGAGAGCCCAATTGTCTATTCGTGGCCAGCGGCTCTGCATCTCCAGGTCCGTTCCAGCTCCATCACGACGTCACCAGGTGAGAATTAGCAGTGTGCTCAGATCTCCTAATTACTTGTAACACCTCACCCAGAACACATTTGTATTTGTACACATTGTTTCATACTCGTCCACTACTTAAAGGGACAGTACATTATCGCCACTGACCAATAAATACTTGGTCAGTAAACACATACTTCTTGTAATCATTTCACACATCTTTACATCCTTACGCCCCACCCGCACTTATTCCTAATTGCCCCTGACCGTGAATGCTGAGAACTGCATCGTCAGGAACCCCATTGTGTTAACATAACAGACAGGCCACAGCCAAGTGCCGATTCCGCACGTGAGCTCGTCTTCACTCGCTCACGCTAATTGCTAAGCTAAGTTAATAGCTCCGTCTTAGATATTCATCCCTTAACAGGTAGACGCACCCCGTAGGATCGCACTCCAACATATCACATCCTTTCACCAATACTTACACTAGTAGTCTCCCCCGATTACGGGAAACTACACCCTTTCGGGAACTACCCCCAAATTAATACATCTACACTACCCTGTTTATCCCATCCCCCAACACCGGGATAAAACAATATTTACATTTTGACATCGTCGAACATAAAAAATATTATAGTACTCTTTTGTTTTCCTCAGTTCATTCGTTGCCTATGATACATACAAGGCTATGAAATGGACCAATAAAACTATTGTCCGAAATGATGCTTCATGAAATACCAGTAATGTATCGTACCTTTGCCAGTTATGCGACATTAATATACGTTGAAATTCTGATATTACAAATACGTCTAGTGAATTGACCTCCTGGACGACTTGTCCGGTTTACTTCGTAAAACGGGGTGTAATAATAAAAAGAGAGGGTAGGCAGGGTCGAGAAGAACTCATTAGAGGTTGGAAAAGGGGGACTCTTTACGCTATACGCGATTCTATTGTTTACCAGATTAGTTTAATACATGTTCGGGTAACTCGCAGATGCCGCTGCAGTCGAATTTGCAACCGCCATTTTGTATTGTGTTTCCGATCTTTCCGTTATGGTATACAGGGTGTCACAAAAATATGCTACACAAAATGCAGGACACATTCCCCACACTTAGACGAAGAAATTATGTTATATGAACATGGGTACGAAAACGCTCCGTTTCCATTTAACACCTCATTGTCTCCAACTCATTAATCATGGTAACACACAAGAACGGAACGTGCCAGCATACCACATGCAGCTCTTTCTCACAGGAGATGTTCAATATGCCTTCCGTGCACATTGACGCATGCCTCAACCCGCCGTCGTAGTGAATCTCGGAAGCGCTGATGTATCCTTGGTGTATTGCGTATGGTTTCGCAGCCGTCCATAATACGGGCACGCAGACTATGAACACAAGAGCTTTCAAATGTCCACACAAATAAAATTCCAATGGGTTTAGGTCCGAAGAGCACGGAGACCAGGCAATTGGTCCACCTCTACCTATTCATCTGTCACCGAATCTGTTATGTAGAAGCCGTCGGACATTTACACTAAAATGAGGTCTTACTGATCACAGGAACAGTTGATGTTACCGTAAGTTGCATGGCTACAGGGCCATGTGAAACAAAACACTGGCGGTGCACCTACGATAATGACAACGTAACCAGACGTAACCAACAATGCATGTTCTCCATGACTTGAACGTTCTGTTCTTGTGTGTTTCCCTTGATTAATGAGTTGGAGACAATGAGATTTAACATAGAAACAAAGCGTTTTCGGACCCATATTCATATAACATAATTTCTTCATCTACGTATGACGAATGTGTCCTGCAATATGTGCCATACATTTTTGTGACACCCTGTTTAGGCTAGTCTTTGATTAACACTACAGTGATGACTGATAAGAGGGATAAATATGCAGCATATAGCTATTCAAAACCGAGATGATGAAATAATACACAAATCAGAATGAAAACTTGCTTTCTGATCTAAATTTCTACATGCTTCACTGAACAGTCCATAAATCATAGAGATCTTGATGCACCTATATTATAACGCAAACTTCCTTTATAATTGCATTACTTTACTACACCTAAAATACAGTAAAAGTCATACTTTTTTTTAAAGTTGGACTCAACACAGAGAAAGGACTGCTGCAAAACATGCTTCTCAATTAATTTGCTGAATACTCAGTAATCAGCAAATACACAACAGCTATTTATTCCCACAGCATCACTCAACTTTCTTCTTCACGTTTCAGAAGATGTCTATACATATTTCCCATTGATAATGGGGAAATAAGAAAAAGAAAACGAAAAGAGAAGAGCACTCCAACATTCTAAACGGCTGGAGCGATTTCAATGAAACTCGGCAGGGACATACAGCTACTTTGTCCAACGTTGACCGTACATTTGAAGTTTGAATTTGTTTCACCAATCCAAAATGACTACTGCGTGGAAAATGTCACCGGCATTCTATATCTACGAAACTTTTACCGATGTCATCCGAAAATTTGGTATGGTGTTAGATAAATCTAGGCTATGTTCACCTAGATGAGTTTAAAAACCTGTTAGGTACAAAGCCAACATGGCGGCCACGCGTAATTAAAACCTATATAAATTACATTTTCTCGGGATTTAATCATCCAAGCGCTGTGAAAGTTAGCACGGTAAATGCATATACAAGTTTTAATCTGCTACGTTGCTACGACGCAGTGAATCTTTGCACGGTAAATCTTCATACAAGGTTTGAATATTGGCGTCTTATTTAATTCAGTTTTTATGAGCATTTAGAAATAGCGGCTGAGCAAAATTTAACAAGTAGTTCCATGAAGAACTAAATAGCCTATTTTCATTAAAACTCACCTGCCTATTACAAGGACTTTCCATGTGATGTACTAAATAGCTATTTGTTCACGACCTGCGTTGTGATGAAGTAAAGAGCAACAAAATTAAACTCAAATTTCAATATCCAAAATCTGTTGTAATTTTAGTCAAGAATTATAAAAATTATATGTATTTTAAGAAAGCATAATCATCTTACTCTGGTACTAGTGCACGCTAGGAGCAATGATAGGGCATGTACTAGGACCATAGGAAGACTATTTTTGCTTTCTTAATATATTATTTTTATGTTTCTTGTCTGAAATGACTACAACTTATGGATATTGAGCTTTGAGTTTGAAATTGTTGCTCTATATCGCAATATAGGCCTTGGTCGTGCTCTCTACTTCATCATACGGAAAGGCGTGAGAGTTATTAACAGGAAAGGACCTGTAGAATATGTGATAATAGCCTATTTAGTTCATTCTTGGAATTATTTTAAGATTTTCATTGAAATTTACAGACCTAGGTCAGATAATTACACTGTGTTTGATGTAAATTGGATGAAATTTAGACATTTAAATTGCCATTGCCCACTGTGCGATGGGTCCCAGTCCGTTCTGCGTGCTCAGTAGTGCAGTAGTTCAATGATCCCAACACTGACACTAGCTATGGCTTTCTACATTAACTCCAAACAAATGCAGGGATGGTACCTGCAGGACCACCCCCAAATAAAACCAAACCCCGTGGCACTACAGCCCATGAAGGGCCTAGGTCTACCAAGCGAACGCTGTCCAGCCATTTGCAGATTATGGGGTGACGCGAGGTGAGCGCGTTGGGTCCCCTGGGCCGCTATTCTTGGTCTCCGAGACCGGGGCGCTGCCTCACTGTTGCACAGCTACTCAATTGTCCTCTCGAGGCTGAATGCACCCTGTTCCAGTCCTCACGCCAGTTCCGAAAATCCCTGATGGAGCCGGGAATCGAACCCGGGACCTCCGAGTGTGAGGCAGGCACGCTACTCCAACACCACGGGGCAGCCACCTCCGCCCCCCCCCCCCCCCCCCCAATCACACTAAATCCCAGGCCTTAAGAGTTACAAATTCACTAATATAGTGAACCTCATGCCAAATGTGAAACTGAAGCAACAGTGATCTCCACCATTCTCCACATAGGGCTAACACTATTAGTCTTAGATTGGATAATACAGTGAAACCTCCTTAGAGGCGCTCCTCAGTCTCTGAAGCTCAAAATACAACGAAGTCGCATCGCGGAGTTCATTTCTCCATCATTGGCTTTCCCATTGTCTTAGTGCTATTTTATTGGAGTTTTGGTTTTCACAGCAAAGCAATTCAAGTCCAGCAAATCTTGTAAATGTAGGTTTTGTTTTCACTCTTTCTAGACCCCGATCGGATAGCAAACCTTGTCAAGGGCTCAATTCTATATCTGTACCAAGCGCCTGTTGGTACATCCGCAACATTTGCTGGGGTTTATAATAATAATAATATGCAAAGTGAGATATTGGTTGAAAATGGGAAATAATGATAAACCCCTTCAAGGTCAGCCAAGAACGGGGTTCGATCCCGCGTTGCCATACTGGATGGTTTAGAGCTCGGCAGTTAACACACTTTCCTGACCTAAAGATAACTGGATACGCAGGATGTTTTTAATTTGTTTGGAGGAAACTGTACCTGTTATGTTATGTTTTGTGACTTCGTGTAATTGGGATATAATTCCTGCGGACTTGAAAACAATGAAATATTTGGTACACCATGAAATCCTATTGATGGGAATGGGTATGTTATCATCGACGATAGGAATTACTACTGGCTTCCAGTGGTCTGGCAGAATGTCATACTGAAAGGAATTTGGGAGGAATTCATTTTCATAAGTCTATGAGAACTTCATAACATTAAACTTTATTGCCCTTTCCATTAAATAGTCCTTTCCAACAGAATCCAACATGTATTTTTGAGGGGGGAGCACGACGCATGATTAGCGCATGCGCTGTACAGGAAACATTGCCTCGTCCTCGTCATGTCTGTGGCAGTGACAGTTAGCTTCTGACAACAACAACAACAACCAAGCAAACAAACAAACAAACAAACAAACAAAATCAACCAAAAACCACCATCACTAACTTTCAATTGTTGTCCGCAAACCTCACATGATCCGACTTTCATTTTAAATGCTGTTTATCTTTTAAAGTATTCATATCTTCTAGTTTACAATTTTAATTTTTATCTAATATAGGCCTACAAATTTCTTGTTCTTCCCACATCTCACACTTACTTTAATAATAGGATGAATTCACTTTTCTCTCCTTAGCATAAATTTTCACAACCAAATCTCACTCTTTTTAAAAATTATAAGACTTTTGTATTTCAATTCTGTCGGGGAAAGAACAGTAGAACTTGATTCTTCAGATACTTCTTTCTTGCACCACTGGTTCATAGAATGTCGACTCCTTCAAAATCACTTTCTGTCCCTAATTTGTGATTTACAGTTATTTTCTTTAAAAAAATCCATTTCTGTCTTTATAATTTTTAGCCTCCAGGCAATACAATACCTGAGCTAACACGCATGGATTTAGTGATAGTTCTCATTTAAAAGTTTTTAAAGGTTTTAATTATTCTGATTATTTATTATTATTATTATTATTATTTATTATTATTGTTATTATTATTATTATTATTTTCTACCCAATTTCCAACGAACTAGTTTTGAACAAGAACGAACACTACGAAATATTGTGCGATTCTTCGTGTTGAGTCAATCAAAGAACAAAAACAATTAGTTTGAGAAGGAATAAATTATATGTATGTTCTTTAAAAAACTAATTATCTACAGATTCATGTACAGACATATCCAAGGGTATGTGCTTGGTGCAGAATATACAACAGAGCCCTCAACTTCCATTTTGCTATATTTTCGTTTGTGGTCGTTCTCACCCAGAAAACATGAACCTAAACGTAATTCAAATAGATTACTATGTTTTTATAAACTTTTAATATGAAAACATTCTTTTAGATTTTATACATATCCTTAAAATCTATTTCTGGAAACCTATTTTGAATGAAAGTTTATTTTAAGATAAAGTATACAAGGTCATTCTTATAATGTGCACGGCCATGCCCTTAATGATTTCCAAAAAATATTCAGATTATTCATAAACTTTGATGATAATAAACTTATGGTATGAATGTACATGCGTACAGTGCACTGCACTTGCATACTGTATTCATTCAAGGCTATGTTTTCGTGTGTAGTATAGAAAGGACCTTGTAACATCAGGAGACATGCCTTGATTGTTGTGAAATAATAGAAAAATATAGCATAATGGCTGGTTGTATAATAAAACTCTCAGCCACATCTATCGCAAGTTACTTTCAAGAAACTGATTCTTTGATGAAACAATCAATGGAATAAATTAACGTGCATTATTTTTTCACCAAAGTACATCAATTTCCACAGTTTTTAGGGTACGACTATGTGAAGCTAATAAATCAAATTTAACCAAATAGTTTAATTTTCAATTTCTGAATGCTTTCAAATTGAGCATGATCATTTACAAAACCAGAATCTACTTATACGATGCAAAGTTTATGATTATATGACATGATTACAGACTTATTAACAAATGTTCCAGTTTTGCGATGTCATACTTATTTTGGGAACCACTGTTGTATACCAACATCAATACTAATAATTACATATTTAAATAGATAAAACCACTTTTTGACGACATAAGACATCATTCACAAGAACAATGAGAATAGTATCGCCGCCAATTATAAATAGGAATTAAACGTAGTCTCTTGGCCAAGTTTGTTACAAAACAGTACAGCTAGGTTCATATTTTTAGATATGAGTGTAGCGTAGTTCCTTAAAAATGGTTTGTTTTAAGAAACTAAGCCAATGCACATGAACGCTTTTTAAACATATTGCTTACATATTTTAATCATTTACGAAATGGAAGTGAAATTTTAGTATTGAGTTTCATATCAGTAGAAGAATTCAATTTAGAAAATGCAGTGTACCTTTCATTTTTGTAATAAACATGATAACCAACATTTGGCATCTGGCTACTATTCATATCCTTCTCCAGATGACATTTGGTTATCAACTTGGCCAAACACTCTCATTATTAAATCAACTTAACAATGGACCATAGAGTATTACAAACTATTCAAATTCAACAGGATATTAAGTAATGAGCAAATGAATGTGCGCACCTTTGAAGGCAGTACCTGTATGTTAATCGTACTACACCATACTCTTAAAGACATGTTTAACACAAATGTAAAGGCGTGTTTCATGGTAAATTATATACTACAGAATATATTCCAATGAATATAAAAGTGTGTCTGTATAATAAGTGAATATTCAATATTTTTTTCATATTTTTTCTTATTCGCATGTGAAAATTGGACTTACACTCGATTTATGAGTCCTTCTTAGTAATATTTAGTTGTCTTAAATGAGCAGCCTTTCATAGGAAGTTAGTACCATTCTCGACTAATAAAAACGATTGTCCTACGTATTTTGGGATTAGCTTTCCTTCCACTTAATGAAACAGTTACCTATTTCTCAAATTAACTACATAGACATCTTTTCATACAACTTATGCATTAGTTTCCGCAATAACAAACAACTTTATGGACTTTTACATAAACTGAGCTTTATGAATACTGCACGTACCTGTGAAAATTGAACACTGTAGTATTGCTGTAAAATAAGGAGAAACGTGTTTCAAGTGTAGGTCATTTATTAAGAAACGTAACTTGTATACTTCTATGTGCAAACCTGAACTGAATATTCGTTTGGTGTAAATCAAAATGTATACTTTGTTTTCATTGTATGATTCATATCAACATGGCACTATCCTTTTCCCATATATTATATTATATGGTATTATTCTATAGCTCTTTTTATTTTATCTTTCTGAGTTTCCAGGCTATAAAGCTCATCATTCTAGTCAGCTGCATAACAATAGAAAGTTTGGCTTCTGATTGAAATATTTTACCAAACGTGATTTACATGAACAATGCCTGGTCATTTATAAATACAGCATCATAAATTATTTGTCGTCACCAGTTTTTCCTTCATGATCACAGCCAAAGCGAGCAGCCTAAATAAAGTATACTTCCAGAAGATGAAAGGAAAAGTAATTTTGGTATTTCTGGCCATTAATGGATATTTCAATTTTGGTTCACCTCGTTCAGCAATTTTTTAAGACGTAATTAAAATTTGATAATTGTAGAATTTTCAAAATACCCAGTTAGACTTACCTGGGTGAGATAAGAATTAACGTAATTTGATTACATTTTTGGAAAACTGAATGTTATTGAAACAATGTGCTTTACATTGTCATACATCAAGATAAACATTTATGTATTCTTTCTCCACAAGGACGTAATAATTTTAAAACTATCGTGTGCAACTCCTCACGTGAGAATCAGTATGGTGTAGTTTTCAAATAATTGTTCTTATTCATAATATGCCCGTATAGTTTGCGATTTAACGTCTCTGGGACCATGACATCCTCATTAGGAAAATTTCAGTCTTAAAATATGCTAACATGAATATTCTTTAAAAATACACATATTACTACCTTATATCATGCAAATTAAATTTGCACCTCAGTATCTAGTCATTGCTTTACATTGTAATCAATTGGCACATGGAGAGAGAATTTAGATAAACAACGCGATCTCCTAAGTGTACTGCTACATTGGTTCCTAAAACTGCAAAATTAAACCAACCTTGAAAAATTATGGCTGGGTGTACATTGCAATGTGTGCTCAGTAAAATATCTTATATATTTACAAAGAAGGCGTTGTCGTACTGAGTCATCAACTAGGAATTTCTTTACATGTTATAAGGTAGAACGTACTGGCAGTTTAGGTGAACGGAAACATAAATTTTGCATTTAGTCCTTATTTTAACACTGAACGCTAACATGATGAAAAGAGTTTGGTCAAATTTTACTTGGGTTACTTGCTTGAAATAAACATGATTACTGACGTTAATGAATAAGTTACAATAACCAAAACAATAATTTACGGAACATTACAAGTACATGAGGCAAGCAGGTTGACAACTGGCAATGACATTCAGATATATCAACAATATTTTGCCATTTCCAAGAGATTCCAAAAATATAATGTAAAGAATTTAGCAGTAAGTAATCTATCATAATTTATCAGCACTAATATAACTTGTACATAGTTATCAGCACTAATTTCTACACGCAAGGTTAATGGAATATATATAAAGAATTCGGTTTAATATTGATTTTAATTCCGAGCCAAACTGAGACTAAAACTCATGTCAGATCTCGAAGTTAAATGTATGTGAGTGCAATTAATTTCAGACATATGCCTCATATTGCGATACAGGTATGTTGTGATGCAAACCCAATGACGGACGAATATTGCGGAAAGCAATAGCATTCAGTTTTGGCATGTCTATGCGATTGTATAACATTTGAACATTTTAAAAGGAATTTACAATAATGTCATTCAAACTTAAGTTTTCAACTCATAGACGAACTATAATTAAACTTTTTCGAGTCTGATACGATGACATTCATTTTATAAATTGAACACAATTATTTATAACCTCTAAAAATATCACTGCATTATTTTAATAAAATGCATATGAATTAACA
This sequence comes from Meconema thalassinum, assembly GCA_946902985.2. Lineage (NCBI taxonomy): Eukaryota > Metazoa > Arthropoda > Insecta > Orthoptera > Tettigoniidae > Meconema > Meconema thalassinum. The sequence continues at coordinate 44,339,553 of OX336389.2, read as the reverse complement.
TCGAAAACCCGTCTATTTATAGTTTGTCCATTTATGCTAATTCTACAGTTTTCCTTTTGATTAAATGTACATGATTTATAAATGTAATAATTTGAAAGAGCATATAACTGGATATCATTCTCCTATATTACACATTTCTAAACAGACCTATTGTTAACAAAAGTATAGTAATTATTTGGATGTAGTTTAGGATACCTATTCTCTCTTGGGTCTAATTGGGATGAATAAAATGTGACAACCCATCGCGGAATGCAAACCAGGTTCCCTTTATACATTGGGATTTAAAGCTGCACTTTAAGTAATCGATAGTTCATAATTTCTTCCCTTCAACGCTAATTAACATGCAAAAGGCTTGTCTATTGAGCAGAATATGTTTCTTTGTAAAGTTCAACATAGATAGCACACGGTTGAATTCTTCAGTAAGGGCCTTAGGAATACTTCCCAATCTTTGTACGCATCATATTTGGGTGTATTTTGGAGTCACACATTGTGGAGTGTTACGTAGATGGATTATTCGTAAGAAAACCTTGGTCAAACTTTGAACGCTATGCTTAAGTACCCTACCTCGACAATATTTCAGTCAATATACTGTAAGAGATGTTCGTATATTAAAACATCGCATATGTGGGATGACATTCTCACAGGCTCCAAATGAACATCATTTCAATTGTATCACACAAGTATTCCATTCTTAAAATAATACCGTGCTACTACGTGTGGAATGATTACTTCAGGGAAGAGTATTTTGAACATATCGACTACTCTAGTTAAGAAGGATTTGATTCCGTTGGATGGTTGCTGTCTGTCCCTCATTACAATTGACCCACCCACAAGGGAATATCACAATTTATCAGTGTATAATAACTAGTTGATTAACTTTTACAATACCGGTTTTGCAAAAGTCTACATTTTAAACATATATACCGTACAGAAAAATCATTATTAAAAAAACACAACATTCGAATGTAAAGCACGCATTATCTTCTCTCAATCGCCAAACTTAACCCAAGACAATATAAGTGGAACAGTTTCTCTACACATTAAATAAATACATTTGTAATTACTTGTCTTTGATAATGGCATCTGAAGGCAGATGACTTATTAAGGACAGGAATTTTGAAAGACAATGTAATATATTCGCACTCAAACAGTCGCTGAAATCAAATTGGCAAAACCGGCCTCATGTGACACACGTTAGTGATATCTAGACTGCGCTTCAACCACACAAACAATGACACATGTACTCGCAGGCAAAGGAAATACATAACGAATGTTTTGGATATGTCTGTACGTGTTGAAGGTTTCTTCATTTTAGCCATTATTATCAGAACTGTACACGTTTTTTTCTAGGAGACATTTTCATACTTAAAAATTTTGTTAAACTTCTCAAAGAAAACTCTTCCCATGGCAAATTTTGAACTTTCTTGCAGCTTGTTGTAACTCTCCACAGAGTTTATACGTGTATAGAAGTTCCGTTCACTAAAAATGACGAGGGCGCACTCAGTGACCCAATGCCACGGTGCTTTTGTGCTTTCGACCCGTTGATTGTTTTCACACCGCCACACAGTCCATACGTCCATACTGCTTAAAAAAATCTGTGTTCTTATCTTACTTTAAGGAGAATTGTGGGAGACGTGGTGTAGAAGGATGGATGAGAGAGATTTCGGGAAGCCAGGGTAATGGGTTCAGGTTTTTAGATTAAAACTATTGCTCTGTTTATAAGTAAAAAATCCACATGAGGGCAGCACCATCAACGTTATTTTATACGATTGACGCCATCATTTTATTAGAAATAAACAAAAATGGGAGTCCTTATGTTTATATTTTATGCGCAAAGGATATTTTTTACCCGATCCCCTTTAGCGAACATGATCGTCAATTGCTCTAAGAGTTTTTCAATTGATGTATATATATATATCTCTGTGATTCAGCTACGTGTCTCAACAAGCCCCATGTCTCGTCACCCTTCTGTGACGCTCACTGTTAATAGACTACCAGTTAAAATTAATCTAAGTGTTTTCAAATTCGTCCTATGGTGATTTAAACTTTAAAGTCTGTCCTCTTCCTCTTCGTCATCATCATCATCAACATCACGCCTTTCTTCCGTTTCCTCTTTGTAGCCAGGATGTTCGGAGATAGCATAATAGTTTCCATTGTAGATGACGCCTAGCTCTCGTAGCACGTCCCCACGGATTGTGGCTTTGATGGTCCAATTATGGCAGTCATCGCTCTCACTCTCCCTGTCCAAGCGCTCTACATCGAGGATCTTTGAGCTAAGTCGCTCCAGGATGATGCCGATATCCTTGATGGTCAGATGACGCTTCTGGTCCACAGACAACTGGTCAATTAATAGCAGGAACTTCTCGGACGTTATAGCCTCGTCCTCCATCACCGTTGTCTCCGTCTCCGATTCGGAGCTATCGTGCTCTTGGGGTTGTTGTCCTCCACGAGTCATCATAGCACCGCCACCCTCAATATCGAGGAAACGTACGTGCTGACCTCCCTTTCCCAACGCCGCCCGTCGTGTGGCGTCGGACAACGACGACGGTTGCGGCGATGTCTGTTGTTGAGCGTCCTGTATAGGTGAAGTTGCCACTGATTTGTGCACGGCAATTTTTCGGCCTTCTTCGTGCAATGCGCAACAGTGGAAGTCACATTCGGAGGTGTTGTTGGTACCGCCAGCTCCATCGCCAGGACTACCACTGCGAGGAAGGTGAGCATGGTTGGCGCACTCTGGCGTGTGGATGTGGATGGTCGTGCTCTCGAAGGAGCTGGTGCCCTGCTTGGTGAGTCGGTGCGGGGGGTGATGGTGATGGTGTGGGTGGTGACTACTCCCCACCTCATCGTGGTTTATCACAGTGATTTGAGGACTGGCAGTGTAGCGGGGAACAGGCGCTGGTGGAGGATACACGTCGTTGATGAGCGTCTCCTTCTTCCCAGTCGTACTATGAATGCCCAACTTCTCAAGACTAGTTTGTATCACCAACGAAGCGCCCTCCGCCTTCTTGCTGGGTGAGAACTTGGACGCGCCCGGATCCCCTCCGGCCTTATGTTGCTGTTGCTGCTGCTGACGTTGATCCCAGTGTAGGACCACCGTGACTCGACCCTTGTTGTCCATGATTTTCCAGGAAGGCGTCTCATCATGCAACTCCAGGGCATGGATCGTCTCACATACGATCTTGGGAATCGCCGAGATGGCTGAAACAAACCAGAGTTCCACAAATGTATTATATCAACAATTAAATACAGTCCTAGAAACGTCTAAATAGAATGAGCAAACTAAAGGAAGGTAGGAAGGAAGGAGGGAAGGACGGAAAACTATTTTTTTCGTGTGGCCTCCTGAAAGGCCGAGTGCAGGTCTTTCTAGTCGACGCCCGTGGGCGACCTGCGCGTCGGGATGAGACATGGAATGGATGAAGATGAATGAAACTGGGCAAGGATGTGGAAGGAAGCGGCCGTGGCCTGTCAGTAGGTACCGTCCCAGCATTTGCCTGGTGTTGAAAATGGGGAAACCACGGAAAACCATTTCAAGGACGGCCGACGGTGGGGCTCGAACCCACGCGTCTACCGAGTCAGCAGAGAGCTTGGCCCCATGACCTAACGCTGCGCTTTAGCGCGCGTAGCCACTACTGTCGATGGAAAAACGTTTAAACACGCAGAAAACAAAGATAGCACAATGCGTTCATCTAACCAAAGAAACACATTTCCTCATAACCCAAGAACGCATAATCCCCTTAATAAATAACGAGACGGACTCTCCTACTAAACCGATACAACGTAAAGCATTTACTCTAAGTGCGATTGCACAACTTCCGGTATGCTGACGCTGCCATAGAGGAGTGGGACCTACTAAAGACTGATACTGATCATCATGTGATACAGATACTCAATGTTCTTGTTTTCAAAATGGACCCTTAGATCGAGTTCACTTTGTTTTTGTACCGTTTCATTGTTATCTAACCACGATTGTTATTCTTTTCAGAAGGACTGATGTTTAGTTTGTGAATACGTTATTGTATAAACCTCAATGGGTTTATTATGAGAAGTCATTGTAGTAAAATATTGTGCCCAATCGGTCACGGCAGACTGGCATCGAACTTGGGTCTTATCAGAGAAGACCAGGCACATGATTCTGCCTCGAGTCGAACCATTGATCTCTGAGGGGGAACAGTGACAGGGAACCCGAAGGGCAATGAGATGTATAAGACATATAATAATATAGCATGATTTCACGGCCAGTATGTGAATATCATAGCAGTTTAAGGTGAAGAATTGTAAGCAAATGCAAGCAAATATACGTTTTCGAAGCATACAAGAACGAAAGCAGGCCAGTTTGACATTTTACTAATTGCACCCGGCGAGTGGGAGGAGATATTAGGCGCCGAGGGAACTTCTTTCGTCTGGACCGAGGAGACAGCTCAAAATTATTGACTCGGGTATTCCCCGCTTGACAACGATGGAGGCTGTAGTGGGGGTGATTGCCCACGGAAATTAATTAATTTCAGCCAAGTGGAGCATTGAAATGGAGTGAAATGTACACCCAGGTGAATATATTTTAGGAGAGATAATTTAGAAGGGGTCTGACAACTAAATTAAAGCCTATATCTCCAAATGAGCGTGTTAACACCGAGCCTACGCTCGAGAGGAGTGATTTGGTGACCAGCCAGAGGGGAATCACCATGGTGGCGTCCTAACGCTATGGAATAAGGCAATTAATTGTAATTAATTGGCCGAAGCGATCGCCGGCACGCGAACGTTTATGAAACCTCCACGCCTAAATAAACAAGGTGTATATGTCATTTCGGTTGAAAATGTATTATTTCAAGAAAAGAGTCGCACCCGTATGTCCCGTGGACTACATTTTACGAGAAACCTTTATAAGGGGGAGCAGTGCAAGACCAAGCCAGTTGTCTTCAGTCTTTTCTCCAGTTTTTCTCCAGTCTACACGTAACTAATACGCTGCCAGTAAGCGCGCGAAATGTTACAGTATCGACGCTCAGCAGTTGAAGTACAATGGAAGCACATCATACAGCTTCATAAGTATAATCATGAAGTGCGTCGGAGTTAATCTAATACAGATATTTATCCATTATCTGACGCAAATATAAATTCGCTACAGCGAAAGAGTAATTTATAATGTTTTTGGACATTACATATACCAGGAGGTATTGTCAGAGTTGTATATGACATTATCATCAGGATCACTACAATTATGGGGGCCTGGGAGGCATCGCCAATTAATCTTGACAGTGAACTGAACGGTATTGAAGGTGACGAGGATCGAACGCACGTAAACGCAGTTAGACTTTCACGGAGACCAGCGGTTGGCGTAATTGCATCGCATCTGTGAGGTCAGGCGTTAGGAGGAGTCCGATTAAGGATCAACCTGTGAAATAGTGAAAAAGTGTACATACATTTTGTTATAGTGATTTAAAAAGTGTTTATGTGTATTGTGATTAATATGTATTGTGTAAAAGTGAGAGAAGCCACTGATAAGAGTATGATTATCATGTGGGAAATATGTGAAATTAAGTGTCGTGTGAGATATAGCATGATGGCTTAAATCAAGCGTCAAGGTAGGCCCAGAGCTGGGATGCTGGTATCATCCAGCGAAAAGAAAAAGTGAGTACCAATTTACAATGTTATTCTAACTAAATAGTTCACCATACAACGATGCATCACTTTGAGACTAAGATGTAACAGTCACTTATTGTACGAGTTTTCACCACTCGTACTTGAATAGAATATGGCTTGGAAGGTGATTTGTTTAGGGCCATTCAGGCCGAAAATAGTGATGAATGTAACGGTAACGTTAAATGATAAATAATAATAATAATCTGGGGTCGGCAAAAGTAAAGTAATAGGCATTTTTGGCCTAAATAACGTTCAAAGTGTGTCATGTCTAATATAAAGATACTGTATTTTGGTAAACAGTAAGAAAGTAACGTGGAATATACCGAGATACGAGAGTATTTCAGTGTCAAATGAAGTGTTGAATGAATATTTGATATGGTCAATTCTTAGGATTGTATTTGAGAACCATTAAAGTAATGTAAGCCAGTAAATTTATACTTGTTTTTAGGAGCTATTTAAAGCTTTGGCTTAAGTGTAATTGCAGAGAGAACGCGGGTGCCTTAATAATTGAGTCATCTATGAGAAGTATTGTTTGAGCCGCATATAGCGTGCAGAAGTAACGTAGAATCCAGTGATTTACGTAAATGAAGTCGCGGGGACCAAACTAGTATAGCCTGCGCGTTAGGTGAAAATTTGGCTAATCTACGAGTTAGTATCGCCGTTGTGCATACTTTTATTATTCGCAGCGAATTGGACAGAGCCTGTCTGTATCCATCGCTCGCATGAATAATTGCCACGAGGGATTTCCTTCGAGACTCCGTGAGCACATATATAAAATGATCTGCCCTGAGAGGTAAGAATCAAGTTCGTCGTTTAGGAAACGCAGATTTCCTTATATTATTGAGACCGCTGCTGGTGAGAATCTTGTATTCTCATTATGATGCGCGTCCAAAGCCACTAGTATTCACCATAGAACGGCAAGGCTATTACGGAATCCATCCCCAGCCATGAATGTTAATAGGAGCCGAGTTGAGCCCAATACACTATAAATATAGGTGTTAAATAATTAGAATGACTCAATTACTTGAGGACAACACTTAGCGTAACTCTATTGTACTGCAATTGTAAACAAAGTTGACCTTGCCAGCAGAAGAGAGGGGTGGGAGTAGCCCACTGAGACGAGCGGCCATCTTGCGCGCCAGCTGGAACTAATTTGATTGCCTGCTAGGGGAGGGGTAGGTCGGTCGGCCAGTCCTCTTAAATTAGAGTCATAGTGGGACACTGAAGAATCTCGATATTTCGATATGTAATTAAGATATGCGTGTTATGATGATGCCAATTGAATTAAATGATGTGTTTCAACACACATACATTGTCGGATCAATGAAATCGGATAATATTTGGCCCAGTTATTCTCTGAGGAGGAACACTGAACCAAATAAATTGTTAGGCATCTTTTTAGTGTGCATTTTTGCCAGTTCACGCTAATTTATGCAGACGGGTATGTGATTTCTAAGAACATGACACGTTTGTAACGATAATAATCTCGACAAGACCCAGAAAATTGTTGTATGGTGAAACTATAAACATTTCTATCCATGTGTATTTTGGAAGGGAAACGTACCACTTTTTAAGCGTTTCATATTGATGGAAAAGAAGGAAGATGATCCACACGACACAACAACAAAAATATTTGTTAATTAAGGCATAAAATAATGAATTTATGCTAATGAAAGTAAATGCCGTAAGAAACGGAGTAATGTTTTATTATTACAGTATTAATGTCATTTAGATGTGATATGTGATTTTTGTGTTGTGATACTCCTGTTATGTAAAATTGTGTCACATAAAGAACACTATGGAGACTCGCAGAGGTCTGAAAGCATCAATGATAGGATACTAGAAATAGATTTGAGTGCAGTGGAGCACTAATTAAGAAGAGACTCACAAAATAACCCTGATTTTAATTGTGGGAATTAAATGTAAATTATCCTTTGTTTGTATTTGTTGTATAGCCATGATTTTATATCAGTAAATGTTTTATTTTAGGAATATGTTGTTTATTTCATGTAGAGTAGTTACCTGGTAGACTCAAATCCTGAGCATGTGGTCGTATGGTGGGCAGGAACGTCCCATACCTCGAAAGACCGTGAGTTAGCTGGGATACGAACACATGTTCCACATGATGACAATTGGGTACATGGAGGAGATGTCTCTGTACTAGGATTGAGTCACAGGTACTACTAAAAGTCGGCCAAGATATTAATGCTAGAAGCAAGTACAGCAGAGAAATTAGGATATATTAGGAAAAGGCCGCGTCCCATTGGTTAATAAGCCTTCACGTCAAAATAAATGTTGATAATCCTCCATAAGACATGCTTAAATATAAATGTAACAGGCCACCACCATGCTCTTAAGTGTGTCCACTACCTTTTGTTTATCATGGCCCAAGCAACGTGGGACGGTATTAATTCATTATGGAACCGCCTGCTTCAGTGCAATATGAGCGATCTTGGTATTGCGCAAACTGGCCATGGATAACCAATGATACCATACTATCCTTTTTCTTTATCATGGCGCCCAGAGACTTGGAAGGCTTATGGGATTCAGAAAACCCCATAATAATAGCATGGTTTTCATGGGGAAAACCATAATAATAGTATTTTTCCTCAAACTGTGTTTGAGCGATTGTGAGTCTTTCTAGATGATACTCAGACGTCAGACACTGTTGTCAGACGGGTACGTGGGTCTATACCCATTCTATAGGTGGTTTCGGCACTTTGTAATATGTTGTTGTTGTTGTTGTCGCGGGATCGGAATCCTTTTCTTTCCAATAGAACGCGCCAGCATGTCCAGCTGCAGCCTACCTGAATCTCAAATTAAGAAATACAGGATGGCTGGAACTGAGGAGATACTCAGGTGTATCGCTGAGTTAAGAGAACATTTTGATGATACTAATGCTAAGATTAAGGAAGAGATTAAAGCATTTAAGGATGAAATAGCAGATAGATTGGCTACAGTAAATATTCAATTAGAGAATAATCGAGCTGAAGTATACACTAGATTAGAGGCTAACCAAACCGAAATAAACACTAGATTAGAGGCTAGTCAAACTGAGGTAAGCCAGATGTTGGCTAGAGTAAACACGCAGTTAGAGTCAAACCTAATAGAGGTTAATAAAAATGGATGACGTTAAAGAGTCTGTTAAGCATGAAGTAACTAAGAATATTGTTAGCGTGGTCTCAGAGATGCAAGCTGATAACGATAAACGCTTTGAGTCTATAGAGCTAAAACTAGAGAATAATCTGCAAGCGTGCAGAGAGTCACAGCGTGAGATTAATGATAGCTTAAGCAGTATGTCCATGGAGCTTAAAGACATTCAAAGTCAGAATGAAGCAAATACTAAGTGTCAGCTAGAGCAATTTAATATGTTCACTCAGACCGTGGATCAAAGGCTTGAAGACAGCGACGTAAAATGGAATACGCGAATGGCAGGCTACTCCAAGGTGGTAGACGAAGCCTTAAGAAAACAGGATCAGAATATCCTTGACCAATGCTAGGAAATCCATGAAATAAAAACTTCTGATCAAGAGAATAAGGAAATAATGTCAAATATGAAGAGGCATGTCGGGAAGGTGCAAAAGGAGTTAGAACAAACTCAGAGCGACCTAGCAGTTATTCATAAAAGGCAGGATGAGGACCAGGGAGAAATCACGAAAATAAGGACTGAAATCTCTCATATGCAGGGTCACATTCAAAAAGAAGTTACCGGCTTACGAGAAGAATTAGAACTTCGAGAAGGCTTGAAGACTGAAGCCAGCGATAAGACTCTTGCCGAGGTAAGAGAAAGTCTAGCGGGGGAAATTACCCACCTGAAGGAAAGCCTTAAGGATGACAAGGAAAAGGTATTTTCTATGGCAGAAAGAAACCGAGATCGCTTAGAGAAAATAGAACGAGAGGTATTAGCTCGTTTAGAAAGGGCAGAAAATAGGCACAGCCAAATAGAAACTAGAATGATCGCACAGGAGGAATCCATGTTGCGGAATCCTAGGTCTAGCGAAGGAAGTATAGACGAGAATAGGAGAAATAAATGGGCAGAGGTAGAGATACAGCCCACTCCAAAGAATGCAGCTATGCCAAGTGACAGCCCGTATACCACACCTGGTATGCCAATTCCCATGTCAACACCGCATGAAAATGCTGTTCAAAATCAAATAGTCACTGTTGTGAGGGCTAGTGATGAGAAACCGAAGAAATATTCTGGGAGTAATTCTAACATGACACCCAAGTACTGGCTTAAAGAAGTTTCCGAGTACTTGAATGACGCGAAGGTACCGCCAGAGCGAAGGTTGAGAGCGATTGAAAAACTGACTGAGGGCGAGTGTGCCTTATGGTTTAGGAGTTTTCGGTACACGTTCGACACCGTTGAAGAATTTCGCCAGGCATTTTTAAGCAGGTACTGGAACGCAAGTATACAACAGAACCTCAGATTGGACTTGTATTCCAGGCGTTATAGTACTAATAATCCGACTAAGTACGCAGAATTCTTTGTGGGCCAATTGTGCCGTTTCCGCGAACTTGATGAAGGAATTAGAGAGTCAGATTTGTGTATAGCGATAGCCAAGCAGCTACCGTATGAAGTACAACGTCTATTAATCTCAGCAAACGCCAAGACTGCGATCGATATGGAGGAGGTGCTGAGACAACTCGATCTCACCACAGCGCAGCACACAAGGCAAAGTCGGAACATGGAACAAGTCAACATGACGACTACACCGACTGAACCGACTAAGGTGCAGACAAAACGTAAGTCTACGAGCACCGAAACGGAGAAATCAGACTGGCAACGTGAAGGACGGGAAAACCAGAATTGGAGGCCAGCATATCGAGGAGGATCGAACCGTGGAAACCGAGGAAGGAAAGCCTGGAATCAGCGCGGTACAAGAGACCAGCAGCCTGATAACAGAAGGAATTACGGCCGAAATGGGAACAACCAAGGACAGAGTCGCGGGTTCGATGAAGAGGCGGAAGAACGCTATCACGCATCTTTAAGATACATGGAAGAGCGTGGAGACGACCATAGACAATCGCAAGTTCACTGGGATGAAGCGATTAAGAATCGAAGGTCACCCGACATCTATAAAAATGATGACGGTGCCAAAAGTCTGGAACTTCAGCAGTACGAAGACAGACAGAAGAACTCCACAAAGAATGGAGCAATGAAAAAAAAACAACACCAAAATTAAATGACCAAAGAGAGATAAATGCAGGATGGAATACAGTGAATGTAGTTAACTGGATTGCCAAACCTGAGGAGCTTATCGAAGACCTAGATGAAGGGACGGTCAATGTGAGAAGGGAACTACCTATTATTATTGTAAACATTGCAGGCATGAAGATAAGAAGTCTCATAGATACAGGTTCAAAGGTATGTTTGATAACCCAGGCATTATATAATGAAATCCAAAGTAAAATCCACGTATTGAAAATACCTATTTCAAGCGTGAAAATAAAAGGTGTGATACGAGATAAAGTTATGATATGCAGATACCAAGTATTTTTAGATTTGCAGATAGGGAACTCTACTTTCTCACAGAGCTTCCTACTTGTGAATAAGCTGCCTTTTAACATTATTGTTGGCATGGATTTCATAAGAGAATATAAAGTTATAATAGATCTCTCGCAAGACATTGTTATGTTTCGCGCAAGTGAGGGAAAATAAGATTTAGAGCTCTCATTAAAGCACAATGAAACGAGACCAGAAGAGTACGTATGGCATACATACGGAGATATGACTGGGGATGCAGTATTGACAAGAGAAGACATCGAGGAAGAGTTGGCAACACTGGCCGCAGACATTGAAAAGGACCTCGAACCAAAATTTGAAGAATGCCTGGAAGAAAAGATAGAGGAAGCTAAAATTGGTCCAGAGCATAAGCAAATGCTAAGGGATCTGCTATTTGAGTACAAAGGAGTCTTCGATTCGAGACCTGGCCGGATCAAGAATTTCCAATATGCGTTCCAAGTCAGCGACTGGACACCATTCAGACAGAAACCGTATCCTGTAGCCGAGAAACATTATTTAAAGGTCAAAGAAGCAATACAGGAAATGCTAGAGGCAGGCGTCATTGTGAAGACAGCCACACCTTATGTCAGCCCACTGGTAGTTGTACCTAAACAGGACGGAAGTGTAAGGATATGCCTGGACCTACGAAATTTGAATTCCAAGGTTATACCAGAATTTGACCAAGTGCCGCCCATTAAGGAGGTCCTCAGGAGGTTCAAAGGAAAGACTGTTTTCTCAAATCTTGACCTGACGGCAAGTTTTCACCTTCTTGCTCTGGAGGAGAAAACAAGCTTATTAACTGGGTTTTTATTCGACCAGCACACATATTCTTACGTGCGTCTCCCATTTGGATTGAAAACAGCAGGTTCAGCGTTGATACGAGTGCTAGATCGGAACCTGTCTGAAGAAGTAAAAGCAACAACCATATGCTACGTAGATGATATACTACTGACATCTGAAACAGTCGAAGAACACGCCAGAGATCTACGCAAGCTGTTGTATGACCTAAGTCAGGCTAACTTTAAGGTCAATATAAAGAAATCTAACTTTGGTCAGAGAGAAGTTAAATTCCTAGGCCACGTAATAGACGCGCAAGGAGTTAGGCCTAATCCGGGAAAATTGGAAGTTATTAAACATTTCCCGAGACCAACGAAGGTAAAGAACGTCAGGCAATATCTAGGCGTTATTGGATTCTTTTCAAGCCATTGCCTGAAATGTACCGAGACCGTAGCACCACTCCAAGACTTACTGAAGAAAGGAGGAAGGTGGCGCTGGACGGAAAAATGCGAGGAAGCCTTCGTGAAATCTAAACAGATGCTTTTAGATTATGTAAAATTGGGATATCCAGACTACACTCAGAAATTTATTATCCAGACTGACGCATCATTTATAGGCATTGGAGCAATGTTATACCAGGAAAATGTGGACAGACCAGAGGAGAAAACTTACATTGCATTCATAAGTAGAAGGTTGAAACCTAATGAAAATAATTATACGGTCACGGAGATCGAATTACTCGCAATACTGTACGCCTTACAGTATTGGCGAAAGCTAATTTATGGTTTTAGAATTATATTAAGAACAGACCATAAAGCCCTAACATTCCTGTTGAAAACTGACTTGTCGAGTCAAAGACTGACGAGGTGGTCCCTGTACATACAGCAATTTCAAGTGGAAATCGAGTATTGCCCGGGGAAGGACAATATCATACCTGACTTGCTAAGCAGATACCCGACAGCTGATGAAGAGGAAGATCTAGCTATCGAGATAGAAGATAGAGACCAGAAGACCTTAGATGATCTGAGGAACATCACCGTTTTTCAACGTGAAGATCCCTGGATACGGTTGATGATTAATTACTTCGAGGGAAGAGCAAGCAATGCACACCCAAATGGACGGGGAGTCTTAACGTATGCACGCAAAGACTCTTGAGAAAAGCTTGCAGACCCAGGAAGAAACGGAGCGAGGCGACCGGCTCGCAGACCCAAGGGACACGAGGGGTGAATGCAGCTGTCAACTGAAAGAACTTTACGACCAGTTGAGGGAGGCCGCTGCGGAAATAGAGGAGATGAATGAACAACTGAGAAAGCAGAACAAGAGTATACGCTACGGCAGACAGAGTGGAATGGGGGAACAAGACATCCCATTGCCGAGAGCACTGACCGCTTAAAATAAATACTGCATGAGTCAATGCCAGCTGAAGGCCCGAAAAATTCACTTGTGAAATGAATTTTCCGAGCTTAGCGAGGGAAAAATGTGCCCAATCGGTCACGGCAGACTGGCATCGAACTCGGGTCTTATCAGAGAAGACCAGGCACATGATTCTGCCTAGAGTCGAACCATTGATCTCTGAGGGGGAACAGTGACAGGGAACCCGAAGGGCAATGCGATGTATAAGACATATAATAATATAGCATGATTTCACGGCCAGTATGTGAATATCATAGCAGTTTAAGGTGAAGAATTGTAAGCAAATGCAAGCAAATATACGTTTTCGAAGCATACAAGAACGAAAGCAGGCCAGTTTGACATTTTACTAATTGCACCCGGCGAGTGGGAGGAGATAATAGGCGCCGAGGGAACTTCTTTCGTCTGGACCGAGGAGACAGCTCAAAATTAATGACTCGGGTATTCCCCGCGTGACAACGATGGAGGCTGTAGTGGGGGTGATGGCCCACGGAAATTAATTAATTACAGCCAAGTGGAGCATTGAAATGGAGTGAAATGTACACCCAGGTGAATATATTTTAGGAGAGATAATTTAGAAGGGGTCTGACACCTAAATTAAAGCCTATATCTCCAAATGAGCGTGTTAACACCGAGCCTACGCTCGAGAGGAGTGATTTGGTGACCAGCCAGAGGGGAATCACCATGGTGGCGTCCTAACGCTATGGAATAAGGAAATTAATTGTAATTAATTGGCCGAAGCGATCGCCGGCACGCGAACGTTTACGAAACCTCCACGCCTAAATAAACAAGGTGTATATGTCATTTCGGCTGAAAATGTATTACTTCAAGAAAAGAGTCGCACCCGTATGTCCCGTGGACTACATTTTACGAGAAACCTTTATAAGGGGGAGCAGTGCAAGACCAAGCCAGTTGTCTTCAGTCTTTTCTCCAGTTTTTCTCCAGTCTACACGTAACTAATACGCTGCCAGTAAGCGCGCGAAATGTTACAGTATCGACGCTCAGCAGTTGAAGTACAATGGAAGCACATCATACAGCTTCATAAGTATAATCATGAAGTGCGTCGGAGTTAATCTAATACAGATATTTATCCATTATCTGACGCAAATATAAATTCGCTACAGCGAAAGAGTAATTTATAATGTTTTTGGACATTACATATACCAGGAGGTATTGTCAGAGTTGTATATGACATTATCATCAGGATCACTACAATTATGGGGGCCTGGGAGGCATCGCCAATTAATCTTGACAGTGAACTGAACGGTATTGAAGGTGACGAGGATCGAACGCACGTAAACGCAGTTAGACTTTCACGGAGACCAGCGGTTGGCGTAATTGCATCGCATCTGTGAGGTCAGGCGTTAGGAGGAGTCCGATTAAGGATCAACCTGTGAAATAGTGAAAAAGTGTACATACATTTTGTTATAGTGATTTAAAAAGTGTTTATGTGTATTGTGATTAATATGTATTGTGTAAAAGTGAGAGAAGCCACTGATAAGAGTATGATTATCATGTGGGAAATATGTGAAATTAAGTGTCGTGTGAGATATAGCATGATGGCTTAAATCAAGCGTCAAGGTAGGCCCAGAGCTGGGATGCTGGTATCATCCAGCGAAAAGAAAAAGTGAGTACCAATTTACAATGTTATTCTAACTAAATAGTTCACCATACAACGATGCATCACTTTGAGACTAAGATGTAACAGTCACTTATTGTACGAGTTTTCACCACTCGTACTTGAATAGAATATGGCTTGGAAGGTGATTTGTTTAGGGCCATTCAGGCCGAAAATAGTGATGAATGTAACGGTAACGTTAAATGATAAATAATAATAATAATCTGGGGTCGGCAAAAGTAAAGTAATAGGCATTTTTGGCCTAAATAACGTTCAAAGTGTGTCATGTCTAATATAAAGATACTGTATTTTGGTAAACAGTAAGAAAGTAACGTGGAATATACCGAGATACGAGAGTATTTCAGTGTCAAATGAAGTGTTGAATGAATATTTGATATGGTCAATTCTTAGGATTGTATTTGAGAACCATTAAAGTAATGTAAGCCAGTAAATTTATACTTGTTTTTAGGAGCTATTTAAAGCTTTGGCTTAAGTGTAATTGCAGAGAGAACGCGGGTGCCTTAATAATTGAGTCATCTATGAGAAGTATTGTTTGAGCCGCATATAGCGTGCAGAAGTAACGTAGAATCCAGTGATTTACGTAAATGAAGTCGCGGGGACCAAACTAGTATAGCCTGCGCGTTAGGTGAAAAGTTGGCTAATCTACGAGTTAGTATCGCCGTTGTGCATACTTTTATTATTCGCAGCGAATTGGACAGAGCCTGTCTGTATCCATCGCTCGCATGAATAATTGCCACGAGGGATGTCCTTCGAGACTCCGTGAGCACATATATAAAATGATCTGCCCTGAGAGGTAAGAATCAAGTTCGTCGTTTAGGAAACGCAGATTTCCTTATATTATTGAGACAGCTGCTGGTGAGAATCTTGTATTCTCATTATGATGCGCGTCCAAAGCCACTAGTATTCACCATAGAACGGCAAGGCTATTACAGACTCCATCCCCAGCCATGAATGTTAATAGGAGCCGAGTTGAGCCCAATACACTATAAATATAGGTGTTAAATAATTAGAATGACTCAATTACTTGAGGACAACACTTAGCGTAACTCTATTGTACTGCAATTGTAAACAAAGTTGACCTTGCCAGCAGAAGAGAGGGGTGGGAGTAGCCCACTGAGACGAGCGGCCATCTTGCGCGCCAGCTGGAACTAATTTTATTGCCTGCTAGGGGAGGGGAAGGTCGGTCGGCCAGTCCTCCTAAATTAGAGTCATAGTGGGACACTGAAGAATCTCGATATTTCGATATGTAATTAAGATATGAGTGTTATGATGATGCCAATTGAATTAAATTATGTGTTTCAACACACATACATTGTCGGATCAATGAAATCGGATAATATTTGGCCCAGTTATTCTCTGAGAAGGAACACTGAACCAAATAAATTGTTAGGCATCTTTTTAGTGTGCATTTTTGCCAGTTCACGCTAATTTATGCAGACGGGTATGTGATTTCTAAGAACATGACACGTTTGTAACGATAATAATCTCGATAAGACCCAGAAAATTGTTGTATGGTGAAACTATAAACATTTCTATCCGTGTGTATTTTGGAAGGGACACGTACCACTTTTTAAGCGTTTCATATTGATGGAAAAGAAGGAATATGATCCACACGACACAACAACAAAAATATTTGTTAATTAAGGCATAAAATAATGAATTTATGCTAATGAAAGTAAATGCCGTAAGAAACGGAGTAATGTTTTATTATTACAGTATTAATGCCATTTAGATGTGATATGTGATTTTTGTGTTGTGATACTCCTCTTATGTAAAATTGTGTCACATAAAGAACACTATGGAGACTCGCAGAGGTCAGAAAGTATCAATGATAGGATACTAGAAATAGATTTGAGTGCAGTGGAGCACTAATTAAGAAGAGACTCACAAAATAACCCTGATTTTAATTGTGGGAATTAAATGTAAATTATCCTTTGTTTGTATTTGTTGTATAGCCATGATTTTATATCAGTAAATGTTTTATTTTAGGAATATGTTGTTTATTTCATGTAGAGTAGTTACCTGGTAGACTCAAATCCTGAGCATGTGGTCGTATGGTGGGCAGGAACGTCCCATACCTCGAAAGACCGTGAGTAGTAAGTGTTTGTTAGACTCTAAATATTGCATCATCATGACCAGAAATTGCGTAATCCTGATGACGTCATGGGATGACGTCATGGGTCCTTAGAGCGAGCACGTGGTCCAGGAGCGAGCATGTGCAGTGCACGTGTTAGCGTGGGAAGAGGTTGACCCTTTGGCTTGTTTGTGCGATGGTGATAAAAAGTTAATGGGTGTTGACGTCATGGAGGATGTTTATTAGGATGCTAACTGTCATCTGACACCCATGCGAGTGTGAGCACCAAAACAAAAGGTTATTCGCGGGTAGTGGGGTAGTGTATGTTCTCTTGCAAGTCGCGTGTGTGCTTGAATACGTATGGCTATGTTGGGAAATGTTTGGTGGCGGGCGAGGACTAGGGTTGAGTGAGGGTTCGTTTAAATGCTATTTTTCCCGCTCTATTTGATGGTGAGGTAATTTTTTAAAATGGGTGGAATTTGGAAACGCAATTTGAGGTAAACGTGCTTTTTTGACATTTTGGCGAATTTAATGAGCTTGTAAGGCTAGAACGATGCATATAGGGTGTCGTAGGACTTGTGGTGAACCACCCCTTGCTATGGACGGGAGTATATCCACCCCAAAATAAATCTACCCTTACCCGGAGGTTAAGTAGTGGTTATTTTTGTATGCATGCGCACTTGAGGGTTTTTGTAAGAGAGCGGAATTTTTAAAAGATTCTTTATAGATGAGGCTTTTTAAAAAATTTATTAAAAAAACAAAAAACTAATAGCTCATTCGATTTTTAGTATCTCGCTAACCAATAATGCGATGTAAACATATGGGGTGTCATAGGACTCGTAGTGAATTCTCCTTTTGTATGAATGAGGTATGTCAACCCCCAAAATAAAAACTACCCTTACCTGGGGTGAAAGAGCAATTTTTGTATGTATGCACACCGGTGGCTTTTGTCAAAAGGGTCTAACTACACATTTGTTAATATTTTCTGAACCCAGGATGGGATTTTCCCATAGGCAGTATCCTAGCACTTGGGGTGACACCTCGTTTTTGAAAGTATCATTCATTTATTTTCTTGTCAAAAGGGCCTAACTACACTTTTGTTAATATCTCGTGAACCAATCATGCTAGGGACTTGTATGAGGGGTCCTAGCACTTGGGGCGACGTCCCCCTTTATGGGGTGAAACTACCCCCCCAAAATTGAAAACTCAATATCTTGGAAACTATGAACCCTAAAATTAGGCGTTATAGCTTTAAAAATAGGTGATGACATAGGCTTTTACCTGGATTGGTCATTTCACCCCTAAAACAGTAAATAGTCATGTTATGGGGAAAAAACGTGTTAAACACCTAAAAATGATAAATGAAACTAAGATCTTTTGTTTTTGATGAAAAATAGCAGGGGGGGTGAAAACTACCCCCAAATTGAAAAATCGATACCTTGGAAACTAAGAACCGTAAAATTATGTGTAATAGCTTAAAAAATTCGTTGTGACATAGGCTTTTACCCGGATAGATGATGTCACCCCTAAAACAGTAAATAGTGATTTTACAGTGGGGAAAAAGGTCTTAAACGGGTAAAAATGATAATTGAACCTAAGATCTTTTGTTTTTGATGAAAAATAGCAGGGGGGGGTGAAAACTACCCCCAAATTGAAAAATCGATACCTTGGAAACTAAGAACCGTAAAATTATGTGTAATAGCTTAAAAAATTCGTTGTGACATAGGCTTTTACCCGGATAGATGATGTCACCCCTAAAACAGTAAATAGTGATTTTACAGTGGGGAAAAAGGTTTTAAACGGGTAAAAATGATAATTGAACCTAAGATCTTTTGTTTTTGATGAAAAATAGCAGGGGGGTGAAAACTACCCCAAAATTGAAAAATCGATACCTTGGAAACTAAGAACCGTAAAATTATGTGTAATAGCTTAAAAAATTCGTTGTGACATAGGCTTTTACCCGGATAGATGATGTCACCCCTAAAACAGTAAATAGTGATTTTACAGTGGGGAAAAAGGTCTTAAACGGGTAAAAATGATAATTGAACCTAAGATCTTTTGTTTTTGATGAAAAATAGCAGGGGGGTGAAAACTACCCCAAAATTGAAAAATCGATACCTTGGAAACTAAGAACCGTAAAATTATGTGTAATAGCTTAAAAAATTCGTTGTGACATAGGCTTTTACCCGGATAGATGATGTCACCCCTAAAACAGTAAATAGTGATTTTACAGTGGGGAAAAAGGTTTTAAACGGGTAAAAATGATAATTGAACCTAAGATCTTTTGTTTTTGATGAAAAATAGCAGGGGGGTGAAAACTACCCCAAAATTGAAAAATCGATACCTTGGAAACTAAGAACCGTAAAATTATGTGTAATAGCTTAAAAAATTCGTTGTGACATAGGCTTTTACCCGGATAGATGATGTCACCCCTAAAACAGTAAATAGTGATTTTACAGTGGGGAAAAAGGTCTTAAACGGGTAAAAATGATAATTGAACCTAAGATCTTTTGTTTTTGATGAAAAATAGCAGGGGGGTGAAAACTACCCCGTATATGAAAGGAGTGTAGACTTATTGATGTTGCAGATTGGAAACAGTGAAAGTTATCACTTTTGTTTAATTAGAAATCTTGCTCGCCTTGTGCGTTCAAGCATCACTAGCACTCAGAGAAGGATTTATATATGTAGACGTTGTTTGTCATATTATCTTCTTGAGGATGAGTTAAATGTTCACTTTGCAGACTGTAAACAGTTTCCTGTTGCAAAAAGCATAATGCCGACTGATGAACAAAGATTTGTTAATTTTACAGAATTCCGAGTTAAAGATACAGTTCCATTTATAATATATGCAGACACTGAATGCGTTTTGTCTCCAATTTCCTCCTGTTTTCCAAATAGTGACATTCATAACTCTACTTTAACACATAAACATATTCCTTACAGCATTTCTTTATACCTTCATTGTAATTTCGATAGTGAATTGTGCAGTTTCAAGCTCTTTAGGGGAAATAATTGCATTGAATTGTTTGTAAAGGAACTTTATAGTATTGTGGATAAACTTCAAACATATTACTTATCGGTTAAGCCAATGTTAAAGATGACCGAAAATGAAGAAAGATTATTTTTGTCAAGTAAAATGTGTCACATTTGCGAGAAACCGATTGCAGTTAATGAACTCAAAGTACGCGATCATTGTCACTTAACTGGAAAATATAGAGGAAGCGCACACAATAGTTGTAATTTAAATTACAAAGTAACAAAGGTTTTGCCTATAGCATTTCATAATCTAACCGCCTATGATGGACATTTTATAATTAAAGAAATTTGCGAGAAACGTGATGGAGAGGTGTTACATAATCCTGGTCATATAAAATTGTTAGCGATGAATATGGAACGTTACAAAGGGTTTACAAAGTATGTACGGGCTAAGAATGGATTCATTCAGTTAAGATTTTTCGATACATATAATTTCTTGTCCTGTTCACTAGATCAATGTTCATCTTCGTTAAGCGAAGATTCAAAGCAAATAACACAACGTTATTTTAATGATGATGCACAGTTTCGACTTACTGCGAGAAAAGGTGTGTTTCCCTATGAATACGTCACGAGTATGGATGTTCTTAACGAAACTAAATTACCTGAAATATCCAAGTTTTATAGCAGCCTTAATGATCAAACAATATCGAATGAAGAGTATGAGTTTGCTCAATCGGTGTGGGAAACGTTTTCCTGTCAAACATTAGGAGAATACGCAGATTTGTATTTAAAAGTTGACACACTTCTTTTGGCGGATGTCTTTGAAAATTTTAGATCGAATGGCATGGAAACTTATGGCATTGATGCAGCTCATTTTTACACTGCTCCATCTATGTCTTGGTGTGCTATGAAAAAGATAACCAACGTTCAACTTGAATTGCTTCAAGATATTGATATGTTACACTTTTTTGAACGATCTATTCGAGGAGGAAATGTTCAGTGTATAACACGACATGCGATTGCTAATAATAAGTATATGAAAACTTATGATGAGAAAAAGCAAGAGTCCTACATAATGTACTTTGACGTTAATAATTTGTATGGATATGCGATGATGGAATATCTTCCAACGGGTGGCTTTAAATGGATTGCAAATGTTGAAGGCTTTGATGTTTTAACTATTGATGATACTTCAGAAATTGGATATATTTTGGAAGTAGATTTGACTTATCCTCAAGAGTTACATGACAAACATTCAGATTACCCTCTATGTCCAGAAAAGTTGACAAAGCTAATGGCTACCCTAGATAATAAAGAACGTTATGTTTTGCATTATAGATTGTTAAAGCAATGTATTCAACTAGGAATGAAATTAGATCGTATTCACAGAATAATTGAATTCAATCAGAGCCAATGGCTAAAACCATATATTGATGTGAACACAGAGAAACGAAAACAAGCCAAAAATGATTTTGAAAAGAATTTTTATAAATTGATGAATAATGCAATTTTTGGTCGTTCACTGATGAATGTGAGGAAGTTAAGGGACATCAAATGGGTCACCAAATGGCATGGAGCTCGTGGTGGTAGGTCTTTAATAGCTAAGGCTAATTTTAAACATAGAATTATATTCGATGAACAATGTATGGTCATCGAGATGAGTAGACTAAAGATTTTTCACAATCAACCAGTATATGTTGGTGCATCTATATTAGATTTGTCTAAATGTAAAATGAATGACTTTCATTACAATGTTATTTTAGCAAATCCTGAATCAAATGTGAGGTTGTTATACACAGACACCGATAGTTTTATGTATATATTCTATTATGATATTTATGAGTTCATGAAACAACATTCAAATTTGTTTGATACTGGAAACTATGAAACAAACAATCCTTTTGGCATTGTGAGACAAAATAAAGGTGAAATTGGTTTAATGAAAGATGAAAATGCTGGAAGGATTGTTGAAGAATTTGTGGGGTTACGACCCAAAATGTATGCAATAAAATTGTGTGATGAAATGAATAGCTTGTGTAAGGCTAAAGGCATTAAGAAGAGTGTGAGTAAAAGTATGAATATTGATGAGTATCGAAAGTGTCTTTATAACAGAGAAAAAGTCAACAAAGTTCAAGTTTGTATAATTTCAAAATCTCATTCTGTATTTACTGTTCGGCAAAATAAGTTGGCAATTTCATCAAACGAAGATAAAAGACACATAACTGAAAACGGAATTGATACTTTACCGTTTGGTCATTTTTCTCTGAAAAATGATTAGAAACAAATTGAGATTAAAGCAGTTCATCTCACTTACTTTATTTCTTTCACACACACACTTTTATGCTGGTAATAATACTAATTTTTGTGTGTTCCTTTGCTTATGAAATCCTAGACTAGGAGTTCCACATTCGACATGATAGCGGAGTTTCATCTCCCATAAACTCGTCTCTGAGGTGGGTGCCAGAAAAGGCATCCAGCTGTAAAAACCACACCCTCACATAGACTTTCATAACTTCTTACGTTGAGGTTCATAACACTACGTTGATTGATTTATCGGTTTCCTTTTCACAATTCCTGTCTATACATTCCTCTTGAAGGTTGCAAGATGCTTGCAAGGTTCCTAAAATGCAATTAAATTTAATAAATACCTTAAGATGGTTTGATTTGTTTAATGATATGGTGTTAATAGTATTTTTAGGTTTTGACTGGCTTTGCATTAAGAATTGACTAACCAAACATGAGTTACCTATCAGGGAAACATTTTGGCCACTATGTTGGCTATTGACCAGTGAGTTTAGCTGTTTATCATTTTTTTAAATCATAAACAACAGAGGGTTAAACGTATAGATAAACCGTGTGACCATGTTTGTTAAACAAGACATTATACCAGAGACAATTAGAATACTTATGTAGAGTTTACCAAAAATAATGTTGTGTAACAGTAAATGCTAGTCAACAGTTATACACTTCTAAAAAAAATCATCATACAATACCTGAGAGCTCTTCTAAAATTATTGATGTGTAACATGATTCCACTAACTTGCTATGTATTTTTTGGCTTGGGGGTGATTTTCAAGAAATGCAAATGGAACTGAAATGCAATACAAACAATGAGCGTGCCTGGTGGCTGAGATTGATACCACGACGTACTGTCGGTTATGTAGCTATGTGGAATGTATATCAAATATGGTTTACTTCAAGGTCTGGAGATCCCTACAATTCCTACAATAAATGATCTTGAAATGGTCATCCTATGGTGTGAAAATATTTATTAGGTATATATATTTACTGAAAACAATTATGATTTATTAAATGTTTATATGTTTACAGTATTGTTATTTAATGTAAGCACTTGAGGCACTACCGACCAATGGGAAGCAGAAAGTGGGAGCATATATGGGATGAAATGTGGGAGCAAAGCAAATATAAAAAGTGGGAGCAAATATGCTAACAAATATGTCAACAAATATGCCGGCAAAAGTATATACACAATTCAAGATAGTTGAAAGTAAAGTATATACACAATTCAAGTTAGCATATTTGCTCCCACTTTTTATATTTGCTTTGCTCCCACATTTCATCCCATATATGCTCCCACTTTTTGCTTCCCATTGGTCGGTAGTGCCTCAAGTGCTTACATTAAATAACAATACTGTAAACATATAAACATTTAATAAATCATAATTGTTTTCAGTAAATATATATACCTAATAAATATTTTCACACCATAGGATGACCATTTCAAGATCATTTATTGTAGGAATTGTAGGGATCTCCAGACCTTGAAGTAAACCATATTTGATATACATTCCACATAGCTACATAACCGACAGTACGTCGTGGTATCAATCTCAGCCACCAGGCACGCTCATTGTTTGTATTGCATTTCAGTTCCATTTGCATTTCTTGAAAATCACCCCCAAGCCAAAAAATACATAGCAAGTTAGTGGAATCATGTTACACATCAATAATTTTAGAAGAGCTCTCAGGTATTGTATGATGATTTTTTTTAGAAGTGTATAACTGTTGACTAGCATTTACTGTTACACAACATTATTTTTGGTAAACTCTACATAAGTATTCTAATTGTCTCTGGTATAATGTCTTGTTTAACAAACATGGTCACACGGTTTATCTATACGTTTAACCCTCTGTTGTTTATGATTTAAAAAAATGATAAACAGCTAAACTCACTGGTCAATAGCCAACATAGTGGCCAAAATGTTTCCCTGATAGGTAACTCATGTTTGGTTAGTCAATTCTTAATGCAAAGCCAGTCAAAACCTAAAAATACTATTAACACCATATCATTAAACAAATCAAACCATCTTAAGGTATTTATTAAATTTAATTGCATTTTAGGAACCTTGCAAGCATCTTGCAACCTTCAAGAGGAATGTATAGACAGGAATTGTGAAAAGGAAACCGATAAATCAATCAACGTAGTGTTATGAACCTCAACGTAAGAAGTTATGAAAGTCTATGTGAGGGTGTGGTTTTTACAGCTGGATGCCTTTTCTGGCACCCACCTCAGAGACGAGTTTATGGGAGATGAAACTCCGCTATCATGTCGAATGTGGAACTCCTAGTCTAGGATTTCATAAGCAAAGGAACACACAAAAATTAGTATTATTACCAACATAAAAGTGTGTGTGTGAAAGAAATAAAGTAAGTGAGATGAACTGCTTTAATCTCAATTTGTTTCTAATCATTTTTCAGAGAAAAATGACCAAACGGTAAAGTATCAATTCCGTTTTCAGTTATGTGTCTTTTATCTTCGTTTGATGAAATTGCCAACTTATTTTGCCGAACAGTAAATACAGAATGAGATTTTGAAATTATACAAACTTGAACTTTGTTGACTTTTTCTCTGTTATAAAGACACTTTCGATACTCATCAATATTCATACTTTTACTCACACTCTTCTTAATGCCTTTAGCCTTACACAAGCTATTCATTTCATCACACAATTTTATTGCATACATTTTGGGTCGTAACCCCACAAATTCTTCAACAATCCTTCCAGCATTTTCATCTTTCATTAAACCAATTTCACCTTTATTTTGTCTCACAATGCCAAAAGGATTGTTTGTTTCATAGTTTCCAGTATCAAACAAATTTGAATGTTGTTTCATGAACTCATAAATATCATAATAGAATATATACATAAAACTATCGGTGTCTGTGTATAACAACCTCACATTTGATTCAGGATTTGCTAAAATAACATTGTAATGAAAGTCATTCATTTTACATTTAGACAAATCTAATATAGATGCACCAACATATACTGGTTGATTGTGAAAAATCTTTAGTCTACTCATCTCGATGACCATACATTGTTCATCGAATATAATTCTATGTTTAAAATTAGCCTTAGCTATTAAAGACCTACCACCACGAGCTCCATGCCATTTGGTGACCCATTTGATGTCCCTTAACTTCCTCACATTCATCAGTGAACGACCAAAAATTGCATTATTCATCAATTTATAAAAATTCTTTTCAAAATCATTTTTGGCTTGTTTTCGTTTCTCTGTGTTCACATCAATATATGGTTTTAGCCATTGGCTCTGATTGAATTCAATTATTCTGTGAATACGATCTAATTTCATTCCTAGTTGAATACATTGCTTTAACAATCTATAATGCAAAACATAACGTTCTTTATTATCTAGGGTAGCCATTAGCTTTGTCAACTTTTCTGGACATAGAGGGTAATCTGAATGTTTGTCATGTAACTCTTGAGGATAAGTCAAATCTACTTCCAAAATATATCCAATTTCTGAAGTATCATCAATAGTTAAAACATCAAAGCCTTCAACATTTGCAATCCATTTAAAGCCACCCGTTGGAAGATATTCCATCATCGCATATCCATACAAATTATTAACGTCAAAGTACATTATGTAGGACTCTTGCTTTTTCTCATCATAAGTTTTCATATACTTATTATTAGCAATCGCATGTCGTGTTATACACTGAACATTTCCTCCTCGAATAGATCGTTCAAAAAAGTGTAACATATCAATATCTTGAAGCAATTCAAGTTGAACGTTGGTTATCTTTTTCATAGCACACCAAGACATAGATGGAGCAGTGTAAAAATGAGCTGCATCAATGCCATAAGTTTCCATGCCATTCGATCTAAAATTTTCAAAGACATCCGCCAAAAGAAGTGTGTCAACTTTTAAATACAAATCTGCGTATTCTCCTAATGTTTGACAGGAAAACGTTTCCCACACCGATTGAGCAAACTCATACTCTTCATTCGATATTGTTTGATCATTAAGGCTGCTATAAAACTTGGATATTTCAGGTAATTTAGTTTCGTTAAGAACATCCATACTCGTGACGTATTCATAGGGAAACACACCTTTTCTCGCAGTAAGTCGAAACTGTGCATCATCATTAAAATAACGTTGTGTTATTTGCTTTGAATCTTCGCTTAACGAAGATGAACATTGATCTAGTGAACAGGACAAGAAATTATATGTATCGAAAAATCTTAACTGAATGAATCCATTCTTAGCCCGTACATACTTTGTAAACCCTTTGTAACGTTCCATATTCATCGCTAACAATTTTATATGACCAGGATTATGTAACACCTCTCCATCACGTTTCTCGCAAATTTCTTTAATTATAAAATGTCCATCATAGGCGGTTAGATTATGAAATGCTATAGGCAAAACCTTTGTTACTTTGTAATTTAAATTACAACTATTGTGTGCGCTTCCTCTATATTTTCCAGTTAAGTGACAATGATCGCGTACTTTGAGTTCATTAACTGCAATCGGTTTCTCGCAAATGTGACACATTTTACTTGACAAAAATAATCTTTCTTCATTTTCGGTCATCTTTAACATTGGCTTAACCGATAAGTAATATGTTTGAAGTTTATCCACAATACTATAAAGTTCCTTTACAAACAATTCAATGCAATTATTTCCCCTAAAGAGCTTGAAACTGCACAATTCACTATCGAAATTACAATGAAGGTATAAAGAAATGCTGTAAGGAATATGTTTATGTGTTAAAGTAGAGTTATGAATGTCACTATTTGGAAAACAGGAGGAAATTGGAGACAAAACGCATTCAGTGTCTGCATATATTATAAATGGAACTGTATCTTTAACTCGGAATTCTGTAAAATTAACAAATCTTTGTTCATCAGTCGGCATTATGCTTTTTGCAACAGGAAACTGTTTACAGTCTGCAAAGTGAACATTTAACTCATCCTCAAGAAGATAATATGACAAACAACGTCTACATATATAAATCCTTCTCTGAGTGCTAGTGATGCTTGAACGCACAAGGCGAGCAAGATTTCTAATTAAACAAAAGTGATAACTTTCACTGTTTCCAATCTGCAACATCAATAAGTCTACACTCCTTTCATATACGGGGTAGTTTTCACCCCCCTGCTATTTTTCATCAAAAACAAAAGATCTTAGGTTCAATTATCATTTTTACCCGTTTAAGACCTTTTTCCCCACTGTAAAATCACTATTTACTGTTTTAGGGGTGACATCATCTATCCGGGTAAAAGCCTATGTCACAACGAATTTTTTAAGCTATTACACATAATTTTACGGTTCTTAGTTTCCAAGGTATCGATTTTTCAATTTTGGGGTAGTTTTCACCCCCCTGCTATTTTTCATCAAAAACAAAAGATCTTAGGTTCAATTATCATTTTTACCCGTTTAAAACCTTTTTCCCCACTGTAAAATCACTATTTACTGTTTTAGGGGTGACATCATCTATCCGGGTAAAAGCCTATGTCACAACGAATTTTTTAAGCTATTACACATAATTTTACGGTTCTTAGTTTCCAAGGTATCGATTTTTCAATTTTGGGGTAGTTTTCACCCCCCTGCTATTTTTCATAAAAAACAAAAGATCTTAGGTTCAATTATCATTTTTACCCGTTTAAGACCTTTTTCCCCACTGTAAAATCACTATTTACTGTTTTAGGGGTGACATCATCTATCCGGGTAAAAGCCTATGTCACAACGAATTTTTTAAGCTATTACACATAATTTTACGGTTCTTAGTTTCCAAGGTATCGATTTTTCAATTTTGGGGTAGTTTTCACCCCCCTGCTATTTTTCATCAAAAACAAAAGATCTTAGGTTCAATTATCATTTTTACCCGTTTAAAACCTTTTTCCCCACTGTAAAATCACTATTTACTGTTTTAGGGGTGACATCATCTATCCGGGTAAAAGCCTATGTCACAACGAATTTTTTAAGCTATTACACATAATTTTACGGTTCTTAGTTTCCAAGGTATCGATTTTTCAATTTGGGGGTAGTTTTCACCCCCCCCTGCTATTTTTCATCAAAAACAAAAGATCTTAGGTTCAATTATCATTTTTACCCGTTTAAGACCATTTTCCCCACTGTAAAATCACTATTTACTGTTTTAGGGGTGACATCATCTATCCGGGTAAAAGCCTATGTCACAACGAATTTTTTAAGCTATTACACATAATTTTACGGTTCTTAGTTTCCAAGGTATCGATTTTTCAATTTGGGGGTAGTTTTCACCCCCCCCTGCTATTTTTCATCAAAAACAAAAGATCTTAGTTTCATTTATCATTTTTAGGTGTTTAACACGTTTTTTCCCCATAACATGACTATTTACTGTTTTAGGGGTGAAATGACCAATCCAGGTAAAAGCCTATGTCATCACCTATTTTTAAAGCTATAACGCCTAATTTTAGGGTTCATAGTTTCCAAGATATTGAGTTTTCAATTTTGGGGGGGTAGTTTCACCCCATAAAGGGGGACGTCGCCCCAAGTGCTAGGACCCCTCATACAAGTCCCTAGCATGATTGGTTCACGAGATATTAACAAAAGTGTAGTTAGGCCCTTTTGACAAGAAAATAAATGAATGATACTTTCAAAAACGAGGTGTCACCCCAAGTGCTAGGATACTGCCTATGGGAAAATCCCATCCTGGGTTCAGAAAATATTAACAAATGTGTAGTTAGACCCTTTTGACAAAAGCCACCGGTGTGCATACATACAAAAATTGCTCTTTCACCCCAGGTAAGGGTAGTTTTTATTTTGGGGGTTGACATACCTCATTCATACAAAAGGAGAATTCACTACGAGTCCTATGACACCCCATATGTTTACATCGCATTATTGGTTAGCGAGATACTAAAAATCGAATGAGCTATTAGTTTTTTGTTTTTTTAATAAATTTTTTAAAAAGCCTCATCTATAAAGAATCTTTTAAAAATTCCGCTCTCTTACAAAAACCCTCAAGTGCGCATGCATACAAAAATAACCACTACTTAACCTCCGGGTAAGGGTAGATTTATTTTGGGGTGGATATACTCCCGTCCATAGCAAGGGGTGGTTCACCACAAGTCCTACGACACCCTATATGCATCGTTCTAGCCTTACAAGCTCATTAAATTCGCCAAAATGTCAAAAAAGCACGTTTACCTCAAATTGCGTTTCCAAATTCCACCCATTTTAAAAAATTACCTCACCATCAAATAGAGCGGGAAAAATAGCATTTAAACGAACCCTCACTCAACCCTAGTCCTCGCCCGCCACCAAACATTTCCCAACATAGCCATACGTATTCAAGCACACACGCGACTTGCAAGAGAACATACACTACCCCACTACCCGCGAATAACCTTTTGTTTTGGTGCTCACACTCGCATGGGTGTCAGATGAGAGTTAGCATCCTAATAAACATCCTCCATGACGTCAACACCCATTAACTTTTTATCACCATCGCACAAACAAGCCAAAGGGTCAACCTCTTCCCACGCTAACACGTGCACTGCACATGCTCGCTCCTGGACCACGTGCTCGCTCTAAGGACCCATGACGTCATCCCATGACGTCATCAGGATTACGCAATTTCTGGTCATGATGATGCAATATTTAGAGTCTAACAAACACTTACTACTACCGTGAGTTAGCTGGGATACGAACACATGTTCCACATGATGACAATTGGGTACAATATACCCAATATATTCCAAACTTTTGTTGAGCAGTGTATTGAAAAGCCAAGACCTTCTAATATCCGAGTGTTCCGTACATCTCTGGATATCGCGACCACTACGCACAAGGAAAGCTTGAATCTAACTGATGCATGCATCAAAATTGGCCAATAAACTTCGAAAGTTAATTTATATATTTTACAGAATAAGAAATATCTTGTCAGCAAAAGTCTTGAGAACTGTATATTTTGCCTTAGTCCAGTCACAACTACAATATGGAATAAATGTTTGGGGTGGAATACTTGATTCACATTTGCCTCAGGTGAATACCTGCCAGAATTTCATTCTAAAAGTTATGTACAAAAAGCCACCAACTTTTCCAACACGTGAACTGTATCGAGAAAGCATGGTGCTTAATATACGACAGTTATTTGTTCAGTCATCAATCATATTTATACATAAAAATATGAAGCTCTTCTCTAATGGACAAAAACTTAACATGTGCACTAGACTTCAAGACAGAACTGGAATAAATAACCCTCGTCGAAACTCACTACTTTGCCAAAGGAATTTAAGTTGTCTTCGCACTAGGATATACAATATATTGCCAGTAAATGTGACAAATAACACCCTGAATATACTGAAGAAAAGGCTTTTTACATGGCTGCTTAATAACTTTGATGAAGTAAATGAACTTACAAATTTTCACCAACATATTAAAACCAACTCTGTCACAAATAAGTAATGCAGCATCTTCTTTAATTTTTAGTATCCTTATAATGCTTTTACTATAAACGTTTCTTACTATTATCAGTCAAATACCATGTTGCAAATAAATTAAGAAATTGTGTGGGATTCACCCTGTTATTTATTTATTTATTTATTTATTGATTTATTTATTTATCGTATGGCTTTTAGTGCCGGGAGTGTCCGAGGACATGTTCGGCTCGCCTGAGTCTGTAGCTGCTTCCAGCGGATACCCTAAAGGGTGAGCTACAAGTTCCGTTCAATTTCAAGTAGTTCCAACTTTCGCCACCAGATATCAATGATACCTAGTGGTGAACGTTGGAACTTTGATAGAGCGTTCTGACGAAATCTAACCTAACAAAATTTGCTTTACACAAGTTTAGTCTGTGAAAGGATCTTTTAGATGCCATAAATCTATGACACGGGACCGCCGGCTTTACTTCCCCTCTGGTGTATTCTTGGAATACACGGTAAGAGAGTATTCTTTTTAATGCTCTTTGCATGTTCATTTTTTCCTTTTTATCAAACACCAACAGCGATCTTCTAGTTTTTCTTTGGTGGTCATGTCTCTTATGTCATTGTGAGTCTGTTCTAGATATATATCTTCCATGACCCACCTAGCGTCATCTAGCAGCGAATCTCAGAAGCTCCTCAATTCTTCCCTGTACAAGAGGACTTACTTATCAATTTGGCCATCAGATCTCGTCGCCATCGCCAGCTATCATCTTCGTCTACTTTTTCACTCACCATGCTGCGCTAGTATCGCCTACTATCAACTCTTTGAAGACCATTCATCAAGAAGAACATTTATTTTTGATAAGTTGTCTATTCTGTTATGTTCTCCTTTTGTCTCCTACCCCCACTCTTTTTCCTTCCTTGGTCCCTCCGCGCTTCGCTGAGTGTGTCTCACTTGCACGTCGGCAGTTGACTCAGTCAGTCAAGGCTCAACTAGAGCCAGTCTCCTCAAACCAAGAGGCACTCTCTACATTCTACGCCATGTTGACACATTAAGTATCCGTCAAAGGGAACTTCACCTTCGGCATGCAACAAAGATAAGTACAAACTTCTGGTTTTAACCTCATCTTCATCAGTTTTATTATCTACATGCTTTTATCGATCATTTATAGGCAGGGTGAGATTAATCATCCTTCGCGGGATTCTCCATGTTGGGCTTTTGTCTAATTAAGCCAATCTTTGTGAAAAGCAGCATTTCTTATGCTTATTAAATGAGAGAGCTTCTCACAACGGGGGATATCATAGAATACCCACTGTCTATAAATATTAAGCTTGTTCCACCGCTGGAGTAACTTTGGCCCTATTCTTCCATTAGGATCGTTCTGGAACCTTCCAGAATCTGCACTTTATCTACAAGTCACGCCGTCATGTATCTTTCACTCACTTGTGGGAATGCCATTTCAAACTAATGAATCTACCTTATAAATTAATGCTCAATAGCTAAATTTTCTTCCACCGTTGGGATCTTTTCTGGCGCATTTAATTGTAATCCACAACTTTCTCAAGTAATAGACTTTCGCCTATCTAGTGCAACCAGTCATTTTCCACGATTGCAATAACTTTCTTTGCCATAAACTTTTGCGCTACTACAGTGAACTTTCCATCCATTTCAACGAACTATAGCGATAAACAGTGTTCTTTCAGTATTTCTTCCGCGTCGCGCTCGTCCGATTATTATAAACACGGCCATGAACATTTACCTTTCATCCCAATTGCTCTTTCCTAAAACTTTTACTAACAAACCATAATAATAAATTTATTACTTTAAATTCTGTTTCAACGAGGTGTCAATCTAAAGATGTGCCCTCCCATTTTTCTTATGTGTAATTAATTAACTTCTGCATAACTACGTGTCTTGTACACGGTTCAAATTATCTTGTTTCTCCCTTCTAATTTAGGGGATACAATTTTTTCAACTTATAAGTGAGTTATTTCTAGGTTTCACGAAAGGGAAACTTGCCCCATTTGTCTCGCGATTCCTATCTAAACATTGGAGGTCTAGAACCTTCCTTTTGACTTTCTCTTCAGGTTTCACAGAAAGTGACCTGCCCTATTTGTGTAACTACTAAAAGTAATGCTGCTTCAATACAAGAAGTTATAGGAACTTCTCTTTCATTCTACCTGCTTTCTTTTTTGTTCATTTCGAAGTTGTAACTTTCTTTAAGATAGGTACTTGGAAATTTTTGAAAGTACACACCTTGTACTCGATTTAATGTCTAAACTTTAATCACTTCATTTGTCTTTTTTTAAATCTTACAAAGATTTTAGTACATATAAAGGTTTGAAACCTAAAGAATTGTTAATTGCCTGGAGCAAACGTCAAATGTTTTCTGAGATCTGTGACACCAAAATTGTTAACCAAATTGAAAATATATATTTGTTAAAGTTATGAACTTCTTTTGAATTGTTAAATAAATTAAGCGTTTCTTTTCGCTTTTTCATTTTTCTAATACAACGGTTAGGCAAGATCCTGTCTTCCTTGGCTCTTCCTACTCAATGCCATTAAATCTATTGATAGGGCTTTCACCACTCGTTGCATTTGAGCAAGAACTCTTAGTGGTAATCTCGTTAAAGTTTCTCTTAGCTTTAATAGCTAATTCTAACTGGTCAGTAAGGCAAGTACAGCTCGCTACGCCAGCTACCTGCTTGTGGAGATCCTCTCCGAAAACTTATGGTTGGTTTTCCAAAAGATAAGTGTTTCTCTATGTCTAAACTTTTAGTCGGCTCCTTGCTGAGTAAAAGCTTAGCCATTTCCAAATGCAACTATTGGTTCACTTACCAAAATTACTCCCCAAGGTATAATTTGTTTTATCACTATCCTTCTTGGAAGCACTTGGTCGCTGTTTCAGGAACTCTATAACTTCGAAAACTGGAAATACCAAACCTGATTCAAATTATTGGCATTCTTCGAATTACTTTGCAAAAACGAATTTCTTTGAGCAGACATACAATAAATCTGTTCTTCTCTGTCTTGCCAGACCATCACCCTTCCACATAGTAGGCATATGCATGCTTGAGAGAGAATATACTAAAGCCACTCTCTTGCAAACCGCCCAAGTCCTAGCTGCGTTTCCCGTCAGCTTCGACCAGGTCCTTACCCACTTTAGGTATCAGAGAGCGGATTTGCGGTGGCAACCGCCTCTTAGTGCATTTACAGTTAAATTTATAACTTTTGTGGCACTCTCCTCCTATTTCTCCATCCTTTCTCTCCAGTCCGAAACCCACTTCCTTTTCTTTATCATCTTCCCTTGGTGGTTAGGTTATTCCTCAGCCAATAATCTACCCAAAAATTGGTCCCGGAAACCCGGGAGAGTCCATTTTCTATTCCTATTCTTTTTTAAAGATCATTTGGCAATACCTTGCAAATTATTAATATCTGCTTTGAATCTTTCAGCTATAACTACATCGAGCAAAGCCTGTGAAGGGGAAAGAGGCCGCTCCTGTCTCCCGTGGTGTGTTCCTTTCTTTCAACTTATTTGCTGCTGCCAGCTTGACAGCATTTCCAAGGTTCCACAGTTTCGTGAGTTACATTTTAATCTATTTCCTTTGACATGGCTCCTACTGAAAAGGATAAGGATGAAAAACTTACTTCTAAACGAGCATCTTATAAAGGGCAAATTACCCGATTCAGAAAGTACATAAAAGAGTTAGATCCCTCAGAAGCTCAATTAGACTTGTTGAAACATCGTGTAAGGGATTTTGAACGTTCTTATGAAAATTATTGCATTATCCAAACTGAAATAGAAACTTGTATGCTCAATCAAACCGAAGATCGAGTTGAAGTAGAAAACCAATATTACGAAGGCATAGGTTCTGCTTTCAAAATAATACGCCAACTCGAAGAGGAGCAGAAAAAGGACGTTTCTGTTCTTGGTTCCCTTCACGAACCACAAACTTCTTTCCGTGATGGTACTCACAAGCCCAAACCAATTTTACCTAAAATTGATTTACCCTATTTCTCTGGAGATGAATCTACTTGGGATTCTTTCTATGATTTTTTTTGCTCTCTTGTTCATGACAATGAAGAAATTCAAGTCATATACAAGTTTCATTACTTGAGATCTATCCTCCGAGGTCAAGCTTTGCAGTTAGTCGAAGCACTTCCTCTACGTGCCGAAAATTACCCCATTGCCTTCAACTTATTAAAAGAAAGAAATGGAAATTTACGGTTACGTATTCAACGCCATATGAAGGCTCTATTCAACCTACCTGCGTCACAGCACAATGACGTCACTAGTTTGCGTACTCTCATTGATACTACTCAGCTTCATGTTAAAGCTTTATCCCAACTACATCAACCCACTGAACACTTTCCTAATACATTTAGTGGTTTCTAAAGTTGATACTGCTACCCTCAAGGCTTGGGGAATCGAACTTTCAAGAGAAGACGATTACTCTTACGAGCATTTAGTCACTTTCATAAACGCTAGATGCCAACTCTTAACCGCTCTAGCTAATCAAAGTGAACCCTCTTCCCCGAGTTCCAAATTTGAATTAATGTCTATCAAACCTAAAAGCGAACGCTTAGCGTCTAATACCCAAAAACCCGGGTCCAGCTCATCTAAATTTAAATCAAACACTACTGGTTAACCAACTAGGTCTAGTGAACGTCGTGTTGCTAGCTCTATTGTGTTAAACACTCAAAGCGAACCCCGCAAGAGTTTATACGAACCTTTAAAGTGCATACTTTGTAAATATCCCCATGCCCTATACCTCTGTAAATCCTTTAAAGAAATGTCAGTCGACGACAGAAGAAAATTAGTTTCCCAGAACAAACATTGCTTCAATTGCCTAGCGCCTACTCATTCTGCTTCAAATTGCAGGTCCACAAGACTTTGCTTCCATTGTGAAAAGGCTCATCACACTTTGCTACATCGTCATGATCAGGCAAGGTCATCGACAGTATCTACTTCTCAAAAAAGTGATAATGCTAACAGTTCTAATGCTTCATCGTATATTCAAAATGCCAAGTCCATTCGCAGTGCTCAAGTATTGTTGTCTACTGTCCAAATCGAAGTTCAGGATAACTTTGGCAACTGGGTCCGTGCACGCGGTCTTCTTGATTCAGCGGCAACTCATGATTTTGTGTCTAATTCTTTGATTAGAAAACTAGGCCTACCTGTAAACCCCACTTCTATTAACGTATCAGGCATTAACAGCTTAAAATCACAAGCTTTACAGTTCTCAAAGCTAACCATAAGAGATATTTGTCACAGAAACAACTTTCTCAAACTGAATTGTCTAATTCTCAATAGCATTGGAGAAGACACTCCAAGTCACTCTGTGGATATTTCAGGGTTAAATATTCCATCGCATTTAAGGCTAGCTGATCCTTTGTTCAACATGCAAAACCCTATTGTCATACTCTTTAGTGCCAATGTTTTCTGGAATTGCCTTCGTAAACAGGTTCGCAAGTTATCCTCAAACGTGGTCGCCAGAGACACTAATTTTGGATGGATCGTCACAGGTCAACTTCCCCATTATTCTCCCCAACCCGCATCGCAATGCTTCTTTGCCAATACTGACTTGGAACAGTTCTGGAGGCTTGAAAGCGTTGATCCTCCTAACGTAACCTCTTCAGAAAATGAATTCTGTGAGCAACTTTTTTTGAACACCACCACTCGTTCTTCTGATGGCCGGTTCGTTGTTAAAATGCCAAGATTACATAATCCTCCCAAACTTATTAACTCTCAGCCCAAAGCTCGAAAAGCTCTCTTTGCTATCGAGAGCAAATTCAAGAAAGAACCTCTTGTTAAACAGCAGTACACTGATTTCATGGATGAGTATGAAAGCTTAGATCATATGGAAGTTGTTAACAAATCTGATGATGAATCCCATCCCCCAATTGAAACTGTTTATTTAAATCATCATCCCGTATGGAAAAACCCTCTTGTAAAAGATAAAATCCGAGTTGTTTTCAATGGTTCATCACCCGACGTTAATGGCAACAGCCTTAACGACACCCTTTACTCTGGTCCTGCTATTCAGTCAGATCTATCTGCTATAATCTTAAACTTTCGATTATTTCCCATAGCTGTCATAGCTGATATAAAACAGATGTACCGCCAAGTTTTAATTCAACCGGAACAACGAGATCTCCAAAGAATCTTGTGGCGTGATGAAATCAGTAAGCCCATTAAAGTATTTCGCTTAAAAACGGTTACTTATGCCTTAAAACCCTCTGCTTTCCTTGCTATCCGATCCCTACACTTGCTAGCCTCACAAGATGATCATTTATTTAATTCCAAAGCTTCTGAAGCGCTAACTACGTCATTCTATGTTGACGATTATTTGCAGTCCTTCCCCACTTTGGAGGAAGCTTCTTTTGTGTCTTTAGAACTTCAGGCATTGCTAAGGAATGGAGGTTTCCCACTTCATAAGTGGAATTCCAACTCCCCTGAGTTTCTCGCCCAGTTTCCCATCAAAGACGTAGATCCTTCTTCTGTCGAAATTTGTGGAAACTCCGAATCCATAAAAACTCGAGGAGTTCATTGGTGCACTAGCACTGACACTCTCATCTATAAAGTTTCGCTCGCAGAAGAGCTTCCTAACACAAAAAGACAAATTCTCTCTGAAATTGCAAATTTTTTTGATCCGCTTCAATTCCTTGTCCCAGTTATCGTTATAGCCAAACTCTTCATGCAAGAGCTGTGGTCGCTCAAATGTGAATGGGATGACACTGTTCCTCTTTCTTTTCTTAATCGTTGGCTCTCGTTTCGCAGCAATTTTCTGGATCTTTCCCTTATTGAAATTCCCAGGAATTTAATTAGCTCTCATTCTAATGCATCTTTTTTCCTTCATGTGTTCGCGGACAGTTCCGAAAAAGCTTACGGTTGCTGCGCACATTTAGTTTATCGCGGTTCATTATATGGATCTTCAGTTTCCAACCTTGTTTGTGCCAAATCGAAGGTCGCTCCTCTTAAAACTATCACTTTGCCTAGGCTTGAATTGTGTGCTGCACTCATGGCTGCAGAACTTGTTAAGAAATTACGGGAAGTATTAAAAGTCGAATTCTCGCAAATCTATCTCTGGAGCGATTCCATGATCACCCTTTCTTGGATTGCCACGAACCCCTCTCACTGGCAAACTTTTGTTGCAAACAGAGTTTCCAAAATTCAAACTCTTTCTTCTGGATGTCAATGGAGGCATGTGCCCAGTGCTGATAACCCAGCCGATATTATCTCTCGTGGATGTTTACCCTCTCAATTGGCAGCTTCCCAGTTGTACTGGCATGGGCCCTCGTGGTTAATCGAAGACTCTTCTTCTTGGCCTTCTAAACCTCCAGCTACAAACTCCAACTTGCCTGACGCTAAAGTACCTCTATCTATTGCTTCGTGTCTTGTTTCCAACGCTTCTCAGCCCTTGCTGTCCCGCTATTCTTCTTTTCATAAACTAATTCGAATTGTTGCCTATCTCCTTAGATGGAAATATTTTGTGGTTGACCAACCTCTTCTCCCCAAACCACACCTTACCAATCATGAATTGAATCTCGCTACCATTAAGGTTTTACAACTGACACAGCAAGAAGCCTTTTCTTCTGAATTGTCTTTACTTTCTTCTAAAAGGGATCTTCCCAAATCCAGTCGTCTTCGTGCTTTAGCCCCGTTCCTTGATGACCATGGGTTACTCAGGGTAGGTGAAAGGCTCTCGCAATCTTTGCTCTCTGAGGACAAAAAGCATCCCGTTATTTTGCCTTCTAAACATCACGTAACTTCTTTAATTATACATGACTTTCATTATCGTAATCTGCATGTTGGCACACGCACTCTGCTTTGCCTCTTAAGGGAAAAGTACTGGATTATAAATGGAATTCATGAAGTTTCTTCTGTAATTCACAAGTGCATTCCTTGCTTCAAAGCAAAACCTAAAATCAATACTCAATTAATGAGCGATCTGCCCTCCTTTCGCTCCTCTCCTATACGCCCGTTTGCTCTAACTGGTGTGGACTATATGGGTCCGTTCCAATATCAACGAAATTCCCCTGAAGCTAAACGCAAATTGTTTGGTAAGCTCTACGTTTCTCTCTTTGTTTGCATGGTTACTGGCGCAATCCACTTGGAGCTAGTAACGAATGCCTCTACTTCTTACTTTTTATCAGCTGTCTCTCGCTTCACTGCTAGGCGTGGTGTTCCTTCAGAGATGTTCTCTGATAACGCTTCCACTTTTCACGGCGCAGCTTCCCTGTGGAAGAAAGCTCTCACTTCCTCTCCTGCCATGGAACAAATTTCTAATTTTTCCTACTCAAAGGGTTTCAAATGGCGTTTTATACCTCCCTATGCTCCTCATCACGGTGGTAGATGGGAGTCCTGCGTAAAGCTCACTAAACGTCATTTAAGAAAGGTTTTAGGTAATCGCATTCTGACTTATGAAGAATTTAATTCACTCTCTGTTCTGATTGAAGCAGTTGTTAATTCTCGCCCTTTAACTCCGCTTTCCAATGATCCTGATGACCTGCTTCCACTTACACCTGGTCACTTCCTTATCGGCACTTCTCTTTCTGCCTCTCCTCCTCTTCCCAATTCTTACAGGGATTCTAATTTACCTATCGTTTGGCGTAAACTTGAAGCCCTCCGTAATTCTTTTTGGAAGAGGTGGAACATGGAATATTTAACTTCCTTGCAACGGAGACAGAAGTGGTTTCTTTCCAGTCCCACATTAAAGTGGGGGACTTGGTCTTGGTTAGGGATGTCTCTCCCCCCTGGTCTGGATTTCTGGTAGAGTGACCGAGTGTTATCCTGGAAGGGATGGGAGAGTCAGGGTGGCCAAAATCTTGACCACCAATGGTCATATCACAAGACCACTGTCTTTAATTTCTCCATTACCTTTAAATGTTTAACTGTTTATTTTGTTCTCTGTTGGTGTTTGTCCCTCCCAGTATGGTGTATTCTTGGAATACACGGTAAGAGAGTATTCTTTTTAATGCTCTTTGCATGTTCATTTTTTCCTTTTTATCAAACACCAACAGCGATCTTCTAGTTTCTCTTTGGTGGTCATGTCTCTTATGTCATTGTGAGTCTGTTCTAGATATATATCTTCCATGACCCACCTAGCGTCATCTAGCAGCGAATCTCAGAAGCTCCTCAATTCTTCCCTGTACAAGAGGACTTACTTATCAATTTGGCCATCAGATCTCGTCGCCATCGCCAGCTATCATCTCCGTGATCAAGAGAACTTCGTCTACTTTTTCACTCACCATGCTGCGCTAGTATCGCCTACTATCAACTCTTTGAAGACCATTCATCAAGAAGAACATTTATTTTTGATAAGTTGTCTATTCTGTTATGTTCTCCTTTTGTCTCCTACCCCCACTCTTTTTCCTTCCTTGGTCCCTCCGCGCTTCGCTGAGTGTGTCTCACTTGCACGTCAGCAGTTGACTCAGTCAGTCAAGGCTCAACTAGAGCCAGTCTCCTCAAACCAAGAGGCACTCTCTACATTCTACGCCATGTTGACACATTAAGTATCCGTCAAAGGGAACTTCACCTTCGGCATGCAACAAAGATAAGTACAAACTTCTGGTTTTAACCTCATCTTCATCAGTTTTATTATCTACATGCTTTTATCGATCATTTATAGGCAGGGTGAGATTAATCATCCTTCGCGGGATTCTCCATGTTGGGCTTTTGTCTAATTAAGCCAAGCTTTGTGAAAAGCAGCATTTCTTATGCTTATTAAATGAGAGAGCTTCTCTCAACGGGGGATATCATAGAATACCCACTATCTATAAATATTAAGCTTGTTCCAACGCTGGAGTAACTTTGGCCCTATTCTTCCATTAGGATCGTTCTGGAACCTTCCAGAATCTGCACTTTATCTACAAGTCACGCCGTCATGTATCTTTCACTCACTTGTGGGAATGCCATTTCAAACTAATGAATCTACCTTATAAATTAATGCTCAATAGCTAAATTTTCTTCCACCGTTGGGATCTTTTCTGGCGCATTTAATTGTAATCCACAACTTTCTCAAGTAATAGACTTTCGCCTATCTAGTGCAACCAGTCATTTTCCACGATTGCAATAACTTTCTTTGCCATAAACTTTTGCGCTACTACAGTGAACTTTCCATCCATTTCAACGAACTATAGCGATAAACAGTGTTCTTTCAGTATTTCTTCCGCGTCGCGCTCGTCCGATTATTATAAACACGGCCATGAACATTTACCTTTCATCCCAATTGCTCTTTCCTAAACCTTTTACTAACAAACCATAATAATAAATTTATTACTTTAAATTCTGTTTCAACGAGGTGTCAATCTAAAGATGTGCCCTCCCATTTTTTCTTATGTGTAATTAATTAACTTCTGCATAACTACGTGTCTTGTACACGGTTCAAATTATCTTGTTTCTCCCTTCTAATTTAGGGGATACAATTTTTTCAACTTATAAGTGAGTTATTTCTAGGTTTCACGAAAGGGAAACTTGCCCCATTTGTCTCGCGATTCCTATCTAAACATAGGAGGTCTAGAACCTTCCTTTTGACTTTCTCTTCAGGTTTCACAGTAAGTGACCTGTCCTATTTGTGTAACTACTAAAAGTAATGCTGCTTCAATACAAGAAGTTATAGGAACTTCTCTTTCATTCTACCTGCTTTCTTTTTTGTTCATTTCGAAGTTGTAACTTTCTTTAAGATAGGTACTTGGACATTTTTGAAAGTACACACCTTGTACTCGATTTAATGTCTAAACTTTAATCACTTCATTTGTCTTTTTTAAATCTTACAAAGATTTTAGTACATATAAAGGTTTGAAACCTAAAGAATTGTTAATTGCCTGGAGCAAACGTCAAATGTTTTCTGAGGTCTGTGACCCCAAAATTGTTAATCAAATTGAAAATATATATTTGTTAAAGTTATCAACTCCTTTTGAATTGTTAAATAAATTAAGCGTTTCTTTTCGCTTTTTCATTTTTCTAATACAACGGTTAGGCAAGATCCTGTCTTCCTTGGCTCTTCCTACTCAATGCCATTAAATCTATTGATAGGGCTTTCACCACTCGTTGCATTTGAGCAAGAACTCTTAGTGGTAATCTCGTTAAAGTTTCTCTTAGCTTTAATAGCTAATTCTAACTGGCCAGTAAGGCAAGTACAGCTCGCTACGCCAGCTACCTGCTTGTGGAGATCCTCTCCGAAAACTTATGGTTGGTTTTCCAAAAGATAAGTGTTTCTCTTTGTCTAAACTTTTAGTCGGCTCCTTGTTGAGTAAAAGCTTAGCCATTTCCAAATGCAACTATTGGTCCACTTACCAAAATTACTCCCCAAGCTATAATTTTTTATCATTATCCTTCTTGGAAGCACTTGGTCGCTTTTTCAGGAACTCTACAACTTCGAAAACTGGAAATACCAAACCTGATTCAAATTATTGGCATTCTTCGAATTACTTTGCAAAAACGAATTTCTTTGAGCAGACATACAATAAATCTGTTTTTCTCTGTCTTGCCAGACCATCACCCTTCCACATAGTAGGCATATGCATGCTTGAGAGGGAATATACTAAAGCCACTCTCTTGCAAACCGCCCAAGTCCTAGCTGCGTTTCCCGTCAGCTTCGACCAGATCCTTACCCACTTTAGGTATCAGAGAGCGGATTTGCGGTGGCAACCGCCTCTTAGTGCATTTACAGTTAAATTTATAACTTTTGTGGGACTCTCCTCCTATTTCTCCATCCTTTTTCTCCAGTCCGAAACCCACCTCCTTTTCTTTATCATCTTCCCTTGGTGGTTAGGTTATTCCTCAGCCAATAATCTACCCACCC
The DNA here is from genome assembly GCA_946902985.2 of Meconema thalassinum. Lineage (NCBI taxonomy): Eukaryota > Metazoa > Arthropoda > Insecta > Orthoptera > Tettigoniidae > Meconema > Meconema thalassinum. The sequence continues at coordinate 44,297,050 of OX336389.2, read as the reverse complement.
TCCGAAGGAAGGTATACTGAAGGATTTTAACGCTCTTAAAACATCCGACGACTTCGGCCGGGTTTGAACCCGCTATCTTGGGCATAGCAGTTTAGCATGCTACCGACTACGCCACCGTAGCCGCTATTCACCCTGTATTTTGATACAACATCTGTATATGTACATGTTTTCTGTCAGTGAATAAAAATGCGTGCTCGTAAAAAAACACTCACGCAATTATCACTGATGCGGAAAATGGTGAAGGCACCAAGACTTGAAATTGGATCAACAGTGGGGAAGGATCTCATAACGAAAAGTCCACATATGGTCAATGCCATTATCATTTTGATTTCCTGAAGGTTTAGGCTAACATGGTAAGCTGTCCAATGCTGTGCCGCCATCTTTGAAGCGATCGAACCACTTCTTTATCCGTGAGATAGTGCATTGTGGGTACCTTATATGGCATCGTCCCAGAAAGTCTTCTGTATCTTGTAAATAGTTTCTATTTGGATATCACGAAGCTTCAGGGAAATATCGATACAATATCGCTGCTCATGTCTTTGCACCACGTCGCAACAACCTACATTCTGACGTGCCCTCACTACGCTGCCTCGCTTATATGGTTATGAACACATCACCACCGCAATATTTTTCTCGTGCTTTATTAGTTTACGTTGGGGAAAATTACTGACCGATATTTTTGTATAGGGGGCATAGGTCTATTGGCAGTGCTCTGAAAATCGTAATACGTACTGCGCCCGAAATTTGGATGATTTATGATGAAAATGATGTTATTATCCGAGCCCATGATAAAATTTAACATTAGAATATAAATCTTGGAATTTGGCTCAAGGCGAGTTTTGTTAGCGAACACAAGCAATGGGAGAAACCCATCACGTGATCAGAGACACCCAGAATATTCTCGATCATTGGAAAGTGCATAGCAACAAGGAAATTGCGCCAAATACTACCAGTTAATTGTTATAAAATATATCATTGGATATATGCTTACAGCCAATGAGAGGAGGGTTTATGAAGCAGACATAGATTTTTACCTAGTTAATGTGATTAACTATGCCATTTAAGCCCTATGTAACAATTTTACTCCATTGAAAACATTAAGATAATTAAAAGAAGATGTTACTACTACTTTGAATGACGTTAAACGGAAGAATAAGGATTATTACAAGTGCGCGCCATTAACTGCGCGGCACTAACAATGGCGCGTAATTCAGAGAAGTTGAAGGAGAGACGACAGCTCAGAGCGTTCTTCTCTCGACTGACTTCATAGCGTCCGGAGGTTGTTAATTTCCGTAGACGAGATACAGTGCGAGGTCCTACGAGTCACTATAGATGACGGTGTTACCGGCCAAGATATTCGAGAGCCCCGTTTCAAATCTAGGCGAAGTTGAGCGGTGGACATTTAGGTGAATAGCAGGCAAGTGTTTTACTTTCTCGGAGATATAAAGTCATAGTTATACTTATCCAGTGATAAGGCTTCACCACGAGAGAATTCCTTAAATCCATTGTATATTTTACGAGATAATATACACTTTATGTGTTCGAGCAAAGTTACTCAACTCCGAAGGGAGATTATCATTTTTGTGCAGCGAGATTTTAACACAGGCAAGTCAACGCTCCATCACGAAGTAAGTACAGTGATCTTGTATAAACATTGTGACTTTACTGTGTATGAACATTATGATGGCTACAGACAATTATGAAGAGGAATTAGTGTATGACGTTTTAAATATGTGTGGGATGTCGTATTAAACTACTACGCGTATGGGATATACCAAGGCATAGCTGTGATAGCAGCGATGGAACAACGTTAGAAGCAATGAGAATATCTATGACAACTAGATAGATAGAATGCCAGGACAACATGATGCATTAAGTAAACTTCCATCCAGTATATTTAATGCATTGTCATGTACATTCATTCTCGACTATGAGCAGATATAATCTTTCATTGGCCAACCAAATGAATTAAACATCTACGATAGTGAATCAACATTCGACTTACGAATTTATTTTGTAAAGACGATGCTATCCAGAATATATTGCTCAATGATGATAGAGGAACTTCTAGAGATGTCGGCGATGGAAGAAGCATCAACGGAAGACAGAAGACATCAGCACGATGATTGTTCGAGATAGAACTCGAGTCTGAAGAACGATGTTCGATACCAGGAGGAGACGAATATGCCGAGAAGGAATCATTTCTGTTACGTGCAAATGCCCGTCCCAACGTTTTTAAAATCCATCTTCCCTGTATACTTGTGTTCCTTGCCATTTTAAGCGCCCGCCTGATGGCTTGGTTCCGATTATGAACACGAGATGTCAGTATCTGTCGGACTTCGGCGCTTCTAGCCGAGCTTGTATCTTCCACCGATAGAGTGTGTTTGTGGTGTCTTCTGGTTTCATCCTATTCGAGTCATGTTTGAAGGATATTGTATTCTACGTCATTGAACAAAATACTGTATATACATAATACCGCCAAAATAATTACATTATGTGCACATTGTTACATGATGTGTCAAGCCTTGATTGGACAAAAACAATTAACATGAATGCAGTGCGGTATTTGATTTTGGGACTCTCCGCCATCTTGTGATCTTCATTGTCTGTCGTCAAGAAAACAACAAGCCAGCTGGTGTCTAAGGGTATCTCTCCGTGTGCTGGGGGCTTTGGCCCCTAGCTTTTACGAAATATGAATACATATTCAAGAAAAGGAAACGCCTGTGCTACATAAGAATTTAATTTCTTCCTTTCGCCTGGAAGATGAAAGTGATGTAGAATCGCAACTGGATGCGAACGAGTGCTTGTCATCTAAGCGACGCATGTGCCGGGTTAGCCATTTTTGAGGCACATTTAGTGCCGTATAATATTTTTAACATTGTGTGTTAATTATTTTATTATTATTGTGTCTCCACTGAGAAGTTTTTAAGGTACGTAATGTTATTCAAAATTTTATATATTGTTATGGAGCTCCGATATTGGCCTTATATTAATGTTTTAATTCTGTATTTTGTTTCGCCTGGTAGGCCTAATTTTTGCTAATATTACCAGTTATGTAAAAACTTATTGTTTTCTTCGTACCTTTGGAGACACGCTTCTAGTTTATTTTACGTTGTAATTTATTATTTATTTTCCTTTGGCAAACTTTGGGATTGCCCTATTATTTATTTATTTATTTTACGATCCGTTGCTGTCTAATAAGCCTAATGTCAATAGTGTTAAGGCGTAATTCTTTCCTCCCCTTTTGTTCTCTCTGGTAATTTTAAATTAATTTTATGCTAATTGTTTGCCGTAATTCGATTTGACATGCGGTCGTCTATTTGGTGGCCATGTTTGTTTTTTGTTTTGCCCGGATGCATTCTGGTCTAGGGAGTGCATTCTCTTGGCGTCGAGCGGGAAACTCAAACGTGTTGTGATGTTAGCTTAATATGTTTTTTGGTAACCTTGTTGGTTTAACTTTGTGTTTTTGGTGAATGTTCCTGTGTTTTTCTCAGTCACGAATGTTGTGGATTTCTTAACTGATCATATTTTATTTTATTAATTTAATTTTAAATTTTTTCGTTTTTGCATCGTGGCCGTGATCTCTGCATGTCGGGTCGGTATTGCGTACTAGTAAATTATCAAGCCCTTTCTCATTTAATAATGCCTGTCTACTGATTTTCTTCCTTTGGGCTTAATTCTTTTTTTTTAAATTTAATGTTTTCGTTTTGGTTCAGAAAGCAAGCATGTAAAGCCTTATGTAGTTTTCTAAGATAATTGTCTTATTTTGGCCTTAAGCCACGTGCATCTTCAGAGGGTGCCTTGGCCGTAGAGTTTCTTCCTTTTTTTTTTAAAGATTTTGTTAAATTTTCTTTTTTAATTGCATCCTTCTGATAATTAAATTTTATTTTAATTTTTTAAGCAACTGTTGTGGCTTTATTTCGTCGGCAGCAGTTCTATTGGTTATCGGAGGGTGTCTGTAGAATAGCCTGTGCCTTCCCCTTCTCCACCTTCCTTCCACCCCTTTGGGTGTTCTTCTGTTGGGGCATGTCATCTGGAGGTGATTTTGCAGTGGAAGCGATGCGGACCTCTGAAGACAGGTAAGTAATCCACCGCTGGCCATTCCTCGGGTCAATTTCCATTCTCGAGGTCACAGTCCGTATCCGATGGAGGGGACCGGGTTTGATTTCAGTAAATCATACCTGCATGAATATCCAGCCGGGTATTTTCTGATACCCGACAATGAACTTCAATTGTCTACAAGATCAAGGTAGATGTTTTCCATTATTATTCTTGTATGACTGTGTTTGACGGCATTTAGAACCAACAATTCTCCATATTTGTTTGATGTATTTTCACTTCGAAGTTTAGTAAATTTTATTCTTCAAGACTGTATGAGATGAAAGTCAGTTTATCATCTATACTTGTTAAAAATATGTTTGATTCAGTTTCTGAACTGAAGTCATTTGTTTGAGAAATTTATTTTCCTTTGGGAAAATGTCTAAGGAAGTCATTATTCTACGATTTCGATTTTTATTCAAGACTTCAAACTTTTAGTCTTAGACATCCATTAAATTCATTTTATTTAGAATGAGCTTGGGTGTTCTTTTTGAAGAAGAATTTATCATTATGAGAAGAAATCTACGAATGATACATGTGTAATATCACGATTATTAGAAACATTTCGACGATCTAGGAAGCTACATTCGTTATGAATACAACGTGAAAGTGAATAGTTATGAACATTCTTTGTGTAGAATGCAGATATATTCAGCGAATGACTAACTAATATTGCATTGAAGGAAGACTTTGCTCTTCATTAAATATAAATTGTTTGAGACATATCTTTTGGAAGATAATTCATCCAACCATAGAAAAGGTTTTAACAATTAAAATATAATTATAATTATCGCCCCTATATGCTAAGGTATTCAACTACAGAGTAAAAACAATGGTACTGCAGATAAGCTTTCAACATTCTTTCTAAGGTTTTTATTTTTATGGCAAATTTTATATACTGGGGTAGTTTATTGTATAATTTAACTCCTGTGTGAAAAGTTCCTTTTTGATATATGCTTTTGTGTGTGTGTGTGAACTATGTATGTTTTTGTCTTGTGTTATGTCTATGAACATCATTGTTTGTTTTAAGAGAAATGTTTTTATTCATTAAATTCTAAAAAAAACACAATACTTCCAAAGATATGAATGCAGGGCAGTGGGAGAATGTTTAAATCTTTAAACAGAGGTCTACATGATTCTCTAGTGTTTACATTTGCCATAATTCTAATCGCCATCTTTTGTATCCTAAACGTGCTTAGTACATCTGGTGACATACCCCAAAATATGACCCCATATCTTAAGTATGAATGGAAATAAGCAAAATAAGTATTTCTTAATGTGTGCATGCTAGTACAAGTTTTCAAAATACGTAGCGTAAAGCACATCGAGTTCAGTTTAGTATTCAGATATTGGATATGTTTATTCCATTTCAAGTCCTAAAAACTTTGTTTCTGATTTATTTTCCATTTGATGTCCATTAAATGTTATATTGGGCGTCGCAGGATTCCTATTCTGCATAGTGTGGAAATTTAGACATACTGTTTTTTTATAGTTTATTATGAGGCGATTATCTTGTGACCATTTGGTTAACTCTTCTGTAACAGAGTCAGCAGACTGCTGTAAGATCTGTTTAGTTTCACCTTTTTATTACGAGTGTTGTATCGTCTGCAAACAAAATTTCCTTATGAGAATCAACGTTCTGTGTTATATCATTGATATATAGAAGAAAGAGTAGTGGGCCCAAAACCGATCCCTGGGTAATTCCAAATTTAATAATACCCCCATTGGACAATGTTTCATTAAGTAATCTAGTTCCATCATCCTTGTGTCTCAAGCTTACTATTTGTTTACGCCTTGTTAAGTAAGACTCTATCCATTTATTAGCAAGACCTCTAATACCATATTGATTTAGTTTTATAAGGAGAATTTTATGGTCAACAACATCAAATGCTTTCGATAAATCCAAGAATAGGCCAGTTACATGTTCCTTATTGTCAATTAATTTCAATATACTATTAATGCATTCATAAATTGCTGTATGTGTAGATAATTATCTAATTCATCTTTAGAACCGTTTTTGTGCACTAGAATTACTTTTGATAACTTGAAAATATCCGGGTAAGTTACTGAGAGAATTGAACTGTTTATTAAGTGCTTTAGTGGATTTATTATATATTCTGCACATTTCATTAAAATTGCATCAGGGATACCATCAATACCAGCACAGAATTTATGGTTTAGCTCTTTTATAACTATACTTACCTCTTCACTTGTGACATGATTTATAAATAAATAATCACTGCATATATTTATTTTATTATTAGAATTTAGTGTATTTTCCTGTGATTTATTTAATAATTTTTGTGGAATTTCCAGAAAATAGTCATTAAAAGTGTATGCTATTTCCTCTGGATTATTAATCACTTTATTATTGCAGCTCAGTGTAATGTTCCTTTGTATTTTAGCAGATTTTCCAGTTTCTTTCTTTATCACGGACCACATAGCCCTGTTTTTATTAGATGATTGGGATATAAAATTATCAATATGCATTCTCTTTGCTAGTCTTATTACCTTACTTAATATGCGAGTGTATTTTTTGTAGTATAAATTGAATTCAGGTGTTGTGTGGTATTGTTTATATAATTTGTGTAGAAATTTCTTTCTTGGACATAAATTTATACTCCCTGTTGTTATCCAATTGCTAGCTTTGTTATTTTGAATAGTTCTTTGTTTAAAGGGGAATGCTATTTCAAAATAGTGTTTTAGGGTACTGTTAAATGCATTAAATTTATCATTTACATTTTCTAGTTTATAAATTTCTGACCATGTTTCGTTATTTAATAAGTCATTGAAATATGTAATATTTGTTTCAGTGAATGACCTGCACTTAGATTTTATATCATTTTCATTATTATTGATTTTTTCGGGTACTTCAAACCTCAGTATTTGTCCATGGTGGTCACTAAAACCCAGGAAATAGACTTCTATTGAATGGTGATATTTATCTGTATTTATAAAAGTTTGAACAGGAGTGGTTTTACTAAATGTTGTTATTCTTGTTCGGGTGTTGATTGTAGGTTTCAGTCCATAGGAAATTAGTAACTGTGTTAATAATTCACAATTTCTATCACATTTTAAGAAATCTACATTTACATCCCCACAAATTATTATATCGAAATTTGCTTTGCTCATGTTATTGAGTAACAATTCTAATTTATCTATAAATAAATGAAAATTTCCATACGGAGAACGGTATACTTAAAGGGGCTCATACACCGCCAGTGGGAATGAGGATCTGGCAACACTGCCTGTTTCTCTCTTAAGGGGGCTCATACACCGCCAGTGGGAATGAGGATCTGGCAACACTGCCTGTTTCTCTCTTAAGGGGGCTCATACACCGCCAGTGGGAATGAGGATCTGGTAACACTGCCTGTTTCTCTCTTAAGGGGGCTCACACACCGCCAGTGGGAATGAGGATCTGGTAACACTGCCTGTTTCTCTCTTAAGGGGGCTCATACACCGCCAGTGGGAATGAGGATCTGGCAACACTGCCTGTTTCTCTCTTAAGGGGGCTCATACACCGCCAGTGGGAATGAGGATCTGGTAACACTGCCTGTTTCTCTCTTAAGGGGGCTCATACACCGCCAGTGGGAATGAGGATCTGGCAACACTGCCTGTTTCTCTCTTAAGGGGGCTCATACACCGCCAGTGGGAATGAGGATCTGGTAACACTGCCTGTTTCCCTCTTAAGGGGCTCATACACCGCCAGTGGGAATGAGGATCTGGTAACACTGCCTGTTTCTCTCTTAAGGGGGCTCATACACCGCCAGTGGGAATGAGGATCTGGTAACCCTGCCTGTTACTCTCTTAAGGGGGCTCATACACCGCCAGTGGGAATGAGGATCTGGTAACACTGCCTGTTTCTCTCTTAAGGGGGCTCATACACCGCCAGTGGGAATGAGGATCTGGTAACACTGCCTGTTTCTCTCTTAAGAGGGCTCATACACCGCCAGTGGGAATGAGGATCTGGTAACACTGCCTGTTTCTCTCTTAAGGGGGCTCATACACCGCCAGTGGGAATGAGGATCTGGTAACACTGCCTGTTTCTCTCTTAAGAGGGCTCATACACCGCCAGTGGGAATGAGGATCTGGTAACACTGCCTGTTTCTCTCTTAAGGGGGCTCATACACCGCCAGTGGGAATGAGGATCTGGCAACACTGCCTGTTTCTCTCTTTAGGGGGCTCATACACCGCCAGTGGGAATACAGTTACGAATCATATGATAGCTTCACTAATATGTAACATAAAGCTTTCATCTAATTTAGAGAGAGGAGCAGTATATAAAGTATTTCGTGATATATTGAAAGGATAATATTCGTGATATTTTAAACTCCGTGATTCACACAAAACACGATTTAACAAGAAATACCAGTCTGAATGGATTTTTTTCATGTAAAGTAAACGCATAAATAGCGAGGATGAATGTTATATTGTAAATAGCGAGGATGAACCACCATGAATGTTATATTGTAAATAGCGAGGATGAACCACCATGAATGTTATATTGTAAATAGCGAGGATGAACCACCATTAATGTTATATTGTAAATAGCGAGGATGAACCACCATGAATGTTATATTGTAAATAGCGAGGATGAACCACCATGAATGTTATATTGTAAATAGCGAGGATGAACCACCATGAATGTTATATTGTAAATAGCGAGGATGAACCACCATGAATGTTATATTGTATATAGCGAGGATGAACCACCATGAATGTTATATTGTAAATAGCGAGGATGAACCACCATGAATGTTATATTGTAAATAGTGAGGATGAACCACCATGAATGTTATATTGTAAATAGCGAGGATGAACCACCATGAATGTTATATTGTAAATAGCGAGGATGAACCACCATGAATGTTATATTGTAAATAGCGAGGATGAACCACCATGAATGTTATATTGTAAATAGCGAGGATGAACCACCATGAATGTTATATTGTAAATAGTGAGGATGAACCACCATGAATGTTATATTGTAAATAGTGAGGATGAACCACCATGAATGTTATATTGTAAATAGCGAGGATGAACCACCATGAATGTTATATTGTAAATAGCGAGGATGAACCACCATGAATGTTATATTGTAAATAGCGAGGATGAACCACCATGAATGTTATATTGTAAATAGTGAGGATGAACCACCATGAATGTTATATTGTACATAGCGAGGATGAACCACCATGAATGTTATATTGTAAATAGCGAGGATGAACCACCATGAATGTTATATTGTACATAGCGAGGATGAACCACCATGAATGTTATATTGTAAATAGTGAGGATGAACCACCATGAATGTTATATTGTAAATAGTGAGGATGAACCACCATGAATGTTATATTGTACATAGCGAGGATGAAGAAGGAAGGAAGGAAGATTGTAGTTTTACGTGACCGTGAATCTTGTGATTATGAGCCACGGGACCTCCTTTTTACGTGGAATCCGAACCACAGGACATGGCATTTCACTTCGAAAATCTCACATGCACTGACCGGGAATCGAACCCGGACCGCCTTGGTGAGAGGCATACAGCTAGACCGCTGAGCCACCACGCCCCCGTAGCGAGGATGAACCACCATGAATGTTATATTGTAAATAGCGAGGATGAACCACCATAAATGTTATATTGTAAATAGTGAGGATGAACCACCATGAATGTTATATTGTAAATAGCGAGGATGAACCACCATGAATGTTATATTGTAAATAGCGAGGATGAACCACCATGAATGTTATATTGTAAATAGTGAGGATGAACCACCATGAATGTTATATTGTAAATAGCGAGGATGAAGCACCATGAATGTTATATTGTAAATAGTGAGGATGAACCACCATGAATGTTATATTGTAAATAGCGAGGATGAACCACCATGAATGTTATATTGTAAATAGCGAGGATGAACCACCATGAATGTTATATTGTAAATAGTGAGGATGAAGCACCATGAATGTTATATTGTAAATAGCGAGGATGAACCACCATGAATGTTATATTGTAAATAGTGAGGATGAACCACCATGAATGTTATATTGTAAATAGCGAGGATGAACCACCATGAATGTTATATTGTATATAGCGAGGATGAACCACCATGAATGTTATATTGTAAATAGCGAGGATGAACCACCATGAATGTTATATTGTAAATAGTGAGGATGAAGCACCATGAATGTTATATTGTATATAGCGAGGATGAATCACCATGAATGTTATATTGTAAATAGCGAGGATGAACCACCATGAATGTTATATTGTATATAGCGAGGATGAACCACCATGAATGTTATATTGTAAATAGCGAGGATGAACCACCATGAATGTTATATTGTAAATAGTGAGGATGAACCACCATGAATGTTATATTGTAAATAGTGAGGATGAACCACCATGAATGTTATATTGTATATAGCGAGGATGAACCACCATGAATGTTATATTGTAAATAGTGAGGATGAACCACCATGAATGTTATATTGTAAATAGCGAGGATGAACCACCATGAATGTTGTATTGTAAATAGCGAGGATGAACCACCAGGAATGTTATATTGTAAATAGCGAGGATGAACCACCAGGAATGTTATATTGTAAATAGCGAGGATGAACCACCATGAATGTTATATTGTATATAGCGAGGATGAACCACCATGAATGTTATATTGTAAATAGTGAGGATGAACCACCATGAATGTTATATTGTATATAGCGAGGATGAACCACCATGAATGTTATATTGTATATAGCGAGGATGAACCACCATGAATGTTATATTGTAAATAGTGAGGATGAACCACCATGAATGTTATATTGTAAATAGCGAGGATGAACCACCATGAATGTTATATTGTAAATAGCGAGGATGAACCACCATGAATGTTATATTGTAAATAGCGAGGATGAACCACCATGAATGTTATATTGTAACTAGCGAGGATGAACCACCATGAATGTTATATTGTAAATAGTGAGGATGAACCACCATGAATGTTATATTGTAAATAGTGAGGATGAACCACCATGAATGTTATATTGTAAATAGCGAGGATGAACCACCATGAATGTTATATTGTAAATAGCGAGGATGAACCACCATGAATGTTATATTGTAAATAGCGAGGATGAACCACCATGAATGTTATATTGTAAATAGTGAGGATGAACCACCATGAATGTTATATTGTACATAGCGAGGATGAACCACCATGAATGTTATATTGTAAATAGCGAGGATGAACCACCATGAATGTTATATTGTACATAGCGAGGATGAACCACCATGAATGTTATATTGTAAATAGTGAGGATGAACCACCATGAATGTTATATTGTAAATAGTGAGGATGAACCACCATGAATGTTATATTGTACATAGCGAGGATGAACCACCATGAATGTTATATTGTAAATAGCGAGGATGAACCACCATGAATGTTATATTGTAAATAGTGAGGATGAACCACCATGAATGTTATATTGTAAATAGCGAGGATGAACCACCATGAATGTTATACCGGTATTGTAAATAGCGAGGATGAACCACCATGAATGTTATATTGTAAATAGTGAGGATGAACCACCATGAATGTTATAGTGTATATAGCGAGGATGAACCACCATGAATGTTATATTGTAAATAGCGAGGATGAAGCACCATGAATGTTATATTGTAAATAGTGAGGATGAAGCACCATGAATGTTATATTGTAAATAGCGAGGATGAACCACCATGAATGTTATATTGTAAATAGTGAGGATGAACCACCATGAATGTTATATTGTAAATAGCGAGGATGAACCACCATGAATGTTATATTGTATATAGCGAGGATGAACCACCAGGAATGTTATATTGTAAATAGCTAGGATGAACCACCATGAATGTTATATTGTAAATAGTGAGGATGAAGCACCATGAATGTTATATTGTATATAGCGAGGATGAACCACCATGAATGTTATATTGTAAATAGCGAGGATGAACCACCATGAATGTTATATTGTATATAGCGAGGATGAACCACCATGAATGTTATATTGTAAATAGCGAGGATGAACCACCATGAATGTTATATTGTAAATAGTGAGGATGAACCACCATGAATGTTATATTGTAAATAGTGAGGATGAACCACCATGAATGTTATATTGTATATAGCGAGGATGAACCACCATGAATGTTATATTGTAAATAGTGAGGATGAACCACCATGAATGTTATATTGTAAATAGTGAGGATGAACCACCATGGATGTTATATTGTAAATAGTGAGGATGAACCACCATGAATGTTATATTGTATATAGCGAGGATGAACCACCATGAATGTTATATTGTAAATAGTGAGGATGAACCACCATGAATGTTATATTGTATATAGCGAGGATGAACCACCATGAATGTTATATTGTAAATAGTGAGGATGAACCACCATGAATGTTATATTGTATATAGCGAGGATGAACCACCATGAATGTTATATTGTAAATAGCGAGGATGAACCACCATGAATGTTATATTGTATATAGCGAGGATGAACCACCATGAATGTTATATTGTAAATAGTATATTTTTTAAAAATATTAAATTTGTCTTTCAAAAAAATGAACAGTTTTTTGTTTAATTTTCCAACTATATCTCAATTATTTTTTAAGATAATTTCATGAATGAGGTTCATCCTCTATGGATCATATGCTGGAATGTATCTGCCGAGTTTCATCACATAGCTCACGAGATATTGTGTATTTCCTACCAAAAAAGCAACCTTTCGGGTAAACAGCTTTGAATATTAAACACTCCATTGACAGATATGCGCATGGTCTCACGTAATACGCTATATCTCTGCCAAAACGCTGAATTTACTTATAAAACTTAACAGGTATATTGCGAAAGGTATTGTTTTTCATTTAAACATTAAAAAAAATTGACAACCGACGGCGTATGAGCCCCCTTAAACTGCTGTATTTTTACGGCAGAGAATTCAAAACTCTGTTCCATAATTAGATAATCATAAGCTGTTAACTGTTCATGGTCTAAATTATTTCTTAAGAAGATGCAAGTACCACCATGGCTAACATTAGATCTAGAGTATTTACTAGCTAGTATAAACTCTGGGAATTGAATTACTTCGAGTTATTCATCTTCCAGCCAATGTTCTGAAATACATAGTGCTAAGATGTCTTTAAGTTCATTTTTAAGCATTAGATTTAAGTAATCAATTTTATTATAGAGAGACTGAACATTCTGGTGGTAAATTTAAATTCGTTACTTTTACAAGCTTGTGTTGGTGATTTATTTACATTATTATAATTGTTATTATTATTGTTTCTAGACAAATCCAAAACACCATTGTTGCACTCAGTTAAATTTGACATCAAAGATACTCATCTGAATGCCAAACCTCACGTTTGGCTTCTTTTACCAGTTTCCCTGCGTCCACTCTAAAGATATTACTGTTGAACTATTCTTACCATTTGAATTTACAATTTTGCAGATTTCATCACTAAGATACTCTTTTCCTAACCTATTTAAGTGTAGGCCATGCCGAGTGTGGAATTTCCTGTCTAATTTACTTACATCTATGATTCGGACATTTGGAAAACTCTTACAAATTTTATTAATTTTCCCATTTGTAGCCTCTATTTCTACATTTACACATGATTTGGGAATTAGGTCATATCTCTGCGGAATGTTTACAACAATTACATTAGTGTTATGCATGGATGGCAATGTACCCTTTAAATCTTTGATTACCTTTTTACTCTCGTTTCTGTACACGTCGTTTGCTCCAGCGATGATGACTGCATAATCCTTTGTAGTTAGGGACGCACAATCTCCTACCATCCCGTCCATGACCGCTGCAATGGGAGCTCCTGGTTTTACTGTCGAAGTGACCTCTATTTCTACTCTTCTCTCCAGAACGTTTGCTGCTATATCTCGCCCGTGACTATCCGCATCTTCCTGGATTTTCTCTTTATTACATTCTTCTTTTCTTCTTGAAGAAAGTTGTCATTTTCTTCGACGAGCACTCCAAATGAATTTGAGACGGGAATTTCAGTTACCGATACTCCATTTTTAGGCCTAGGCTCATTTGATCTTACACTAGCAGCAACCACTGTTGACCAAGTTTCCTTGCTTTCTTCTGTGTTTCCTTTTAATTTATTCAACTCTTCCATTAATTTAGCAATATCTTCCTTTAGCAGCTTTATAATTTCCTCTTTTGAGGACAGTCCGTTACTCAGGTTATGACATTCGCATGGCGGTACCGGTACATTACGACAATCAGTTTCACTTTTCTCCTCATTCAATTTTACCTGAGATCTTGTGATGATTTTATTTGCATTTTTAACTTTTATTTTGCCCGACGAGCATAAATCCATAATGGTTACACTCATTGACGAGACACTAACACTGTTTACTGACGACATACTAGAGATCTAAGTTAGCCTAGATGTTTGCACCAAATTACACCAAATTTATTTTATTTATTACTACCTAAATGAATGAATCTAATTACCTACTGATAAAGAAGAATATGAAATACGTATATCTTCCAATCGGGTGAAATCTCGTAAAAGCACCACTGCTCTACTTGGTTCAAACAGTGATTGAAGAAGTCACCGAATCTTTGGATACACGTTCTCACAACTTAGTTTATTAAATTATGGATAAGAATTTCTAAATACTATCAATATTCCGTATTTCACTTGGCCTAAGGAAAGTGACTTTATAGATTTTAAACCTCTGTTATAATATTTTACCACTTTTATCAAATATTTACACTAGCTGCTATTTCACTACACTTTCACTGTGACGCCATCTTGCCGCAGGCCTCCTAAACACACGTCTACACGTTATCAGACACACACCCAAATACATGAAGCTACATCATCACGTGTTCACTCGTACTGTCATTACAATGACCTCACGCTATCGCAGTGTGCCACTACCTACAGCCTAGTTGCGTAGCTGTCACCCCGGAGGCCCGGGTTCGATTCCCAGCTCAGCCATCTTGGAAGTGGTTTGGCCGTGGTTTCCCACTTCTACATCAGGCAAATGCTGGGACGGTTCCTAACTTAAGACCACAGCCGTCTCCTTTATAATCCTCACTTTACTTACAAATACACGGGGATACATTACCACGATGTCGCAAAGCCCTTAAATGAATCAACGACAACAAAAACAACATAGGCTATACTGCAGCTGTGGTATGCCCCCCCAGGGACGTAAGTTGGCGACCACGGGACCACTCACTAGTGCTGGGCTCCTCTTTTACGCCTTTCCTTTTCCCTGGGGGATAACAACTAATGGGGTGTGGGTACACCAACATTGCTTCCACTTACAAGTGGATATTAGGATATTAGGATATTCGAGGTCGATGGTGTCTTTCATTTCCTCGCCTTAATTGGCCCTTGACACATCTATCCTGATACCCTCATTCTTCGAGGGGTGAGACTTCTTCTTTTTTCTTTTCGTAGTGACTCCTGCCGTCTGTACTAGGGAGGATGTAGCCCCATCTCTTAATGGTGCACCCCGGTTTGTGACAGCGTAACATTATACGCTGTTTCAAAACAAGTACCACCTTTTGGATGCGTGACGTCATACGCTGTCTCGAAATAAGATTCAACTTGACATGTAATGATTATATCACGTGTTCGGTGCCCCCATGAACTCTGTGAGCATCCTCGGTCGTAATGACAGCCCCATTTACTTTACCTTGTGGGCCAAATCGATGACAATACTTTGACTCAGAGGTTGGCACCCCCAGCACTGAGTCTTCATGACCAATCATTTTGTTTATTCCGTGAACCGTATTTAAAAAAAAAATCTTTTGCTAGTACTCTAACGAACATTGAGTCTCCATGACGACCCACTTTGTTTATTCTGTGAATCTAGAACCAAAACTTCAAATCATGAGGAATTTTGAAAATATCTGGAAAAATTACATTACTCACGGGTTGGTATCTATTACAACTATTAAAACTACCTGCCATTTAGTCTCCATGGCATCCTATTATGTGTTTTTCTGTGGGCCAAAATTTGAAATCTCGCGTTAAAATTTCAAGCTAAGCGATTTTTCACACCCCTTTAGCCACCTGATTACCTCGTGGCGCCAAAATTCAAAACTGAGGGATTTTGTGATTTTTCACAACCCTAGGTTGGCAATCCTGATTACCTCATGGCGCCAAAATTCAAATCTGGGGGAATTTAAGGGAAAGCGAGGGGAATTTCACTCACAGATTGGCAGCATGAAATCTCAGATGGCCACCACGAGCAAAACAAAATTGCCGCTATTGCTTTACCATTCCAACGATTTTTGTTTACACCTTGGGTTGACAGCCCCCCCCCCCCCCCCCCCCAACAGTCTACAATCGAATCTCCTATTGATACTCCGATTCCACGGGGGCCGCGGTTTGGGCTACTGTCGACCAAAGTATTATGTGTACTCGAGTTTGAAGGTTGTTTGTGACGTAACCAATAGACCTACATAAAATCCAATAACATCATCATTTTCGTCGTTCTATTTTACGTTAGTTCATGTAGGTTTGAAATTTTTAATTTATATTTTAATATTTTTTATCGCAGTTGGAACACAAAAAGTGCCCGTTTTTAAGCGTGTTTCAACCATGCGTCACATTTAAGAATTATTACCTCCCAAACCCGTCATCAGATCGAATCCAAATTTTAACACAATATACATTGGAATGTTGTATAACTGGTTTATTAATTTCAAAATTTTGTGTGTCCAAGAAACAAAAGTTCTTATCATTTTTGTAAGATAACTTTTTCTCGGCTTGGTAGTTCTTGATCGCGTTGTAATCCTTATACATCAAAAAGGTTTGGTTTATGACTGTGAAATACGTAAATTAATTCACTTATTTTATATCGGTTTGTATTTGTACGGGGAATTAAGACATGGTTCACCAGTTAGCCGCTCCGGTGAAAGCTGTACAACGTTGCCAAGATGGGCTCCATCACGCGTCATGGCGCGCCTCGCTCGGAAGTGATGGGCTCCATATCAGCAACGCTGTACAACATTTCCCGGAGCGGCTAGCTGGTGAACCATGTCTTAATTCCCCGTACAAATACAAGCCGATATAAAATAAGTGAATAAATTTACGTATTTCACAGTCATACAGCATAACCTTTTGAAGTTTAAGGATTACAATGCAACCAAGAACTACATTTTCCAACCACCCCGAGCAGAGAAAAAGTTACCTTACAAAAATGATAACACCTTTCGTTATTGAACACACAAAATTTTGAAATTAATAAACCAGTTATACAACATTCCAATGTATATTGTGTTAAAATTTGGATTAGATCTGATGACGGGTTTGTGAGATAATAATTCTTAAATGTGACGCATGGTTGAAACACGCTTAAAAACGGTCACTTTTTGTGTTTCTACTGCGATAAAAATATTAAAATATAAATTAAAAATTCCAAACTTACGTGAACTAACGTAAAATAGAACGGTGAAAATGATGATGTTACTGGATTTTATGTAGGTCTATTGGTTACTTCACAAACAACCTTCAAACTCGGGTACACATAATATTTTGGTCGACAGTAGGCTGGATGCAGATGTAGATACCATAGCCTATGCTAGTTATGCTGGAAATGTCATTGTTTTCAATTTTGAAATTTAACAAAAGTTTGATGCTTTTCAGTCGGTGACCACGATTGTACCCAAATGAGATGGGTTATTCCCTAATCCTGAAAAACATTACATGAGATTAATTAATTAATAGATTAAACCCATCTCATTTGGGTGCATTCGTGTTGACCGACTGAAAAGCACCACACTTTTGTTTACTAAGACAAAACTGAAAATGGCTTCTAACACAATAAATTGTGAAATTTAGTGAACAAGTAGGAGGTGCCTTCAAAAATATTAGTTAAAAGACGGAACGTATCACGTTTGGTAAGGACACTGGGTTGTGACTGTTTCCTGTAAAGCGGTTTAGTCGTTAGTCCCATCTCTGTAACAATAGGCTACATCATGGTGAAACAACAACACGCATGCGCATGCGCGCTGCGCGTAAATGATTACTGTATATTTTGGCGCATACTAATGTACAGTCCGTGGGAAAAGCCAACCCTGGAGGGTAAAACGATACCGGAAAAAAAAGTAACACGCTTTTATGTCATCCAATTAATAACCCCCCCCCCATTTTTGTATATAAAAGCGAGTTATTTTGTGATGAATATCTTATGTACCGGTAATATTTCTTTCAGGTTCGGTGTATAAATACTTGTTTTCCCGCGATTGGCAGCTAGAGAAATTCCTGAGATCGGAGGTTTGAAAACCGGTGCTAACAAAGACCATCTTAAGTGTAATATTCCTGGGTTTTCAACATTCCCTCCAGGAAAATGTCGAGATTGTACACATAAAGCATGTTACAAGTTTCCATAATGGCATCGCTTGTGGACTATCGTACTAATGCTCCAGTCGTTCTCCCTGGCTGACTGCTGCAAGTGGCACTCATCTCTCCTCAGGCAAATACATAATGATAATGCCCAAGCTTAGTTTAAATTATACTTTTCGACCAACCCTTACTAACATATATTATGGCAGAAGTGGTCTTCAAAATTTCATCGCTAGTCAATCAATATTTGCATAATGAAGTTAATGTACTACACACAGACATAAGATTTATTCTTAAAAGATTGCATATGTAATTATTGTAGTAAGCACATTTCTTATGTCGAAGTATGTATCATTAGTTTATTGCAGAATATACAAATATTGATTTTAGTTGATTTAAAGGTATTTGATTTAATGTTTACATGTTCCTTTATGAGCAATTTGATTTCTATAGCAACAGAAGCATGATTTAAAAAGATAATTGGCATTGTGCTGGCAGAGTTTTGCATACAGAGTCATCTTGTGGTGTAGAAGAAAAGCATCACACTTTTGTTTTCTACACAAATCTTCCTCGAGATCACCTTTACAGAATGGTGAAAGCAGCATCAAAATCCATCCAGTGGTTCTTGAGATTACACATTTAATATACGTACTGTACAGCTGATTCCTTATCGCGCCTATAATGGGAGGGGAGTGCGCTCTACCGGCAACGAGTAGAAACTTTCCAATTACATGTTATACATGGGTTCTGACTGGGAATGTCAAGGCCGGTATAGAGCGCAGCTCGTATTCAGTCGGCCGTGCTTTTGTTTACTAAGGCAAACCTGAAAATGGCTTCTAACACCTAATCCGTGTGATGCGCAGTAAATTGGCGTAGCTGAGTTGTTCACGCTGTAAGTGACGTCAAAATCGGGTGGGTAAAAGCAAAAGCTTAATATGACAATAGTGCCACCCCTTTAAACCTCAATAACTAACTAACACTAGCCTAGCGTCTTGATGAGGTGTTATTAAAGGAATGATTCCCAGTAGGTCAACACATAACTAAATTACCAAATTTAAAAAATATTATTTTTGTAAATTCCGTTTGTTCAATGGTTGTTAGTTTTACACTAAACAAAGACCTAACCTCTCTAAGCCACCTGCTAGCAATAAATATGAAATATTATTGTCTGATTTTGTACAGGGTGTTCAAAAACAAGGTCACAGTAAACAATCCCGCAAGTTAAGAGTTTAGAGATTCTGGTACACTGTTCTCAGGAACTACTTAAGTTACAGGCCTGTTCTTTTGTATTGTGTTGGGAACCATGTAGTTTTATAGAATGAACCAAAATATATTTAAAATAATCTTTATCTTTTCAATTTATAAATTAAAAAATCATACATTTTAATAGGCAAAAATATTTTTTTAGTTTGTTAATTTTTAAACGGCTCAAAATAATTATTCTAGAAAATACAATCCGTTCATTTTGTCAAACCACGTGTTCTTTACATTCCAATAAAAAATTAAGTATCCTTGACTAGAAAGTTTCAAGAAAAGTGTAGCAAACTTAAGGAAATATAATACTAGAATTGTTTACTGTGGCCTTGTTTTTCAACACCCTGTACAAAATCAGACAATAATATTTAATATTTATTGCTAGCAGGTGGCTTAGAGAGGTTAGATCTTTGTTTAGTGTGAAATTAACAACCATTGACCAAACGGAAATAACAGAAATTTGTTTTTCAAATTTGCTCATTAATTGTGTAAAATAAGCAAGGAAACTTGAGAGGTGAATTAAAGTACAGAATACTAGGATGTCACCTAATATTGGAATCCCAATTTGATTTGTGTTTATGCAGCTTTGTACGAGAGAACGTCGAGCCGGTTAAGAAAATGCGTGGGACTAAGCAATGCCGTATCGAAAGGGTTAGATGTTTATTAGCATTTGTTTGACCAGTAAATAAAGTTGATTCAAGTTGCCGAGATGATGTTTCCCCGAGTTAGTTAAGCACTAGACACAGGTGAGTGCCACGTGTAATTTGGTGAGATTTAAATGCCATGTGACTTAAGAGGTAAGATTTCTCGTGTGATGTAACGTGAAATAAACTAAGAAAGGTGTTTTGTCTGAAATATTTAAGTAGTGTGATATATTTAAACACCAATGGTAAGTTGGGAGTTTGCCGTGACCGAGGTACCATGAGGAGGAGGTTGAAGTTTGCGCAGCGAGGGTGCTATGAGGAGGTAAGAGGTAAATACGTGTGGTAATCATAAGTACTGTAGTGTGAGATATTTAAAGAGCAAGGACTGCGATGAAATACAGGGTGTTTCAAAAAAGGTGTCCGATATTGCAACAGGGGTTGGGATTGGTCAAGACGAGAAGTAATGTTCCTATAAAGAAATGTCCGGAAACAAATACCTGTTGAGATATGAACCATTTTACCTATGTTGTGTATTTACACTTCAGACAATGGACATCATCCTACCAGCTACTTCTAATGAACACTCGACTGTCACACACGTTCAACAGAACACGCGTTGGTCAAACATCCATCAACACCACCAACCAGGAGCTGTGATGATTTCACCAGGTCTGTCCGCGGATACCATCTGCACGTTGCAAGAGATGCTCCACATGGTTACCACGATTTCGTACACATGCTTTGGCTCTTCTTCACAAGGAATCCCGAACTTGTCCAATCACGCCTGGCTGGTCGCGGATGTGGGCACACGCTCTTGTAACATGTGCTCATTGACGATGGGTGTGGCATACACCAATGTCTTTTAATGTCGCCAGTACCAAAAATCCAGTGGATTAAGGTACGGCGAACGGAGAGGCCATGCTACTAGCGTTTGCTAATCCATAGCAAAAAGCCATGTCTGCCATTTCCCTCCAGGAATACTCCATCGCACTCTTTACGTCGTCCACATTGCACGGGACCAACAGTATGGTGCGGGTACTACACTGCACTCACTGTCTGCTAAACCGCATACTATGACTGAACATCCGACTCATGCGAAGACCTTCAATGGAAGGACGCCTACACCACTGACCACAACGCCTCCTCCACGCGGGTAAAATGGCGCATATCTCAACAGGTATTTCTTTCCGGACATATGTTTGTAGGAGCATTTCTTCTCGTTTTGACCTATTCCAACCTCTTGCAATATCGCACACCTTTTTTCGAAACAGCCTGTATTTAATTACCGATGGTAGGGTGAGCTAAGGTAGGCCCCACACACACGCGCACATAGTTCGGTGAGGTACCTGTAATTACGTAACGCTGGTCACGAATACGGTAATTACGAGATAGTAAAGATTTGAAGAATATTTGTGTGTTATTCTCAAAATTTGAGTATATTTTAATTTTCAGTTGGTCAAAGTTAAGTTGTGAAAGAGTATGTTAGTTGATTGATTACCTTGAGGTAAATTGAGATTTGCAGGGTAAATTGCCTTTTGTGCAAGGACGTATGTATACTGCCCATCCGTTTTTGGCTTCGGTGAGAGTTGTCCCACGCATGAGTATTTATAATAAGGCAAGTGAAGTGTCAAATTATGTTTTCCCCACAAATGTTGTGTCATGTTCATTTGTTGTAGGTGTCAGCGTATAGCGGCTTTGCTAACAAGTAAGTTAGGGGTGATATGTTCATAGTTTAGAGTGGAATTTGAAAACTTATCAATTTCCTCTGATTCTGTCCGGTCAGATTTGTTTAAAATAATACATTGGTATTATAAAGTTAACTAATGCTTGGAGCAGAGATATCATTCATTATGAATAACAAATCAGCTGTAAAATTCATGTAAAATGTTTGTTTGTTTAAGATCATATTTTTGTTGTTGAATCAGTTGACTGGATTCAAGAGATAAAATTTGTTTTTGAATGGCAGTGAAGTCATTTTTACTTCATGTCATATTAATTAACCAAAGTCATTTTTATTGGGGTTAATTTATTCCTGGGCCATTTTTATAAATGTTATATGGTTTGATGCCCAGAAGTCATGGAGTTGCAGACCAGCTGACGAGTCATTTGACGTGACGTCACACTTGGTCATTGTAGGCTATTTTATATTCATTTACATTCTCATTAATTTACATTATTATGCAAAAATAATAATTACTCTTATTATTTTTGAGATTTTATTGTCATTATATTATATTCATACATGGGGCCCCCTATTCTCCACCTTCCTCTCCCGCTGTTTTATACTTTATACATGGGGCCCCCTATTCTCCACCTTCCTCTCCCCCTGGTTTATACTTTATACATGGGGCCCCCTATTCTCCACCTTCCTCTCCCCCTGGTTTATACTTTATACATGGGCGCCCTATTCTCCACCTTCCTCCCCCTGTTTTATACGTGGGGCCCCCTATTCTCCACCTTCCTCTCCCCCTGGTGTATACGTGGGGCCCCCTATTCTCCACCTTCCTCTCCCCCTGGTGTATACGTGGGGCCCCCTATTCTCCACCTTCCTCTCCCCCTGGTGTATACGTGGGGCCCTCTATTCTCCACCTTCCTCTCCCCCTGGTTCATACGTGGGGCCCCCTATTCTACACCTTCCTCTCCCCCTGGTTTATACGTGGGGACCCCTATTCTCCACCTTCCTCCCCCTGGTTTATACGTGAGGCCCTCTATTCTCCACCTTCATCTCCCGCAGGTTTATACGTGGGACCCCCTATTCTCCACCTTCCTCTCCCCCTGGTTTATACGTGGGGCCCCTATTCTCCACCTTCCTCTCCCCCTGGTTTATACGTGGGGCCCCCTATTCTCCACCTTCCGCTCCCCCTGGTTTATACGTGGGCCCCCTATTCTCCCCCTTCCTTCCCCCTGGTTTATACGTGGGCCCCCTATTCTCCCCCTTCCCCCTGGTTTATACGTGGGCCCCCTATTCTCCACCTTCCTCCCCCTGGTTTATACGTGGGGTCCCCTATTTTCCACCTTCCGCTCCCCCTGGTTTATACGTGTGGCCCCCTATTCTCCACCTTCCTCTCCCCCTGGTTTATACGTGGGGCTCCCTATTCTCCACCTTCCTCCCCTGGTTTATACGTGGGGCCCTCTATTCTCCACCTTCCCCTCCCCCTGGTTTATACATGGGGCCCCCTATTCTCCACCTTCCTCTCCCCCTGGTTTATAAATGGGGCCCCCTATTCTCCACCTTCCTCTCCCACTGGTTTATACGTGGGGCCCCTTATTCTCCACCTTCCTCCCCCCCTGGTTTATACGTGGGGCCCCCTATTCTCCACCTTCCTCTCCCCCTGGTGTATACGTGGGGCCCTCTATTCTCCACCTTCCTCTCCCCCTGGTTCATACGTGGGGCCTCCTATTCTCCACCTTCCTCCCCCTGGTTTATACGTGGGGCCCCCTATTCTCCACCTTCCTCTCCCCCTGGTTCATACTTGGGACCCCCTATTCTACACCTTCCTCTCCCCTTGGTTCATACGTGGGGCCCCCTATTCTCCACCTTCCTCTCCCCCTGGTTTATACGTGGGGCCCCCTATTCTCCACCTTCCTCTCCCCCTGGTTTATACGTGGGCCCCCTATTCTCCCCCTTCCCCCTGGTTTATACGTGGGCCCCCTATTCTCCACCTTCCTCCCCCTGGTTTATACGTGGGGTCCCCTATTTTCCACCTTCCTCTCCCCCTGGTTTATATGTGGGGCCCCCTATTCTACACCTTCCTCTCCCCCTGGTTTATACGTGGGGCCCTCTATTCTCCACCTTCCTCCCCCCTGGTTTATATGTGGGTCCCCTATTCTCCACCTTCCTCTCCCCCTGGTTTATACGTGGGGCCCCCTATTCTCCACCTTCCTCTCCCCCTGGTTTATACGGGGGGCTCCCTTCTATCCTCCCCCTGGTTCATACGTGGAGCCCCCTATTCTCCACCTTCCTCTCCCCCTGGTTTATCCGTGGGGCCCTCCTTCCTGTCCCCCTGGTTTATACGTGGGGCCCTCCTTCCTCTCCCCCTGGTTTATACATGGGGCCCCCTTGTATCCTCCCCCTGGTTTATACGTGGGGCCCTCCTTCCTCTCCCCCTGGTTCATACGTGGAGCCATTCAGCAGTAATATGATCTTTGTCAGCACAAGTTTTTCGAACCCATAACATGTGGCGTGTAGGGATTTTTAAAATCTGTGCCAGGTAGCAAATGGCAGACTTTTAATTATTACAATGTTGGGTTATAATTTGGGCTCGGATTATTAGGTAAATAAATATATTTTTATGTTCATGCATATTTTAAACATTTTGTCTATAAATACATTAATTTCTGCTTATTAGCACATAAAAGGACATAATATTTACATTTATTAAAAATCAGTATCTTTCAATTTATTGCATTTTTGTTCTATTACTTTAATAGGGAAGGACCTCTGAGTTATCCAATCTTCATGCAGAGCGTATGTCAGCTTGTAGCAGTGTTTTTCTTAACTTGTCTCCCCGTGCCACTCACTGTGGAAGCCGGGGATTTCCTTGACCATAACCATATTGCACCACGTGCTAGACCTCCCCCTCCCCAGCTACCAGGAACCAGTGTCACTCACGTGCAGTTCATTTCTGGCACTGTGAAGTGTAAGGCAGTTGTACGATGCCTAAAGTAAAAACAACTACATGTTATCGTCTGTTGCAGAATTTAAAGATAATTTTACTTCTGATGGGGGCGTTCTGTTCTGCCAACCACGTGGGAAAGCAATCAAGGCTGAACAGCGATCTCAAGTTACACAACACTCAAAGGCAAGAAACATATTGCCGAAGTTTCGCGCCTTCAGAAGAAGTGTTTCGCGATAATCGTCGGTCATTAGTGATGGACAACCTGAAGATGTATCTCGTTGTGTATTGTAATGCTTCAGTAGTCAGTGAGACATAGCATAAATTGCATTCGTGAGTGCTGCATATTGTTTATATTCACATTAATAAACAAATTATAATTACATCTTTTTACTTTTTGTCACATATTTCAGGTATTTTTAATACATAAAAAATAAATATTTTCTCTATTTTAGCACCTAAATTCCGAGCCCTAGTTATAACATATCCCCCCCCCCCCCAGGAGCTCACATCTAGTGGGACGTAAGTTGGCGACCACGGGGCCCCAGCTGAGTTCGGCATTACTTCCACTTACTTGTGCCGGGTTCCTCTCTGTTATCTTTCATATCGACCACCTTTGGTCAACTCTTGTTCTTTTCCGACCCCGACGGTATTAGGGTATCCGTGGTCTAGGGAGTCTTTCACCCTTGTCTCATCATTTCTGATCCCTCATTCTTCGAGGGATCAGACCTCTTCTGTTCTCTTCCTATCTCCTGCCTTCTGCTCAAGGCCCTTAAGGAGGCAGGGTGTGTGTATCCCCACCACTTCTGGTGCACCCTGGATAGTGCTACACCCTCAGGAGCTCACAGTATCTCCTGCCTTCTGCTCAAGGCCCTCAAGGAGGCAGGGTGTGTGTAGCCCCACCACTTCTGGTACACCCTGGATAGTGCTACACCCTCAGGAGCTCACAGTATCTCCTGCCTTCTGCTCAATGCCCTCAAGGAGGCAGGGTGTGTGTAGCCCCACAACTTCTGGTGCACCCTGGATAATGCTACACCCTCAGGAGCTCACAGTATCTCTTGCCTTCTGCTCAAGGCCCTCAAGGAGGCAGGGTGTGTGTAGCCCCACCACTTTTGGTGCACCCTGGATAGTGCTACACCCTCAGGAGCTCACAGTATCTCCTGCCTTCTGCTCAAGGCCCTCAAGGAGGCAGGGTGTGTGTAGCCCCACCACTTCTGGTGCACGCTGGATAGTGCTACACCCTCAGGGGCTCACAGTATCTCCTGCCTTCTGCTCAAGGCCCTTAAGGAGGCAGGGTGTGTGTAGCCCCACCACTTCTGGTGCACCCTGGATAGTGCTACACCCTCAGGGGCTCACAGTATCTCCTGCCTTCTGCTCAAGGCCCTCAAGGAGGCAGGGTGTGCGTAGCCCCACCACTTCTGGTGCACCCTGGATAATGCTACACCCTCAGGAGCTCACAGTATCTATTGCCTTCTGCTCAAGGCCCTTAAGGAGGCAGAGTATGTGTAGCCCCACCACTTCTGGTGCACCCTGGATAGTGCTACACCCTCAGGAGCTCACAGTATCTCCTGCCTTCTGCTCAAGGCCCTTAAGGAGGCAGAGTGTGTGTAGCCCCACCACTTCTGGTGCACCATGGATAATGCTACACCCTCAAGGGCTCACAGTATCTCCTGCCTTCTGCTCAAGGCCCTCAAGGAGGCAGGGTGTGTGTAGCCCCACCACTTCTGGTGCACGCTGGATAGTGCTACACCCTCAGGAGCTCACAGTATCTCCTGCCTTCTGCTCAAGGCCCTCAAGGAGGCAGGGTGTGTGTAGCCCCACCACTTATGGTGCACGCTGGATAGTGCTACACCCTCAAGGGCTCACAGTATCTCCTGCCTTCTGCTCAAGGCCCTTAAGGAGGCAGGGTGTGTGTAGCCCCACCACTTATGGTGCACCCTGGATAGTGCTACACCCTCAGGGGCTCACAGTATCTCCTGCCTTTTGCTCAAGGCCCTCAAGGAGGCAGGGTGTGTGTAGCCCCACCACTTCTGGTGCACCCTGGATAGTGCTACACCCTCAAGGGCACACGGCTGGTGAGTTTGGGAGTTGGCAACACCGAGGGATTCCTGAGCTGGGTCTGTTTTTTTTCCATTTGTTTCCATTGCCTCTGGGGCTGACCCTCTCCTCTTTCCCTTTCCTATCTGCCTTTCATGGCTCTCCTTCCTTCCAAGTCCCTCAATCCGCATTTTTCGAGGGTTGAGGCCTTTTTTTTTTCTCCTGTCCATTATTTGCCTTATTCTCCTTTTGTTTTCCATTTCTTCTTCTAGTATATAAGTTAGCAGTTAGTTTTAGTTATAGTTTACATATCATTATCATTTACACGATCAGCTAAACCATTAGGGGCCGATAACCTAGATGTTAGGCCCCTTAAATCAACAATTATCATCATGATCTAATATACCGGTGAGGAATACTCACCGGCCCTGATCACATCAACCCCGCTCGGATACCAGCGTTCTCCCTGCCGCAGGAGTAACAGCACCGTGTTATTGGGCAATGTCCGGAAGTACTCGCCGTCCTCAACCTGTGTACCGTCACTCTCCAGTACCAGACGCACGGGTTCTGCTACAAGCACGCCCAGCTTCTCCTTGCCTGCAACAAGGACACCAAAATACAGTAAGTAAGTTTCCAACATAATTTACTCTGTGTGTGAATGATTCGACGCTTCCTTTATGTACAATACAATAGCACAGTATGGGAATCCTTGAAATCATCAACCCTCGGGGACTGAGGGTGGCGCATGGGTATTTCTGACCCGAGGCTTGAATAATGCTCTATATTTTCGTTTTGGTCAGCCCTTATTTCCTGTCGCTTACTGTACCTTCCTTCCTAGCCTTGAACTTCACCCTGCAAAAGGAACATGTCCATAGCTTTTTGAACACTCAAGGTATTTCTATATTAAATACGGTCGGGTCAGATTTACCCATGGCGCCAGTCCTTGCGTGACAATTTTCGGCTTACGTTAGTCGGGACAATCTGTAAAAGATAAGGGGGAAATCCACCTATTTTGGTGCAGCACAATCACATAGCTCACGTTCTTGTTGATCCATGTTTACGGTCTAGGGACAGCATGGTTATCAGCTCATTTCTTCAATAATTACCATGCCTGCTTTTTGCCACAATCAAGGCCAATGATAGGCTACTGTTACGAACATTATTGTCATTTTCCTGCATGTTAAATTTGAAAAAGAAAAAAAACTCATTTTGTATCGGGAATAATTCATAGGAAGACACCAGGAGTAACATTACTTTATTAAAATCTGTAGGACTACGCCAAAAAGGGAGCGACACCCTATGGCTCGGCGCCAGTCCTCGTGTTATTATATGTTCAGGCCACCTCATGGCGTAGTGGCTAGCATCCCTGATGGGATGTCGGGGCTGGATTCAAGCCTCTGCTAAGGAATTTAATCCTGGTCCAAGGGTTGGAACGTGGTGTAATCAGCCCCGCGCGGCAGAACTGATAACAGGTGGGTTCAAATCCCGCCTCAATCATTCTAGAAGCGGTTTTCCATGACTTACCAATTCTACTCCAGGCGAAAGTTGAAAGATTATATTAAAATTATTTACGAAGTTATTTTCATAGAATTTCATGAAAGATAACCCCCAGCTGATGTAAATCGCCCCAGAAGAATACACAGCCTACCGCCGGGCAACAAACTATTTAACCAGACTGATGTCAAAGAAGGCAAACAACTTGTCAGAGGAAAACTACATTCGAGCAGTGGCGGCTGGCGGATAGTTATTGTACTGGGTGTTGCACTGTCTTCATTAGGGGGAGGGGGGATGTGGTATGGTAAAAGACTGCTTAAAATTAGAGAAAACTGTATTCAAATGCGCGGTAAAATGGATGTACACGAATGCCGCATTTCAGAGAACATCACCTTGGCATGGGATTAAATGGATTATAAGTTAGTCTACATGAAAACCTTCACGGGAACAGAACAACGTAAGTTATATAAGAGGGCGAGAAGTAACCGCGAGTGTCACAAGTACGCGCAAATTACATTGCAAGACATAGTACCGGTAGTTAACGGAGCATCACGGATGTCTCCGTCCGCGCATCGGCTCCCTTGTTGCAATCAGCGGGCAACGACCAGACGAGTTAACTATTGAGATAGGGCTTACTGTGCCATACCCTTCACTATTGAGATCTGGTCGGTGCTTGGGCCTGGCAACAAGCGCTCCTAGACAGTTGGCGCGCTTCGCTCTCAGACAGTTCACAGTTACTTGTATAAGATTTCCTGAATTGTTAAAGAACAAAACAATGAATTCCTATACATGAGAAAGAAAACGTACAGCTCATATTACTAAAAACATACTACGAAAAAAAAGGAAGCTTGTAGTTTAACGTGACCGTTAATCTTGAAATCATGAGCCACGGGACCTCCTTTTTACGTGGAATCCGAACCACAGGACATGGCATTTCACTTCGAAAATCTCACATGCATTGACCGGGAATCGAACCCGGACCGCCTTGGTGAGAGGCATACAGCTAGACCGCTGAGCCACCACGGTATTAATTGTGTTTCTTGATCTGATCTGGTCGTTGTGCAACACTGCAACCTCATTACCAGCCGCTACTGCATTCAAGTGCAAAAACAAAAAGTGTCAGAGGAAAACTGTCGAATGTGAAATGGGTACGAAGAAAAGTGCATATCTCCTGGCCCGCCAGTTCACCGGATTTAACTCCATTATACTTCTTCTTGAGGGCACATTTGAAAACAAACAGTTTTCACCAGGAGCCAGTAAATCAATCCCCAGTGCCTTGGACAATTCATCGCCGATCAAGAACCCCGGCTACTCTACCCCACTTTCAGTTTGGTGACGACATATCGGCTCTTCATAGGGCCACTTCCATTTTCAATCATAAATGATGTAGGCCTATGTAAAGTAGAATGTTTCACGTACGTTAAGAGACAGTACAAAGTACTATCGCTGCCCCAGACCATGGTGTTCGGCTTGCTCTTACTGCACTGCACCGCGACACACTTTTTTACAAGGTCGCAATATCCATTTCATGTTTCACAGATACATTATCTACGTGCTTTGGATTCTATATTATTTAGTAATACTATGACACGACAATTCAATGTGTTTACTGCACACATCGAGAGGACAGATGTTTTCAGGACGCACATACACTGTGGTTTGCATTAACCAGTATTGCAAAGAGCAGCTGATTCACATCATTACCGTACTGTATTCTATTGAGGCCTGTGAAAGGTTGCTTCGTGTGGAAGCGGAAGCACAAAAGCAACTGGCCGCGCTTTAAAGGCGACGAGGTGGATATGATTCCCTGTTCGTCATTTACTTTAAACTGTGACCAACTACCGTGTTCATTATTAGTATTAATTATAACTAGCGGGGTAGCCTCCGTGGCTTAGGCGACAGCACGCCGGCCTCTCACCGCTGGGTCCGTGGTTCAAATCCCGGTCACTCCATGTAAGATTTGTGCTGGACAAAGTGGAGGCAGAGGGGTTTTTCTCCGGGTACTCCGGCTTTCCCTGTCACAATTTCATTCCAGCAACACTCTCCACTATCATTTCATTTCATCTGTCATTCATTTAGTCATTGCCCCAGGGGAGTGCGACAGGCTTCGGCAGCCGGCACAGTTCATAACCTCGCCACTAGATGGGGGCATTATTCATTCCATTCCTGACCCGGTCGGTCAACTAGAAGCAGGCTGTGGATTTTCATTTTCATAACTGGCGGGCCCGTGCGCCCCGTGTGTTCAGACTACCCGCCCGTCTCTAGTGCTATGCGGGCTGTACGCGATGCCAGGGGCTATCGTCTTGTTTACTTGTTTAAACACACTTTATAAACAAATAAATATATTTCCGTTGACCTTTCAAGAAATTCCTGTATTACTGAGAGGATTTTGGTACAAACCAATCCTTCCAACTCCCTCGGGTTTAGGAGCTTGAGTTCTGTGAAACATACACCTTAGCCTTAGCGTATTATATAATAAGATTTTTATCCTTTTATTATTGTAAGGAAGATTTGAATGTGTCCTCCTATTTTTATAATTTTTTGAAGTTATTTGGCCATTAGTTGATTATTTTCTAGCTTGGATGGAGATTTTAGGTCATTGTTTTACAGTACCGGTTATGTTCCTTTATGATTCGGGTGAGAACTCAACGTTATATCATTTGGTAAAAGTATGATACGCGATTGTTGTTTTCGTTCTTATTAGGGAATGATGGGTGAGTAAACATAACTTTTAGATCATATAATAATTCAGAGAAGTCAAATTACAATATTGTGTAGGTTTACCGCAAATACATAATAGTGTTACCACATACGTTTTACCTACGTACCAGACGTTACGTGACCAAGTCACGCTATATATCCATTTATACTGTTCGTTATAGGACTGAATCTGGTAGAAGTTCTGGAAGTGTACGGAAGCTTATCTAAATATTTGAGTTACACTTTCATACCAATAGCAAAACAAAGAACCGTGTAGTTGCTGCTAATGCCTCTACATCGCGGTGTTCATAAGCCTGAAAAATGATAAATGCATATTCTATACATTTCACATTCCACATAGAATTAAGTTTTTTTGTGTCTAATTTTGCTATCAATTCCGAAGACACGGTTTCTAATGAAGATAGAGATCGAGGATTAAATAGACGTGGACGGTGTGAAAGGACGCTGCACGAATCGCAGTCAGCAAATCAAAGATGCTTTGCCTGCTGAAGGTGCAGGAGTTACAGCCAGCCCTTACCCAGGCATGGCTGCCAAGAAAGCGTATACGGTGGACAAGAGCCACAAATGATGATATTATGCTCATTTACTAATCTGTTACGCATCTGGAAACACACACAGATGACACGTTGTCTAAAATATCCCGAAATGTCCGTGACTCAACAGAGGGTGGCGGACCAGTACACAATTATTTTAAGAAAATAGCTTATTTCAGAAACGATATAAAATGAAATATTAGAGACGAAGCGCGATGCAAAATTGAACTGGTAGATAAGCAAGAAGATGAAGCAACTAGTGTAGACAATGGGAAGGAAGGAGACTTGTAGATTAACGCCACCGTTAATCTCGCGATCATGAGCCACGGGACCTCCATTTAACGTGGAATTCTAACCACAGGACATGGCATTTCACTTCGAAAATCTCACATGCCTTGACCGGGAATCGAACCCAGACTGCCTTGGTGAGAGGCTTACAGCTAGACCGCTGAGCCACCACGCCCCCGGGAAGGAAGGAGACTTGTAGATTAACGCCAGCGTTAATCTCGCGATCATGAGCCACGGGACCTCCATTTAGCGTGGAATCCGAACCACAGGACATGGCATTTCACTTCGAAAATCTTACACGCAGTGACTGGGAATCGAATAATAACCTTAGGAGATTAATTTCCCCATGACCCGGCTGGGAACCGAACCCGGGACATTTCGGGTCAAAGGCTAGCTCGCTAACCATTCAGCCACGGAGCAATCTGTAACAACGTTACGTTTTGCTGATTGAATTGGCAATTGGCAATGTCATATTCTGTGTATTTCGTGAAGTCATGCACAGAACTGTTCTCCCGCCATTCAGCCTTGGAGGCGAGGAGTCGCTGCCCCTGGCATTCATCTAAGAATTTAGCGTAATTGTAAATGAGATCTTAATCGGTTGAACTCTGCACATGGCGTAGTGGCTGAGTTCTATTCCCGGCTCTGCCAAGCTGGAACGGGATACACTCAGCCTCGTAACGCAAAACTGAGTAAAGGCGGGTTCGATTCCTACCTCAGCCATCCTGGAAGTGGTTTGCCGTGGATTGCCAGTTCTACTACAGGAAAGCGCTGGGGCGGTACTGCCCCCGTAAATTGAATTATATTGAGACCTCGATGGCTGTATTGGCATAAATGAATAAAGTTATGAATGTCATAATTGTGACGTGTATATTCATGACGTAGGCACGGATGACGTATACTTCATGCAAGTAGGCTGGTTGAGCTGAGATTCTTGGTGACGTCATGATTTTGTTCGAGAAAGATCTAAGATTTACGACGCAGTCGCAGGAAACAAGGTATTGTGCTAAGGAAGAAGTTACGCTATTGGAGGAGAGACTCGAACCAATGAACGATAGTTTGGAAGGAAGACGGAGATTGCTGAAACTACGATATTTAATTACTTTTGGCATGCAGATTTGTGGAAAACTATTTTCAGTTATGGCATTGATTTGGAATTTTGAAGAAATTAATTTTGAGTTTTTGAAATTTGAAAATCCGTCAAGTATAGCCAAAGTTAAAACTTCTAGCAATGACGGAGGAACGAACTATGGAAGGGATGGATACGCCCCTTAAGAAGTTGATAAAAGGTCGTGCACAGGAGAGAGGAGCTCTCATATCTCTCATACCGCTGATAACGCATATATATTTCAGATGTTATATGTCATTTTCGAGTGAATAAGTGAAGCAAGTTGTCTTTAGCGTGTGGTTAAAGCCCGGCGCATCGAACGAACACGGAGCAGTTCCATTTTACGCTGTTCGAAACTAGGTGAAGTTGTAACGCTCACATTAACGTTTCTACCAGATAAGATATAAAGAGTTAACTTCTGCCTTCATTATAATTCAATTGGGCAGTACAACATTGAGGTGTGTAGAACATTTGAACAATTTCACAGTTATACTTTGAAAGATATTGACATTTTAAGGCTGCAGACAAAAGTGATTTTCTCGCCACCTGAGAGGCACTTTTAAATTTCCACAGTATACACTACGGCTGACACGTGTTACAACCGTGATATTGGAGCATACGTTTGGTGTTACAACGATACATTCTATTATGGAACATTATAATCTTGCAGTACTTTCAATGATTATAACAGAAGTTGAGATGGAAGGCTAAGGCTTTAATGCAATTGGGACATATATCGATGGAGTGAAGTAACAGCATGGAACTTCGTTAATCGTCGTTCTACAAAAGCGAGCATGTAGTGAACATCCAACTACACTCATGCATCGTGAATCCATCGCTGAATCATATCAGATGGCAGTGCAAATATTATCATACTCCACGATTATGAATATTTCTGCGGAAATAACTACAATAAACTTCATGGCGAATTACGACTGGAACTTCAGGGAACTTTCAAGAGAGGCCAGGGTGGACCCGGCTCATAAAGAAGAGTTTTGCCAGAGGGATGTCTTTCGTATACATGGAGCAGTGCAATTTCCGGAGAAGGAAGCAGTTCGATTCTCCGAGGACGCTGATTCCAGGTTCGAGGACGGAGCACATCTTTACGCTGGTGAAATGGAACCAACAGCAGTTTTCTTTGAAAACTTTCCTCTAGAACTTCAATCAACAGATAAGGTAGTC
Source organism: Meconema thalassinum (assembly GCA_946902985.2). Lineage (NCBI taxonomy): Eukaryota > Metazoa > Arthropoda > Insecta > Orthoptera > Tettigoniidae > Meconema > Meconema thalassinum. The sequence continues at coordinate 44,262,691 of OX336389.2, read as the reverse complement.
GTGAACGTTTCTTGTATTATTTGAGTCATGTAGCGATATCTGAGCAACCATTTTCCCATATTTTTTGTCCTATCTTTTGCCCCATTTTCTTGCTTGACATTTCTGTACTCAGTACACTTCGATGATAGTAGAGAGGCAAGGAGGGTTCTGCTTCAAATACCGTTATTTATGCAAATGAGGGGGGCGTGGCAAGGTCAATGACCTTGAGGTAGGTCATGGTCAATGACCTTGAGGTAGGTCATTGACCCCCAAGGTCGCCGGGACCCCGGAAGGTAAACAAACCTTGGAGGGTCCAGGAACCGGTTTGAGGGGGTGTGGGTGGAGGGGAGGGGTGGGGGGGAGGGGGAGGGTGGGGGAGGGGGGGGGGGTGGGGGAGGGGGAGGGAAGGGTGGGGTGGGGGACGAGGGGGGAAGGATGGAAGAGGCTCTGCACGAGACCCTCCTCGACCCAGTCTCTCTCTTGGACTGAGCGCCTTCTCTGATATTATCCTGGGCTATATAGCTTTGCCTTATGCCCGATGAGATCCGAGTGTTGCCGAAGGTTTCCGAATCCTTGGTTGTGAATGAATTGTCAGAGAACTGAACGGTCAACTGGTGTGTGTGACGTCACAGCAGATTACGGGATGTGGGGTAGGTCATGAACGGGAGTGTTTTGAATGGAAAACATTAGTGTAACTGGTGTGTGTGTGTGTGACGTCACAGCAGAATACGGGATGTGAGGTAGGTCATGAACGGGAGTGTTTTGAATGGAAAACATTAGTGTAACTGGTGTGTGTGTGACGTCACAGCAGATTACGGGATGTGGGGTAGGTCATGAAGGGGGGTGTTTTGAATGGAAAACATGAATGGCGGTGGATGGTGGTGGTTGTTGAACCCTGACGTGGTAGGTTGGTTAAGCTTTGTGTTGTAGCCGATTGGTTCCGAATGCAGCCGAGGGATTCCGATTCTCCATTTGTGCTGACCCGGGAGATTTGAATGGCTTACATTCACGTGTCAGAATAATCTGATTTGAATGGTCAACCGGTGTGTGACGTCACAGCGGAGTTGACCCCTGAGCTAATTTTCAAATTTGCCTTTATTATTATCATCACCATGTTGTTTGTGGGAGAGGGGTTGAATGACCTCAAAGGTAAACAAACATGACTGATGCTGGACTGGGTTTTATTGAATCTAATGAACAGGGATGTGGAACTATGTGGTAATTGAACTAATAAGCCGGAGCCGGCACAGGGGCTAATGGGCAAGATGGCCGCTATACATGGTCTCTTATGGAACTAACTCTTGGGAGCTGGCACATGGGCTAGTGGGCAAGATGGCCACTGCGCGCAACTCTAGAGGACTTGAGATGACTGGTACAGAGGCTATTGAGCAAGATGGCTGCCAGGTGAAACTCCCTTATGTTGGAGAACTTGACGAGGCTGGCTGGATGCCCTTCACTACCTATGTTCTTTCCAATCGCCTACTTTCATGAAACTGGGGCAATGTTTTATAGACAACTCCCTTATGTTAGAGGACTTGAGCAGGCTGGCCGGATGCCCTTAACCTCCTATGCTCTCCCCAATTTCCTACTGTAATAGGCAAATCCTCCTACCATTATGCTAGCGGTTATGTTGGTTAACACTATACGTGAGAGTACATACTTCAAGCCGACCAGGACGTTAGAAGGTAGAAACCGCCATTAACATCACAGCAAGGGTTGGAGCCTTGTCTTATGGAGATGTAGCCAGTACTCTACTACCCTCTGTGAGGGCTCTAACATCAAACCAGTCAAAGCTTGGGGTATGCCCTTGAAGTCAAACTCCTGTAAGTTAACTACAAATGCTATACGTAAACTCTTATCACAGGTGTATCAACAAGCTTTGCAAACTTGGATGACGAATACACCTCAAAGGTCTACTCTCCCTTCGTAAAGGGCACCGCGCATTATAGTTAAGTATACAGAAGCTAAATCTTAAAAAAAAACGAAAACTCCAGTAAGTTAACTAAAAATGCTATACGTAAACTCTCATCATTGACATATCAACGAGGTTTGCAAGCTCGAATGATGAATATGTCTCAGAGGTCTACTCTCCCTTCGTGAAGGGCACCGCGCATTATAGTTCAACTTAAGGAGCAAGTTCTGGATGTAGATGTCTCTCCTCTTTTTTCCGGGCTTGAGACCGGCTCTAGGGGACACACTTCCTCCTCCCCTAGAGGCAGAGTTAACACTTATCAACCCTATATTTACTTAACATAAGATAATTTTTTTGCCATTGTATTCCATTAGCCTTAAGCACCAAAGCCCTTCAGCACACACACACCTGTAGGCTTATGAAGAAATTAATCTCACGCTGTTAATCGGAGGATAAGGTAAATCTAGCACGCGTTCATGGCTGACAATCTGGAGATCTGGGTTCGATCTCTAACTGCTAAGAAAATAAATTAGAGTTTGAACGGGTTACACACAGCCTTGTAAGATGAAAAACTGATGATGATGATGATGATGATGATGATAATTGTTGTTTTAAGGGGCCTAACATCCAGGTTATCGGTCCCTAATGGTTTGGGTGATTGTGAAGATGATAATGAAATGTAAACTATAATTAAAACTAACTACTAGCTTATATACGAGAAGAAGAAATAGAAGACAAAAGGAGAATAATGCAAATAAAGGACAGGAGGAAAAGAAATGCCCTCATCCCTCGAAGAAGGCGGATTGAGGAACTAGGAAGGAAGGAGAGCCATAAAAGGCAGATAGGAATGGGAAAGAGGAGAGGGTCCGTCCCCAGCTCAGGAATCTTTTGGGGTCGTCAAGTCCCGGACTCACCAGCTGTGAGCCCCTGAGGGTGTAGCAATATATAGGGTGCTCCCTGCCTCCTTAAGGGCCTTGAACACAAAGCAGAATGTAAAAGGAAATGAAAAAGAAGGCTGGCCCCTCGCAGAAGGAGGGTATCAGAAAAGGTGAGACAAAGGCTAATTAAGGCAGAAAAAGAAGAGACATCCTATGCCTCGGATACCCTAATACTGTCGGGGTCGGAAGAGAACAAGAGTTGACCAAATGAGGTCGACAGGAAAGAAGACGGAGAGGAGCCCGGCACAAGTAAGTGGAACCAATGCCGGACTCAGCTGGGGCACCGTGGTCGCCAACCCACGTCCCACTAGATGTGAGCCCCTGGGGGGGGAGATGAAAAACTGAGCAACAAATAAGCAACAACAACAACAAGTCCTTAAAACCTGAGTGTTAGGTATTAGCCATTTGTTTTTGTGGATGATGAGAAATTTTATTATTTAATTATGGGCCAATCTCAAATTTTTGGTTGGAACATTAAGCTGTTTTGACTGTGGTTGATAGGAAAATATAAGGTGCAAGGAGTTAGGTAGGTTGAAGCGTTCTTTAAGAAATCCTTTACAAGAAGGAATAACTTGAGCTGTCTTTTGACAGTGGCGGGTATTGGGAGAACAGAAGCTTGTAGCAAGCAAACCAGCGAGCGAGCCTTCCAAGTAGGTCATTGGCCATGAGAAAAAGAGAGTGCTTTTGAACACTCACGTGTGGCCAGGGAGTTGTATAACATTGACGCACATGGCTGTGCCGCTTTGTAATACACGGACAGTGTCTTAGAATGTTGTTGTATTAGTAACATTTGAGAGAGAAGGGTTTTGATATTGAGTTTATTCAGCCCTGTGCACTTGGGTGTGTTACAGTTTTGATTGATAACCTGTGTTATTGTGATGGTATTATTAGTGTGTGTGTGTTGCTCACAAGGTCAAGTACACCCCGTTCTAACCCTCAGACTAGAATTACATTTCTTGGCAGATTCTGAAATCAAACCTTGACTTCCAGGATAGATCCTATGTTAAATAGTCTGTTTATAACCACCTTGAGGTTTAGCGGCTAGTATAATTGGCACTCGCCTCTTAGATACGGGTTTGGTAATTATTGGGATCATTCATCCTTGTGTACTTGGGTGTGTTACAGTTTTGTTTGATAACCTGTGTTATTGTGTTGGTTGTATTAGTGTGTGTGTGGTTTACAAGTTTGTGTGTACCCTGTTCTAATCCTCAGACTGAAATTACATTTCTTGACAAACAGTACATTCAGCCTTGCGAGGAAAACTGAGAAGAGGTGGGTTCATTCCACTCCTCATCTATTCTGGAACTGATTTTCCATGGTTTCACATTTCTACGCCAAGCGAATGCTAGGATGGTTTCCAACTTTAGGTTATCACTGTTTCTTTTTTCTCTAATCCCAAGTTACCAATACACACACTACTACAGACACCAGAGTAACACATGCTACCAATAATATAGGACATACAGTACATCATTTAGACCTAAAGGCTAATGAGATAAGATAATTAAGTGCAATAACTTGTAAATGTTAGTCATTAGTCCAATAACGTGTGTTATCATGCAAATAAATTACAAACACCCTAGTACACAAGGGTGAATGAACATGATATGGCACTGGGGTACACTCAGCCTCGTAAGGCAAAAACTGTGTAGATGTGGGTTTGATTACCATTTAGGCTGGCTGTATGGCTCAGCGGTAATGTTCTTGCTTGCTGGGCCCAAGGTTGCAGGTTCGTATTCTGGTGCAGCCAGCTGGCATTTGAGGGTGCGCAAATGCGAGGGAACCGTGTCTATAGATTTACAAGCACGTTAAAGATCCCCTGTGGGGTGAAATTCCGGCACCCCGGCGTCGCTCAAAGCCCAATAACATTATTATTAGATATATTTTAATACTGTATAGCCTTGGGTGTCGGGTCCAAACTTTTTTATTTGACGCCCAAAGGGCAGCTTGCATGTCGAAGTTTGTTGTTCCTTGGAGCGCTCTGAAAGTTATAGAGATTAGATATATAAGCTCCTAGACACTATAACGCTTTCTAGTAGAGAAAGGAGGAATTTTTTGTGTTGGCGGAAAATCCCAAGATTAGTTAGTTAGTTATTGTTGTTTTAAGGGGCGGAAAAACGAGGTCATCTGCCCCTAAAATCCCGAGATTAATGTTGCCATTATGAACATGGCCTACTGAATTCAAATGGGTTTTTTAACATGCCAACAACGTATAAGGAGAGAAACTGCAAGCTTGGGGTTGGTAGCCAGATACGGTAACCACTCACCCACCGTGGCAATTATTAGATTATCTTTATCCTAAAATGCGTTCTTAAGTATTTGGCAACCTCCTAGTGTAGCGGTTAGCATTATTGGCTGTCGCCCGCAGAGGTCTGGGTTCAATTACCGGCTCTGCCAAGAAATTAATTCTGTTTTGAGGGCTGGAACGGGACAGCCTCGTGAAGCAAAACTGAGAAGAGGTTGGTTCGATTCCCACCGCAGCAATCCTCGAAATGGTTTTCTGTGGCCTCCCCACTCCTTCTCGAGGCAAATGCTGGATTGGTTCCTAACTTAAGGCCACGGCCGTCTCCTTCCCAATCCTCTCTCAAATTACAAATACACACAATAACATAGGTTATCAGACAAACACGCACACTCGCACGTCTAAAATACACAGGACTAAATAACCACTGTGTCCAAGCCACTAAAATGAATTAACAACTGAAGTATTTTGGCTGAAACATAGTCATGTATAAATGTATTGTCTGTTCTGAATCGTTTTTAATGTAGGAGGAGGAAGTTGTTGTTGTTGTTGTTGTTTCACTGAGGGGCTAGGATATTGTGGTCATTTCAGACTTGTGTGTACTTTGTGTGTGTGTAGATTTTGTCTCATAACCTGTGTTATAGTGGTTTCTGTAGTAGTGAGTGTCCACGTTGTGTAGCGGCTAGCATTCCAGGTTGTCGCCCCGTAGGTCCAGATTCTATTCCTGACTCTGCCAAAAAATTTAATTCTGATCTGAGGGCTGGAACGGGGTGCACTCAGCCTCATGAGGAAAAATAAGAAGAGGTGGGTTTGATTTCCCTTCATCCATCCTGGAAGTGGTTTTCTTTTGTTTCCCACTTCTACTTCAGGCAAATGCCGGGGTAGTTTCAAACTTGAGTGCATGGCCGTCTCCTTCCTAATCGTCCCTGAAATTACAAATACACACACTACTACTACTACTGCAGATACCATAATAACACGGGTTACCAGACAAATTAAAATACAGGAAAAAAGTCTCCTTGTTGCGTAGTGGCTAGTATTCTTGGCTGTCATTGTGGAGGTGAGGGTTCAATTGGCTCTGCCAAGAGATTTTAATTCTGATCTGACAGCTGGAATGGGGTTTGATTCCTACCTCTGCCATCCTGGAAGTGGTTTTCTGTGATTTACCACTTCAACTCCAGGCAAATACTGGGCTGACACCTAACGTACGGCCACGGACGATTCCTACCCAAATGCTACCTGAATTACAAATACACAAACTAGTACATACATCACAGTACACACAGGGCTACATGACCACGATACCCAAGGCCCTCAAATGAAACAACAACATAAAACAAATAGCTGAAATTCTTCATTTGTATAATTTGTATTCGTGAAAAGCCATTTCTTGGATTACAGAATAATTGTGTAAATTAAGTGGATGTCTTATTTCAGCAGCTTTGGTGGCGTAGTTGGTCGCGGATTCAAACCCGACCGAAGTCGTCAGATTTTTTAAGAGCGTTAAAAATCTCTTGGTGTGCCTTCCTTCGGAGGAGAAGTAAATGTCAGAGATGTATGGCATAATAAAGAACCTTCCACTAATTACACTTGTGTGAAAATAAATTATAGGTTATATTTGACTAACGTTCATAGGTTCCAACATTTGTCGCCAGAAGCCGTTTGCGGTGGCATCTAGTAACGACGTTCAGAACTAGTTGGTTGTTGACGGTGGAGTTTGGTAGCAAAATTTAGAACTACTTGAAAATCTAATGTCTGCAGTCCTTGCATGAATTAAAAACAGATACACACACTAATACAGGCATCACAATTAACGCCGGTTATCAGACAGATTCCACACACACCCAAAGTACACGGAGCTATATGACCGCGTTGTCGCAGCCCCTAAACTGAGGAACCAACCAACCAACCATGACTTCCTTCAGGTCATTACTATATTTATGGCATGATAAAAACCTTCCACTAATTACACTTGTGTGAAAATAAATTATAGGTTATATTTGACTAACGTTCATAGGTTCCAACATTTGTCGCCAGAAGCCGTTTGCGGTGGCATCTAGTAACGACGTTCAGAACTAGTTGGTTGTTGACGGTGGAGTTTGGTAGCAAAATTTAGAACTACTTGAAAATCTAATGTCTGCAGTCCTTGCATGAATTAAAAACAGATACACACACTAATACAGGCATCACAATTAACGCCGGTTATCAGACAGATTCCACACACACCCAAAGTACACGGAGCTATATGACCGCGTTGTCGCAGCCCCTAAACTGAGGAACCAACCAACCAACCATGACTTCCTTCAGGTCATTACTATATTTATGGCATGATAAAAACCTTCCACTAATTACACTTGTGTGAAAATAAATTATAGGTTATATTTGACTAACGCTCTTAGGTTCGAACATTTGTCGCCAGAAGCCGTTTGCGGTGGCATCTAGTAACGATGTTCAGAACTAGTTGGTTGTTGACGGTGGAGTTTGGTAGCAAAAGTTAGAACTACTTGAAAATCTAATGTCTGCAGTCCTTGCATGAATTAAAAACTAATAACACACACTAATACAGCCATCACAATTAACGCCGGTTATCAGACAGATTCCACACACACCCAAAGTACACGGAGCTACATGACCGCGTTGTCGCAGCCCCTAAACTGAGGAACCAACCAACCATGACTTTTTTCAGGCTATTACAGAAATGAGATTAATCAAAGCAATCACAGGAGAAACATCTGTAGCTGACAACTAAAGAAATCTGAAAGCAATCACAGGAGAAGCATTTGAAGCTGAAAACTAAAGAAATCTGAAAGAAAATAGGCAGTTGTAGTTGAAGAGACAAACAAATCAACTTATTTGCCAACAAACCAGATTCAAACATCGTAAAATACGTGCACAATAGAACTACAGTATTTTTTTTTTCAGCAGATAAGTAAATCACTTGAAATTTGCAATAAATTGTGGATGTGAAAGTCATCTCCTGTATATTATTATTTCTAGGGGCTTGGACGTCAGAGATATGAGTTACACGTACTTGGATATTTATATGAGTTATGTGTTAACAAGTAGGCCTATTATTGTTGTTTTTAGTATTAGTAACAATGTTATGTGGAGCTCAACTTTGGAATAAAGCGACCATGGCATTAAGTTAGAAGCCATTCTGGAAATTTGCCTGTAGTACAGGGGAGAAAGAATGGAAGAACACTTCTAGGTTTGAATGTGTTTTGAATCGAACCCACCTCTTCTCAGTTCTGACATACAAGGTTGAGTGAACCCCGTCATATTCCTCAGACTAGAATTACATTTCTTGAAAGAGACGGAAATCTAGCACAGACCTTTGCAGTAATAGCCAAGAATGCTAATCACTACACCATGAGGCGGTCAACATATTTCTTTTAGTGTGATCAAATGTGCATATGTTGACGGTTGATGAGTTGACGAATGATGGTTAGCGGTAGACAATCTTTTATACATTGACATACCCTTGAGAAAATAAAAGTTGTTTACCCTTCACTAGCTAAATGACCGCAAGTACGTTGGTTAGATTTTGTTTGAACGTTCTATTAAAAGTTCCAACGTTCAGCACTAGGTATCACTGGGTTTTGTTGGTGAAAGTTGGAACTAGATAAAATTGAACTGAACATGTAACTCACCGTTTGCGTGTCCGGCTGGAAGCAGCTACAGACTCCGGCGAGCCAAACATGTCCTTGGACACTCCAGGCAGCAAGCCATACAATACATAATAAACTGCATCACTTGATGGCCCACACGTACACCATCCTTGGCTACTGGTTTAGAGGTCAAGGCAAGCAATTACCCACTTACTCGCTGTAGAATGCACATTCCGCAGCCTGAAGGCATCACGCGCAGACCTTGGCAAGAAATTATAACACCCCTAATTTAATTTCTTAGCAGTTGGGGATTGATCCCATGCCTCCAGGATGATAGCTATGAACACTAGCCACTACACCACAATTGAGGGCACCGTGGCACAATGAACAAGCTGTTTGCCTCTGACCAAGGTAGACTGGGTTTGATTCCCGGCTAGTACATGTGAGATTTTTGAAGTGATTTGTCTTGTCCTGTTGTTTGGATTCCACACAAAAATCAGGTCTTGTGGCTCAAGATTGCAGCAACGTACTTGCGGTCATTTAGCTCTGTGTACTTTGTTGAGTGTTTTTTTTTTCAGAGAACCTGGGGCATTGCGATGGCTGTATTAGTGTGTGTGTATTTGTAATTCATGTGAGGATAGGGAAGAAGGTGGTTGTAAGGACTTAAGTGAAGAACTATCCTGTCATTTGCCTAGAGTAGAAGTGGGAAACCACAGAAAACCACTTACAGAACTATTGAGGTGGGAATTGAAACCGCCTCTTCTCAGGTTTACTTCACAAAGTTAAGTGTACCCCGGTCTAACCCTCAGACCAGAATTAAATTTCTTGACAGAGCTGGGAATCGCAGTCAAAACGCTTGCCGCTACACCACATGGTGGACAGCATTACAAAAATATGTAAGGCCCATTTTTTAATCTCTACATAGTATAAAGCAAAGTCCCAAATCCTTGGATGCAAGGGGCAATCCCGAGAACCATTAGATGAATATTTGTGTGTTTTTCATCATTCTGTAAAAGATTTCTCGAGGAAGGTTTCTGTAGAAGAACGTTCATTTATGACTGAGCAGTAGCCTAACAATTTCAGTGAATCAAGTTGAAGAAAAACCTGCTGTCTGTGCGTTTTTTTAAGCTTACGCTGGGTAAAACGTAAAAAATATGGAAAAATAACTTACTGTATGTACTATTTATTGGCTGAATAGGTTTTATGAAATAAAATGTACACTTTTCACCGCAAGCATTGTAACCCTTAGTTTCTGATCACACCTTGCAAAAACAGGGAAACATTCATACACGTTTAGTTTCTAACTATGATTTGAAACTGGAAACTTTTAAACAATTTGATTCATTTTGCTATTATACATTACATTTTACTTACTCTCAACTAATGAGTACAACCATCTCTGATGCGTTCGAACTGGTCCACACAACTGATTCTATGCAACAAGGATGTTGCTATTTATACTACTTTTAAAGCGGGTAACGCCCAGCTAACGTCTAGTGAAGGGTAAACAACTTTCATTTTCTCAAGGGTATGTCAATGTATAAAAGATTGTCTACCGCTAACCATCATTCGTCAACTCATCAACCGTCAACATATGCACATTTGATCACACTAAAAGAAATATGTTGACCGCCTCATGGTGTAGTGATTAGCATTCTTGGCTATTACTGCAAAGGTCTGTGCTAGATTCCCGTCTCTTTCAAGAAATGTAATTCTAGTCTGAGGAATATGACGGGGTTCACTCAACCTTGTATGTCAGAACTGAGAAGAGGTGGGTTCGATTCAAAACACATTCAAACCTAGAAGTGTTCTTCCATTCTTTCTCCCCTGTACTACAGGCAAATTTCCAGAATGGCTTCTAACTTAATGCCATGGTCGCTTTATTCCAAAGTTGAGCTCCACATAACATTGTTACTAATACTAAAAACAACAATAATAGGCCTACTTGTTAACACATAACTCATATAAATATCCAAGTACGTGTAACTCATATCTCTGACGTCCAAGCCCCTAGAAATAATAATATACAGGAGATGACTTTCACATCCACAATTTATTGCAAATTTCAAGTGATTTACTTATCTGCTGAAAAAAAAAATACTGTAGTTCTATTGTGCACGTATTTTACGATGTTTGAATCTGGTTTGTTGGCAAATAAGTTGATTTGTTTGTCTCTTCAACTACAACTGCCTATTTTCTTTCAGATTTCTTTAGTTTTCAGCTTCAAATGCTTCTCCTGTGATTGCTTTCAGATTTCTTTAGTTGTCAGCTACAGATGCTTCTCCTGTGATTGCTTTGATTAATCTCATTTCTGTAATAGCCTGAAAAAAGTCATGGTTGGTTGGTTCCTCAGTTTAGGGGCTGCGACAACGCGGTCATGTAGCTCCGTGTACTTTGGGTGTGTGTGGAATCTGTCTGATAACCGGCGTTAATTGTGATGGCTGTATTAGTGTGTGTTATTAGTTTTTAATTCATGCAAGGACTGCAGACATTAGATTTTCAAGTAGTTCTAACTTTTGCTACCAAACTCCACCGTCAACAACCAACTAGTTCTGAACATCGTTACTAGATGCCACCGCAAACGGCTTCTGGCGACAAATGTTCGAACCTAAGAGCGTTAGTCAAATATAACCTATAATTTATTTTCACACAAGTGTAATTAGTGGAAGGGTTTTATCATGCCATAAATATAGTAATGACCTGAAGGAAGTCATGGTTGGTTGGTTGGTTCCTCAGTTTAGGGGCTGCGACAACGCGGTCATATAGCTCCGTGTACTTTGGGTGTGTGTGGAATCTGTCTGATAACCGGCGTTAATTGTGATGCCTGTATTAGTGTGTGTATCTGTTTTTAATTCATGCAAGGACTGCAGACATTAGATTTTCAAGTAGTTCTAAATTTTGCTACCAAACTCCACCGTCAACAACCAACTAGTTCTGAACGTCGTTACTAGATGCCACCGCAAACGGCTTCTGGCGACAAATGTTCGAACCTATGAACGTTAGTCAAATATAACCTATAATTTATTTTCACACAAGTGTAATTAGTGGAAGGTTTTTATCATGCCATAAATATAGTAATGACCTGAAGGAAGTCATGGTTGGTTGGTTGGTTCCTCAGTTTAGGGGCTGCGACAACGCGGTCATATAGCTCCGTGTACTTTGGGTGTGTGTGGAATCTGTCTGATAACCGGCGTTAATTGTGATGCCTGTATTAGTGTGTGTATCTGTTTTTAATTCATGCAAGGACTGCAGACATTAGATTTTCAAGTAGTTCTAAATTTTGCTACCAAACTCCACCGTCAACAACCAACTAGTTCTGAACGTCGTTACTAGATGCCACCGCAAACGGCTTCTGGCGACAAATGTTGGAACCTATGAACGTTAGTCAAATATAACCTATAATTTATTTTCACACAAGTGTAATTAGTGGAAGGTTCTTTATTATGCCATACATCTCTGACATTTACTTCTCCTCCGAAGGAAGGCACACCAAGAGATTTTTAACGCTCTTAAAAAATCTGACGACTTCGGTCGGGTTTGAATCCGCGACCAACTACGCCACCAAAGCTGCTGAAATAAGACATCCACTTAATTTACACAATTATTCTGTAATCCAAGAAATGGCTTTTCACGAATACAAATTATACAAATGAAGAATTTCAGCTATTTGTTTTATGTTGTTGTTTCATTTGAGGGCCTTGGGTATCGTGGTCATGTAGCCCTGTGTGTACTGTGATGTATGTACTAGTTTGTGTATTTGTAATTCAGGTAGCATTTGGGTAGGAATCGTCCGTGGCCGTACGTTAGGTGTCAGCCCAGTATTTGCCTGGAGTTGAAGTGGTAAATCACAGAAAACCACTTCCAGGATGGCAGAGGTAGGAATCAAACCCCATTCCAGCTGTCAGATCAGAATTAAAATCTCTTGGCAGAGCCAATTGAACCCTCACCTCCACAATGACAGCCAAGAATACTAGCCACTACGCAACAAGGAGACTTTTTTCCTGTATTTTAATTTGTCTGGTAACCCGTGTTATTATGGTATCTGCAGTAGTAGTAGTAGTGTGTGTATTTGTAATTTCAGGGACGATTAGGAAGGAGACGGCCATGCACTCAAGTTTGAAACTACCCCGGCATTTGCCTGAAGTAGAAGTGGGAAACAAAAGAAAACCACTTCCAGGATGGATGAAGGGAAATCAAACCCACCTCTTCTTATTTTTCCTCATGAGGCTGAGTGCACCCCGTTCCAGCCCTCAGATCAGAATTAAATTTTTTGGCAGAGTCAGGAATAGAATCTGGACCTACGGGGCGACAACCTGGAATGCTAGCCGCTACACAACGTGGACACTCACTACTACAGAAACCACTATAACACAGGTTATGAGACAAAATCTACACACACACAAAGTACACACAAGTCTGAAATGACCACAATATCCTAGCCCCTCAGTGAAACAACAACAACAACAACTTCCTCCTCCTACATTAAAAACGATTCAGAACAGACAATACATTTATACATGACTATGTTTCAGCCAAAATACTTCAGTTGTTAATTCATTTTAGTGGCTTGGACACAGTGGTTATTTAGTCCTGTGTATTTTAGACGTGCGAGTGTGCGTGTTTGTCTGATAACCTATGTTATTGTGTGTATTTGTAATTTGAGAGAGGATTGGGAAGGAGACGGCCGTGGCCTTAAGTTAGGAACCAATCCAGCATTTGCCTCGAGAAGGAGTGGGGAGGCCACAGAAAACCATTTCGAGGATTGCTGCGGTGGGAATCGAACCAACCTCTTCTCAGTTTTGCTTCACGAGGCTGTCCCGTTCCAGCCCTCAAAACAGAATTAATTTCTTGGCAGAGCCGGTAATTGAACCCAGACCTCTGCGGGCGACAGCCAATAATGCTAACCGCTACACTAGGAGGTTGCCAAATACTTAAGAACGCATTTTAGGATAAAGATAATCTAATAATTGCCACGGTGGGTGAGTGGTTACCGTATCTGGCTACCAACCCCAAGCTTGCAGTTTCTCTCCTTATACGTTGTTGGCATGTTAAAAAACCCATTTGAATTCAGTAGGCCATGTTCATAATGGCAACATTAATCTCGGGATTTTAGGGGCAGATGACCTCGTTTTTCCGCCCCTTAAAACAACAATAACTAACTAACTAATCTTGGGATTTTCCGCCAACACAAAAAATTCCTCCTTTCTCTACTAGAAAGCGTTATAGTGTCTAGGAGCTTATATATCTAATCTCTATAACTTTCAGAGCGCTCCAAGGAACAACAAACTTCGACATGCAAGCTGCCCTTTGGGCGTCAAATAAAAAAGTTTGGACCCGACACCCAAGGCTATACAGTATTAAAATATATCTAATAATAATGTTATTGGGCTTTGAGCGACGCCGGGGTGCCGGAATTTCACCCCACAGGGGATCTTTAACGTGCTTGTAAATCTATAGACACGGTTCCCTCGCATTTGCGCACCCTCAAATGCCAGCTGGCTGCACCAGAATACGAACCTGCAACCTTGGGCCCAGCAAGCAAGAACATTACCGCTGAGCCATACAGCCAGCCTAAATGGTAATCAAACCCACATCTACACAGTTTTTGCCTTACGAGGCTGAGTGTACCCCAGTGCCATATCATGTTCATTCACCCTTGTGTACTAGGGTGTTTGTAATTTATTTGCATGATAACACACGTTATTGGACTAATGACTAACATTTACAAGTTATTGCACTTAATTATCTTATCTCATTAGCCTTTAGGTCTAAATGATGTACTGTATGTCCTATATTATTGGTAGCATGTGTTACTCTGGTGTCTGTAGTAGTGTGTGTATTGGTAACTTGGGATTAGAGAAAAAAGAAACAGTGATAACCTAAAGTTGGAAACCATCCTAGCATTCGCTTGGCGTAGAAATGTGAAACCATGGAAAATCAGTTCCAGAATAGATGAGGAGTGGAATGAACCCACCTCTTCTCAGTTTTCCTCGCAAGGCTGAATGTACTGTTTGTCAAGAAATGTAATTTCAGTCTGAGGATTAGAACAGGGTACACACAAACTTGTAAACCACACACACACTAATACAACCAACACAATAACACAGGTTATCAAACAAAACTGTAACACACCCAAGTACACAAGGATGAATGATCCCAATAATTACCAAACCCGTATCTAAGAGGCGAGTGCCAATTATACTAGCCGCTAAACCTCAAGGTGGTTATAAACAGACTATTTAACATAGGATCTATCCTGGAAGTCAAGGTTTGATTTCAGAATCTGCCAAGAAATGTAATTCTAGTCTGAGGGTTAGAACGGGGTGTACTTGACCTTGTGAGCAACACACACACACTAATAATACCATCACAATAACACAGGTTATCAATCAAAACTGTAACACACCCAAGTGCACAGGGCTGAATAAACTCAATATCAAAACCCTTCTCTCTCAAATGTTACTAATACAACAACATTCTAAGACACTGTCCGTGTATTACAAAGCGGCACAGCCATGTGCGTCAATGTTATACAACTCCCTGGCCACACGTGAGTGTTCAAAAGCACTCTCTTTTTCTCATGGCCAATGACCTACTTGGAAGGCTCGCTCGCTGGTTTGCTTGCTACAAGCTTCTGTTCTCCCAATACCCGCCACTGTCAAAAGACAGCTCAAGTTATTCCTTCTTGTAAAGGATTTCTTAAAGAACGCTTCAACCTACCTAACTCCTTGCACCTTATATTTTCCTATCAACCACAGTCAAAACAGCTTAATGTTCCAACCAAAAATTTGAGATTGGCCCATAATTAAATAATAAAATTTCTCATCATCCACAAAAACAAATGGCTAATACCTAACACTCAGGTTTTAAGGACTTGTTGTTGTTGTTGCTTATTTGTTGCTCAGTTTTTCATCTCCCCCCCCAGGGGCTCACATCTAGTGGGACGTGGGTTGGCGACCACGGTGCCCCAGCTGAGTCCGGCATTGGTTCCACTTACTTGTGCCGGGCTCCTCTCCGTCTTCTTTCCTGTCGACCTCATTTGGTCAACTCTTGTTCTCTTCCGACCCCGACAGTATTAGGGTATCCGAGGCATAGGATGTCTCTTCTTTTTCTGCCTTAATTAGCCTTTGTCTCACCTTTTCTGATACCCTCCTTCTGCGAGGGGCCAGCCTTCTTTTTCATTTCCTTTTACATTCTGCTTTGTGTTCAAGGCCCTTAAGGAGGCAGGGAGCACCCTATATATTGCTACACCCTCAGGGGCTCACAGCTGGTGAGTCCGGGACTTGACGACCCCAAAAGATTCCTGAGCTGGGGACGGACCCTCTCCTCTTTCCCATTCCTATCTGCCTTTTATGGCTCTCCTTCCTTCCTAGTTCCTCAATCCGCCTTCTTCGAGGGATGAGGGCATTTCTTTTCCTCCTGTCCTTTATTTGCATTATTCTCCTTTTGTCTTCTATTTCTTCTTCTCGTATATAAGCTAGTAGTTAGTTTTAATTATAGTTTACATTTCATTATCATCTTCACAATCACCCAAACCATTAGGGACCGATAACCTGGATGTTAGGCCCCTTAAAACAACAATTATCATCATCATCATCATCATCATCATCAGTTTTTCATCTTACAAGGCTGTGTGTAACCCGTTCAAACTCTAATTTATTTTCTTAGCAGTTAGAGATCGAACCCAGATCTCCAGATTGTCAGCCATGAACGCGTGCTAGATTTACCTTATCCTCCGATTAACAGCGTGAGATTAATTTCTTCATAAGCCTACAGGTGTGTGTGTGCTGAAGGGCTTTGGTGCTTAAGGCTAATGGAATACAATGGCAAAAAAATTATCTTATGTTAAGTAAATATAGGGTTGATAAGTGTTAACTCTGCCTCTAGGGGAGGAGGAAGTGTGTCCCCTAGAGCCGGTCTCAAGCCCGGAAAAAAGAGGAGAGACATCTACATCCAGAACTTGCTCCTTAAGTTGAACTATAATGCGCGGTGCCCTTCACGAAGGGAGAGTAGACCTCTGAGACATATTCATCATTCGAGCTTGCAAACCTCGTTGATATGTCAATGATGAGAGTTTACGTATAGCATTTTTAGTTAACTTACTGGAGTTTTCGTTTTTTTTTTAAGATTTAGCTTCTGTATACTTAACTATAATGCGCGGTGCCCTTTACGAAGGGAGAGTAGACCTTTGAGGTGTATTCGTCATCCAAGTTTGCAAAGCTTGTTGATACACCTGTGATAAGAGTTTACGTATAGCATTTGTAGTTAACTTACAGGAGTTTGACTTCAAGGGCATACCCCAAGCTTTGACTGGTTTGATGTTAGAGCCCTCACAGAGGGTAGTAGAGTACTGGCTACATCTCCATAAGACAAGGCTCCAACCCTTGCTGTGATGTTAATGGCGGTTTCTACCTTCTAACGTCCTGGTCGGCTTGAAGTATGTACTCTCACGTATAGTGTTAACCAACATAACCGCTAGCATAATGGTAGGAGGATTTGCCTATTACAGTAGGAAATTGGGGAGAGCATAGGAGGTTAAGGGCATCCGGCCAGCCTGCTCAAGTCCTCTAACATAAGGGAGTTGTCTATAAAACATTGCCCCAGTTTCATGAAAGTAGGCGATTGGAAAGAACATAGGTAGTGAAGGGCATCCAGCCAGCCTCGTCAAGTTCTCCAACATAAGGGAGTTTCACCTGGCAGCCATCTTGCTCAATAGCCTCTGTACCAGTCATCTCAAGTCCTCTAGAGTTGCGCGCAGTGGCCATCTTGCCCACTAGCCCATGTGCCAGCTCCCAAGAGTTAGTTCCATAAGAGACCATGTATAGCGGCCATCTTGCCCATTAGCCCCTGTGCCGGCTCCGGCTTATTAGTTCAATTACCACATAGTTCCACATCCCTGTTCATTAGATTCAATAAAACCCAGTCCAGCATCAGTCATGTTTGTTTACCTTTGAGGTCATTCAACCCCTCTCCCACAAACAACATGGTGATGATAATAATAAAGGCAAATTTGAAAATTAGCTCAGGGGTCAACTCCGCTGTGACGTCACACACCGGTTGACCATTCAAATCAGATTATTCTGACACGTGAATGTAAGCCATTCAAATCTCCCGGGTCAGCACAAATGGAGAATCGGAATCCCTCGGCTGCATTCGGAACCAATCGGCTACAACACAAAGCTTAACCAACCTACCACGTCAGGGTTCAACAACCACCACCATCCGCCGCCATTCATGTTTTCCATTCAAAACACCCCCCTTCATGACCTACCCCACATCCCGTAATCTGCTGTGACGTCACACACACACCAGTTACACTAATGTTTTCCATTCAAAACACTCCCGTTCATGACCTACCTCACATCCCGTATTCTGCTGTGACGTCACACTCACACACACACACACACACCAGTTACACTAATGTTTTCCATTCAAAACACTCCCGTTCATGACCTACCCCACATCCCGTAATCTGCTGTGACGTCACACACACCAGTTGACCGTTCAGTTCTCTGACAATTCATTCACAACCAAGGATTCGGAAACCTTCGGCAACACTCGGATCTCATCGGGCATAAGGCAAAGCTATATAGCCCAGGATAATATCAGAGAAGGCGCTCAGTCCAAGAGAGAGACTGGGTCGAGGAGGGTCTCGTGCAGAGCCTCTTCCATCCTTCCCCCCTCGTCCCCCACCCCACCCTTCCCTCCCCCTCCCCCCCCCCTCCCCCCTCCCCCTCCCCCCCACCCCTCCCCTCCACCCACACCCCCTCAAACCGGTTCCTGGACCCTCCAAGGTTTGTTTACCTTCCGGGGTCCCGGCGACCTTGGGGGTCAATGACCTACCTCAAGGTCATTGACCATGACCTACCTCAAGGTCATTGACCTTGCCACGCCCCCCTCATTTGCATAAATAACGGTATTTGAAGCAGAACCCTCCTTGCTGGGGGTCAATGACCTACCTCAAGGTCATTGACTATGACCTACCTCAAGGTCATTGACCTTGCCACGCCCCCCTCATTTGCATAAATAACGGTATTTGAAGCAGAACCCTCCCTGCTCCTCTACTGATGATTTATGCCTTTTTCTACGATTTGTTGAGACATTGTTATGTCATTGGCATAGTTAAATAATTTTGGATCAGTTGAGACTGATAATTTAGATTCTTTCAGTAATTTGCATATTTTTGTAGTCACGATTTGACTGTAAAGTTAACGATTTGCTATGGCAGATTTGAATTCAGACAGCGTGTCAATTTTATTAAAGTAATTCTATTCAGTAAATTACTTTGACCAATTTTCTGTCATCCTCAAGAAAGAAGAATAATTAAATGATTTTAGAGCGTTAAAATCTAATACGTTATCGACGATCTTTGAAATACTAGTCGTCTTATGAACATGATTGCAACATAGACATTTATCATTGCATTATAGACAATTTTATGAAATATGAACTTTGATTACGATTTATTGAATACATTATAGTAATGAACATTTGATAGGAGTTTTTCTCAATTATAGATTGGAACAATAATGTTTGCATTCCACAGTCTAATTGTATTCTATTCGACTATTTATGCAGTTTAGATGAACTTTGATTGAAGATAGTATTTTTATACTGCGTTACTTTGAAGATATTAATCTCAATTTTGATAGACCAGGGAGGAGTGTCTAATCGTATTTGCTATTAAATTTATTTGTGATTGGCAAATTTTTACTTCATAACGATTCATGAATGAAACCCACGAAGGTTAAATAATAACAGACATTAATACAATTGATGAATATAAGAATTTTTGAAGAGGAACAATGGATGTATAATCGTTAGTTCAGTGGACCTGTAAAAGTCGCTGATGAGTAATGCCCTTGAATAATGAAGGAGGTTCCCACAGTAATAAATAAAGTTGTTGAATTTATGAGTGGAGGTTTTTGTATGTAATTTGGAAGATTTTGATGCCATATATATGAAGATATATGATGAATTCTGGGCCTATTTTTGTGCAATTTTGTGCGTTTTGAGCGAAGTATTTTTCCGCTGAATGTATTGTCCTGGTTCTTTGAAAGTTATTCATGTGAAGATACTGTTAAAGTTAACAAGAGTGTTAAATAATTTGAGATGAAGATTTTGAATGGAGGTTACCGTCACAAATATTAATAATAATTATTAAACCTTATTAAACCTGAATTTGACAGTTAAATATAACTAACCTTCATTGGTCGATTATATCATCACGATTTAAGTAATTATCAACCGGATAAACGTGTGGTTTAATGTATTTCTTGTATGAATAATATAAACAATATTAATATTGTAAATAATTTTGTAAATATCTTTGATAACAATTTGTAATGAAAGGGATTAATAGAGGCGTGTATAAAATTTCCAATTGTCGTTTGACATTGTTATAAACAATTTATTATTGTTATAAATAATTAATGAACTTTTGTTATTAACATTTAGAGTTTTGTTATTATACTCTAAACAACGCTAATTAAGCAGGTGGATTGAACAATTAATCATGATTTGGGAGTATTAGAGTAATCCACTGGTGTTTGAATGGAGCATTTAAAACATTTGCGTGATAATATTTCAGTTGAGATGTGGACATTTAACGTGTTTTGAAAGGAGAGCTAAGCTCTGATGTAACTCGCTTATGCTAGGGTTGAACGGAGGGGTGAGTCCACTTTGACGATGCAGGTGCATTGCAGCTGGCCCGGACAACTGTATGATAGAGGCCAAGGACGTTTACATAATAGCCTTGTGGCTATAAATAAAATATGAAGTATATAAACACGCAAACCAATTGATATATGTGTCTCGTCCCAAATCCCGTTTCCATTCCAAGTGCATTATTAATTACGTTATTTTGAGCTTGAGAAAGCTGAAAAATTGTATGTAGAGTATACCAGTCCTACAGGAGGACATGGTTATGTGGTCGATGGCTTCTGATTGCCACGTGGATTTTGTTGTTTTATTTTTGTTAAATTCATTCTTTATGTGAAATAAATTATTGTGCAGTTTAAAGTTTCTCGTCTTCGTTTTGGTTCATTTTAAATATCATGGTGGAGGTTATTGTGTGGGCACGCTTTAAGTGATCCAGTTGACAACCCATCCCCGAGATAAATTTAAGAGGTAAGTAAAGGTAAGTATGAACCCCCGTATATTTTGGTGTGTTCCACAATAATTTCATGTTAACTATTGTGCTCTAATCTCGATAGTATCTGTCAGTGCCATTTTCATTGATGTAGCTGTGCCGGTGCGTTTGATTATTGGCAATCCGATTGAGGGGGCGGATATCTCACAGCCTACTATCCGGATAACGGGGACAGTACCTAACGTTAGGCCAAGGCCCCTTCCTTCGCAAATCCTACCTACTACACTAGTACAGACATCACAGTGACACAGGTTATCAGACAAATTCTACACACACAAAAGTACATGGTGCTACATGATCACTATGTCACAAAGCCCCTAAAATAATCAACAACAACAACCTTTATTTACTGCTGTGCGGTAACTGTCTCTGCGCGTGGATGTTGCTAAGCGCGAAACCCAAAGGCGAACTCCATTCTGTCATGCCTAAATGGGAAAAGAGACTCCGTAAAAGAATATTGAAAAGTTAAGGCAAAATATTGCACGCCTAATGCAGTTAGTTTTTCACAGTGGCGTACCGGCGGGGGAGGGGTTTAACCCCCCCCCCCCCCCCCCGAGACATTTCTTTACTTGAATCTTTACACTGTCCCATCTATCACCTGTTTTACGCTACCGCTATTGAGGCTTCTTACGCCTGTATACATTTTAAATGTGATCACGTTCGTCACTTGCTAAATGTCCTGCACTGTGCTCGCAGCGGGACTCCTCCTTCAGTGTTGGAGCGAGCCATGGATCAGTTTTGCTGTTAAAGTGTGTGTTCAGTAACCTTTTCACGTCGCTTCGGGTTGCTTTAATTGTGTGTCCGTTTCGTTAAAGATAATTCAGTACACGAGGAGTTTCTGCAATTTATTCCAATTAATGATACAGATAAAGTCATCAAGATAGGCAGATTTTGAGAGTCAATAGCTACGGCAGTGGGATGTTTCTCTCACACAATATCAATATTATAAGCAACCACGTCACGCATCATTTCAGTTTTAATATTTAGTTACTGTTTTCCATATTTTTCATTTTTTCATTGTGTCGAAAAAATAATAAGGCCTAAAATAGTTTTCATGCAAAGAGAACGGTTATTTAATTAATGTTTTTTATGAATATTAATCAAAATGTCATTTTAATTATGATGTTAACTGTTGTTTTAAGGGGCGGAACAGCAAGGTCATCTGCCCCTTTAATAATGTACACAATTACCCTATTATATTAATGACCCCCCCCCCCCCCCCTGCGTACGCGACTGGTTTTACATAGTGACCGCACAGGCTGGATAAGGAAATTCTGCACCAGTATAGAGACACTGGCTGCTAGACTTGCCCGGTACAAGCCGAGTCAACAAATCAGAATAGACCTCCTTTAGAACACTCAACAACAATACATGTGGAGAAGAAAACGCATATCCCACTGTGCATTAAGTTCAGTTATCCACTGTAATGAGATACAATTCTGAAGCGATTTGACTGCGAGAAGGAGGAAATACTGTATATCTCAACAAGATTGCTGAGTTTTTTTTATCTCAACACTATGAGGAAATACGGCAAGAGGAATTTTATACTCAGGATGAAAGCGACATCATCAAAAATTGCCCAATTGGCGAGCACCCGGTCCTGACAAAATTCATAATATTGGTACAAAAGGTTCCAGCGCTTTCATGAGCGATTGTGAGACCTAATTAATTATGTAATTTCTCATCCAGATACAGTGGCTAATTCTCTGATACAACGTATCTCACACCCAACGATCCACAAAATACCCAAGAGCCTTCTGAGTATAGCTCAATTACATGTCTTACCACATTATACAAGATTATAACTAGGGACTGGACTTTTTGAAAATTCATATTTTAAGGGTTTATTGGATTTTTGATGTAACATCTTTCCATCGGTTGCTGGATACTTTTGTGGGAGTGATTTCGAAAAATGGGACGGAAGCTGGCAGTGGTACCATTTGGAATGTGTATCACATACGGATTGCTTTGTAACAGCAGAGTATCAAGGAGGCAGTGCGAGAGTAGAAATATCAAGTAGGCAGTGAAGAAAAAAAAGAGAGTCTTGGAATTGTTAAGTATTATGAGAGTGTAAAAAATAAAAAGATTTTGTGTGTGTTGATGAATGTCAAGGATAATAAAAACGGTAACAACTTCAAGGTAGGATAACATGTCATATGTTACACATCATATGCGACTACTGTAAGGCTCGTATCTTTTTTTTTGTGGCATATTCTGAACATAACAGCATATCTTAGCATATAAAGTTGAAATTAATTATAATTTAAAACATCTTGAACTGAATACGTTTCACCTGCCTGTTGGACATCCCTTGCAAGCAACTTTCGGAGCAACGGATTAATAACTAATATTTTACGCAAGCATGCTGCTTGGTTATTTCAAGAAGGGAATGGGGTGGGACATTCCTTTCACCATCTCGACAGCCAGTAGCCCTGGGTTACTTTTGTGAGGAGTTTCTTCAGTTAATGTGTTACCTCATTCTTAGTCTGCATATCCTTAACTCAAAATGCCTAAAGAGAAGAGCAGCAGAAAGTATTTATTAAAACATTGGGTGTCAGGTAATAGCGATGGCATGGGACCGGACATTTATGCACTGAAAACTATTAAAATAGACGTAATTTTTCTCCTGAAAACGTTGAAAAACTTGCAATTATCTATTGTGATGCTTCTTTCTGCAGTGAATGATACAGTTCATGTATAAAGTGAGTGAATAAGATTGGCTCGTTGTTAAGTGCATATTTTCTAATTTTAATGCATATTTTCTACATTTTCAGTGCATACATGTCCGATCCCTAATGATAACATAGTGCCTGACTCAGAGCATTGCGAGAGTAACAACATCTAAAGGCTGTAAAGAGCTGCTCGCAGTTGGTTTGGTCAAGCGTACAAGAACCGTCGGAACCTCTTTACAGCAGATATTGACTAGAGAAAGGCGTTCTATTCTGTGCCTCGTGACTGCCTCCTGGCGGTGATTTGCTTTTATGTAGCATAGTTATTAAATTCATGGACTGGTGCCTAGAGTGTAGGCCGAGTCTTACATGTTGCCGCGCAACACGGCGTACACTTACACGGAACCACACCCTCCCTCAAAATAGCCGCCGTTGGCCACAATGCACGTTTGCTCAAGTTATTACAGTTTCTGGAAACACCGATGAAAGTTATTGGCAGGACAGGAATGAAATCAACGCCCACGTAGCTTTGATTTCAATTTGGAAAAGAGAATGAAATCGTATGGTACGAGATCAGATGAGTACGAAGGGTGTGGCTAAACGGTGACCTGTTGCCATGTGAGTTCCTCTTGGACAAGCACAGAGCGATGTTTCCAACAACCAGTTCTTCCTACGCCGAAGCTCAGGACGCTTACGACGAATTCAACCACGTGGATGGTGAAGGATCTCCTTGTTCAGGTGGCATCGTTTGTGGCTGAGCAGTACGCCCATCATCCTGCAAACTGTCTATCTCCTGCGCAAAAACATTTATGCCACTTAAATACAGCATTGCGACCCAACGCGTCGTCACCGTACACTTGCTTCATCATCTGAAACGTTTTACTAGCATGTTTGCCTAATTTTTGGCAGAACTTGACGTTTGCCCGTTGCTCAAACTGCGACATTCTCAAGTTCCGCCGCGCGCATTCAACGCCCCTTCATAACAGAGCCTTTACTTCTACTGACACTGCATGCACACAACTGCCGCTTGCTGGGACGAGAGGATGACCCACAGTGGACCATCCTGTGGCGCAACCTGCCTGCTGTACTGCACCACAACGACACCATGCGCCCAGTCCATGAACTACGAATACTACGTATAAGTTCGATGCGCAAATTATAGCCTTATTGAGACATGTGGTGTTGATGCGAATAACAGGGATACATCTTAGAACACTAGAGAAAATGTTGAAACTGATATAATTTCTATCAAAAGGAACGTTTTCCAAGGAGATGTGTTGGGACCTTTATGGTCAGTGTTATCCATGAATCCTCTGTCGACTCAACTGGTTTCTTCTGGCTGTGGCCTCACCATTAGAGTCAGAAATAAGTCTGTGTATAATCTCAGCCACCGTCTTGATATGGATGACGTAAAGTGCCTCGATTCTTGTCTAACTGGACCTGCTGATGAAAACAGTCGAGAGATTCTCAGTTGATATACAATTGAAATTGGGTCTCGTTAAGTGTCGAACACTCAAGATAGTCAGGGTTTAACTACAGGAAAGCTCCCATGAGCTGGGAATTGGAGAACTAGTTAAAGCGATGCCAACGGAAGGGATTTACAGATATTTAGGTATAAAACAAGCGAGACGGATTGCTCATGCCGCAATCAAACAAGAGTTGACAGATGAATTTGTCACTTGAATTAGACATAGGCTATTCTAAAAATGAGCCTAAACAACAACAATAAATAGTCAAAGCTGTTAATAGGCTTGCAATTCCTGTGCTCTGCTAGTCATTTGGTATCATAAAATGGGGCAAAACTGACACCGAGGGTCTTTCACTAAAACTGAAAACACTAATGGCGAAAGCGCTTAACCGTCACTTCAGACCATCAGTGAAGAGGATGACTGCCAGGATATCGGGAACCTATTGTCACGTCAAGTAAATAGTCTGAGGAAGTACCCTCCGCAAGATCGTCTGTGATGCTGATGATTTTTTGCCACTGGTATCGAGTGAACAAAAAATTGTTAATCATTCAGAAACAGAATGCGTGGATGGCGAAACAGCTTCATGGGAAGCATCGCTCGAATTAACTTCGCCATGCCAACATGGTGGCGTCGACCTTTTGGCTGACTACAGGGCAGATCCTCCCCACAACAGAAGGGTTTATGGTGACAGCACAGTACGAGTACCAGGTCATTCCAACACGCGATTATTTGAAGTTCATCCTTAAACATTGATAAATGTCGCTACGGGTGCCCTGTGTCAGTGACAATCGACCATATTACGTCTGGCTGTACTTCACAATGCTATCGGGTACAGAATACAGACCAGGGTATAACACAGTGGCTAAAATCTTGCACCAACCTTGACAAATTTCAGTTTCTGGGACGTCATAAAGATCCGTACTATCAGTACGCATCATGGAAAACAAAACATATAGTCTCTATTGGAATCGTACTGCATTGACTGAGAAGACTGTTATCGATAAGAAGGTTAAGGGCAGTTCCCAATAGCAACAACTGAAAGGCAGAGCATGACAAAAAGATCTCCAAATATAAAGGCCTAGTGGATGAGTTTCAAAATGTGAAGATCATATCAAGTACTGGCGTTGAACCAAGGTATCTACCGCATGGAACGAAGGAACTTAACGTAGACACAAATGTATACACGTCAATGCAAAAAGCAGTCATCATTGCGACAACCCGAATAGTTAGAAAATGTATGGGCTAGTGAAAATAATTTTTAAAGGTGGTGATTATGCTCTGGTTAATTATAACCTGTATAGGTGCCATATATTTGCCAGATGAGAGATAAGTAATATGAGAGATAAGTAAAAATAATATTAATTTATAATAATATTATTATTATCAACAACATTGTAAGGCGAATAGTATTTCACACCCTCGGGAAAGTTCTCATACTTATCACAATGATTACACACTGTCGTGCCATTTCCCACCACCTCCCGCATTTTCATCATATTAGTACAAAACGGGGGCGACCCCAGTTAACTTATATCGAGGTTCAGAGAGCTCATTTGAGGAAATGGCGGCTGAAGACCTTTGTACTTCCAGTGGTATCAGATTTCACTGCCAGGCTTAGGATCAAGTTAAACCCTTGCCAAAATAGCCTACCCATGAATGAGAGTAGTTCTCCGCTGACTACACGTTGTCTGCTAATTTACCGGTGTTAGGTTGAAAGGGCAAAGCATGCTCGTGATTAGGGTTGGGAGAGACGTCATTCACCTGAGGGGCGCGGTTGGTTGTTGGATTGTTTTATGGGATTGAAAATATAATAATTATGAGCCACGTGACAATCCAACCAACTTCTACGGTCTCGGGGTACTGAGGTATTGAGACTCAAGACCCGAAGGTACTGGGTTCGATTCCCGGCTCTACCCAGGAATTTAATTCTGATGTGAGGGATGGAAGGGAATACACTAAACTCCAAATAACCTAACCTAAGCTAACCTAACCTAACTCCACTTTGTGTGCGTGTAATCCACTTTGTACGCTTCTACACCACTCTGTGTGCGTCTACTCCACTTTGTGTGCAATTGGAAATAGATACCAATCACGACCACAGGGAAGATGCGGCAGATAATGGAAAAGGGTTAAGAGTGAAATTACAAGAATAGATACAAGGGACAGACCCCAATACAAAAATTATTCACAAAAGTAACAATAAAAAAAATGAAAAGAGAACTGAAGATCTAAGGGACAAGTTATTATAAATCACTGAGCGAGTCTGGCAAAGACGTTCCAGAGAAATGGGGAGTCCGTTGCTCATTTACAAATAACAGCAATGCTGCCGAAAATTATATGTCCTTTGTTGCAAAATTCACGGGAGGTAAGCAGATCAATCGAGGGAAACGAGGTTCCTTCACTCATAGAACCAAAGCTGCCGGCCTGGTCTTTCAGTTTGGGCCATCCTGGCACTATAAAACAACGAAATCAGTTAAGAAAAAAAACCTGCCACAGTAGTGAAGGACACTGCACTCAGCAGAAAGAGAAGAAGATCAGCTTTCCGAAAAAGTTTATTTGCGTCGCGAGAAGGGAAAAGAAGGTCCCGACAACAGTCTAAAGAAATAAAACGTACTGTCTCAGATGATTATGGAAACCGATCAATGCAGTTGGATTTCAATGAGGTACTGTTGAGAGAGTTTAGTGATGAGAAGATCAAGCAACTAACGCTTAGTGAAGGCCTTATACAAAAACTGGAAAATGAAACAAGGGGCCAAAGGGAAAATTAAAAGTGGCACACAGCTAGAAAGGACAGACTTACGACCTCCAAGTTTGGATATGTATGCAAGAGGAAACCTACTTCAAAATGGGCTCCTGTAGCAAAAAATATTATATACGGCGAATTTCACTCAAAAGCAATGCAGTATGACGGTGATAATGAGCGAATTGCAAAACGAAATGTAGAGGATAAATTGTTAGAAAAGTCGAAGAATGTGGTCTTTTCGTACATAAAACTTATGGGTTTTTAGGTGCCTCCCCAGACGGATTAATAGAAGACGACGCTATAGTCGAAGTCAAGTGCCCTTATTCTGCACGGAATATGACCATACTGGAAGCCTACAAAAAGCTAAAGGGATTTTGTTTTTCAGAAAGTAAGCGAAAAAGAAAGCCAAGAGAATGTCAAGAACAGTGCCTTTCAGAAGAGAACAGATTGATAACTCTCTAACACTCACATGATTCTTATTTCCAGAACCAGGGCCAGTTGGAAATAACATAGCGGGAAATATGTTATTTTGTGGTATGGACGCCTAAGGACATTCACATAGAAACAATAAGGAGGGACGAAAAGTTCTGGAGACAAAAAATACTTATGTAACTGACATTCTGCTGCGAGAAAATCTTGTTGCCTGAAATCATTGATCCCAGGATGACCAGACCAATGGATATAAGAGAACCTGAGGTGAAGTAAAATACTGAGCGTGTGTAAATCATTAAACGCTATCTTTGATATGGAAAAAAATTGAAGCATTAATTTCAAGAACAGGAAATAATAGGGTATAATATTTTTTTTATAGTACGCAGTACTAGTGCCTGTGCTAACAATAGGCAGATGAGAATATCTGAGGAACTTTAATTCTATTATGTACATAATAATTTTGCTCTTGGTATGCATTTTTATAATTTGTTTATTGTAATAAAATGTCCTACATAAATGAACTTTTATTATTACCTCCATGATAATTGAAGTAAGTTATAGTGATTGGCCTCACGGACTCATTCAGATCTCACGAAAAAGAAGGGAATAAGAGTCAAAAGAACCAAAGAACCATACGAAATACCAAAATAAATGTATGTATGTATGTATGTATGTATGTAAGTATGCAGGTCTATGTGCGTGCGCATTTGGCCTCTTATAAATGGATAATTAGAATTGATTGGAATTTTTCACGGGTTGTGGTCTTGTTTGTTATGTCTAGAAGACGATACCTGGAGTTGGACGTCCGCATCGGATGGTTTTTGGAATATATATTCCCAATAAACCTGAACACGAACATATCTTGTCCATCTATTTTCTAAAATATCAAGAACGTGCCAACTACAAACCAGTCATATCTTTCTATACAGTATTCAATTTCGCCTCGAGTGAAACCAGTCGATGCTCTTTTCGGTAAGACTTATGCCCTACAAAGTATTACTAATGTCGGAACAATATGTTTTTGTTCGGGAGTTTATCCTCAAATAACTCTCAGTTACCTAGAAGGGAATCCTGCGCTGTCAGCATCTATCCTGAGTGTGTTTTCACCGATTTTTCCACAATCCCTCCAGGTAAATGCCGAGATAGTACCGTACGTGAAGTTTCAGGGCACCTGCCCATCCCTGACTCTAATACAGTTACTCACATAATCAACTACACGGGACTGATGATGATGATAATTATAACGTTATTGGTTTTACGTCCCTTTTAACTACTGCGGCTTTTAGAGACGCCGGGGTGCCGGAATTTTGCCCCGAAGGGGATCTTTAACGTGCCATTAAATCTAATAACACGGCTCCCTCGCATTCGCGCACCCTCAAATGCCAACTGGCTGCACCAGGATTCAATCCTGCAACCTTGGGCACAGCAAGCGAGAACGTTACCGCTGAGCCACGCATCTAGCCAAAGGGACTGATGACCAAGATGTCCCAAGCCCCTACAATGTATTATTATCAACAAGAGTGTTAGAGGAAGTAAGAAAGTTATCTGTACGAACACATTGTGTCAACGTTACATATTGTGACACTACTACAGTATAATTTTATTGCTCAGATATTGTTCCACGCCTAGGCACTTGTACACGTAACTCGTCGAACTATAATATTTGTGACAAGAGGAAGACAACTCCTTCCTGTCGTCAAATTGTTCCCTTCTCCCTCCGCCCTGTCAGCGTGTTCGTCATTTTCCTTGCGCAAGAGATCTTGTGGAGCCGCGCCGCCTACCACCCCTTTCAAAACAATTCCCAAACTAATGCTGTCGATTCCATTCACCCGATTTTAATTCTGAAAAATGCATTGGAAACAGGAAATAAATCTCCATTTTCGTATTACCAGTTTTTTCCCATATTTTAAGCAGAGATATAAAAAACTGTTAGTAACTTTTTTGTTTTTCACATTTCGGAAAATGCATCGAATTAATATCAATTCAATTGCAGTCTAGTATACATAGTGGTTTTCAGATCGCAAATACGAGCTTTCATTCAAGAGAAAACTGAAAAAAGAAAATGCCTCACTTTGGTGCTGCTACGTGGTGTCAGAATTACAAACAAAAAAACGGGACATTTAGCCTTAACCGTAACCGTAACGCATAACGTTAGACCCAAGCATAACGACGAAGTCGACAAGATCATTTGAAATGATAAAAAGAACCACAATCAAAGAGCATAGATTGAAATAACACAGGTAGGAAGCTGGCTGAGCGAACTATACCAGCATTTAACAATCTAAAGAGAACAGTAGAACAAACTTGACAAAATCGCATTTAACAAAGTTTTGTTCAGGATACAACAAGAAAAGAAATTCTTGTTCAAGTTAACGTGGAGTTTACACTTGGAGATTAGAGAAACTAGGGTAAGCATTGAAGGCAATTTAGAACACTCTTCGAGTAAGGACAATGAACAGGGCGAGTACATTATTACAAGAGGGCGGCCGCGGCATTGTGCTTAAAAGCTATGCCCATCATGTTAAAATAAGCAATTCAATTGCTTTAGAGTAGTAACACTTAAATAGAATATACGTTGCTCGATTATGGGTCTCAGACCAAGGATAGGCTACACTAACATAGTTAGGTATATGTAAGAAACTTGTAAATTTATGTTTTCATACTTATCTAAATGAGAAGTTTACCTGCATACAAAGATGTCTCGATAGACCCAGTGAAGCCTGAAAAGGGCTAAGACAGCCGAAAACACATGGATCCTAAGATCTGGGGCACAGCAGGTGCCTGAGAATTATTCTGAAATGTTTGCGGAGCGGGATGGCTCTAGAATGATACAGTGCCTAGACGGCGAGAGAATGCTAGGATTGGCTCTAGACGGTAACCAAATGAAATCGTGTCTACTAGGTAGATGATAATAAAATGATTGAAACTGGCCTTAGACAAAACCAGAAAAAAATCCAACAATTTACGTTGTTTGTTAAGCTCATAGATTGGGAGGGCTTCTTTAGACGAAGCCTCAATTTTACAGAACAAATTACTTAAGCTAAGTTTGTTAGTATAGTGGAAAAAGAGAGAGGGGAGGAATTAGGGATGTATTGTCTGGCCATATCGCGACACGACCCGACTGAACGATTATGGCTTGAAGCACTGAATGTTTATGCGAGTAGTTTTTGTTTGGTAACTGACACTGCTTAGCAAGCTAATATATTTCTATAGATTTTTTCTGTAGGTTTTACACCTATAAAACCATCACCGCTTTCCTAGTTTTTGAAAACATTAGTCATTGAGCACCTTGGAAAACCACTCATTGATGGTACCTACTGGAATGACCCTTACACATTAATCAAACGTTTACAGTTCTTGCATACCTTAAAACATAGAGGTTATACTGGCTATGGGGAAGAACTATTAAAAATAGAAAATGAACTTCGAAATGGCAAAATTATTGTGTAATGAGTCCATGTAACTGGTTGTATCGAGTCTTAACATACATTATAGGGTCTTGTGTAAATACTGTCTAAATATTTAAATTAAATTAATAAAAATATTGAATGGGCATTGCCTATTTTTTCTTTATTGCTATCCCTAGCTTCCCACTCTTATTCCAACCGTTAACCTTTGGCAATCTCCAGCAATGGTTGTAATAGTAAGCTTAAAGTAGCTAAAACTATTCAGGTAAAAGCCTAGCAAGATTAACGGCAGAGGGGACGCGATGCCCTGATCACGCGTCACCCCAATATCTGCAGGCCAAATGGCTGGGCAGCGGTCGCTTGGTAGGTCTAGGCCCTTCACGGGCTGTAGTGCCAGGGGTTTCATAGCATGACACAATTATTATCTATATGAGAGGCATATGGTGTTTCTTAAAAACGAAAGTGCTCACCCAAGCCATCAAAGAAAAGTAATAAAACACGCAACCATTCAAATCAAAAAGCAACCAAAAACAATCATCCAGATCAAAAGCGACTAAAAGCGATGAAATAAGCCTCTATCAATGGTTGAATAGTGTGGTGAGTAAACCTAACAATTAGAGTATCTATGACTATGGAATATAAGTGACCATCTTGGATATATGCAGAGTCTTGGCTATCCTTGTGCTCTAGCTGGTAAACTCATCTACTTGTTAAAAATGCAACTTGCTGGAACTCTGTGTATGTATGACTTAGCAACCTGCTTCACTTATACCTTTTTAAACTTGCTGAAATAACGTAAGTTATTCAGCAACTCTTGAACCCAGATAAGGTTCTGAGGTGTTACGACCTTAGTAAAGTTAATGTTTTTCGACAACTCCCGAGGATAATAGACTAAAACGGATAAGTATTAAGTTAACAATTCTTGGATAGAGATGTGGGGTTCCAACCACTTCTGAAAAATGTATATATAACATTGACTGGGTCATTTGTTGACTCTAGTCTCAGTCCTGGTTGGGTTACAGTCTTTGTAGTAGAATTGTAATGGGCTGAGCCAAAGCCTTTTGGAAAGAGTGTTTACAGCTCACCCGCAACTAAAATCTATAGGTTCGGTGTTATAAATGCTATGCCAGAAATGTTACCAAAAGTCATAATGATATAGTGCTAGTCCATGTTAAGGTAATAATTGTGCCAAGTAAGAGAAATGCTACTAAGTCAAACACCTTAAACCGCTCGACCAACCTGACAATTAATCATTTAGACTGTATGTCTACCCCTTATTTTTCCCGTTTTCCAACGGGGTCGGGGATGAAATGCGATGGAAGTCTTTGTGGCGATGGTTTTTACGGCCGGATGCCCTACCTGACGCCAACCTCATGAGAGGAGTTAATGAGAGATGAAATGAATGATGGTGAATGAAACTGGGCAAGGATGTGGAAGGAAGCGGCCGTGGCCTGTCAGAAGGTACCATCCCAGCATTTGCCTGGTGTTGAAAATGGGAAACCACGGAAAACAATTTCAAGGACGGCCGACGGTGGGGCTTGAACCCACGCGTCTACCGAGTCAGCAGAGAGCTTGGCCCCATGACCTAATGCTGCGCTTTAGCCACCGTAGCCACTACATGAAAATAGCATTATAGAAACAGAAATAGTGCTGTCTTAGAGCAAGTAAATATTAGAGTGTTTAATATTCCCTCAGAATGGTAGTAAGGTGTAAGAGCAAACCATAGTATTCCATGGAAACAAAGTTATTGTGACCTTTAAAACTCTAGCTATATCGCTTAGTATTTGAATCGCTCTTGCAGTATGGAAGTGGCAGTTGGGTAATTTCAGGTTATCTCCTACCTAAGCTAGACCTAGAGGTAATCAATATAAGGGTCGTATGATTAATTGCTGGTACAGAGCAATGAAAACAATGTAATAGCGAAATAAAGTCTATGTTTTAATTAGCATGTTAAATGAAGCTGTTCGTGTGGTAGAACTATGTAATGCAGATAGTAAAGAGTAGAGATTGTCTAACTAAATCTTAGGCTAAAAAAGGGTAAGGAAAGCAGAGGCTGGCCTAAGAGGCAATGGTTACATTTACAAGTGAGGACTGGCGCGTGGGTATTTTTGACCCGTGGCTTGAATAATGCTCTATATTTTGGTTTTGGTCAGCCCTTATTTCCTGTCACTTACTGTACCTTCCTTCCTAGCCTTGAACTTCACCCTGCAAAGGAACTATGTCCTTGGCTTTTTGAATACTCAAGTTATTAATATACTATTTATAGTCGGGTCAGATTTACCCATGGCGCCAGTCCTCACGTGACAATTTTCGGCTTACGTTAGTCGGGACAATCTGTAAAAATAAGGGGGGAAATCCACCTATTTTGGTGCAGCACAATCACATAGCTCACGTTCTTGTTTAGGATCTAGGGACACTTTAGTCATCAGCTCCTTTGTTACAAAAAATAAGATAACTGCTTTGCTGGCACTATCAAGGCCAATGATACTGTTGCAAAAAATATTGTCATTTTTTCCGGATGTTAAATTTGTAAAATGTAAATAAATCTAATTTCATATTGGTAATAGTTCATAGGAAGAAACATTACTTCATTAACATCCGTACGACTACGACAAAAAGGGAGTGACACACTGACTGGGCGCCAGTTCTCAAGAGTTGAAAGCATGAGAAACCGCTGTGCTAACTGCTAATAAGGGATCATAAACGCTACATGCTTGCAAACAGTAGCTTATAGACCAGGCTAGACCTTAATCTAGGTACATTCAAATTGATATGGGGGGTAAACGTTAGATAATACACTAAAAGTATATTTGGACAGATAAAACATTTTAAGTAAGCCTACTTAATCTATAGTAGCCTATTCTGCAAGAAAGAACTTACTCCACATGACTTAGTATGTTATAGCTGTATGGTAGTGAAATCTGGGTAAATATCTCATACATAAGCCAAAGATAGCTAATATAAATATAGCGAAAAGAAATACATGTCAACAATGCCACGAGGGTACCTGTAATTAGAATTGTTAATGCATGGACTAAATAAAGCCCACTTCCATAAGAGCAAACCTGTAGGAAACAAAATGCTAGAGGGTTTATTGCCTTAAAGGTTAATGAGTTTGCCTATAGAGGGTAGGAAAAGCAGAGGCAAACATACAAGGATATGGTCAACATTTTGAATCTATCCAGGCTTGGAATCGAGTTAAAATCAATCATGCGTATAAGTTAGAATCCATCCCAGCATTCCCCTAAAATAGTTGCGAAAAACTATTAAAAACTATTTCCTGATTAAGTTCAGTGTAAATCGAATCCATCGAGCCTGGGGTTGCGTAATTTCAATGAAAATATGTAATATTTAAATGTATGTCAGATAACCTGTGTTATTAAAGTGTCCGTATTAACAGTTGAATATAATAAATAATGATATAGCACGCATTGCAAATTGCTAATGTCGTAAGTAGCAATAACAATTTAAAAAAGACTCATTAGAACACTAATACACCAATACGGTTAGGGTTGAAAGAGAAAAAGAGTTGACCAAGAGAGGTCAACAGAAAAGATTACAAAAATGAGCTTAGCACAAGTAAGTAAAGCAATGCCAGACTTAGGTAGGGTCTCGTTGTCGTCAAGCACGCAAAATGTGAATCCGTAGAGGTATTGAGACCTCCTTTTTACGTGGAATCCGAACCATAAGACATGGCATTTCACTTTGAGAATCTCACATGCATAAACGGGAATCAAACCCGGTCCGCCGTGGTGAGAGGCTAACAGCTTGACCGCTGCGCCACCAAGCCCCAAGAGAGAATGGGAACCATGGACAGCTGAGGCAGGAATTGAACCAATCTCTTCTCAGTTCCGCCTCACGAGGGTAAGTGTATATCGTTCCTGTTCTGAGATCAGAACGAAATATGTTCACAAAGTCAAGAATTATGTCTTGAGTCAATGTTACAATACAGTGTTATTCCTGCAATCACGCACAATGCACAGGGTGCCAGAGAATGTTATCCGCAGTGCCTACAAGCTGCTGCGAGAGATAGCGTCACCAGTTGCGTTGGCAGCATGGCTGTCGCTTGTATCATAACAAACAAACAGTAAACTTTATACTCACCACAGCCATTCATAACATACTGTTGCACTCTTCCAATAATCTAACTATACACACTGACGATTTCGACAGCCCACACATGTGGCCTTCACCCTATCAAGGACACTGTGCTGCCAACTAAACGGATGACGCAACCTCTCGCAGCTTCACGGAGCCACTGCGGAGAACAATTCCTGGCGCCCTGTAGTTTCCGGCTCACACAGCTGACTGTAGTAGCGAGCCACAGTTTTGTTGCGACATAGCGATTGTTTGTTCGTAAATTAAGAAAACACAATAATATCTGCCCCGTATGTGTGTGTGTGCTAAGGTTTGTGGACATCTCAATCATTAGCTCGGTGTATGTGAGTGTAGGCTACATAAATCATATTATGGGGTTTACAATATCAAAGTCGTTATAACCGTCTAGTTAAGGTATTTTGATATCATGGCCATTAGCCCCATGTACTTAAGTGTGTTGGATATCGTGGTCACATACGTGTGTTGTAAAATTAAAATATATGAGTAACCAATCAATAACTCCGTATAGCTAAAACGTAGGGATATATACGTTATCAGCCTCGTGTACTCGGGTCGTTAGTCGCATAGAGTTAAAGAGATATAAAAACTTCGGGTCATATCGGTCATCCAGCCCAGAGCATTTTGGTAAATTGAATTACATTTTAAAATTAAATAAAAAATCTTGTCGGTGCCGTGTAACGGGTAGAAGTATCTATAAGTTAGAACCAGATGACTAGCATGTACACAAGAGTAGGTCGGAAAGTTCCGGATGCTGTCATAGCAATGACACCCTAGCCCTCTGATATCCTAATACCGTCAGTTTCGCAAGAGACCAAAATGGAAAACAGAATGAAACAAAAAAAGGCCTGTCCAGGGAGGTAAAACAATTCATTACTCAAGTAGAGACCCCTAGGTCCAACTAGTCGCAAATGCACGTAACCACCGTAAATGACTTTGCAAAGTAGAGATTAACCGGCCAGCTATCCTGTTGGGGTTGTGTTTCTCCTAACTGCTATGTTACATAATTTTTTTAATCATTGGCATATGACCCATTAGGCTGCATTAGAAAATTGAAAAATCATGCTATATTTACGGTATGTAACGTTAGACCTCCATGTAAGCTTGCCATATAATTAACATTTGTTTAAACCCTAAGCAAATTAAATCACTCTACCGTATTTCAAATCATCAATCATGGCTACGTCAGTCAATCTAATAGGTTAGCGGGTCTTAGCTTTGGGGTCGTTATATCATAGCATATCGTAAACCATAGGTAGGTCAGTCATTCCAATAAGTGTTCGGGTCATAGCTTTGGGGTCGTTACGTCTTGTCAGCAAAACACGGACTCGCATGTTTGTAGCTTGCGATATGTCTTCCTATCCAGGTCAGCTGTTTCAAGATCCAGTTAATAGAGACCAATATCCGTAATTTGTATTCAAATCTTGCGAGAAAAAATATAAGTAAATAACGGCAAATGAAACTCAGATACTTAAAGAATGTAACTATTGTGGTCAACATTCCCTGCATTCCCAAGTTTAATTAGGATTAACCATTATCAGCTTAACGTAAATATATAAATACTGTAATTAAATAAATAATTATTAAATTCCTTAGGTTACATTCTGTAGATTATTTTAATCAACGTCAGGAACCAAAATGGTCAA
Source organism: Meconema thalassinum (assembly GCA_946902985.2). Classification (NCBI taxonomy): domain Eukaryota; kingdom Metazoa; phylum Arthropoda; class Insecta; order Orthoptera; family Tettigoniidae; genus Meconema; species Meconema thalassinum. The sequence continues at coordinate 44,225,379 of OX336389.2, read as the reverse complement.
CCGGTTTCTATATGCAGTAAGCGTCTGCTGTACTGTACATGAACCAAAATGGCAACCTCTCTCTACAACCTTACCTAATGAGACAATAACAAAAGTCGTCTAGTCTGTAATCTAACTCCTGTCTGGTCAGTAAATTTGTATCACGCGGCCTTCAACAAGGCTTAGAGAGATTTTGTCTTAACCTACAGTGTAATCATCTTTGTACATGCATTGCCGTGCGTAACAAAAGACCCCCTGTGAGTTAAATAATAATATTAATAATAATTAACGGGTGATCATGCTGAATCTAGCCATTCATAATATTCCCCCTCTCCCACTCAGGTACCCTCTTGGGCTGGCTAGCTATACAAGACAATCAAACAATAATAATAATAATAATAATAATAATAATAATAATAATAATAATAATAATCACCTAATTTTAACTACAGTAAATTTAACACTATTTGGGGAAAGGGGGGCTGTGACATCACTTAATAGGACCCTTTACACGAATTCCTACAACAATGGGTTTGCCAAATATCGGCTTAAGTGTAGCGGCAACATGCAGTTGCGGTGCATGCTTTAACGCTCACGGCTACAAGTAATATAAAATTCTCTCTATCCATTCTCCCTTCCTCTCCCTTCCACTTCTCGCTTGAGAGGTATCCCCTCTTGGTATAGCTACCACTACAGCTCAATTAAATAAATAGCTAAAATGTTACAGTTACGCCCTTTTGGCAAAGATCAAAAATTAAAAATAAATGGTAAATAAAAATAATAAATTAAATATTAAAATAAAATTAAAAAGTCTCTGCTAGAATCATGTTTTTCACACTTGCCTTCTGCAACTTCCTAGTGCATCAGCTTGTTTGTTCAACCCCCTACTGCTCCTCAGTCAATGTGATGATCCCACATCCCAGTCGCTTGAGGGGCGCTTGGTGTCTAAGATAATCTGTTTAGCTTATTCGAACCTTGGCTTAATCTGCAGTTCTTAGCTTCGACCCTTTTTTCTATAACTATGTTTCCTATTCCCATGGCAGATTATGATCCCTAAGAGTGAAACTCAGGTCCCTTAAGGTCAAGGTCTAGCCACAAGGCCGGACTTCAGGGGCTTATCCGATATCATGTACATGATGTTTGTGGAATCTGTCTGATTGCCAGTGTCATTGTGGTGTCTGTTGAAGTTTATGTATTTTGTAATTCAGGAGGGGGTTGGGGAACAAACAAATCTTAGTATCCACTAACCGGAATTCACCTATCAATCACTTAGATTGCTAGCTATGCTGTATATCAATCTTATCGAATAAAGTTGTGGGAGTATAAGAGAATGAGACATCCTGTTTTCCTGTATAATGCTTCTTGGTCATCGACGAAATATAGTTGGGTGTAAGTAATTCACCAATTTCCAAGCGGTTACCAAAGAAAGGGGAATGCAATGGTTAGAATATGCTACATTGCATAGTATGCCTCATTACGGTGCTGTGTATCTACCGACCTAACCTGTAAAGATCCAACCAGCCTCTGGGTTATAGAGAACGCGTAACCACCATCCCAGTATTTGCATACTCCAACCAGAGAAAAACAACTTCTAAAAATAGCTAACGTTCCTTCCTATTACGTCATATGCTTCATTGTGACAGGCTTTAGCTTGTCTCTACAAAAATGACACCTCACCGCTGCTCGATAAGCGGTGGGTTTGACCCTTGGGCAAAAAAGAAAAATGACCTGTCTTAGAAAAATAGCACGTTACGCCCTTTCGTTCAAACCGTTAAACATAGGTTATGTTCAGTTTGGTTCGGTTTCGGTTTCCGTTCGGTTCGGTTTGGTTCATTTTGGTTCGGGTTCGGTTAGGTTTCGGTTCGGTTTGGTTTCGGCAAGAATCATGTTTCTCAGACCTGTGCTTGGTAATAAGTTAAGCTACACCAGTTGTAGAGCATTTGTGGTTGGTATTTTAACCCTTACAATTTGGGTTTGCTTAGGTTAGGTTAGTTTAAGCTATGGCCGCCATCTTGGAACTTTTTGTTCGGTTCGGTTTCGGTTCGGTTTAGTTCGGTTCAGTTTTGTACCATCGCACAACTTTCCCCGATTATTGGTTTGAGAAATCTCGGATCAATGACCTAGTAGTTAATCAATAATCGATAATAAATAATTGATAAATAATAATTTCATAAAGGTCACCGACTTACAAGAGCCACGAATGCACATGCATACTAAAAACACTATTTTACCCCCGGGTAAGGGTAGTTTTAATCTTAGAGTGGAAATGATGTGTTCTAGGGATAATGGGAATAGAGATCAATCATTTGAGCTCTCACACAACTTTCTATGATTATTGGTTCGTGAAATATCAGGTATTTTTTGAAATCTCAGGCAGATGATCTAGTAGTTGATTAATAATTGCTAAATTAGTAATTAATAACCCATTGTCAATAATTGGCTACCATCTTGGGGTTCAGTTCGGTTAGCTTAGGTTAAGTTAAGCTATGACCGCTATCTTTGTACGTTTTGATCACACCTCGTAGGTTAGGTTAGGTTAGGTCAGGTTGGGATAGGTTAGGTTAGCTTTAGGGCTCGGAATATTCGCGTATTCGCATATTCGAATAGTATTCGAATTACTCGAGTCGTATTCGAATTACTCGAGTCGTATTCGAATTATTTGAATACCGAATACGCAATTCGAATATTCGAATGCCGAATAGTGCGAATACAGCGAATATTATTCGAATATTCGCAACCTCACGAATATTAAAATATGAAAAATGAGAATGACGACTCACAGAGCAAGACATCCAAAATTATAAAATCGACAATTTCTGGGGCTCTTAAAAGACGATTTCCCATTAGTGATGAAGAACCGACCACAGATGTAAGTTTAACCCAATTAGCGTCTGCTGTGGATTCACGTTACAAAAATCTTTTACACGAAAATGCACAAGACACGGAACAGATTTGGGTGAAACTACAAGTGCAGATTCTTTCTTGTGATACCGGAGAAGATTCGGATGCTTCACAACCACAACCTCACTCACTCTCGTCAGCTTTGAATGGGACCTCGACTTCATTTTCAAGCGTCCATATACGTCCCCACGCAGGAAAACTGTGGCCGAAGAGCAGGAAAACTTTAGGAACGCCCGTGAAACTGTAGGTGACCCCTGAAATGGTAGAAGGCTAATGAAAAGGTATACCCCAGAATAAGTCAGTTGGCGAGAAAGTTCTTATGCATTCCTGGCAACTCCGTTCTATCAGAAAAACATTTTTCCTCAGGCGGCAATATTGTTAATGACAAAAGAACATGCCTTGATCCTGACAATGTTGACATTTTTTTTTTGTCCGAAATAAGAAAATTTTCGCGGGAAATAATCTTTGAGTTAAAAGCCTGTTGACACTGAAATTTCTTATTGGTGTTTTTCTTTCAACTACTCGTGTCGATAATGTTGTGCTTATGTTGATGGAAATGTGCATTTGCACGGCGCTAAGAGAAGTCCCGAAGAGTTTCTTATTTTTAATATTTGGTTTTGTAAAAACGTTAGGCAATATATCGTCGTTTACCCAAACACGGGTTAGCTTGTGTTCTGTTTTCATCCCTGAATTAAAGAATTGACATGTCATTGAAGGTTCTGTGGTTTTTCATTTATTAAATACCATGGGTCAAAGAATTCTTTACATGTTACTTTTGTCTTATTTGGCCGAATTAACTTTATTTTCTGAGTACAAAAGTTGTACTTGTCTACATATCTCCAAATCATAGCGCGCGTTTCCTCTAAACGGTAACAGTATTGCTTTTCAAGCCTCAATTTGATTTCTTATCATTGTTGAACAAAACTTTTAATTACGAAATTCACTCATATGAAAGCACTGACATACTAAATAATTTGCAAATGCATAACCTGTTCCGCAATAACTTACAGCAAAAACCCATTTAAGACGAGAAAATGTCGCATAATAACCGGAATAGCGTATTAACCGGGCGCGGCTGAACGCACGCGTGAAGTTTGAGTTCATAGATTGAGGAATGAGACAAATACCGTAATTCGAAGGATACGAATATTCGCACGAAACAATCAATCCAAATAATGAACAAGAAGTTCCGTGACGAACTAAAAGCCGTCTTTTCTTAAAATTTAAGATTCATGCCAATGATTAATCTATATGGACCTATCTAGAATAATGACGAAATTAAGTTGGTAATATCGACATTTCTAATTAGTTTGAAATATACCTGGTATAATGTAGCCTAATAGAGCACTACAGTTGGCAGCCCTGGTGACTGAATATTTCTTAGTTCTTCTCTTAAGGTACCGGTACAGAATACAACATTTGGTTGAAGTCCAATGGATAGCATGGACATTACATGCAGTTAGACATTGGATCTATCAGTGTGCGTATAATCATGTTGGCAACAATGTCATGGATGTGTTGGTCAGAAATAATCTGACACATTATATCTCTTGTTGGGCCAATTTTGGATTAAATCCATTTGTTAGTATAGAAGTTACAGGTATTTAAACATTGGTCCTATCAGCAGGCTTAGAATCATGTTGGTAGCACTGACGTATATTAGTTACTCCAAATTAATCTATAATGTCAGGTACTGTACGTGTGCATAGTTTAAAGCTGTTGGCTTGCATACTTTCTGCTATATTGGTATTTGGATTTTTAAGAAATAGAGAGAGCATATATTAACAGTTGGCAGCTGTGGTGGCTCTTAAGAATACGCTCACTCATATCTGATTATGTACACATAGTACATACGAAATTTGGTTGAAATCCAATTGATAGTGTAGAAGGTGTATGCATTTAAAAATTGGACCTATCAGCACATGGAGGAAAGAACGGAAGGTGATGCCTTCGCTGCGCTGCCTAGTGCAAGCTGCTGAAGCCAAACGGCACGCCCACTTTGAGTGGCAAGAAAATGGCTGTTCCTATGCTTAGAGCCGTAAACCACTCCAACTAGTCTTGGAATTTAGTGACATAAAACTGCGATGACAAGTCAAGATTTTTTTGTGGATATGCAGAATACACTCTGTTTATCACGGTACTTGGCACAAATAAGCTGCGTTATTGTTTTAAAAGACAATTTAAATAGAAATATGAGAGCACCTATGCAAGGCTAGTTTTGTAAGAAAGATGCGGCAAAACGTAATAATACGCCGAAACACTGATTAAATTGAATAGCCTACAGGTGTCTAAAGGTACGAGTTTTACCAAAGAAGGAACATCTTGGGACCTATCATATTGATGCTGAACTAATCATAGTATTTAGGCCTACACCAAATTGATTTTTAAGGTCTTATTGGTGTTCAGGCATTCGGCAGTTTTTAGGCCTAATTTCGAGCACAGCCACTTTCACTCATTGTTCGTACACATTTTGATATTCAAGAATACGAACCTTAAAATTAATAAACAGAACACTTATTCGATTCGTACAACCAAATGCAAGTCACGGAACACCGAATACAAGTTAAGGTTACGCCCACTTTGGACGCAGCGCTTGGCTTCACTCAAACGAGCTCAGGGCATCTCCTCTTATTCTTTCCTCCATATATCAGCAGGCTTAGAATCATTTTGGCAACACTACCATGTACCGCCTCCAGGAAATTAAACGGAAATATTATTAGGATATCTATATGTGTGCCAATTTTGGAATAGCTCCCATGCTTATCATGCAAGATATCCAACATGGAGGTCAAATATCAATTTCGGTTATAGCAGTTGGTAGCACTGACATCATTTTCAAATATGGCATTGAGATATTCAGGTATAGATCTTTATTCACACCAAATTTGGTTTCGATTTTTGCAGCCGTTTAGGACTTGATAGAGAGAGAGAGAGAGAGAGGGGGGGGGGGGGGGGGGGGGGAACAAACAGACACACATTTGCCCGAATCGTTCATATAAGTCTACTTTTTCCTCATTTTTGCAAAATGTGAAACGTAGGCTAAAAACAATGGGCATACCTATCAAATTATTCGAATACAATATGTTCGAATGTGCACGAATACGTTATTATTTGAATACAGCGATTCGATTACCAGAATAACAGTGGTATTCGAATAATATTCGAATATTCGAACATTATTCGCGTATTCGCGAATTATTCGTGTTTCTCGAATATTCGAATAGTGCCAAATAATTCGAATCACAGTCCGAGCCCTAGTTAGCTTAGCTTAGGCTAGGGTAGGCTAAATTAAGCTATTGATAACCATTTTAAATCTTCTTGATCACACCTCGTAAACAAGGTTAGGTTAAGTTAAACTATGGCCACCATCTTGGAGTTGGTGGAGTAGGTGCAGGAGGTGAAGGTGGAGGTAGGTGGAGGAGGTGGCGGAGGAGGTGGGGGAGTTATAGGAGGTGGAATAGGTGGAGGAGAAGGTGGAGTAGGTGGCGGAGGTGGCGGAGGAGGTGGAGGAGGTGTAGGAGGTGGAGTAGGTGGAGGAGGAGGTGGAGGAGGTGGAGTAGGAGGCGGAGGGGTAGGTGGAGGAGGTGGAGGAGGAGGTGGAGGGGTAGGTGGAGGAGGTGGAGTAGGAGGCGGAGGGGTAGGTGGAGGTGGAGTATGAGGCGGAGGGGTAGGTGGAGGAGGTGGATTAGGAGGCGTAGGGGTAGGTGGAAGAGGTGTAGGAGGTGGAGGAGGAGGTGGAGGAGGAGGTGGAGGAGGTGTAGAAAGTGAAGTAGGTGGAGGAGGAGGTGGAGGAGGTGGAGGAGGTGTAGAAAGTGAAGTAGGTGGAGGAGGAGGTGGAGGAGGTGGAGTAGGAGGCGGAGGGGTAGGTGTAGGAGGTGGAGGAGGAGTGGTGGAGGAGGTGTAGGAGGTGTAGGAGGTGGAGGAGGTGGTGGAGGAGGTGGAGGAGGAGGAGGTGTAGGAGGTGTAGGAGGTGGTGGAGGAGGTGGAGTAGGAGGCGGAGGGGTAGGTGTAGGAGGTGGAGGAGGAGGTGGAGGAGGTGTAGGAGGTGTAGGAGGTGGAGTAGGTGTAGGAGGTGGAGGAGGAGGTGGAGGAGGTGGAGGAGGAGGAGGTGTAGGAGGTGTAGGAGGTGGTGGAGGAGGTGGAGTAGGAGGCGGAGGGGTAGGTGTAGGAGGTGGAGGAGGAGGTGGAGGAGGTGTAGGAGGTGTAGGAGGTGGAGTAGGTGTAGGAGGTGGAGGAGGAGGTGGAGGAGGTGTAGGAGGTGTAGGAGGTGGAGGTGGAGGTGGAGGAGGTGGAGGAGGTGGAGGAGGTGTAGGAGGTGTAGGAGGTGGCGGAGGGGTAGGTGGAGGAGGTGGCGGAGGGGTAGGTGGAGGAGGTGTAGGAGGTGTAAGAGGAGTGAGGAGGAGGTGGAGGAGGTGGAGTAGGTGGCGGAGGTGGAGGAGGTGTAGGAGGTGGAGGGGAGGTGGTGGAGCGGTGGCGGAGGTGAGGAGGTGTAGGAGGAGTCTGCGGAGGAGGAGGAGGTGGTGGAGGAGGTGGTGGAGGAGGTTAGGAGGTGTAGGCGGTGGCGGAGAGGCTGGGGAGGAGGAGGAGTGTAGGCGGTGGAGGAGGTGTAGGAGGTGGAGGAGGTGTGAGGAGGGGGAGGAAGGCGGTGGAGGAGGGAGGTGCTGGAGGAGGTGGTGGAGGAGGGTGGAGGAGGTGTAGGAGGTGGAGGAGGTGGAGGTGGAGGAGGGAGGGAGGTGGCGCTAGACCCGATTCGAGACCACCCACTGATGGTACCTCCTTCTACCAAGATCTCATCCCCAGTTACAAATACACACACTAGTGCAGCCATCATAATGGTACAGTCTGGCATACACAGCCAGGTACATGGGGCTACAACACTAGGAAATACTCCTAAAATCGATGAAGGTTTTCATAATCCGATTCGTTTATTTTTAAGCTACGTCAACACCAGAAAAATATTCCTCTGTATTGAGGATGTTGCTCAAATGTGTAATCCCGCGATCATAGACTATTGCTGCCGCACGCAGTCAAGTGTCCATGCGCCACAATACAGGCCTAGGCTGCACAAAGTCATTCCTCTTGTGACGCGAGTATTGAGCTTCCTGCACAAATATTTGTGAAGAATGGTGAATCCAACAAACAACGTAGGCTACATTTCTACTACACTGCTTCCCCCAGGGGCCTCACAACTTGTGGGACGTGGGTTGGCGACCACGGGACCCCAGCTGAGTCCGGCATTGCTTCCACTTACATGTGCCGGGCTTCTTTCAATTATCCTTCCTGTCGACCTCCCTTGGTCAACACCTATTCTCTTCCGACCCCGACGGTATTAGGGTATCCGAGACCTAGGGAGTCTTCCATTTTCCCGCCTTAATTGGCCCTTGTCTCATCCATCCTGACGCCTTCATTCTTCGAGGGGTCAGCCATCTTTTTCTTTTCATGATATCTCCTGCCTTCTCCTCAAGGCCCTCAAGGAGGCAGACTGTATGAAGCCCCACCACTTCTAATGTAGCCTACCCTCGATAGTGCTACACCCCCAAGAGCTCACAGCTGGTGAGTTCTGGAGTTGGCAAACCCGAGGGATTCCTGAGCTGGGTCCGGTTTTCCCCCTTTTCCTATTGCCTCTGGCGCGGGCCCTCTCCTCTCTCCCTTTTCTGTCTGCCTTTCATGGCTCTCCTTCCTTCCAAGTCCCTCAATCCTCATTCTTCGAGGGTTGAGGGCATTTCACTTCCTCCTGTCCTTTATTTGCCTTATTCTCGTTTTGTTTTCCATTTCTTCTTGTAGATTGTAAGTGTGTAGTTAGTTTTAGTTATAGTTTACATTTCATTGTCATGTTTCACGATCACCCAAACCATTAGCGGCCGATAACCTAGATGTTAGGCCCCTTAAAACAGCAATTATCATCATCATCATCATTATCATACTACACTGCTGTGCACAACTTAAGGACGAACTGACACATGTTGTGTCACTGCTAGTAACACAGCTCGTTGAACCTCAAACCATAGGCTACACGGGAAGACCTGCTACAGTGTGGTACGGAAGGCACGTGAAAGCAATATTCGATGTGACGAACAGAGATGCCACTTTTATACAGAGACAATACATTACACGTAGGTTCCTGAGACCCATAATGGTCTCCTGGACATCGCAAGAGAAGGGAGTTGGTTGCTGCGACCCATAATGGTCTCCTGGACATCACAAGAGAAGGGACATGGTTGCTGCGACCCATGATGGTCTCCAGGACATCGCAAGAGAAGGGAGATGGTTGCTGCGACCAATAATGGTCTCCTGGACATCACAAGAGAAGGGAGATGGTTCCTGCGACCCATGATGGTCTCCTGGACATCACAAGAGAAGGGAGATGGTTCCTGCGACCCATAATGGTCTCCTGGACATCACAAGAGTAAGGAGATGGTTGCTGCGACACATAATGGTCTCCTGGACATCACAAGAGAAGGGAAATGGTTCCTGCGACCCATTATGGTCTCCTGGACATCACAAGAGAAGGGAGATGGTTGCTGCGACCCATGATGATCTCCTGGGCATCACAAGAGAAGGGAGATGGTTGCTGCGACCCATAATGGTCTCCTGGACATCACAAGAGAAGGGAGATGGTTGCTGCGACCCATAATGGTCTCCTGGACATCACAAGGGAAGGGACATGGTAGCTGCGACCCATGATGGTCTCCAGGACATCGCAAGAGAAGGGAGATGGTTGCTGCCACCCATAATGATCTCCTGGACATCACAAGAGAAGGGAGATGGTTCCTGCGAACCATGATGGTCTCCTAGGCATCACAAGAGAAGGGAGATGGTTCCTGCGACCCATAATGGTTTCCTGGACATCACAAGAGCAGGGAGATGGTTGCTGCGACCCATAATGGTCTCCTGGGCATCACAAGAGAAGGGAAATGGTTCCTGCGACCCATGATGGTCTCCTGGACATCACAAGAGAAGGGAGATGGTTGCTGCGACCCATAATGGTCTCCTGGACATCACAATAGAAGGGAGATGGTTGCTGCGACCCATGAGGGTCTCGAGGGCATCACAAGAGAAGGGAAATGGTTCCTGCGACCCATGATGGTCTCCTGGACATCACAAGAGAAGGGAGATGGTTGCTGCGACCCATAATGGTCTCCTGGACATCACAAGAGAAGGGAGATGGCTGCTGCGACCCATAATGGTATCCTGGACATCACAAGAGAAGGGAGATGGTTGCTGCGACCCATAATGGTCTCCTGGACATCACAAGAGAAGGGTCAAGGTTGCTGCGACCCATAATGGTCTCCAGGACATCACAAGAGAAGGGAGATGGTTGCTGCGACCCATAATGGTCTCCTGGACATCACAAGAGAAGGGAGATGGTTGCTGCGACCCATAATGGTCTCCTGGACATCACAAGAGAAGGGAGATGGTTGCTGCGACCCATAATGGTCTCCAGGACATCCCAAGAGAAGGGAGATGGTTGCTGCGATCCATAATGGTCTCCTGGACACCGCAAGAGAAGGGAGATGGTTGCTGCGACCCATAATGGTCTCCTGGACATCACAAGAGAAGGGAGATGGTTGCTGCGACCCATAATGGTCTCCTGGACATCACAAGAGAAGGGACATATTTGCTGCGACCCATAATGGTCTCCTGGACATCACAAGAGAAGGGTCAAAGTTGCTGCGACCCATAATGGTCTCCAGGACATCACAAGAGAAGGGAGATGGTTGCTGCGACCCATAATGGTCTCCAGGACATCACAAGAGAAGGGACGTGGTTCTTAAAAGGGTGTGTGATGACCAGGGCTCGGTTTCTGATGACATACATCTTTTAAATGGTTCACCACAGACATTGCTAACTTATACACAAATCCTGCTCATGGCCTCCACATTACAGAAATGCGTATTTTTTGATGTGTAACATCTTTCCACTTGGTGGGATTAATTTTGAAAAATGGGACGGAAGTGTGTAAGACGCACTGCCAGCTGGATCGTATCCCTCCTGGACATTCATCAACACACAAAAGTCTTTTTTATTTACACACTTATAATACATAACAATTCCAAGACTCTCCTTTTTTTCTTCAGTGCCTACTTGATATTTCTACTCTCGCACTGCCTCCTTGATTGTTCTCGCACTGCCTTCTTGATACTCTGCTGCTAATCGTATCAATAGGGCTCATTTTAACAGAATCCATATGAAATTACGTGTTGGACTGTGAATCATGTGGTCCGGGAACTGGGCAAGCCTTTCATGATCTACTGCTGTGCGCATTGCATTTACTCGCAAGTGGGCCCATTTATAAGGAATTTTAGGTTATGAGCGGTGTCGCGTCTATTAATCTAGTTGATCCATATCGTATTCTTTATTTAGGCTAGTGCTGGTGGAAGCTGCAAATCATCTAATAAAATGAGTTCCGTATCATAAACTACAATATCTGTAAAACACTCCCTTTTACAATAGTTAAATATTTGTGCCAATAATAGTATAAAATACCGGTGTATCAACAATTTCACTTGAGGTTTCTTCTATGTCAGATGTTACACATCATATGCGACTACTGTAAGGCTCGTGAAGTTTTTTATAAAGTCATCTTTTCGTCATTTTTCTAAGTATTTTATTTTAGGTCATTTTCTCTCTTTTCGCGTCATTATTATGTCATTTTATGGAATTTATTAGAATATTTTATACGTTTTAAATAATTTTCTCACTGTTTTAAAGGTTTATGATGCACTTTTTGCGTTTGGTACTGGATATTAACGGATCTGAGAGCGAGGATGAATACGAAGACATGAGAATCTTCACAACTTTGTTCAACCCTTACTTCTTAGAATATCCACATTCCAGGGGACACACTAGACTGAAATAATAACCAGTATTTGTGTGCAAATAATTCGTGTCTGTCAAGTAATAATTAAATTATATTAGGTAGCTATTAAGATCATTTAAACATTCAATGACGTAGTCTGTTTGCATTTTTTGTGTGATAAATTTACGTCAGTTTCATTCAATTTAAGGTCATTTTTTTAAGTTTTCGGGTCATTTTATGGGATTTTTGCAGTCATTTTATTGGTCATTTTTAAAATCATTCTAAGGTCGTCAAAATCCGGGCTCTGTTAATGACTAAGGCCCGGAAGTTCATGCACTAATTGTTGGTCAAATAAGCACTATGCAATAACTACGACAATTACGATCACTTCGTATGCTTTAGCGTTTCTATTTTGAATGTAAAGAAAATATGAACAGACGGACAGATAAGTATACTTTCTTTTTTCAATATCTCAACTAAGAAACAGTTCTAAATAGCAGGAAATGTTATTGTATGGAACTTCAATCGGTGTTAACCATCAATAATTATTTTATTATGTAAACTGATTAGTTAGGTCTTTTTAACTCGAGAAATATAAATATAACTGATATAGGCTACAATTTGAATAGCCTTTGATTTTTTTAAATCGAAATAGTACATTATGCAATGAGCCTATAATGGCAATAATTAAGACACGATTATGTTTATAAAACGAGCGTATGCGAGTTTTATAATTTCCATATGAGTGTCTTAATTACCATTATAGGCGAGTTGCACACGACTGTTTATGTTCAACGATAATTATAACTTTATTATATGTTTTAACATAAATATTCATAAATAGCTGTTCAGTAACTAGAATTTTGTGATCGGGTGCTGCGCTGGGTAGTATATCTCTGTGTTCCAAGCTCTCTGGCCGACCGACACATGCGCTCTGTGTGCTTCAACGCCATATGTGCAGATTATTAACCTGTATTCAGCAAAACTGTCACCGTAGTCATTTGAAAACAACGCGCTGTGTAGAAATTGGATTTGGGGATATTAAGGTACACTGCTATTTCTTGTCTCATATTCACCAGTTTATTTACGCGAACATATGGACGGTGCACTTTCGGTAATTTATATAGACATGTTGGATTTTGAGCGCATGCGCTAAGGTATCCTTATCTAATTGGTCAAACAACTGTTTCTTGAGCTGTGATTGGTGGGAGAAACTGTTTCATAATGAAAAATAGTGTTATAATGACCATCATTATGATACAGTTTTCAGACATATAATAGTCAGGGTCGAACATAAATAATTTTATAATATTTTCATAGTGAATGCTGAATAAAAGCAATTGATTTTAACTTACAAAAAGGACTGAACCGTACTTGGTATTAAAATAATTTCAGTATTATTCTGTGACAGACTCTCGGAGTCCGAATCGAAATACACAACTTAAAGAACATGAAGTAACAAGAAGCGCTTCACAACAACAGGAAATTAGAATATGCGCCCTTCTCAAGCAGAGATATGCACTTAAACAGGCAAAGGAGAAGAATACGATGCATTGTGCCAAAATAACCAAAATATGCACAAATAGGATTTTGCATGAACTTCCGGGCCTCAGTGCTGGCCACTACCCAGCCAGGGAATTGTCATAGCTACACGTGGAGCGGGGCTGATGTGTATACATTACGTCACTCGCCACGGTATGGCTGCCTAGGGCGGGAGCGGCGCAAGAGGGGGAACACTTGTACAGTCATATAATGAGAACACACCGCACAGTGCACGACTCAGCACGAAACATGCACACACACAACATGCGGTGAGGTTTCGCTGGTGACAGCTGCACGTCTCTGGCAGGCGTGTGGCTGGGCGGAGTGCATTAGTTCCGATTTCCGCCACCGATAACAATTCGCTGGCAGGGTAGTAAGGAGTTCGTGGCCTCTGCACAGCCTAATGCAATACCATACAGTACGAAGGAGAGGAGAGGCCTAATGCACTCTTACCAAGATGGCCCCGAGACTGATTTCCGGCCTTCCCGTAAATTCCATATCTGATGAGATGTGCACTCAGCCCGGTGAGGACATGCGAGTAGAGGCATCTCATATCAAGCAGCTACCCGGTTGTCTACACGGGGCTGAGTGCACTGTGGTGATGCAGCGTTGGGTGTCAGTCGTCCTTTGAGTGTCGTTGGTGGCCCACACATTATTGTTGTGAAAATAGGTTAAAACCAACGATTAAATGGTAAATTGCAAGGTGGGAAAGCACACCTTGTAGCTAGTCACGTTCAGTTTCCTATGGCCAAAAGCAGGGGAATGGAGATCCACTACGAATACGGACTGTATACTAGTTCTTGAAAATTTGCATCTTAAGTCCCCCAATAGCTCAAGAAATACTGCATATTTCACATAATTTCCTTTAAATATAAAACCGTTGTCACTGGGATAACTTATTTACTTTCTGAGTCATTCAAGGTTATGGACAATGGCGTACAGACAGGGGGGGGGGGGTTATGGTTAACCCCCCCCCCCCCCGAGATATTTCTTTACTTGAATCCTCATATCGCCCCATCTATCACCTGTTTTACGCTACCACTAGTGAGGCGTCTTAACTCCTGTATATATTTTAAAAGTGGTCACGTTCCTCACTTGGTAAATGTCCTGCACTCTGCTCGCAACGAGACTCCTCCAGTGTTGGAGTTAGCCATGGATCAGTTTTGCTGTTGAAGTGTGCGATCAGTAACCTTTTTCACGTCGCTTCGGGTTGCTTTAATTGTGTGTCCGTTTCGTTAAAGATAATTCAGTACACGAGGAGTTTCTGCAATTTATTCCAATTAATGATACAGATAAAGTCATCAAGATGGCAGATTTTCAGAGTCAAAAGTAATGGCAGTAGAAACACGGAGAGCAAAACATTATTTTTCTCTCACATAATATCAATATTATAAGCAACCACGTAACTATGGTCACCATGATACAACTAGCATCGTTTCAGTTTTAATATTTAGTTACTGTTTAGCATATTTTCTAGATTTATTTTAATTTTTTTATTGTGTCGAAAAAATGAGGTCTAAAATAGTTTTCATGCAAAGAGAATGGTTATTTAATTATTGTTTTTAATGAATATTAATCGAAATATCATTTTAATTATGATGATGACTGTCGTTTTAAGGGGCGGAACAGCAAGGTCATCTGCCCCTTTAATAATGTACACCAGACGTTCTCAACCTGGGGTAAGGGGTATGCGAAACATTTCAGGGGGTGCGCGGCGGGCCATCCTTCTACTCGATCCACATGCGCAGTGAGCTTCGTGCCGTGACTACTGTCTTGAGTTATTTACGGCGCGTGTATTTGAACTCCACAAAGAATTGCATCTTTTCTCTACCGAGCACAATTCTAATTCATCATCAGTACTCAATGACTTTAGTTGGCTTTTAAAATTGGCCTATTTAAGTGCTATTTTTGAAAAACTGAACATTTGGAATAAGTGTATGCAAGGTAGTGTTTCTGATATGATCTATGTTGAAATGAAAACTAACGCAATGTTTGCAAAAAACACCTTTTGGGAAAAGGAACTGAAAAACAACAACTATATTTTGTTTTATTAAAATATATTTCCTTATAAAATTACAAAGGTTAAACCATACTAACTAAATACCTTTTACATTTTTAATAACCATTGTTACTACCTAAGAAAGGTTAGTAGGGGGTACGCAGTGTGTTTAATTTTTATAAAGGGGTACGAAGGTTGAAAAAGGTTGAGAACCCCTGATTTACACAATTACCCTATTATATTAATGCCCCCCCCCCCAGAAGGAAATCCTGAATACGCCACTGTTTATGGATGTTGCCATATTTCAGCAGCTCGACCTTGGAGTGGTCTTGCTTTCAACACCAGTTGTATACTAATTCTAGTTCAGCCATGGGTAGGCTATATTAGGCTAACACGTGCATTGCTTGCACTCAAGAATTCACGTTTCGTGCCAACTTAATGTAAAGCGTGCGTTATGTAAGACCATTAGGCCAACAGTCGGGCTTAGGGGAAATTTATTTTGGTTTTCCATTTGACTTTGTAACGAATCGTTTTATGAAGACGTCGTGCACGACAAAAGACATGTTGATAAACACAATTTGATGCACTTTACGTTCTCACTTGAGAGTTGGGAAGATGGCCGACCAGTATTTTGTGTACGTGGAGATTATTCCCTTTGTTACCGGGTGAGTTAGCCGTGGTCCTTGCGGCGTGGCTGCAGGCAGTAGCTCACATCCGGGAGGCAAGGAGGTTCGAATCCCCCTGCCGGCAACCTTGATGATCTTCTGTGGTTTTCCATCTTCCTTCCAGGAAAATGCTGGGGTTGGTCCATGACTATAGGCCAATTCCGTGTCCTTACATCACACTAACCTCCCCAGACAACACTCCACACGCGACGGTACTTGTAGCTCACCCCATGGGTGCCCGCACAGAAACAGCTACAAACTCTGCGGAACCAAACATGTCCTCGGACACTCCCGGCACTTAAGGCCATACGCAAAAAAAAACCTTTGTTGAGCATTGCTGAACTATTGTATCTTCAGGAAATGAGCTTTGTATGAAAAACGATTCTTGTAGCCTTTTGGTGTTTCTCATACCAGCCAACTAGCGCTGGAATGTAAAGGAAGGAAGATTGTAGTTTTACGTGACCGTGAATCTTGTGATTATGAACCACGGGACCTCCTTTTTACGTGGAATCCGAACCACAGGACAAGGCATTTAACTTCGAAAATGTCACATGTATTGACCGGGAATCGAACCAAGTCTACCTTGGTGAGAGGCCAACAGCTTGACCGCTGCGCCACCAAGCCCCTGGAATGTGAAATGTCCTGTTGTTAACATTTAGTGGTCCACCAGCCCCATTCCATGGACATAGCAAAGGATAAATGGCTATGCACAATTCCCCGCCAAATACTAAGGACCATTCTACCAACATGCAATTTGTTGCTCCTTGTGGTTGTTGGTTTATTTGAGGGGCTTAGCCATCGTGGTTATTCAGCCCCGTGTACATGGGCCTGTGTGTGAGAGGAATTTCGTCTGATAACCTGTGTTATTGTGACGGCTGTATTAGTGTGTGTATTTGTAATACACGTTTGGATTGGGAAGGAGACGGCTGTTGCCTTAAGTTAGAAACCATCCCGGCATTTCCCTTGAGTTGAAGTGGAAAATCACTTCTAAGATGGCTGAGGTGGGAATGGAACCCACCTCCTCTTAGTTGTGCCTCACGTTCCAGATCTTAGACCAGAATTAAATTTCTTGGCAGAGCCGGGAATTCAATCCGGAACTGACAGCTTGGCAATGCCAGTAACTTATGCGACATCTCTCTCTGTGGGGATTATTTAAAGGCTGTAGACGAAAATACAGCTTCTCAACCGACAGCAGTAGCTACGCTCGCTAACGCGCAGCGCTAGGCCCTGGGGCCAAGCTCTCTGCGAACTTGGTAGATGTGGGTTCAAGCCCCACCGTCAGCCGTCCTTGAAATGGTTTTCCGTGGTTTCCCCATTTTCAACTCCAGGCAAATGCTGGGACGGTACCTTCTGACAGGCCACGGCTGCTTCCTTCCACATCCTTGACAGGCTTCATTCATCTTCATTAATTTCATCTCTCATTAACTCCTCTCGTGAGGTTGGCATCAGAAAGGGCATCCGGCCGTAAAAACCATCCACCAAATAGAATGTCATCCCATCTCATCCCCGACTTTGTTGGAAACGGGAATAATAAGGGGTAGACAAACAAATGTCTCTCAGAGATATTAATAAAACTCTGCAATTGCAAGATTCTTCTCTCCCAACATTTGACTTGCCTGCTATTACTGACATACACTTAAACGAGCAAACTACTATCATGTCAGTTTTCACTTTTGATATGGCCGACATGATGCACATAGCGAACCAGATACAACTTTCAATTGTTAATGAAGTCACTGCCGTTTTCAAAAGAAAAGCAACACAACTGCCAGGAACACATTTTACGGACGGTCCCGAGCCCCAGGATGATTAATACAAAGGTTCTGCAGTTTAGGGCTTGCTGCTATATCAGTAGGATGGACCGGAATAGCCCCTGTTTTGCTACCCAACAGTCGAACAGTACACAGTACTTTCCAAATTCCTCTAAATTTAAAAGAGAGTTCAGTGTCTGGATTAAAATTAAATTCCAAAAGCGCTGACGATATTGGATTAGCACGTATCGTAATATGGGATGAAGCCCCAATGGCAAATATCTTAAATGTTTGTGAATCGTCTTCTAAAACATTCGTTTTGAAGGGAAAATTATTGTTCTTGGAGGAGACTTCAGGCAGGATTTGCCTGTTGTGCCGCACGCTTCTCGCCAAACAATTAGCCTATTCATAACTGTACTAAATAATATTTTCTCTGGTCCTTCTTAAAATACGCTGCTTAGATAAAAACATAATATGGTCAAAACCGGAAGGATTGAAATTTTCATTTTTTTTTTTTTGCTACAAATTGGTCACGGTGACTTCCCCTGTGCGGATAGTGAGGAATCAAATGCAATTGAGTATTTTAGATCATTATAACACCGTGACTGAGGTTTACGACAAAACTTTCACTTTTGAGAAATATTTCAATTTCTCGAAAAATCCAGCCACTTACACAAAAAATGAATGCAATTACATTAGTTTGAAAGTCAGTAAACATATACCCGGTAGTTCTAAAACATACAGTAGCGTTAACAGATTAATTACTGAAAATTAAAGCCAGCTACTTCAATTTCCTACAGAATTCTTGAATTCCCTGGAATTAAGTAATGTGCCTCCACATATTCTTAATCTAAAAGTTAGAGCCATAGTTAGGCCTGTGTTCCTTAGAAATCTGATCGTTTCCCAAACGTAAGCAGATTAAATGTAAGAAATGTGTATGAAAATTGCTTGGATTTGGAAATAATAAGTGGAGATAAAATTGGGCAGAGAGGTCTAATCCTTCGACTTGTTTTAACACCATCCGATAAAACATATCAATTTTCTTTTCAGAGACGCCAATTTTCAATTCTCTTGGCGTTCTCCATCACAATCAATGAAGCTCAAGGAGAAATTCTGGAACAGGTAGGTCTCTACTTACCTAACCAAGTTTTCAGTCATGACCAGTTATATGGGACATGTACAATTACGATATTTGACCCTGGTGAAGCCAATCTTGGAATACGGCTCAGCGGTTTGAGATGCATATCAAGTAGGACACATCAATGAGCTGGGGATGGTACAAAGGAAGGCTGCTAGGTTTGTGTTCAACGATTTTAATCCTAGAAGTAGTGTAACTTGAATGATAGGAAAACTAGGGTTGGAATCTCTAGAAGAAAGAAGGATGAAATACCGACTATACGCTACGTTTAACACTTTCACCAATCGGCCAGCATAGGGAGAATTTGTCGAGCGCCTAGTGTCACTCGTTAGGTCCTTTAGCAAAATCTAAAAAAAGGTAATTAAACATTACATATAAAATAAATTAAAACATAAAATAAAATTAAGAAGTCAAAATAATCAAAATTTTCAGAATGTATAGTTAGGCCCTTTGGTAAAATTTGGGAAAATAATAATAAATAGTAAATACAAATTATATAAATAATAAATTAAAACATTAAATAAAATTAAAAAGTCAAAAATCTAAATTTACGAAATGTGTAGTTAATTCCTTTGGCAAAATAATAAAAAAATGTCCATAAAAAGGGGGCGTCATCCCGAGTAATTTAACACCTCACGTGACCATCTCCGATAAATAGCGCTGACGCTATGGCTTTAAATCCCCCGTAGCTCACTACTCTGTCGGCAAACAATACTGTTATCGATATCTTACAGGATGTTTGTGACAATTTTAGGGTTGCCATAGGATCTCGCGTTAAAAATAAATGTTAAAAAATGTTAAAAATAAAATCCTAGAAGAAGACGATGCATGAAAGAGGAGAGTCTAAAAATAACTTCAAAGATAAGAAGTCAACGCACATGGAAAATCCTAATAATAAGAACTTAAAATTTACTTATGGTTGGTTGGTTAGTTCTTAAGTTTAGGGGCTGCGACAACGCGGTCATGTAGCTCCGTGTACTTTGGGTGTGTGTAGAATGTGTCTGATAACCGGTGTTAATTGTGTTGACTGTATTAGTGTGTGTTATCTGTTTTTTAATTTAAGTACTGCAACTTAGAATTTTTCTAATAGTTCCTACTTTTGCCGCCAAGTGCCACCGTCAACGACTACTAGGCCAAGTTCAGAACTTAGCTACTAGACGCCACCGCAGTCGGCTCTTGGCAACGAACGTAGAAACCCAAGAGCGTTGTTTACATTCTTAACCTATCCAATTTAGCTTCACACAGGTGCAATTAGTGGAAGGTTCTTTAACATGCCATAAATCTATGACATGGGACCGCCGGCTCTACTTCCCCTCCGAAGGAAGGCATACTGAGGGATTTTTAACGCTCTTAAAAATTCCGACGTCTTCGGCCGGGTTTGAACCCGCTATCTTGGGCATAGAAGCTCAGCATGCTACCGACAGAACCGCAACGACGAAAGTCTGTTGGCAACGGAACAAGGCAAGAGTGTCACAAGTGAATGGTGTTTAGATAGTGGGAGAATGTGCGGGAAGAGTGTCGGGAACGTAATGTATCAGGTACCAGATATAATAAGGAATTGTTAATCTGTTTCAAATATCACTGATTGTGATGATCGAGTGGTATTTGACGAGGAGTGTGCAAATAGCGAATCGCTAGGCAACCTTTGTATAAGCAAAGGGAGTGAATGACCTCTATTACGTCATGGGCACGGCGGCAGATTGCAATAATGTAATTCCTACATCAAATCCATCATGCAGTTCCGAAATAAATACGTGGCACAAGAAGTTGGGTCATTTCAACGAAAGATTTAAAGGAAGTTGTAACCAGTGTGGGATAAAGTACAAACAAGGCCATTCCCAAAGAACTGAACTAGGAATAGCAAGCTTTTATAAATAATAATAATAATAATAATAACACTTTTTTTTCGTGTGGTCTCCTCAGAGACCTAGTGCAGGTCTTTCTATTCGACGCCCGTGGGCGACCTGCGCGTCGGGATGAGAGATGGAATTGATTAAGGTGAATAAGGATGTGGAAGGAAGCGGCCGTGGCCTGTCAGAAGGTACCGTCCCAGAATTTGCCTGGTGTTGAAAATGGGAAACCACGGAAAACCATTTCAAGGACGGCCGACGGTGGGGCTCGAACCCACGCGTCTACCGAGTCAGCAGAGAGCTTGGCCCCATGACCTAACACTGCGCTTTAGCCAGGGTAGCCACTACTGTCGGTATAACGATAATAATAATAATAATAATAATAATAATAATAATAATAATAATAATAATAATAATAATAATAATAGTGTTATTGTTTTCACGTCCCTCTTAACTAACTGGCTTTCAGAGAAGTCGGGGTGCCGGAATGTTGCCCCGAAAGGGATCTTAAACGTGCCAGTAAATCTACTGACACGGCTCCCTCACATTTGCGCACCCTCAAACGCCAGCTGACTGCGCCAGGATTCGATCCTGCAACCTTGGGACCAGTTTTGTAAAGAGTACACCGGTCGTGGTGGCCGAGAGCGCTAACGCACTACCTCGTGCCTCGCTGGCATCGGGAGAGCGTGGGTTCGAATCCCAGCTTGGTCGTCCTGAAAATGGTTTTCGTGGTTTCCCATTTTCACCACCAGGCAAATGCCGGGACGGTTCCTTTCAATAGGTCCACGGCGGATTTTCTTCCAATATCCCTCCCCTGACCCGCCCTCAAAAGAGAAGTACATGGCCATTGGCTGCATTATAATAAGAAGAAAAAATAACACTGATATTTTTGGACAGTGGAAGTGACTGCTTACGGAGGGGCTCGGTATTTGATTACTTTCATAGACGAACCTCAAAATGATAGAGAAGCTGAAGGCTGCTCTGTCTTTCCAAATACGCACCCTCACAGCTCGTGTATGAATTGACCAGAGAGCCCTTCTTTATACAAGAGCTGCGACTGAAACTCCTACTACCAGCGACGACAGCCTACGAAGACTTACTGAGGGAGCTACATGAGAAGAAACGCCAGATTTGGGATGATTTCTTCCTTACTGACGCCATGACCAACCGTGAATGGACGCAGGGAGGCTACGAACTACGCCACGCAGTGACAAGACTCTCCGCGCACGGATTTCACCACAAGCTGTGCAACATACAGACCTTTCACGAGCCCTGCATGAACTGTACATGCGCGAGGTGCGGTCACAAGGGTGATTATGAAGGTTGTCCGGCTCCGTGGCTAAATGGTTAGCGCGCTAGGCTTTGGCTTGAAGTGCCCCAGGTTCGATTCCCGGGCGAGGCATCAGGGATTTTAATCTCTTGGGGTTAATTCCCGGCCTTGGGGACTGGATGTATGTGACGTCTTCATTCTCACTTCATCCTCATTACGACGCGCAGGTCGCCTACGGGCATCAACTAGAAAGTCCTGCACTCGGCCTCTCCGGAGGCCACACGATCATCATCATCATCATCATCACTGAAGGATGAGAACAGAATGGATGGTGAAATTCTGCAGTGAATAAGACTTGTAATCCCTGTACTTCAACACTAAATGGCCAGTTTGGCTGCAATAAACGTATTATTATAGAAGACAATACAAAATGGTGTGAAGTAAGCTTTCAAAGCATACAAGAATAAGGTAGAGAACCAAAACGGAGCAAAGATAAAGCTCTTACAGTCCCAAAAGGGAACAGGATATTGTAATAAAGAGTTTGATATGTACTTGAAAAATGCAGGAATCGTAAGGGGGCTTTCAGTTCCTTACACACCCGATCAATATGGGGGTGCTGTTGGACATAGCCCGTTGTATGTTATTCGAAGTAAGATTACCAAATAGTTTTTGGGTGGAAGCTGTGTCTACAGCTTTTTATATTAAGAACAGATGTCCATAAAAAGGCATTAAGGGAGGTAGGCCTATTACTTACACGTAATGGACTAGTAGAAGACCAAATAGACCATACTTTAAGATATGTGGGCAACACTGCTATGTTCTTGAGAAAGGAAGGAAGGAAGAGAGAAAGAAACAGAAGAAAGCTAGATCGTCGCTCATCAAAATGCATTCATCTTGGATATTCAGAAGAATGCAAAGCTTTCCGTTTATGGATGCCGGAGAAGCGCAGAGTAAAGATAGCTGGAAGTTAAAAATGCTGAAGCCCATTGAACAAAGAAGTAATACCAATGGCATTCAGGTTCAACACGGGGATACATATGAGGACGATGCCAAACATATTGAGGTGCAACTACGAATAGACCCTATTAAGGAGGTTGATAGAAAACATTATTATGATAGACGAAGGAGAAAAGGAAGGTGAAGTCAGTGAAGATAAAGCAGAAACAAAAGCAAAGCGAGGAAGAGGATGTCCAACAGGTGGACGTGGAGGACCCCAGGAGGAATACAAAATGAAAATTGGCACAGCAATTGAAAACATTGCTCGAGATAAATAAATTGCAGTGAATAATGCATTAAATGTTAGAATGAAAAATCATGGAATTCATCTCACTGATTACGAGTGGAACATGGGAAATGGACACCACATTCTGAAGGAGGAATACTGAATCTGATTGAACATTAGATCGCAGAAAGGCCAGACTGGTTGAAAGAGGATTTTCTCAACGTTATGGCGTAGACCAGGTGTTATCAACCGTTGGGTTGCGAGATGTGTCTTGGGGGTCGCGAGAAACGGAGAAATGGTTTTAAAAACATAGTTATTGCTCTAGTTTCTTAATAAAAAAGAATACTATGAGGAATTTGAGCTTGTTTGGAATTAACCCATTTTTGAATGACAGGAATGATTTTTGTAACACACAAAACCATATCATTTTCTATTGTTAAACGATTTCTTAATTTTGTTTTTAATTTCACCATTATGGAGAATCCTTGTTCACAGTTGTAAGATGCACGCTGTTGTGGACAGTTCTGGGAATTCCTTTTTAATACTTAGCCAAAATTTGTCGGCACTTGAAATCTCTAAAGTTAAAACTTGAGGGGGGAGGGCCTAAAAAGAGGGTCGCAGTGTCTAAAAGATTTAGAACCTTGGCCTAGACTATGAAGAAACCTTTGCTCCTATAACTCGTTTAGGTGCAATCAGAATGCTAATGGCATTCGCATTACAGAACAATATGTTTGTGGAACAACTTCACATACAGACTGATTTTTAAATAGAAACTTAGAGGAGACAATATATATTAAGGTTCCGGATTGTTTATGAGAACGTTGTCCGAACAATGAACCCTGCATACGTGAGAAATCAAAGATAATGCTGGAAAAGAGACAACCCTTATGATGCATGTGCACTCAACAAAGCATTATGTGGTTTGAAGCAATCTGGTTATCAATTTATTGCACAAAGCATTAAATGACAAGTTAACCAAGTTAGAAATGGCTCCTACAACTGGATATACAATGCGTATATTATGAGAACAGTTCTTTTGACGTCGATGATTTGAATATAGCATCACAAGATAAGAAGAAACTAGAGGACGACAAAGGTACACTAATGAAATAATTCGAAATGAGAGACAGGTGGAAAATAGACTATTGCTTAGAAATAAATTTCGAACATTACAAGAATAATAACATCTGAAGCCTCCGTGGCTTAGGCGGCAGCACACCGGCCTCTCACCGCTGGGTCCGTGGTTCAAATCCCGGTCACTCCATGTGAGATCTGTGCTGGACAAAACGGAGGGAGACAGGTTTTTCTCCGGGTACTCCGGTTTTCCCTGTGAAAATTTCATTCCAGCAACACTCTCCACTCATTTCATTTCATCTGTCATTCATTTAATCATTGCCCCAGAGGAGTGCGTCAGGCCTCGGCAGCCGGCACAGTCCATATCCTCGCCGCTAGATGGGGGCTTCATTCATTCCATTCCTGACCCGGTCGGAGACTGGAAGCAGGCTGTGGATTTTCATTTCACAAGAATAATAACATCTCGACCTTATCACATAGCTTCTGCTGTGAATACGTTTATTAGCAACTACAGCGAAGAACTCTGGGAGGCAGCAAAACGAATTCTAAGATATTTGAAGGGAAGGGAACACCCAATTAATTATGGAATTACCTACAGAAAAGATGGAGGATTGAAGGGTTATGCTGACGCAGATTGCACAAATTGAAGTTCTGATAGAAGATCGTATGCAGGATACGTGTTTACTATTGGTGGAGGTTGTATTACTTGGGAGGCAAAGAAACAGAAAACTGTCGCATGATCAAGTACAGCGGCTCTGATAGAAGCCTCCAAAGAAGCTATATAGAACACACTACAAGATGTAGAAACAGACAAAGGGAGATCGCCTGACCGTACAGTCAGCTCTGAGTTCTTTTTTACAATCTGGCATTTTATAATCGCACGAAACACATTGATGTGAAAAATCATTTCGTATGTGAAACGCAATGTAAAGGAAAAGTGGAGATATCCTACATATCGACGGAAGAAATGTTAGCAGATATTTTCACAAAGCCATTGGAAATACTGAAGCATGAATATTGCTGCAAGAATCTTTGAAATGGGAGGGGGGAGCGCTGTTAGGTAATGTGCCGTGATCTCGTATCTCCATGTCGCTAGGCAACCTATGTAGGAATAAATACAAGCAACATGGTGTATTATGGATGTACTGTTCCAAAAATATTGAAATAATAATTCCTATCAAGTATACCGGTACCGCTTTTTATATGTGTGCAACCAGTTAACCCTACAATATTAACATACATAATATTTACGTGTATCAATAATTTAACTGCTTAGAATTCCCTCTATATCTGTCCCCACCCTACCATCTTCCAGCAGTGCTTCCACTGGTCTATGGTGGTGATGTCAATGCTTTTTTTATTAATGCCCATCAGTTCTAGAGGCATAATCATGGGTTAAAGTATTGCCAGGAAACTATCCTTGAATTTAACAACATATTGGTTTCTCCATGGCAATAACAAAGAGGTGGAGGATTTGATGTAGATATGTCACATCACTTGAGAGGGATTATAAAAACAAGCTCATAAAAACCAGAGACAGTATACGAGGCTGGAGAGATTACGTACTGCTATTAACGTCAAGGTAAACTACTTTTGTTGTTGTTGTTGTTGTTGTTGTATTTAAGATGGAACTTAACGTATTAAACCTTAAAGTCCACAGAGGATTCAGTGTATATACAGTAAATGAAGTGTTACGTGCGTAATATATTAGTTTGAACCATTGAACTAATTGGTGCCTCGGCACAAAGCTCCTAAGTACTAAGCATCTATAGAATAATGCTACTATTACGAGCGGCCATGGTGGACGAGAGTGCTAACGCGCTGGCATCGGGAGATCGTGGGTTCGATTCCCACCTCGGTCGTCCTGAAAATGGTTTACGTGGTTTCCCCATTTCCATCAGCAGGCAAATGCTGGGACGGTGCCTTTCAACAGGTCCACGGCCAACTTCCGTGACCCTTCCCAAGTCGGCGGCCTATCCCCATCCCCAGTTGTATCTGCTGGCAAGGTGTGTACAGCTCCCAGACACAGTCCTAGCGACGGTAGAGGAATGATCCCAGGCAGAGTCTGTGGATGAAGCCGAGCTGGGAGGTAAGGGATAAAGAGAACATATTATTATCATGTTTGTCTTTGGTAACTTCCTGCTAGAAAAATAAGATTAATTTAATTTATTTGAATTATAGCATAAAATGGCGGAATAAATGGATATGGAGTCGAGGATTTGGACGGAGGCAGCCATGATGCCACGTTGGAAAGCCGATTCCAGGATGGCATAGTACAAATGGTGCAGGTTGCTACTGCCACCACTTGCCTTCAGGTAGAGGGCCAGGCTGTCCCGGACTCGATAGAGGAGTGGGTACAAGCTGTCCTTGAATGTTTTTTCCGTGGTTTTCAATTTTCAACTCCAGGCAAATGGGGTGAATGTACCGTCTAATACGCCACGGATACCTCTTTCCAACCCCTTGCCAGTTTCATTTATTATTTCCCTCATTGAGTCCTCTAATGGTAGCCTCCGTGGCTTAGGCGGCAGCACGCCGGCCTCTCACCGGTGGGTCCGTGGTTCAAATCCCGGTCACTCCATGTGAGATCTGTGCTGGACAAAACGGAGGCAGACAGGTTTTTCTCCGTGTATTCCGGTTTTCCCTGTCACAAATTTCATTCCAGCAACACTCTCCACTATCATATCATTTCATCTGTCATTCATTTAATCATTGCCTCAGATGAGTGCGACAGGCTTCGGCAGCCGGCACAGTTCATATCCTCGCCGGTAGATGGGGGTTTCATTCATTCCATCCCTGACCGAGACGGTCGACTAGAAGCAGGCTGTGGATTTTCATTTTCAAGTCCTCTAATGAGGTTGGCCGCCACATCCCTGAGCTCATGGTGCGGCCACGAACAATTTGGCAGCTGTGGGAAATTCTACCTGATAAAACATTAAGGACGCGATTTACAAATCAAATGAGAAATCGATGAAGGGAGCTCGTTGCAAGGCATGAGTCTGCATTAATAAGGCACAAAGTAGGTGATCTCTTAATTGCTTGCATGTGCCACGCCGGCTGGAGGGTTTTTAGAGCTTGAGTTTGTGACACGTTTTGGAGATCAGTTCGAATTCCGGAACGGACAGCGGCAATCTTGAGTATTTTATTCAATCTAATTCCAGGCATTAGGAAGGATGGTACATTACCTTTCACAGCCAGTCAATTAAAACTCAGCAATTTCTCTAGGTTTGTGCCGTGAAAGCCAATATACCATCTTTTTGGATGCCTTCAAAGGGAGGTTATGGCTGCTTGAGCTTTTAGTTCTCACAGTGAAGAGGTGCTGGTGCACATCACAAAAAGGGAGTTAGCGCGCAGTTCCCTACTCCTGTGGGGGTCCGAGCAGGGACACCAAGAGCCCACTGATGAACCAGCTTGGTGTCCTTGGCGAAACCCCACACAGGACACGGCACAAACCTAGAAACATTCCTGTGATACCTGCTCCCTCCTGGCAGGTTATAATACAGCTTAAGTCTTCACAATAACACAGTTATCGGACATGTTCCACACACAATCAAGTACATGATCACAATGTTTCATTTAGGAGCTTGGACATTATAGGCACGTATACTTTACCTGATAACATGTGTTAATGTGTTGTCGGTAGTACCTGCAATGTACTTGAGGCTAGGATTGGAATTGAGGCAGTCGTGGCCTTAAGTTAGGATTTATCCCGGCATTTGCCGAGAGTAGGAGAGGAAAATCACTTCTAGAAAGGTTGAGTTGGGAATCGAACCCACTTCTTCTCAGTTGCGCCTTACGCCCGTTCCAACCCACACCAATAATTAAATTTCTTGGCAGAGCTGGAAATTGAAACCACGACCTTGGGAGCGGAGTGTTGCTTTCTCTGAAATTAAGAGATGTCTATAAATTCACCGGATAAGTTTTGTCACGCTTGTGTACAATTTATTGCCGCGTAAATATTTATCGGATAACTTAAAATAAGGATTCTGTTGCCATCTTGGATGTAATATCTATATATATAAAGCTCAATGTTTGTCTGTCTGTCTGTCTGTTATGTATACAAATCCACACCAAAATTTGTATACATACCCTTCGGAACCCTGCGGGTAACCCTGTCCACTTCAAATTTCCGACAGACCACCCCATTCCCTGCATTTAGGCCCTTTGTCCCAAATCTACACCGTTTCACCGATCTCAACCAAAATTTGTATACTTACCCTATGTAACCCTGTGAATAACACTGTCTACTTAAAATTTCGGACAGACCACCCCATTTCCTGCATTTAGGCCCTTTGGCAAACTTCTACACCGTTTCACCGATCCGAACCAAAATTTGTATACCTACCCTTTGCAACCCTGCGGGTAACCCTGTCCACTTGAAATTTCGGACAGACCACCCCATTCTCTGGATTTAGGCCCTTTGTCCCAAATCTACACCGTTTCACCGATCAGAACAAAAATTTGTATACTTACCCTTTGGTACCCTGCAGTAACACTGTCTGCTTGAAGTTACGGACAGACCACTCCATTCCCTGCATTTAGGCCCTTTGTCCCAAATCTACACCGTTTCACAGATCTCAACCAAAAGTTGTTATTTACCGTCTGGAACCCTGCGAGTAGCACTGTCTGCTTGAAATTTCGGACAGACCACTCCATTCCCTGCATTTAGGCCCCTTGGTACAAATCTACACCGTTTCACCGATCAGAACCAAAATTAGTATACTTACCCTTTGGTACCCTGCGAGTAACACTGTTTGCTTGAAATTGCGGACAGACCAATCCATTCCCTGCATTTAGGCCCCTTGGCTCAAATCAACACCGTTTCACAGATCTGAACCAAAATGTGTATACTTACCCTTTGTAACCCTGTGAATATCACTGTCCACCTAAAATTTCGTACAGACCACCCCATTTCCTGCATTTAGGTCCTTTGCCAAAAATCTATATCGTTTCACCGAACCGGACCAAAATTTATATACTTACCCTTTCGAACCCTGCGGGTAACCCTGTCCACTTGAAATTGCGGACAGATCACCCCATTCCCTGCATTTAGGCCCTTTGGCACAAATCTACACCGTTTCACCGATCAGAACCATTATGTGTATACTTACCCTTTGGTACCCTGCGAGTAACACTGTCTGCTTGAAATTGCGGACAGACCACTCCATTCCCGGAAAGGGGACAGGGTCCGTCCCAAAGGCAATGGAAAAAAGGGGTAAAACCGGACCCGCTCAGGAAACCCTCAGGGTTGCCAGCTCCCGAACTCACCAGCCATGAGCCCTTGAGGATGTAGCACTATCCAGGGTGCACCAGAAGTGGTGGGGCTACACACACCCTGCCTCCTTAAGGGTCTTGAGCAGAAGACATGAGATATTAAGAAAAGAAAAAGAAGGCTGACACCTCGAAGAATGAGACTATCAGGAATGATTAGACAAGGGCCAATTAAGGGGGGAAAGTGAAAGAGTCGCTAGACCTCGGATACCCTGATACCATCGGGGTCGGAAGAGAACAAGAGTTTGACCAAGGGAGACTGACAGGAAAGAGAACTGAAAGAAGCCCGGCACCAGTAAGTAGAAGCAATGCCAGACTCAGCTGGGGTCCCGTGGTCGCAAACCCACGTCCCTCAAGTTGTGAGACATTGGTGGGTGGAGGGAGGAGGGGGGGGGGGGCAGGTGTGAGAATAGCTTGCTGATTCATCGCGAGGTAACATGAGAGAAATGTCCAGACCCCGCCGTGTTACCTGGTATTGCTGACTATGCTGATGTTCATATTGCGTCTTTGCTCAAACCACTGTAGTGTTAGGAAAGAATGAGTGATTCACCGGTCAATGTGAATAGGACCGGGAACCCCCACCCGAACGTCTGTCATCATAATATATCGTCATCATCTGCGATATTCTCAGGTTCGTGCAGCTTGGACCCGAGCAGTACTCGATAAGCTCTTTCACTACACGCATCGAGTATAGGCCTAAGCCAGAAAATAACGTTCAGACATTAGAAGACAACGAAGGTAGAAATCTGAATTACCTATATCAGATTTAAAATTACACCATGTTCGTTTAGTAGTCATTTTTCATTACCTTATTATTATCATAAGGGCAAATGACCTGGATGTTACGCCCATTATACCACTAATCACCACACACAATAACTCTTCATCGCCTGTGAATTTTGAAATATTTCTTTCTACCACGGTAGTTTGCAAGTTTGTCGTGTCAATTCAACAGTAGTTTTCATTACCAACCTCATCAAAAGGGCAAATGACCTAGATGTTACGTCCATTATACTACTAAGTAACACCACAGTCTTCATCGCCTGCGATTTTTAAAATGTGTATTTCCATTAGTTTGTAAGTTTGATATACCCGTTCAGTAGTAGTCGTATTGACAGGCCATGCCAAAGGAGAATATATCTTCATTCCCAGAATTCCTATGATCCCTACTGATATGCCTTTTGATTTCAAGCGACTGCAATTCCCTGCACGTCTTGCATTTGCAATGACCATAAACAAGGCCCAAGGACAGTCGCTCAAGCTAGCAGGCCTTAATCTGGAAAGTCCATGCTTCTCTCATGACCAGTTATACGTAGCTTGCTCAAGAGTGGGCACGCCTAAACATTTATTTATTTATTCACCAGAGGGAAAAACAAGGAATATCGTTTATCCTAACGCACTCCATTAATTTCAATGTTAGCTACAATCATGTTAGTATTTATTAAATAACAACTGCGAAGTGAGATGAAACATTTCTCTGAAGTTCAACCATTATATCGTATATTAGGCCGTGTTACTTTGCGTGTCATCTGTCTGGGATACTATTTAATCTACTGTTACTGTATTCATTTATGCCAATGATCTGGTTCCTCTTCTTGAGAACCTGTACCGAAACATGTAAGCCGGTCACGTAGAAAATTCACTGCGAGTGTTATGGTATATCGTACATCTCTTTTCTATTTTATTCCTTTCATTCCTTTAAAGTATCAATTTTTCCCATTCGTTGATAAGTTATATGTGCCAGTAGTCGCTTCTATGTTCATCATAACTATGTAGAAGATGTTTTGCGTCAGAAGAAAAGACAACTGGATGCTCAGGAACGTTAACGATATATCGACTGAGAAATCTGGAAGCTTCTCTTGGAGGAATTGTTACAGACATTTATCGTAGAGTTTAAACCTTAACAAGACGAAACTTTTAACCAGATAGCGATCTAAGTGGGAGCCCTTTGGCAAAAAATAATCAAGTCTTTCCCGAAATGTGAGTCCTAAAAATAACTTTTTCTATTATTTTCTAAGTTTCATATGTCAGTTATGTAGTAATTTTCAATATCATCCTGATCAGTAGGGCAAATTACCTAGATGTTACGCCCTCAACGTCATTGGGGGCAAATGACATAGATTTTAAGTCCATTATATTTCTAATCACCACCACATATAGTCTTCTACGACTGAGATGTCACGAATTCTGGGACCGCTAACGACATATCTCGACTCGGACTGAAGACAAATATCACGAGAATGATCATTATTTTACAGAGCCTTCCCATAGTGACTTAAGTATACACATTGTCACTGGGTTTGATAATGTAAGAAATGAATACATAAATAAATATAATTTATGACGTTGAGTGTTAAGGAGACTGAAATATTATCATCATTCCACCGGGCGAAGCCGGGTACTACTGCTAGTACAGTATATACATAAAGTGAAATTTTAATATCACCAGTTGCAGTCCACTGTGCGCTCTCGTTCACTGTGCCCCAGATTACGGGATCGAAGCCCGAGACCGTCAATTGAAATTAAGTACGAGAGACCCCTGCCAATTAATTTACTAGCACACTTTTGATATTTTCCGGGCGAGATTACGGCACCATAGCGTCTCTAATACCACAGAGTTTCAAATGACGTCAAACTCACAGCAGTAATTAAAGAATCCCCCCAGGGGCTCACATCTTGTGGGACGTGGGTTGGCGACCACGGGACCCCAGCTGAGTCCGGCATTGCTTCCACTTACTTGTGCCGGCTCCTTTCTGTCTTCTATCCTGTCGACCTCCCTTGGTCAACTCTTGTTCTCTTCCGACCCCGACGGTATTAGAGTATCCGAGGCCTAGGGAGTCTCTTCCTTTCCCGCCTTAATTGGCCCTTGTCTCATCTTTTCTGATACCCTCCTTCTGCGAGGGGTCAGCCTTCTTTTTCTTTTCATTTTACCTCCTGCCTTGTGCTCAAGCCCTTAAGGAGGCCAGGTGTATGTAGCCCCACCACATTTGGTGCACCCTAGATAATGCTACACCCTCAGGGGCTCACGGCTGGTGAGTTCGGGAGTTGGCGACCACGAGGGATTCCTGAGCTGGGTCCGTTTTCCACTTTTGTCCCTTACCTTTGGGGCGGACCCTCTCCTCTCCTCTCCTCTCCTCTCCTCTCCTCTCCTCTCCTCTCCTCTTTTCCTTATATTTCCTTTTCTCTTTAAGATTCCCGCACTGTTTTTGTTACTTGGTTCACCGTGTATCTAAATTCCCTTTTAGCGATTTTTTAAGGCATATTTGATCTACGTTGCATTTTGTAAGTTTTTTCGATCTAAATTACATCTCGCGATTGTTTTCAACCTCAATTGCATTTTGTAAAGATTGACAATCTAAATTGCGTTTTAGTAAGTCTTTCAATGCAGGTAGACGGGCCTTTTAGTGAGTATTTTGAATTTCAATTGCATTTTGTAAGTATTTTCAACCAAAACCGCATTTCGCACGAATTTTGAATCTAAATTGCACTTTGTTTGGTGGGCATTTTGCACATATTTTGATTCTCAATTGCATTTTGTGGGTATTTTGAATCTAAATTACATTTTGTAAAGTATTTTCAATCTAAATTGCATTTTGTAAGTATTGTCAATCCACATGAGTCGTTTGAATCTACCGTACATTTTGTAAGCATTTTCAATTTCAATTGCATTTTGTAAGTATTTTGAATTTCAATTGCACTTTGTGAATAATTTGGATTGGAACTGGGATAGGGCCTATTTCAATCTGAATTGCATTGTGTATTTTCAATTTCAATTGCATTTTGTAAGTATTTTGAACCTCAATTGCATTTTGTACGTAATTTCGATCTCATTTGCATTTTGTAAGTATTTTGAATTTCAGTTGCATTTTGTAAGTATTTCGACGCTACATTGCATTTTGTACGTATTTTGAATCTAGCCTACGTTTTGTGGGTCTTTTTCAATCTATTCTTTTTGTGAATCTATTCATTCTAAATTCCCTTTAGTAAGACCATATCGTGAGTTGTTTCCATCTGAGTTTCTCTTTGTACGTATTTTCCGTCTCTCATAATTTTCGTTCTGGTTTCCATTTCATTCTCATTTTCGCTATCACCCAGATCATTAGGGGCCGATAACCTAGATGTTAGGCCCCTTAAAACAACATCATCATCATAATTAAAGAATAAGAAATAATAATGATAACAATAATAATAATTGTAGATAATAATAATAGCAATGACGTAGGCAAGAATAAGATGAAACTAGATATGCTCTAGAGCTATATCAGGCCTCCAGATATAATACAAGAAACAAAGTATATTAATACTATCCTGAGGAATGGGCAGTTGGGCCAACATAGCAAGAGTCACCAAATTACAGAAGGCATACAGACTGACATGAAATCTGTTATTTATCGTGGTACAGACGCTGCAGAAAAATTTATGGACTGTTTAATATCAATATATAATGAAATTGATCGCATTTACAGCTTGAATGATCCAAAGGCTTTAACTCAGGATAAAGAAGCAGAGTTCCAATCTTCTGAAACCTGTTATTTGTGTCATAAAACATTTACCAATGAGGACTGGAATGTTAGAGATCATTGCCATATTACAGGCGAATATCCTTGGAAGTGCTCACAATAACTGTAATTTGAGGTGTAAAACACGTAACCCCGTTCATGTTTTTCTACATAATATGAGTGGACACGATGCAAATTTTATTGTAAAGCAGTTGGGATGTACTACTGAGAGAGTGGACGTTATCCCTAACTCGAAAGAAACGTACATCTCCTTCACCAAATATGTTGGAATTATTAAGCTTCGATTTGTGGATACATTTCGGTTAATGCCGAGAAGTTTGGAAAACTTAGTTACAAACTTAACATCATACCCTGAAAAAGACAAGTACTTTGGAAAGGAAAATGCAACGCTTATGACTCGTAAAGGGGTATTTCCTTATGATTACATTGATTCATGGGGAAAATTAAGTGAAACGTGTTTACTTCCATAAGAGGCATTCTTTAACCAATTAAGCCAAGAAGATGTTAGTAAATAAGAC
Organism: Meconema thalassinum; assembly: GCA_946902985.2. NCBI lineage: Eukaryota > Metazoa > Arthropoda > Insecta > Orthoptera > Tettigoniidae > Meconema > Meconema thalassinum. The sequence continues at coordinate 44,190,882 of OX336389.2, read as the reverse complement.
TATGTACATGCTAAAAATGTATGGAATCAGTTCAAAATTAAAACTCTAGGGGAATATAGTGACCTCCACCTAACTTCAGATGTACTCCTTCTTGCAGACAGCTTTGAAACGTTTGGAAACAAAACATTAGAAACACATCGAGTGGATGCTGCACACTTCTTTACTTCGCCTGGTTTAAGTTTCGAGGCAACGCTCCTTTACACTGGAATTGAACTGAAATTGCTACAGGATTACGATCGGATTATTTTAATAGAGTCTGGAATACGTGGAGGAATATGCCAGGTGTCTCATCGGTATGCTGAAGCTAACAATAAATACATGGAAACCTATGATTCTGAGAAACCATCGCAGTATATTACCTATGATGATGCCAACAACCAATATGGGTGGGCTATGTGTCACTCCCTTCCTTACGGTGGATTTTCAGTGGGTTTCTCCAGATACTGTTGATCTAGAAACGCTAAAGGAAGACGACCCTGTTGGATACATTCTAGATGTTGAGGCTGATTACCCATCTGACCTTCATGATCTACACAACGATTTTCCTTTCCTACCAGATTGTACACAACCTAAGGATTCACCACTCAAAAAACTAATTCCTCATCTTGGAAATCGAAGGCGATAGGTTGTTCATTACATGGCACATAAACAGGCTCTAGATCATGGACTAAAATTAATAAAAATTCATCGTGTGTTTAAAGTTTCAACAGAGACCTTGGCTATAGGCTTATGTTGATTTTAATAACAACCTACGAAAACAAGCCAAAAATTATTTTGAGCAAAATCTGTACAAATTATTTAACAATGCAATTTTTGGAAAAACAATGGAAAATATTCGGAAAAGAATATGACCGGCAGCAAAAAGGCTGAAAAGCTAATAGCTAAGCCAACATTTATTGACAGATTATGGTCCCAACCTAGCTGCTTTCCACATGTCTAAATGTAGCATTGTATTCAATAAGCCTATATATATTGGAATGTGTATAATGGATATTTCAAAGACTCTAATGTATTCCCACCACTATGATGTCTTGCTACCCTATTATGGCATGAACAATCTTAAAACTCATGTATATGTATACGGACTCGTTCATTTATTTGGTTAACACCCAAGATGTTTCTCAAGACAAGTTGAATTTCCTGGAACACCTGGACACATCTGATTATCCTAGTAATCACATATGATACTCTACGTCAAACAAGAAAACGTTGGTAAAATTTAAAGACGAGCCTTGTGGACGTATTATTAAAGCATTTGTTGGACTTAGAGCTAAAATGTATGCTTTAGACATAAATGGCATAGAAATAAAAAAGATTAAAGGTATTAGCAGAGGCGTTGTAAAAAATTGTATAAGCCTTCAAGATTATAAGGATTGTATTATGAAGAACGAGGTGAAAAGAATACCAATGAACATTATCGCTTCTAAGCAACATAACACATCATCTATAAAACTAAACAAAATTGCTTTGTGTCCTGGTGATGATAAAAGAGTAATTGATTCTGATGGTAAAGCTACACATGCCTATGGACATTACTCAACCGTTGGCCATGCTTAAAGGGTTAAGTTATAGATATCAAAATCCTGTATCTAGCAAATACATAAACCAAACAATTTAATAATAAAACAATAGCACTACAAAAATAAAAAACACCAATCAAGCAACAAGAAAAGAGAAAAGATGGTATTCATACTCATGAATAAATAAGAATTTAAAAAAACAAAAAAAATCCAACTGTACAATTAATAACAAAAACAATGTATTATGTGTAAATATTGTAAATGTATTTAAAATAAATAAAAAATATTGTATGGATACTGCTTGTACATTTTAATTACAACCGTTAACCTCTAGTAATGTTAAGAAAGTGCCCTTAGGTAGCTAAAACTAGGTAGTCAATAGTATAGTATAACCCATTTATTACCTATAGGCTTTGGGATAAGATATACAGCCTTGTAATATGTAATGAAAAATTGTGTTTCACAAATATGAAATTTCGACATGGACTAAATGAAAAATATGTAAACAACAAAATTGGAAAATCCATGTTTTCATATTGACAAAATTCAAAAACGTTAAACAGAAATTTTAAAAACTGAAAATTGTAAATTGGCAAATTGGAATGTGTAAAATATGAAAATGAAAAAAAAATTAAAAAATGCTGTTACTTTTTAAAACTTAACTGACTTTGTAATCCTAAGCTTGTTGTGCGCAGCGAACATCTTGCACAGTAGCCACAGTGCAGGTGTTAGCTTTACCTTACTCTATATCAGACTAGCATAGGGAGACTAGCATAGGGATAGTTGCTTGTACCCTTATATAATTTGTGTATGTGCATTAGCCTTCGGCTCAGCTTTAAAGGTTAGGTTAGGTGATGTTGGGTTATGTGAAGTAAGGTTAGGTGAACATAGGTTAGGTTAGGTGAAGTTAGGTTAGGTTAGCATGCGATATGTGTAAGTGGTTGTGTGCAGTGACCATTTTACGCATTAGCCCTGTGATAAAAAATAACAAATTAAATATTAAATTAATAAAAAATATATAAGTAAAAAAATAAATTTTAAGATAAAATCTTAGGTCTGTGACCTTGTAGTTTGGTCGTTTTCGCAAAATCTAAAATGTAAAAACTAAAATCTAAAAATGTAAAATGAAAAAATCTAAAATGTAAATGCTAAAAAATAAAATCTAACAATGTAAAACCTATAGTTTAAAATTTAAAATCTAAAATAAAAAAATAAAAAATCTTAAGCCTACATGCATTAATTTAAATCTTTAAATGAGGTTTCTGTGGGTTAGAAAATTCTTGGGTTAATGACCTTGCAGTTTAGTGCTTTGACACAATAAAAATAATAAATGATAAATTAAATATTAAAATAAAAAATGATAAAAATTATATACATAATACATTTAAAAAAATATATAAATAATAAATAAATAACAAATAAATAATAAATATTTTTGGAAACATTTGAAAAATACACTATTTTTCGACTGAGCGAGGGATAGAGGTAGGTGTAGGAGTTAACATAAGAATTTTTAGGATTTTTAGTTTAAACATATAGCCCACTTTCCAAATAAATTTGGAAAAAATTGAAAGATACACTATTTTTGGATTGAGAGTGGGATAGAGGTAAATGTAAGAGTAGAATCTCAATTATTAACCTTAGAGTACTTCGGATTTTTTCGAATTTTAGTGATTGCTGTTGCTTACAAACATAGTGGTAAGCATTATGCTGTCATAAAAAGGGTTGAGCTATTTTCCAAGACCAAATAAGCCAACAAGTAAGAGCAAATATGAGAGAGCCAATACAAAAGCCAACATATGGGCCAATACAAAAAGCCAACATAAGAGCCAACGCAAGAAGCCAACATAAAAAGCCAACATATAAAGCCAATATAAAAAGCCTACATAAAAGCCAATACAAAAAGGCAACAAAAAAGCTAACATAAAAGCCAGCACAAAAGCCAATAAAAAGCCAACATAAAAAGCCAACACAAAAAGCCAACAGAAAAGCAAACATAAAAGCCAGCAAAAAAGCCAACATAAAAGCCAATACAAAAAGCCAACATAAAAAGCCAACATAATAGCCAACACAAAAAGCCAACATAAAAGCCAACATAAAAAGCCAACATAAAAGCCAACACAAAATGCCAACATATAGAGCCAACATAAAAGCCAATACAAAAAGCCAACATAAAAAGCCAACATGAAAGCCAACACAAAAGCCAAAAAAAAAAAGCCAACATATAAATCCAACATTAAAAGCCAACATAAATGCCAATACAAAAAGCCGACATAAATGCCAACATAAAAAGCCAACACAAAAAGCCAACATAAAAGCAAACATAAAAAGGCAACATAAAAAGCTAACATAAAAAGCCATCATAAAAAGCCAACATAAATACCAATACAAAAAGCCAACACAAGAAGCCAACATGAAAGCCAACACATAAACCAAATACATAAGCCGATTGTAAAATGATAAACACCTGCATAGTATTACATTTCAGGTAATACAACACTCATTCCCATACAATTGCACCATTTAACTTTTCGTTACTTTATTTAAGCAAGATATATTTGTATTAAACGATAAAGCACACCCGCTGTGTGTATTGTTAATGCTAAGAACAATTGCGCCCATTATTGGCAAGCATACTAGTAGTTCAGTGAGTGCTCATATCGACCGCTAGGTAGGTAAGTTATTAACAAATAAATTTAAAGGTAAAATCTTAGGTCTGTGGCCTTGTAGTTTGGTCGTTTTCTCAAAATCTAAAATGTAAACTCTACAATCTAAAATTGTAAAATGAAAAAACTAAAATCTAAAATGTTAAAAAAATAAAATCTAAAAATAAAATCTAAAAATTTAAAAACTAAAATCTAAAATTTAAAATCTAAAATGTGAAAATTAAAAAAATCTTACATTCATTAATTTAAATCTTTAAATGAGGTGTCTGTGGGTTAGAGAATTCATGGGCTAATGACCTTGCAGTTGTTCGACTCCGTGGCTAAATGGCTAGCGTGCTAGGCTTTGGACGAAGTGCCCCGGGTATGATTCCCGGCCGGGCCATCAGGGATTTTAATCTTCTGGGGTTGATTCCCATGGCTCGGAGACTGGTTGTATGTGAAGTCTTCATCATCACTTTATCCTCATTATGACGCGCAGGTCGCCCACGGGCGTCAACTAGAAAGACCTGCACTCGGCCTCTAAGGAGGCCGCACGATCATCATCATCACCTTGCAGTTTAGTGCTTTGACACAATAAAAAATAAAAAATGATAAATTAAATATTAAAATTAAAAAAATTAAAGTAAAAAAAAAAAATTAAAAATTATATGAGGTGGTCAGTTTCAAAACGGCCTATGTCCACCTTCCAAAATTTGTGGTAATTAAAGAAAAACGTTTTCTGACCTAAAATTTCTACCAGACCCCTTGGAAATACTTTCTTGACATGCTTTGTATCATCAGTTATCATTCTATCTCAATATTGTCTGAACAGACTCATCAGTTTTGCTATAATGTGAGAAATTATATTGGACAAAGGTAATTTTGAAACTAAAGGATGGACAAGAGACATTTTGAAAACAAATACATTGGACAAGGGACCCTTTGATTCTAAAATGAATATAGAAACGTAATTGCACTTAAACTATTCAGCATGGTTAGTAAGTAATACGATAGCAATAAAAGTAAAACTTGAGTTGAACATTAAATCGAAGGATATAGTACTGAAAACAGCTTTTATTAATGAATAAGCATACAAAAGTGAGATATATCTGTTTGTATGGTACTCTCAGAATAGAGCTCAGGCTAATTTTGATAATACTTGCTTAACACTTAGAAAGTGAGTTTCCAATCCTTACAACTCAACAGCATCCTCCATCATACCTCCCTCCAACTCATCCTCTGATTAATTACAGCACTGCAGAACTGAAAATCAGGATTTACCTCCCACCGATCACCATAATGGCATAATGAAGTTCCAACATATTGTGTCAATATCACGCAGTTCAAGAATTGCAACTGTATTGCCTCATACCATACCTTCTACGCACTATCAATCAATGATTCCAACAAATATTGGATTCAAAAGGATTCTATTCGAAGATCTTAATCGAAATAAAAGTGCTATACTCTGATTTACCAAAGGTGAACGGTGAAGGCTGTCATACGCTTGAAGGGTGAGGTGAGGAGTGGAGACGAGAGGGGTAATGGTATCCATGGCAACAGCGAGCAGTGTTACAAGTATGCAGACACGCAGCGAGCACATGGTTTGAGACAGTGTTCTACTCTGCCTTGACTCGTCACTGTCATTACACCGCCAGGCAGGGGGGCTAACTTCCCCAGTATTTGTGTCTTCCTGCAATCTCTTGGAATGTTATGAGTTATGACCTGTCTCAGTGGCAACGCAGCATTTCCCCACGTGCTAGCTTTGACAGACATCAGCGTCAATTACTGGTAATACAGAGCATACTGCTGATCAACTTTCAAACATGTGTACAAACATAACCTATCGTTAGAAAGTAAGATATTGCCGTTGTAGATGATCATCAGGCCTGCCACTTTGAAATTTTCCATTTACAAGGAGAAGCCAATGAAATTTATATCAAAATGTGCTCTTTCTCCTTGGTCTCTAGGCAACCTACCAGACGGACAAGAGACATTTTGAAACCTAAGATGCTGGACGCTTTTAATGTCTTATGGGAAGATGAGCCATTTTGATCTCAAAATGGATGCATTATAAGGCAGCCATTTTGCTATGGACAAGAGCCGATTTGATTCCAATAGCTGTATTTAAACAGCTTTTTAGGTGGTTTCTAGGACGTTTTGATGCAAAGTGATGGTAGTATTATGTATAGGGAAGCTTAAGGAATGCACTGAAACAAAAAACTAAATTTCGACCAAAGGTGGACATAGGCCGTTTTGAAACTGACCACCTCATATACATAATACATTAAATAAAAATAAATAATAATAATAAATAATAAATAAATAATGTATAGTTAATAACAAATAAATAATGATTTAAAAAGCCCGCTATTTAAAAGGGCAGTTGCGCGCAGCGGCCATCTTGCGCATTAGCCCCTGCGCTAGCTATGACTCTCTCCACTGTAAGAATAACATAGGGCTGGTTGTGTGCGGCGGCCATCTTGCGCATTAGCCCCTGGGCCAGCTTCGGTCAACATTACCTACTTATTGTCCGGCTCCGTGACTAGGCTAAATGGTTAGCGCGCTAGGCTTTGGCCAAAAGTGCCCCGGGTTCGATTCCCGGACGAGCCATCAGGGATTTTAATCACCTGGGGTTAATACCCGTGCTGGGTGTATGTCACGTCTTCATCATCACTTCATCCTCACTAGGACGCGCAAGTTGCCCACGGGCGTCAACCAGAAAAACCTGCACTCGGCCTCTCCGGAGGCCACACGATCATTATTATTATTATTATTATTATTATTACCTACTTATATATTTTGTAAGTTGACCTCGTTCACTTCGTTAACGACATGAACAACTCCAATGCGTGAAAATGCAGTCAAAATTATTAAGTAATTTGTCGCTGCATTCAGTTACGGTCTAAAAACAGAATGACACACAATTGATAGGAATTAACCGCTTACCTCGTACGACGAAATACTCGTTCAGTGTATATTTTTATTATGTTTAACATTGGTACGCGTTATTCCTACCTCACCCATCACGCTTCCAATAACAAGTTTTATGTAAGACAAGCTGTACCCGGCATGCGTTGCAATGCCAATCAAAGAAAGTGTTGGCGTTGAAATTCTGTTTCTTGAAGTGCTTTTGGATACACAACATGTTAACTGCCTCTAAGCTATCGTAAAATGGATTTCCTAATTTAGAACCATTCGTGGGAGCGTGCACAACAACTTTCAAAAGTTTCATCGCTGTCACTCATTTGTTGAATCTACTCGTACGCTACCTATTGTGAAATGGATTTACCAAGTCGAAACCCTTCCCTGGCGTGTACAGAATAACTCATCAATGATTCATCGCAATCGGATGAATGGTATATGCACGTATAGGGGTTTTTGTTTAAACGATTCGTGCGCTGTCACTCATTTGTTGAATCTACTCGTGCGCTACCTATTGAGAAATGTATTACGAAGTCGAAGCCCTTCCCTGGCGTGTACACAATAACTCATCAAGGTTTCATCGCAATCGAAGAATGTTATATGAACGCAATAGGGGATTTTGTTGGAACGCTTTGCGCGTCGTCACCCATTTGTTGCATCTACTCTTGCGCTACTTATTGTGAAATGGATTTACTAAGTCCCCTTCCCTGGCGGGTACACAATAACTGATCAATGTTTCATCGCAATCGGATGAATAGTATATGAACGCATACCTGATTTTGTTTAAACGATTCGCGCTCCGTCACTCATTTGTTGAATCTACTCGTGTGCTACCTACTGTAAAATGTATTTACTAAGTTAGAAACCGTCACGTAAGTGTCCACAACATCTCACCCAAGTTTCATCGCTATCGGACTAATGGGATATGAAGACATAGGGGACTGTATTGAAACGCTCCGCGTGTCGTCGTTCATTTGTCGAATCTACTCGTGTGCTACCTTCTGTGAAATATATTTCCTAAGCCAGAAACCTTCCTTTGAGTGTCCACCATATTTCACCCAAGTTTCACCGCTAACGGCAGAATGGTATATGACCTTATACGGGACTTTGTTGAAACGCTTCGCTCGTCGTCCCTCATTTGTTGAATCAACTTGTGCGCTGCATATTGTATAGTGGATTTACTAAGCCAGAAATTTTCCATGACGTGTACACAACATCTCACCCAAGTTTCATAGCTACGGACGAATGGTACATGAATCCATACGGGACTTGGTTGAAACGCTTCGCGTGTCGTCGCTCATTTGTTGATTCTACTCTTGCGCTACATATTGTAATATGGATGTACTCAGCCAGAAACCTTCCCTGGAGTGTACACAACATCTCACCCAAGTTTCATCGCAATCGGATGAATGGTATGTGAACGTATACGGGACGTTGTCGAAACGCTTCGCGCGTAGTCACTCATTTGTTGAATATAAACGTGCGCTTCGTATTGTAAAATGGATTCACTTAGCCAGAAACCTTTCCTGGAGTGTACACAACAATTCACCAAACATTTATCACTATCAGACGACTGGTATATGACTTTATACGGGACTTTGTTGAAACGCTTCGCGTGTCATCGCTCATTTGTTGAATCTACCGGTGCGCTTCCTATTGTAAAATGTATGTACTAAGCCAGAAACCTTCCCTGGAGTGTACACAACATCTCACCCAAGTTTCATCGCTATCGGATGAATGGTTTGTTGAATCTACTCGTGCGCTGCCTATTGTAAAGTGGATGTACTAAGCCAGAAAATTTCCCTGCAGTGTACACAACATTTTACGCAAGTTTCATAGCTATCGGACGAATGGTATTTGAATGCATACGGGACTTTGTTGAAACGCATTGCGTGTCGTCGCTCATTTGTTGAATCTACTTGTGCGCTATCTACTGTGAAATGTATTCACTAATTTTGAAACCTTCACGTAAGTGTACACAACATCTCACCCAAGTTTCATCGCTATCGGACGAATGGTATATGAACACATACGGGACTTTGTTGAAATGCTTCGAGCATCGTCGCTCATTTGTTGAATCTACGCGTGCGCTACCTATTGTAAAATGGATTTACTAAGTCAGAAACCTTCCTTGGAGTGTACTCAACATCTCACCCAAGTTTCATCGCAATCGGACGAATGGTATATGAACGCATAGGAGACATACATACCCACAGACAAACTATCACGTTACATTGATTTTTATATATATAGATTAAGAGTACTGAACACTGCAAAAGACCACCGCACTCACACACAATTATAACTCAATATCGTAGGTGCCAAAAGTTTTGAAGTCAAGTGTTGAGGCGGGGCTGTCATCACGCAGTTGTGAATTCCCCTAGATATAGAGAATTCTCAAACTTGACATTATAACATAATACAAATTCACTTACGGAACATAGCCTACGTTCATAATGTTACTTTTTGTCTCCATGCATATTAATACTCATACTGATGATTTTTCTCCGTACATATTAATAAAGGGCGCAACGTTCAGAGGGATGTACCGTACATAATTTTTGTGGAAAATTGTTGAGGGTTGGTAAATATACTATCTATGAGCTTGTCTGCCCTCTTCCGGTACACTTCAACACCCCTTCCCCACCTCGCTACTTTCCCTACTATTGGGCACGGCCGTATCGTCACAGCATTCTTGTGACCAAAGTCTAGTAAGATCCCAGAGCCCCTCTGTCACCTTGCCCCGCTGAAAAGCAAGGGATGAGGGTCAAGAGCCAGGAAGAGGAAGCTTGTGGCAACACTGTGGTGCCCACATCTCACATGTGCCCAGCACTTCGTTGCGACAGGCTCCTACTGTTGGGAAAGTGAACAGCGAGGCGATAGAACTGCTTGGTCGCGACATAAGCGCCATTACCACGGAAGGACTATCAAGACGACTACGACCCAAGGAGAATGTTAAATGGTGAGGCACGTGACCATGTGCCCCGGTTCTAAAACCGCCACTGAAATCACCCTTCAAGAACCCCGTTGTCCTCCTTGGGCCTGGGCTGGATCCATGGAGCCTTTTCATACACTAATTAATTCAGATATATTATTTGAAATCATATCATATCATATCATATCATATCATATCATATCATATCATATCATATCATATCATATCATATCATATCATATCATATCATATCATATCATATCATATCATATCATATCATATCGTCCCACCTCTGGCAAACTAGCGAAAGTGCAAAAATAGCGAATCTGCAATCTATATCATAGAATTACTATTAATATAAGATCTACAGTCTGGCAAAGTATTGTCTCTGTAGCTCGTTCCGTTTGGCAACAATTAGCTCTTCTTTATTTACGAAACTGCATACAATGGGATTTTGACAAAGGTAAAGTAGCGAATCTACACTTTGGTTAGTTTGCCGTAGTCATCACAATAGCATACAACAATGTTTACTACAGCAAAGTAACGAATGTGTCAGATTCGCCTGATATTGAGAATGTAATGATGTCAGATAGCTGCGAGGAACAACAGAAATATGCCAACGTTGTTTGTATGTGTCTAGAAACAATCAAGAAACACCAAAAGCTCCAGCAGATTGATCCCATTTATTTTGACCCAGGGCACATTTTAATGGAATGTGATTCTATTCATCAAAAAATATATATGTCTGCAAAGAACCTCCCAGTGTGCACTCCTGAAGGAAGGGTTCAACAGATACGAAGTGCATGCAAGAATCCATCACCCTACAATGTTTCTTCATTGGTGCACACTGACTTTATAGATTTCAACCCGAAAAAGAACAGTTTTATATCGGTTGAAGGTAAGAATCCTTTGCCTTTCCGAAAAGCTGTTTGGTTTCGTTATACAAAGGACGAACCAGGTACAGTTCAGATAAAGACTGCTTATGAAGATGCTATGTTTAGTAGGTTCGTTCTTAGGAACCGAAAAGGCCGCCCATCACACTGTCAAGTAGTGAAACCTTACCCTGCAAGATTCTGCATCTCCGGTGCAAAATTAAAGTATCAGAAAAATCTTTGCTATAACCAGCAAATTCCAAAGTCTTATCATGCATTTTATGAAACCCTTCAGTCATCAGAATCAGTGAGAAGATGCACTCCCCGAACCTAATGTTTCAGAAGAATCAGATTTTGAGTAGATTGTGATATGCTAATTCATGTATTAATTTATTGTAATTAGCCTACATTTCACATTTTGCAAAAATGAGGAAAAAGTAGACTTATGAGATGATCCGGACAAATGTGTGTCTGTCCTTCTATCTGTGTGCCTAAACGGCTGCAGAATGGAAATCCACAGCCTGCTTCCAGTCTCCGACCGAGTCAGGAATGGAATGAATGAAGCCCCCATCTAGCGGCGAGGATATGAACTGTGCCGGCTGCCGAGGCCTGACGCACTCCACTGGGGCAATGATTAAATGAATGACAGATGAAATGAAATGATAGTGGAGAGTGTTGCTGGAATGAAATTTTGACAGGGAAAACCGGAGTACCCGGAGAAAAACCTGTCTGCCTCCGTTTTGTCCAGCACAGATCTCACATGGAGTGACCGGGATTTGAACCACGGACCCAGCGGTGAGAGACCGGCGTACTGCCGCCTAAGCCACGGAGGCTTAAACGGCTGCAGAAATCGAACCAAATTTCGTTTGAGTAAATATATATATCTGAATATCTCCAGCTCATATGTGAAAATTATGTTAGTGCTACCAACTGCTGAAAAACCTCAATTGAAATTTGAGCTCCATGTTGGATATCTTGGAAGGTATGCATGGGAGCTATTCCAAAATTGGCACACGTATAGATAATATTTCAGTTCAATGTCCAGGAGGCCACACATGGCAGTGTTGCCAAAATAATTCTAAACCTACTGATAGGTCCAATTTTTAAATGCATTTAACTTCTACACTATCAATTGGATTTCAACCAAATTTCGTATATAAACAGATATGACTGAGCGTATTCTTAAGAGCCACCAGGGCTGCCAACTGTTAATAAAGGCTGTCTCTATTTTCTTACCCTATTATCAATATATCAGAAAGTATGTAATCCAACAGCTCTAAACTTTGCGCACGTATAGTACCTGCCATTCTAGATTAATTTGGAGCAACTAATATACGTCAATGCTACCAACACGATAGGTCCAACTTAAAATTACATGTAACTTCTATACTAACAAATGGATTTCATCCAAAATTGGCACAACAAGACATCATAATATTTCAGAGTATTTCTGACCAACCCATGCATGACATGGTTGCCAACATGATTTTACGCGCGTTGATAGATCCAATGTCTAACTGCATGTAACGTCCATGCTATCCATTGGACTTCAACCAAATTTTGTATTCTCTACCTTAAGAGATGGACCTAAGAATATATTCAGTCACCAGGGCTGCCAACTGTACTGCTCTATTAGGCAACATTATACCACGTATATTTCGAACTAATTAGAAATGTCGATATTACCAACTTAATTTTGACATTATTCTAGATAGGTCTATATAGATTAATCATTGGCATGAATCTTAAATTTTGAGAAAGGTAGGCTCTTTAGTTCGTCACGGAACTTCTTGTTTTTTTTATTGTGTTCAGTTTTTGAAGAAAATTATTGGAATTTAGACTTTTTTCCTTTAAATGGAAGTCTAATGGTCTAAAAATTAATTCAAATAATTGTTTCTTTTGTGAAGCCTCCGTGGCTTAGGCGGCAGCACGCCGGCCTCTCACCGCTGGGTCCGTGGTTCAAATCCCGGTCACTCCATGTGAGATCTGTGCTGGACAAAACGGAGGCAGACAGGTTTTTCTCCGGGTACTCCGGTTTTCCCTGTCAAAATTTCATTCCAGCAACACTCTCCGCTATCATTTCATTTCATCTGTCATTCATTTAATCATTGCCCTCAGAGTAGTGCGTCAGGCCTCGGCAGCCGGCACAGTCCATATCCTCGCCACTAGATGGGGGCTTCATTCATTCCATTCCTGACCCGGTCGGAGACTGGAACCAGGCTGTGGATTTTCATTTCAATTGTTTCTTTTGTAATTGTATTGCAGATTCGATACTTAGGAACAGTAATACTAGAGATAATAAGATAAAATCACTCTGGCAAAGTAACGAAACTGCCATTTAGGCCCTTAAAATTAAGACAAGAGCTAACACCAATGCACCCTATTAACATGTTGGTTAACTAGTTTACTGAGTATTAAAAGTGACCGAAAAAGAAAATAACTGGATTTTATACAAGTAGTTGAAACTTGTTTTAGCTCTCCTGTAAAATGAAGAATTTTCACTTTCGCTAGTTTGCCAGAGGGGGGACGATATCATATCATATCATATCATATCATATCATATCATATCATATCATATCATATCATATCATATCATATCATATCATATCATATCATATCATATCATATCATATCATATCATATCATATCACATCACATCACATCACATCACATCACATCACATCACATCACATCACATCACATCATATCATATCATATCATATCACATCACATCACATCACATCACATCACATCACATCATATCATATCATATCATATCATATCATATCATATCAGGGGCAGATGGCCTTGCTGTTCCGCCCCTTGAAGCAACAACTAACCATATCACAAAATATCATAAAATAACAACCCGCCCCAGCTTCACTCGGTATCTTTAACGAATTACCCAGTGTAAGCTTAAAAGGCGTATTTTTTTCGATTACAATGAACTACGACCTATATCCGTTTTCCGTCTCGGCGTGATGGGTTAAAATCACTGATTAGACTACTGATAGTATTATCATGGAGATTGCATGTGCAACGAGTTCTTGTCAGACGTAATTTAAGAATGGCGATGTGTATGAATTGCAAATCCCCCTTTCGTCTAATCTTAACTTGACTGTGTATTCTGCGGAATGAAAAATTCACAGGCGAAGTAAAGAAAAGCCGAGTTGCACTTCCAGGGAACTCCAAACACATCCACTTCTCCGAAGTCTGAACTCGACACGACTCTACTGCGTCTGGGGTGATAGGCTCGCTTGCCAGCCAGCTAGCTCGTAAATTTTCTCGAAGCTAGTACCGGTAATTGAATGGAGATTGTTGGAAGAAATGAACACGTAAAATCACTTATAGTGGGCGATGTATTGGAGATAGAGATATGCTGTCGCAGACTATTCTGTAGAACATTTCATGCTGAACAATTCTTACACTCATATATTTTTAACGGTTTGCCCAGCGTAAGCTTTAAAAGCGCACGGACGCCAGGTGGTTTTTTTTCTTCGACCTTTCCACTGAATTCGTTACTGCTTGGCTTCCTTTGATCATAAATAAATAATTTTCTACAGAAACCTTCCTTGAGATATCCTTTATAGAATGATCAAAACTGCATCAAAATCCATCCAGTGGTTCTCGAGATTACCCGTGACATCCAAGAATCGGGGACTTAGCTTTATATTAAGTAGAGATATAAAAGTTGGCCTGTTTGTGTTTCTTTCACGCAAAACTACTAAGCCAATTGAGCTGAAATGTCTGATGATTGTCATGAATATAGGGGCAGATGACCTTGCCGTTCCATCTCTAAAAACAAGAATAACTAACTCACTCTCACGAAGATAGTTCTTATTGTCTGCTAGCACAGACCTGTTGAGGTTTTGATGCAGTCAACCATTTTAAATGGCAGTCATTTATAAGTACCAATAGCTTTTGTCTACACTTACTCATGTCATCGGGGGCTGCATGGCGCAGTCGGTCGAGGCGCTGAGCTTTTAACTGAAAGGGAGTGGGTTCGATCCCCACCAAGGTAGTGGATTTTAGAAACAAAACTACCACCTTCGGAAACGCAAATAGCCATGGGGTTCACTCAGCCTACACCAGAAATGAGTACCAGGGTAATTCCTGGGAGTAGAGAGCTGACAACTCAATCCCATCTTGTGCTGATGTCACAAAGGGTGGATGCCTCTACCTTTCACTACTCCCAGGGCCTCCATGGCCTGTACGGAGTTGGCTTTGGCTATACTCATGTCATCTACTAGAAACGAAAATTATGAATGAATGATTAATTCTATCATGAAATGAAGTTACCATGTGGATTTCAAATTAATTTTCTGCAAATAGTCGCAGGCATTTTCTTTGTAATTCTAATGGAAATTATGGCTTACCGTGAACTTGCGAATGTCTTGTCTGGTAAAAGTCAAGGTTATGAGAAAACGGTAAATCCTGTCAGGATCTGGATCCCACGATATGTTCTTAAAATTGTAACACTAATACTTTTTCATTCGTACTAAAGCACCTGGTTCCTGTTCTACCGCTACCGCTGTAGAGCAACGTCTTCATTCGTACTAAAGCACCTGGTTCCTGTTCTACCGCTACCGCTGTAGAGCAACGTCTTCAAGTCAGTTTAACCTAACTAACCAATTACAAAACTCATTAATTGTCTTTGCTGCTTTTCTGTTGGTCAACACGATTGGGCGGGGTACAAAATTATGAATATGTAAACTCACTGGTGAAAAAAAATTACATGCATTAGTTAATGTGTTTACATATTTATAATTTTGTACCCCGCCCAATTCCTTGGGCACAATCGTGCTGATAAACACAATTTGTGTAGGCAACACTGAAAGAAGAATGGCTTCAAATTTGCACAAAGCTCATTAAGTAAATAAGAAATTTGGTAAGTAACAACTGTTAAAAACATAACATAACATAACATAACATAACATAACATAACATAACATAACATAACATAACATAACATAATACCTACACCTACACAAAACAAATATGCTAACTGAATCTCTATATATATAAAAATGAAAGTTTGTCTGGTTTTCAGAATTTCTACGGAAATGTGCGTTATTTACGCGTTTCAGACTGTTTTATGACGGATGCGCGCGAAAATAATTTTTTTATCTGTCTGTCTGTCTGTCTGTCTGTATGTCTGTTTGTCTGTCTGTGGACAAAGTGGTTGTTCCCTTATAACTCGAGAACGGCTGGGTGGATCAACGTAAAATTTGGTACAGATATCCTTCAGAGGCACGACACTAATCATTGATGTATCTCTTCTCTGTACCTCTCATAAAAGAGGGCCTACCCCTTAAAATACTTGCTGAAATAGACGTAGAAGGGCGAGACAAAGCTCATTTTCAGCCCCTCTATGTGAGAAACCACATTTTAAGGCCCTAAAACCAACAGGTTTGGAGATATTTCCAGAAAACTAATTTCATTTAATACAATAACGAAATAATGCAAGCCGGTAACCATGAGTCCATGACAACGGAATCTCACAGGTCCATCTATTGCTGTAAGACGCAATACAATTACATTTATTACATCACTGAGAAGATTGCAAACGGCTATAAGGTTATAACGGAAACAAATTAAGCTGTAAAATTCATCAATGTCATATAATGCGCTTAAGGGGGTCAAGGGGTACTCTAGATTTTTTTCACGCGATTTACACGTGCTGGTGTGGTACGGAAGGTCGGTTATATCCCTATCCCTATATTGTTATATTATTATTATCATTATTATTATTATACTACGGCCTACAACGACGAGACAAAGCTTATTTTCAGCCCCTTGGTGTCAGAAACAAAACTCGGTGCCCCTAAATAGCCGTAAAGGGTCCCCGAAAGCTACATTTTAAGGCTCTAAAAGCAACAGTTTAAAACTAATTTCATTTAATAAACTGATGAAAGAATGCAAGCCAGTACCCATGACAACAGTGTCTCAAAAGGTGACATGTAACTTTCCATCTATTTTTGCAAGAAGTAATGCCACTCCATTTATTAAATGTCTGTGAATGTTTGCAAATGGCTATAAGGTTATTGCGGAATCAACTAAAACTGTAAAATGCATCAATACGCTTAAGGGGGTGAAGGGGTACCCTACAATTTGTTTACGCGACTTAAATGTGCGTTATGTTGTACAGAAGGTCTATTATATCTCCAAACAGAAACATTATTTTCAAAAATTCCTGAATTGAAATAGGTTTTTTTCTTTTAGGAATTTGGGCCATTGGAGGCTAAAAACCTGAATTTTCATGCACCACAAGCCTTTATAATTTATTAAAGGAGTCTTCCTCTGGATGGGGACTTAACACAACAGTGAAGGTCAGTTTTATTTAACGTGTATTGCGTTTCGTCTACGAGGGTTGCAATTTTATTTTCACGTCGGGAAGTACACGTTAGGTAAATTTAGTTTCAGAGCATATTTTAACTAATCATTTTTCTTTGTCGACAAACAGGTTCCATTGCAACAGTAGCTCAATTGATTACGTCTGGTTATTAATACCGAAGACCGTACTTCTGCTAGTACAATCGGCCGGAGCTGGAAAGCGTTATGTCAGTTTCCAGGAGACAGATAAAACGTCATTGATAGAACAGAACAGAACTTAACAAACACACTATATGAGTCTTCTAGGTTGTGAAGCAGCTATTCAGGTTATGTTTGTGTTAGCGGAATATCAATTTTAATTTACTAAACACATTTATCAAACCAATTTTGGAAGCGTGACTTAATGCCTTTCAGCTCCGTGGTCAGTTCAGTGCGGCATAGAGCCATCCACAATGAATATTTCACATTATATTTTATTTTAAAATGGATTTGTAACATAAAAATCACCTAAACCTTGTACAAATGTAGTTCACAATAGCACTGTAACACGCGGGAATCTTGCAGTGCTGCCAACATTAAGTGAAAGGCAGCAAGTCATTGACTTAATGCTTTTCTCCTCTGATTGCAGTGGTCTCTGCCGTTCCAAGGCCAGGCCCTTGGGTCAATGCTTCACAGTACTAATTGTTTAATAAATGGCCATTTTTTGACTTAATGCTTCCGACCGATTCACTTGGTTAAACAATTCGACTCGCTACAAAGTTTAATCAAAATCTTGTGTAGCTAATTGTAAATAAGTTTTATATAACCTACACATCCACTGATCATGAGCACGATCTGATGATGTTAGCTTGACGAACGAACTAGTCATCCAATGACATTAGTAATTCCTGTAATTAATTTCAGGCAATAAGAAATTAGTTGTAATTTCGCTCCCACTCGTGTTGACCGACTGAAAACCTGTAACTAGTAGATTTCTTAAGCAACGCTGAAAAATCTGCTATATATTTGTCAAATACCACTCACTCATTCATTCATCACGAAATCTCAGAAACCACCGAACGGATTGGAATGGAATTTGGTATGCAGCTTCCTCAAGGGCCGTAGGTGCTCGGTAAGAAAGGTTTTCAAAAATTCACTCGGGATCATGGTCAAACCGCGATTATATAAACAGCTTCAATAATGCCTAAGTCTATTGTTGCCAGGCAATGCGGGCTGCATCACGTCACCCCTACCAGTGTTCTGGTGCTTTGCAGGCTCGTCAGGAGTTTGAGAAAAGGGATATTGTACTCCACGGCAGAGTTAGCAGGTTTCTTCGTATTAGTGAAACACATCGCGCGTATGATGCTCTGCAATATCCCCTTATGTTCTGCCGCGGAGAAGATGGCTACTGCTTTAATATCCCTCAACGTCACAACAGCACTCACGCACCTTTGAAGAAGACCGTGTCTGCCGCTAACTTTTACAGCTTCAGAATATTTGAGCGTGAAGGTGAAAATTCTTATCTTTTGTTATTTCGCAATCTTCTCAATTAGTTTCTGGTTGATATGTATGCAAAGATTGAGACAGAGCGACTACTTTGGATTCGCATCAATCAGAAAAAGTTGAGAAGTGAGGAATATGTGCACCTGAAGGACGCAATGAGTAAAGCTGACAGCCGTTTGTCAGATATTGGTAAAATGGTCGTGTTGCCGTCAACTTTCACTGGAGGCCCGCGCTATATGCCTGAACGCACTCAGGATGCTATGACTTACGTGCGCCATTTTGGATGTCCTGATCTTTTTATAAACCAAACCGGGGAAGATGGGTATCCCAAATGTCGCAGGCTGCCCACTTCGGAGGGTGGGGTTTCTATTATTAAAAAGGGAGTGGAAATTGACAATAGCTGGGTGGTACCCTATAACCCCGTCCTATCTCGCACCTTCTCAGCTCATATCAATGTTGAGTACTGCAACTCTGTAAAGTCAATAAAATACATTTGCAAGTATGTTAACAAAGGTTCCGACCAAGCTACTTTTAGCATCGGAGAGTTTGACGAAGTTGCGAGATATGAATCAGGACGCTACATCAGCAGCTCCGAGGCGGCTTGGCGCATATTCTGCTTCCTCATACATGAACGCTATCCTTCGGTCATGCAACTAGCCGTCCACCTCGAGAACGGCCAGAGGGTTTACTTTAATGAAGACGACGTTCGTGACCAGTTTAACAGCCCTCCAAACACAACTCTTCTTGCTTTCTTCGAACTATGCCGATCCGATAAATTTCCTTCAACACTGTGAAGTTCCATCCTATTTCGTTTGGAAAGGTAAGAAGTTCTGGAGAAGGAAACAAGGAAAGCCAGTCCCAGGCCATCCTGGTGTGAAAAAAGATCAGGACGCAATGGCAGAGTTTACACCGTTCACCCTGGTAATGCCGAGTGCTTCCTTTTACATGAAATCCATGGCCCTCACTATTTTACTGACCTCAAAACCGTGGCAGGGATGGTTCAACCAACATTTCAAGCGGCATGTAAAGCACTTGGATGATGCGCTCTAGAGGAAGCGTCCTCCACCGACTCTCCCCACAAGATACGCGAGCTGTGTTATGTCATGCTCATGCTCTGTATGTGAAAACCTTTCAAATTATAATTTGTACTAAAAACTTGGAAATTATATCATACAGTTGTAGAAACAATAACCTTAAAATTCTTTACACCAAAATCTATAAAAATGAAAACATATAAACTAGGAA
The DNA here is from genome assembly GCA_946902985.2 of Meconema thalassinum. Lineage (NCBI taxonomy): Eukaryota > Metazoa > Arthropoda > Insecta > Orthoptera > Tettigoniidae > Meconema > Meconema thalassinum. Next base: position 44,170,925 of record OX336389.2, on the reverse strand, counting down.
AAAGCATTATTGATCCTTATTTATATTATAATATTGTGAAAGTTTGTGTGTGTGTGTGTTCGTTACCTCTTCACACTAAAACGGCTGGATGGATTAGGATGAAATTTGAAATGGAGATAGCTTATACCCTGGATTAACACATAGGCTGCCTTTCATCCTTATATATAAAGCTCAATGTTCGTAGTTAGGCCCTTCGGCACAAATATACACCATTTCAACAATCTGGACCAAATTTTACATACTTACCCTCTGATATCCGAAAAGTAACACTGTCCACTTTAAATTTCATGCAACCCTCTCCATTCCCTGCATTTAGGTCCTTTGGCACAAATCTACACAGTTTCACAGATCTGAACCAAAATTTACGTACTTACACTTTGGAACTCGAAGAGTAACAATGTCCACTTGAAATTTCAGACAGCCCACTGCATTCCCTACATTTCGGCCCTTTGGCACAAATCTACACCGTTTCACCGATCTGAACCAAATTTTACGTACTTACCCTGTGGATTCCTGCAAGTAACACTGTTCACTTGAAATTTCGGACAGCCCTAGCCATTCCCTACATTTAGGCCCTTTGCACAAATGTACTCAATTTCACCAATCTAAAGCAAAATTTACATAATGTACATCAGTGGCCAAGATGAGAGATATTTACTACATGCTGACGTTCAAATCATCAATAATTGTGGAAAAATTACACCCTGAATAGCTTAAGGAAAAATACTTTTAATTCCCCATATTCCGATAGGTTTGCCATTCCAGTGTGCAAGAGTGCAGTTCCCTCTTCAAACAATATTCACAATTACTATTAACAAAGGGCAATGACTCGCACTTAACAGCAGCAGGTGTACAGAGAGACAAAACCAGTTTTTCCCATGGGCAACTGTATGTGGCGTGCTCACGAGTATTCAGATAACAAAATCGTCATGTCTCAGCAAAACATGCCAAAACCAAAAACGTAATTTTAAAATATGTTCACATAAGGTAACATCGTACCCTGTGGACTTTTTCAACTCTATGGAATTCCCATTTTATGGCTCATACTAATATATTGTAGGCATCAGAATTTTCCAAATTGAATTGGACCCACCCAGTCGAGATTGCTGTAATAGAATAGACCAATTATCAGCAATAATGCATCATCCCAATTGTCTTCATCGCGTGCGAAGCCGCGGGTACCTGCTAGTATTTCAATAAAATTCTCAATGCAGGATAACAAAAAATATGGCGTCTACACGAAATTCACATTATTGAACAAGAAAAAGCCATTCCTAACAATCGCATGCATGATTTTCTTCTCCAAACCCCCATTAACCTTAAGGGATATGAATAGGACCTCATCTACTTCCTACAAACAGCTCTAAGTGAGATGATTTACATATTAAAGTAAGCAACTTTGAATTTAAAAAAAGTAAAAGTCAACAGCACAAGAAACATGAACACAAATCAATCATGTTCACAGCCATAAACTCTACAATGATACGAATCACTCCAACAACATTCCCGCACAAACAGAGTGCCCTACTGTCAAGAATCTATACATGGACGCTTCACTGATGAAGAAATGAACATTTTGAGCAAACACCCGAAGCATAACTGGCCAACACCAATTTATAAGGATAATACAATTTAAATAATTGCCGAAACTAGAACCGCAGTTCGTAAAACCAACCCTGAAGACCTACAGTCAGACGTAATGTAACAAAAGAACAAAAAAAAAAGCATTTGTAGTCAGGAAACTAACCCCGAAGATTAAAAACACAAATTCAACTAAATAGATTTAAAACACTAAACAATCTGTCACGAAATTGGATCAAGGGAACACAGCAGTACAATAATCAAAACAGAACAATTATTCAACAATGAAACATTCTCCAAAAGATCCTCCGTTCGACACACAAACGAAACTTGCACCCTACTTAACAAAGAAGTAAAATATTTGGCGGGAGCGATATAAAATGGCTGCCAGCGGGTTTCTATTGGTTTGAGTTTGACAGCTAGTACAATACGTTGCCAACGCATCTGCATTCATTCTGATGACGATGATGATTATGATGATAGGGACAGTGAAGGAAGGGCAGGTGTACACCCTTGCCAAGTGACTGAGGGTTGAGTATTTATTGTGTCAGTTCTCTTGCAGCAATCGATAATAGAACACAAGTGGTTTTAATTCTATTGTTTCCCACAATAGAGTTCAAATTACTTCCTGTCATCCAATACAACTCGACAATGCTAAATCACGGCAACAATACACCACAGCGTGACTTGTTTGAGTGATCAGTGCTAAATAGCTTTTACCTTAACATTACAATTGTGTATTATCAGTCACGTAGAATAACGATACAGATTTTCGACACAAAATTCAGAATTATGGCAAACTAAAGATAAAACGACTACAAGAATGAGGTTCTACAACTTTACTACTAGCGAGGATGAAAACGGACTAGGGCCATCCCAGGTCTCGACTTCAGTTCGATGCCCGGACGAGTAGATGCTGTGAGGGATGTCTGGAGTTCGATTCTGTACGAGGGAAGCTGATCCAGGAACACCGCGGAACAGAGGTATGAGAGGAGACCTTGGTTATGGAAATCAACGCAAGAGGAACCTCCGCGAGACATCTATAAATCGACAGAAGGTTGAGAAGGAATTTCATCATGTAGAATTTTCGTAGATTGCTGGCTTAGGAATTTATTTAAAGCAACCGTATTTCTTTTAGGTATTACATTTTCGAATTTAGGATTTAAACTTAGGTTTTATATAGAATTTTTTACATTTCGAAGTTAGATGTTTTTTGTATTTGAATTCGCAGAGGAAATATTTCTATTTTGCAATATTTCTGTACTTTTAATCCATTTTAGAGATTTCTACGATATTCGATTTTTTAAGTAGGATTGATAGGATCGTTGATCGCATTCTAGGTCACGTATATTTTAAGCAACGTTGCATGATACAATTTTAAACAATTAGAGGAAAGACATTTGGACTTAGGATCCAATTTAACATGAAACACATTGAAATTATGGAAAATCTTATGAAATTGTATGGAAAGATTTCTACAATTTATTATAAATTGTAACATGAAATTTAAACGATATCAGGAACTTTGGAGAATGTTATTTGAACGTTCGGTAGTTATGGATGCATTTAATAAATTGAAAGACAAGATGATAAGAGCTATTCACATTTTTGAAGTGGTATTAAAGTATGTTGTTGAGAGATCATTATTGAGCTAATATTGAGCGGAATTGATGAAGGATGGCTGTATAAGCACGTTTGATGAATGGAAGATATTACTTTAGTAGGGGGGTAGTGGGTGTTCTAACGAGTGTCATGGCCGCCGCGTGAGTCCAAGCCAATATCTCGCAAACCGATGGTCGGATTTTAATAAATGAGGTGTCGTTGGACTCGGGTTGACGCCCTCTTTCCAATGGACCACTCATTTCAACCCCTAAATAAAACCTACCCCTACTAGGGGGTGAAATTTTAATTTTTTAGTGAAAGTCTCTTTTCAAATGGGACATGTGTAAGGTGCGCTGCTAAAATGAACTAAACGTTGTTGCTCATATCGCGCATGCGTTTTACAAGATGCCGCTATGGATCAACATTTTTTGTTTTTTGTTTTTTACGCATGCGCACTGGGGATTTTTGTAAGAGGGCGAGCTCTTTAAAAAAAATGATTGATAAGAAGAGGTTTTGGTGGTGAGGAGAGAGCCAGATAGTCGCCTACTTTCCTACGAAGTTTGCCGATATCTCTCAAACGCAAGGTCGGATTTGGACGTGTGACGTGTCAAATCGCTTGTCTCGAAGCCCTATACATGTTATTAATAGGTTAGAGTTTTGAGAATGAGGGAAACAGGCTTTTTTGGGGTAAAACCATGATTTTAGACTTTTTCTGATATTTCACGAATGCATGGTCGGATTTGGTCCTATGACGTGTCAAATGGCTTGTCTCGAAACCCTGTGTATTTTGGTAATAGGTTTAAGTTTTTGAGAATGAGGGAAACAGAATTTTTTGTTGTAAAACCGTGATTTTAGACTTTCTGTTATATCTCACAAACCAATAACGCCAGAGACGTATACGAGGGGTCGTAGGACTCGGGGTGACGCCCCTTTCCTCTCTCCTTTCGAATATAGTATTTATGTTTAAAAAAATGTGAAAGGGCCTAACGACACTTATGTTGAAAACATTTCAGTTTTTAAAACTTTTCTTAAATCTGTCTAAAATGTTCATGACGAGTGGTTGTAGATAGAAAGTGACGATACTACTGGACACGTGTTTCAACGAAGCTATTACTGGCCACGGTGGTGATATACCAATACAGTATTCGCTATTTTGATGAGACCGCGGGTCGAGGGTTCGTTTTCTGATTTTTCCTATGATGGAATTCCTAATTCCTAAACCCCCTGAAGGGGGTCTTTAACGTGTAAACGATTATGAGTGACATGGCAAATGATAATTCCTTGATCCGATGAAGTTGGCTTTAGATAGAACAAACAGAACTTGGTTATATGGTGCTTGAAATGAGTATAGAAAACAAACTTGCTGGGGCAGACTGACAGGATGTGAATGTTATTTGAGCTTATTGGAATGCCTTGACTTGACTTGACAACAGGGCAATGAAAAAAAAAGCACAGAGATGCTGAGGACACTTGAAGGTCAAGCGATATGGCAACCATGGTGGGAGGGGGAAGCTAGGATGATGTCGCCGATCATGTTCAATGTTCAATGGATGAATTTATATTTTGCGAAGCATTGTTTGGAGAGGGTCATGTGACGACTTGTTTTAAGGGTATTTATTTTTTCGATGTTTCCTATGGTGGACTCATTGATTGAAATAATCCAAAACTGCTAGGGCATGGCCTTGAGATTTTATAAACCGATAATGGGATTTTGACATACAAGATCCACTCAGAACTTGACATGATGTCATTCTTTTATGGCTTATGAATTTCCCCAAAAAAGACCCAAAACAACAAGATCATGGACTTTTGCTTTTCATAATATATTGCAAACCCATAATGTAAGATGTTTACTGTGAGTGACGAAATCTAGCTAGGTAAAGAAAGAATTATTGTAGGATATATGTATGGTGACTGACACGTCTTTGACCATTGGAACTTGTTTTCAGATCTGACTGTAGTACATAGGGAGTATAGGTTGTAGGCATGGATTGACAAACGGTGCACACAAAATTCAATTTATCGATTCAAGAATTAAGAGTAGACTATCATTAATTAATTGGTTAAAGAATGTAGCTAAAAATTAAAAGAATGGTGACTACATTAAACTAAACTGAACCAAGTCGAATCAAACCCAACTGAACCAAACCAAGCCTAAAGCAAACCAAACCTAATCATGAACAAGCCAAGGGCTTAAGTGTAAAACTTGTGGGGGAATGCAGTCATTGGCAATGTCCAAAGAAAGGGATAACGCTCTACCTCTAGAGGGTAAGGTAAAGCTAGCGCATGGTGCTAATGCATATTCCCAAGTACATGAACCACACACACACAACTATCCTATGCCGTTTTTATGAGTTAACGGTTAAAACTTACTCAGTGGTTACTGAGCAAGATGGTCGCTACACACAACAAGCTTTAAATACTTGAGGGTAATAATCTATACACACACACACACACACACACACACACACATGCTTGTTCTAAACTAAACTGTCTTGCTGGCAGTGCTCACACAGTAGGCAAATGACAGAAATGCTTGGCTAACAGAAATACAATCATTTTCGTTTCTCTAATGTTACCAGCTAACCATTACATGCTATAGTGGTGAGCACATGTGCCTCTTGCACTGGAGTTCGTAACTCGATTTCTAGCTCTAAGGCCTAGAATGGATCAAACTAAGAAAGAAGGGTATGGTGACGCAGTGGTTAAACTGTTAGCCTTTCACTAAGGTAGACTAGGGTTTGATTTTAGGTTAATATACATGTCATAAACAAACAAACAAAAAAGCAGAGATAATGTTTAAAACTGATTACACTTGTCTCTTTTCAAATTATTACTTAGATTGCAAATACAAAGGTGGACTGGGTTTGATATACAGTTAATGCTGCCTATCGCATACTAGCCTGTAAGAAAGCCAAACAAGCAAAAGGCGTAGGTAGAGCAGTGGTAAAATCGCTATGTGTAGAGAACTACCTAACGGTTTTATGAACTGGCAATGGTATGTCGCATAAACAGTGCAGTATACAATCCAGCAACCATAATTTTTATCTTGTGGAACAGAGAAAACATATATATAGAGAGAGATATAGAAAGCTTGTGTATGTATGGGTAGAATTGATTGTTTGACCAGAGAAAATACGATGAGGTAGGGTGGGGAGAGGGAGAATTAACACGTATATATGAATGGTAAATAGTATTTTTTTTTTCAATAGTTTTGTTTTTCAAATGCAGTGGTAGATAGCCGTTATTTTGTAAAACATTCTTACTTGCAGTAGTAATAAGACTCTATGGTTTCGCTAACACATAGATAGACTGAATTATTGCCTTGGTCAAGCACTCACATTAAGATCATTTACAAAATCATAAAATGAAAAATAAAAAATCTTGTTTTGGAAATATCGTTTTTCAACAGACACAAAATAAATAAAAATGTGTAAACAGCAAAATGGAAAATCCATGGTCAAGCACTCACATTAAGATCATTTACAAAACCATAAAATGAAAAATAAAAAATCTTGTTTTGGAAATATCGATTTTTTTTCAACATACACAAAATAAATATATAAAAAATTTGTAAACAGCAAAATGGAAAATCCATGTTTCCATATAGACAAAATTTTAAAACCTTAAACGGACATTTAAGAAAATATATGCAAATTGGAAATTGACAAATGTGTAAATATGAAAATGGAAAAATCCATGTTTCCATATCATGAAATTGAAAAACATCAAACTGTCATAAAAAAAATGCAAATGGAAAATTGACAAATTGCAATGTGTGAAATGTGAAATTGAACAAATGGCTATCATTATTTAAAAAAAAAAGAACATGGTGCTCTATGGTTGAGGTGTGAAACAAACCCTCTCTACTTATTTGGACCACCCGAGGCTGAGTAGACTAGTTTTAGTTGTCATACCGCTTTTAAAAGTTTGTGTTAAATCTAGGAATTGAACCCAAGGGCTTGTAGGGGAGATCCAAGGTTATAATATGTTAAACAGATAGCCTTGCATGTAGGGTGTGGTAGCTATATAGAGATGAGACGTTTCGTTCGGGGGAGGGAGGCATGGAGATCTGCATCAAACCAGTCAAAAGACTGACGACTCAAACAACAACATGTAGAGCTCACCAAAATAATGTTGTGTAACGGTAAATGTTAGTCAACGAACAGTAATGCATTACTAAAACCCATGACACGATACCTAAGAGCTTTTCTAAAATTATTTTATAATGCCTTTAACCCTATATTAAACACCCAGTTCACAAGACTCATAACTGCAATGTTATGGTCAAACAAAACAAAATCTATATTTCAAAACAAACAAGTGGTTTAGTCAATGTATACTGGAAAAAGTTTTATAAACACTCAAGTCCACAAAAATAATTAAATTAGTAACATTCAGGTTGACCGAGTGGTTATGGTGTTTGACTTAAGTTCAAATTTTCTGTACAAGAAAGCAAGGTTTCGAATCCCTTACCTGATATAACTATTGCCTCAACATGGCTTGACCACACTGTATTATTGTGTACTCGGTACACAAACCATAAATAGAGTGTATTGTTTAAGGTCACTCTCTTTGCGAACATAGTCAGAGAATGTTGATGGTTAACAATTGCATTAATAGTGGGACATAGGGATAGCAATTAAGAAAAACAGACAATACCCATACACTATTTTTATTTATTTAATGTAAGTACTTGTACAATAGTTATATACAAACTACAACTCTCTTTTGTCTATTACTATCTAGTCCTTTTCGATCCACTTGCATATCAAGGGCAGATGACTTTGTAGTTCAGCCCCTTCAAACAACAACAACACTACTTCTTGCATAGTCTGTGATGTTGATGACTCTTGAGGCGTGGAAGATGGATACAACATAACTTTTACAACAGGGGTTAAACGTTGCTCAACAAACAATGCACTATATTGAGTAGCAACATCTTTCTCTTGTACTAACTTTTTAGCATTCTGATGATTTTTTTGTCAATACCATCAGTGTTTTGTCTGGAGCACTACATTGATGATCACTCACACTTAAAACCACACTATTTCTACTTTTCATATTGCCTCGACATGTTGTTGACCTCTGTTTCGAGCATTGCCAGAATATTATTCCTTTTACATTTTGTCGTCTATAGTTATAAGAGTAGCCTTTATAGAGTACACGTTGTTTACCTCGGTTAGTTGGAGTAAGTTCCATAGTAGTAACTAACCTGTTAGTATGATTTGCACGCTACAAAGGTTATCTCGGTTCTGGTAATAGAATTATTTAGCGTTGGCTTTTATATTTAATATGTACAGTTTAAAGTGATAGAAAAGTGGTAGAAACGTGGTAGCAAAGTGGTAGACAATTGGTAACATAGTGGTAGAAAAGTGGTAGCAAAGTGGTAGAAAAGTGGTAGAAAAGTGGTAGAAAAGTGGTAGCAAAGTGGTAGAAAAGTGATAGCAAACTAGAAAAGTGGTAGCAAAGTGGTAGAAAAGTGGTAGAAAAGTGGCAGAAAAGTAGTAGAAAAGTGGTAGCAAAGTGGTAGAAAAGTGGTAGCAAACTACAAAAGTGGTAGAAAAGTGACAGAAATGTAGTAGAAAAGTGGTAGCAAAGTGGTAGAAAAGTAGTAGCAAACTAGAAAAGTGGTAGCAAAGTGGTAGAAAATATTACATGTATTGTTAAGAAATAGTTTAAGCGGTTACATGGATTCATTACACTATAATTTTAGCATCACGAAGCTCATTTTCTATATCCAAAAGTTCTTCCTCATATTTAGTATGACCAGCCTGTTTACAGGTATGCAAGTACTGAAGCCGCTGGATTAGCTTACTGGGATTGTTCCAGTAAACAAATTTAACAAATGATTTTTTTGGGTGTAAACCATTATCATCATCATTATCATCATAATCATCATCATCATCAATATAATTATCATCAATATAATCATCATCACCATTACTATCTAATCCTTTTTGTTCATCTTGCAATGCAACAACCTTTGGCATAGTTTGTGTTGTCTTTGATAGTGTTAGAGGTTTCTTAGACGTTAACGACTGTCCTAACATGTCTTTTTTAGGAGATAATAAATGCTCTTTAACAAACAAAGCACTATCTTGAGCCACACTATTTTTTTCTTGGTCTTGCTTTTTTACCTTGGTTAGAGTATTTTGTCCATTTAAATGAGTATTATTTTGAGATTTACAATGATGATCGATTGAAATAAGTATGTTAGAGCCTTTTGTCTTAATCATTCCTCGACACTTTTTAGATCGTTGTTTCGAACAGCACCAAATAACAGTTCCATTTTTATTAGTTCTTTTTACAATATATGCATATCCTTTATAGTAAGCACATGGCTTACCATAGCTAGTCGTTGATACTTCCATGTCAACTGTTAAGCATAAACTAATCTCTAGTTAAGTTAACTCGATAATAAAAATGATTGTTTGTAGTATGTGCAGTTTAAAGTAAGAGCAAAAGTAAGAGTCAAATGGTATAAAAGTGTTAGCAAAGTGATGGAAGAGTGGTAGCAGTTTATAGTAATCATGATCTTTTTTACTAGAATGTGATTTGAGTAAATGTAATTTCTAATCCTTAGCAATGAGTAGTTAGTTAGTCTTGGTTCAGACAAGCGTAAACAGTTCTCCAATAAATCAGAGATTAAGATTTTCATTATGAAACAGTTGTGTAACCAATTAGGTATCGGTACTTGATAGCTTCACACATGAACAAAAATTCCAACATATATGACTTGAATTACATGATTTGAAAGTTGACAAAGAATATCCAATCAACCATTGTAGTTACAATGTCAAACACACAAAGACAAAATCAGCATGAACTTTTAAGTTACAGGAAAATTCTATGAAATAGACTATGCAGGAAATTTGGAAATACACATCAGAAGTTTGCAACACCATCCTTCTAGCCTATATAAATTATCGACATGGAAAGTGTGCACTGCCCCTAACATTAAACCAATTTATCAATAACACAAGTCAACAATCAAAACATTTTGTGTTGAGTCTATCATTTAATGCATATATTCTTTCTACATTGAACAGTAACAAAAAACGTCATTCATAATTAATTATGTTTGCTTTAATTCTTTATGTAATGATATATACATATTTAAAGTTTTGGCTGACTGTTCAGGATGAATCGGCTTTGAACACATAAGAGAGGGAATATTTTAAGACTTAACCTCAGCTCACCTAACATAACCTAAATTTACCTAACCTAACCTTGTCATATAGGTAAGAAACGGGTCAAGCTATGCTTTCGACTGCCGAGTTTCAGCTACTTTTCAAGGTTACTCTCCCGAACATTGCCGGAGACTGCTGATAAACACTTATATTCCCACGGCGGCGGCGCGCAATGACTTACATGACGCGCTTCCCCCTTTTCATTGATCCCTGTTGATTTGTCCCTTTGGACTGGTCCCTGTTGACTAGCCCCTTTTGGACGGGTCCTTTTTGAATGGAGTCATTTTTGACGGGTCCCTGTGGACAGGTCCTTTTGGCTGATCCCTTTGGACCGGACCCTTTGACATAATTTGGATAATTGGATAATTGGATAACCTATGGATTGGCCCATGCAATTATCCAAATTATGTCAAAGGGTCCGGTCCAAAGGGATCAGCCAAAAGGACCTGTCCACAGGGACCCGTCAAAAATGACTCCATTCAAAAAGGACCCGTCCAAAAGGGGCTAGTCAACAGGGACCAGTCCAAAGGGACAAATCAACAGGGATCAATGAAAAGGGGGAAGCGCGTCATGTAAGTCATTGCGCGCCGCCGCCGTGGGAATATAAGTGTTTATCAGCCGTCTCCGGCAATGTTCGGGAGAGTAACCTTGAAAAGTAGCTGAAACTCGGCAGTCGAAAGCATAGCTTGACCCGTTTCTTACCTATATGACAAGGTTAGGTTAGGTAAATTTAGGTTATGTTAGGTGAGCTGAGGTTAAGTCTTAAAATATTCCCTCTCTTATGTGTTCAAAGCCGATTCATCCTGAACAGTCAGCCAAAACTTTAAATATGTATATATCATTACATAAAGAATTAAAGCAAACATAATTAATTATGAATGACGTTTTTTGTTACTGTTCAATGTAGAAAGAATATATGCATTAAATGATAGACTCAACACAAAATGTTTTGATTGTTGACTTGTGTTATTGATAAATTGGTTTAATGTTAGGGGCAGTGCACACTTTCCATGTCGATAATTTATATAGGCTAGAAGGATGGTGTTGCAAACTTCTGATGTGTATTTCCAAATTTCCTGCATAGTCTATTTCATAGAATTTTCCTGTAACTTAAAAGTTCATGCTGATTTTGTCTTTGTGTGTTTGACATTGTAACTACAATGGTTGATTGGATATTCTTTGTCAACTTTCAAATCATGTAATTCAAGTCAGATATGTTGGAATTTTTGTTCATGTGTGAAGCTATCAAGTACCGATACCTAATTGGTTACACAACTGTTTCATAATGAAAATCTTAATCTCTGATTTATTGGAGAACTGTTTACGCTTGTCTGAACCAAGACTAACTAACTACTCATTGCTAAGGATTAGAAATTACATTTACTCAAATCACATTCTAGTAAAAAAGATCATGATTACTATAAACTGCTACCACTCTTCCATCACTTTGCTAACACTTTTATACCATTTGACTCTTACTTTTGCTCTTACTTTAAACTGCACATACTACAAACAATCATTTTTATTATCGAGTTAACTTAACTAGAGATTAGTTTATGCTTAACAGTTGACATGGAAGTATCAACGACTAGCTATGGTAAGCCATGTGCTTACTATAAAGGATATGCATATATTGTAAAAAGAACTAATAAAAATGGAACTGTTATTTGGTGCTGTTCGAAACAACGATCTAAAAAGTGTCGAGGAATGATTAAGACAAAAGGCTCTAACATACTTATTTCAATCGATCATCATTGTAAATCTCAAAATAATACTCATTTAAATGGACAAAATACTCTAACCAAGGTAAAAAAGCAAGACCAAGAAAAAAATAGTGTGGCTCAAGATAGTGCTTTGTTTGTTAAAGAGCATTTATTATCTCCTAAAAAAGACATGTTAGGACAGTCGTTAACGTCTAAGAAACCTCTAACACTATCAAAGACAACACAAACTATGCCAAAGGTTGTTGCAATGCAAGATGAACAAAAAGGATTAGATAGTAATAGTGATGATGATTATATTGATGATAATTATATTGATGATGATGATGATTATGATGATAATGATGATGATAATGGTTTACACCCAAAAAAATCATTTGTTAAATTTGTTTACTGGAACAATCCCAGTAAGCTAATCCAGCGGCTTCAGTACTTGCATACCTGTAAACAGGCTGGTCATACTAAATATGAGGAAGAACTTTTGGATATAGAAAATGAGCTTCGTGATGCTAAAATTATAGTGTAATGAATCCATGTAACCGCTTAAACTATTTCTTAACAATACATGTAATATTTTCTACCACTTTGCTACCACTTTTCTAGTTTGCTACTACTTTTCTACCACTTTGCTACCACTTTTCTACTACATTTCTGTCACTTTTCTACCACTTTTGTAGTTTGCTACCACTTTTCTACCACTTTGCTACCACTTTTCTACTACTTTTCTGCCACTTTTCTACCACTTTTCTACCACTTTGCTACCACTTTTCTAGTTTGCTATCACTTTTCTACCACTTTGCTACCACTTTTCTACCACTTTTCTACCACTTTTCTACCACTTTGCTACCACTTTTCTACCACTATGTTACCAATTGTCTACCACTTTGCTACCACGTTTCTACCACTTTTCTATCACTTTAAACTGTACATATTAAATATAAAAGCCAACGCTAAATAATTCTATTACCAGAACCGAGATAACCTTTGTAGCGTGCAAATCATACTAACAGGTTAGTTACTACTATGGAACTTACTCCAACTAACCGAGGTAAACAACGTGTACTCTATAAAGGCTACTCTTATAACTATAGACGACAAAATGTAAAAGGAATAATATTCTGGCAATGCTCGAAACAGAGGTCAACAACATGTCGAGGCAATATGAAAAGTAGAAATAGTGTGGTTTTAAGTGTGAGTGATCATCAATGTAGTGCTCCAGACAAAACACTGATGGTATTGACAAAAAAATCATCAGAATGCTAAAAAGTTAGTACAAGAGAAAGATGTTGCTACTCAATATAGTGCATTGTTTGTTGAGCAACGTTTAACCCCTGTTGTAAAAGTTATGTTGTATCCATCTTCCACGCCTCAAGAGTCATCAACATCACAGACTATGCAAGAAGTAGTGTTGTTGTTGTTTGAAGGGGCTGAACTACAAAGTCATCTGCCCTTGATATGCAAGTGGATCGAAAAGGACTAGATAGTAATAGACAAAAGAGAGTTGTAGTTTGTATATAACTATTGTACAAGTACTTACATTAAATAAATAAAAATAGTGTATGGGTATTGTCTGTTTTTCTTAATTGCTATCCCTATGTCCCACTATTAATGCAATTGTTAACCATCAACATTCTCTGACTATGTTCGCAAAGAGAGTGACCTTAAACAATACACTCTATTTATGGTTTGTGTACCGAGTACACAATAATACAGTGTGGTCAAGCCATGTTGAGGCAATAGTTATATCAGGTAAGGGATTCGAAACCTTGCTTTCTTGTACAGAAAATTTGAACTTAAGTCAAACACCATAACCACTCGGTCAACCTGAATGTTACTAATTTAATTATTTTTGTGGACTTGAGTGTTTATAAAACTTTTTCCAGTATACATTGACTAAACCACTTGTTTGTTTTGAAATATAGATTTTGTTTTGTTTGACCATAACATTGCAGTTATGAGTCTTGTGAACTGGGTGTTTAATATAGGGTTAAAGGCATTATAAAATAATTTTAGAAAAGCTCTTAGGTATCGTGTCATGGGTTTTAGTAATGCATTACTGTTCGTTGACTAACATTTACCGTTACACAACATTATTTTGGTGAGCTCTACATGTTGTTGTTTGAGTCGTCAGTCTTTTGACTGGTTTGATGCAGATCTCCATGCCTCCCTCCCCCGAACGAAACGTCTCATCTCTATATAGCTACCACACCCTACATGCAAGGCTATCTGTTTAACATATTATAACCTTGGATCTCCCCTACAAGCCCTTGGGTTCAATTCCTAGATTTAACACAAACTTTTAAAAGCGGTATGACAACTAAAACTAGTCTACTCAGCCTCGGGTGGTCCAAATAAGTAGAGAGGGTTTGTTTCACACCTCAACCATAGAGCACCATGTTCTTTTTTTTTTAAATAATGATAGCCATTTGTTCAATTTCACATTTCACACATTGCAATTTGTCAATTTTCCATTTGCATTTTTTTATGACAGTTTGATGTTTTTCAATTTCATGATATGGAAACATGGATTTTTCCATTTTCATATTTACACATTTGTCAATTTCCAATTTGCATATATTTTCTTAAATGTCCGTTTAAGGTTTTAAAATTTTGTCTATATGGAAACATGGATTTTCCATTTTGCTGTTTACAAATTTTTTATATATTTATTTTGTGTATGTTGAAAAAAAAATCGATATTTCCAAAACAAGATTTTTTATTTTTCATTTTATGGTTTTGTAAATGATCTTAATGTGAGTGCTTGACCATGGATTTTCCATTTTGCTGTTTACACATTTTTATTTATTTTGTGTCTGTTGAAAAACGATATTTCCAAAACAAGATTTTTTATTTTTCATTTTATGATTTTGTAAATGATCTTAATGTGAGTGCTTGACCAAGGCAATAATTCAGTCTATCTATGTGTTAGCGAAACCATAGAGTCTTATTACTACTGCAAGTAAGAATGTTTTACAAAATAACGGCTATCTACCACTGCATTTGAAAAACAAAACTATTGAAAAAAAAAATACTATTTACCATTCATATATACGTGTTAATTCTCCCTCTCCCCACCCTATCTCATCGTATTTTCTCTGGTCAAACAATCAATTCTACCCATACATACACAAGCTTTCTATATCTCTCTCTATATATATGTTTTCTCTGTTCCACAAGATAAAAATTATGGTTGCTGGATTGTATACTGCACTGTTTATGCGACATACCATTGCCAGTTCATAAAACCGTTAGGTAGTTCTCTACACATAGCGATTTTACCACTGCTCTACCTACGCCTTTTGCTTGTTTGGCTTTCTTACAGGCTAGTATGCGATAGGCAGCATTAACTGTATATCAAACCCAGTCCACCTTTGTATTTGCAATCTAAGTAATAATTTGAAAAGAGACAAGTGTAATCAGTTTTAAACATTATCTCTGCTTTTTTGTTTGTTTGTTTATGACATGTATATTAACCTAAAATCAAACCCTAGTCTACCTTAGTGAAAGGCTAACAGTTTAACCACTGCGTCACCATACCCTTCTTTCTTAGTTTGATCCATTCTAGGCCTTAGAGCTAGAAATCGAGTTACGAACTCCAGTGCAAGAGGCACATGTGCTCACCACTATAGCATGTAATGGTTAGCTGGTAACATCAGAGAAACGAAAATGATTGTATTTCTGTTAGCCAAGCATTTCTGTCATTTGCCTACTGTGTGAGCACTGCCAGCAAGACAGTTTAGTTTAGAACAAGCGTGTGTGTGTGTGTATGTGTGTATAGATTATTACCCTCAAGTATTTAAAGCTTGTTGTGTGTAGCGACCATCTTGCTCAGTAACCACTGAGTAAGTTTTAACCGTTAACTCATAAAAACGGCATAGGATAGTTGTGTGTGTGTGGTTCATGTACTTGGGAATATGCATTAGCACCATGCGCTAGCTTTACCTTACCCTCTAGAGGTAGAGCGTTATCCCTTTCTTTGGACATTGCCAATGACTGCATTCCCCCACAAGTTTTACACTTAAGCCCTTGGCTTGTTCATGATTAGGTTTGGTTTGCTTTAGGCTTGGTTTGGTTCAGTTGGGTTTGATTCGACTTGGTTCAGTTTAGTTTAATGTAATCACCATTTTTATATTTTTAGCTACACTCTTTAACCAATTAATTAATGATAGTCTACTCTTAATTCGATAAATTGAATTTTGTGTGCACCGTTTGTCAATCCATGCCTACAACCTATACTCCCTATGTACTACAGTCAGATCTGAAAACAAGTTTCAATGGTCAAAGACGTGTCAGTCACCATACATATATCCTACAATAATTCTTTCTTTACCTAGCTAGATTTCGTCACTCACAGTAAACATCTTACATTATGGGTTTGCAATATATTATGAAAAGCAAAAGTCCATGATCTTGTTGTTTTGGGTCTTTTTTGGGGAAATTCATAAGCCATAAAAGAATGACATCATGTCAAGTTCTGAGTGGATCTTGTATGTCAAAATCCCATTATCGGTTTATAAAATCTCAAGGCCATGCCCTAGCAGTTTTGGATTATTTCAATCAATGAGTCCACCATAGGAAACATCGAAAAAATAAATACCCTTAAAACAAGTCGTCACATGACCCTCTCCAAACAATGCTTCGCAAAATATAAATTCATCCATTGAACATTGAACATGATCGGCGACATCATCCTAGCTTCCCCCTCCCACCATGGTTGCCATATCGCTTGACCTTCAAGTGTCCTCAGCATCTCTGTGCTTTTTTTTTTTCATTGCCCTGTTGTCAAGTCAAGTCAAGGCATTCCAATAAGCTCAAATAACATTCACATCCTGTCAGTCTGCCCCAGCAAGTTTGTTTTCTATACTCATTTCAAGCACCATATAACCAAGTTCTGTTTGTTCTATCTAAAGCCAACTTCATCGGATCAAGGAATTATCATTTGCCATGTCACTCATAATCGTTTACACGTTAAAGACCCGCTTCAGGGGGTTTAGGAATTAGGAATTCCATCATAGGAAAAATCAGAAAACGAACCCTCGACCCGCGGTCTCATCAAAATAGCGAATACTGTATTGGTATATCACCACCGTGGCCAGTAATAGCTTCGTTGAAACACGTGTCCAGTAGTATCGTCACTTTCTATCTACAACCACTCGTCATGAACATTTTAGACAGATTTAAGAAAAGTTTTAAAAACTGAAATGTTTTCAACATAAGTGTCGTTAGGCCCTTTCACATTTTTTAAACATAAATACTATATTCGAAAGGAGAGAGGAAAGGGGCGTCACCCCGAGTCCTACGACCCCTCGTATACGTCTCTGGCGTTATTGGTTTGTGAGATATAACAGAAAGTCTAAAATCACGGTTTTACAACAAAAAATTCTGTTTCCCTCATTCTCAAAAACTTTAACCTATTACCAAAATACACAGGGTTTCGAGACAAGCCATTTGACACGTCATAGGACCAAATCCGACCATGCATTCGTGAAATATCAGAAAAAGTCTAAAATCATGGTTTTACCCCAAAAAAGCCTGTTTCCCTCATTCTCAAAACTCTAACCTATTAATAACATGTATAGGGCTTCGAGACAAGCGATTTGACACGTCACACGTCCAAATCCGACCTTGCGTTTGAGAGATATCGGCAAACTTCGTAGGAAAGTAGGCGACTATCTGGCTCTCTCCTCACCACCAAAACCTCTTCTTATCAATCATTTTTTTCAAAGAGCTCGCCCTCTTACAAAAATCCCCAGTGCGCATGCGTAAAAAACAAAAAACAAAAAATGTTGATCCATAGCGGCATCTCGTAAAACGCATGCGCGATATGAGCAACAACGTTTAGTTCATTTTAGCAGCGCACCTTACACATGTCCCATTTGAAAAGAGACTTTCACTAAAAAATTAAAATTTCACCCCCTAGTAGGGGTAGGTTTTATTTAGGGGTTGAAATGAGTGGTCCATTGGAAAGAGGGCGTCAACCCGAGTCCAACGACACCTCATTTATTAAAATCCGACCATCGGTTTGCGAGATATTGGCTTGGACTCACGCGGCGGCCATGACACTCGTTAGAACACCCACTACCCCCCTACTTACTTTGTAAGAGATGTTACGCATTTAAAGAAAGTAGAAGTACGCACGAGTTTATTATGACAGTCTGTTGTTGACGTTGTTCATTTATGGTATAGAAAGAATTATAACAGTGAAATACAGTGAAGCGTGGCTAATTCGAACTTCTGTAATTCGAAATCTTCTTTAATTCGATTTTTTCTCTTGGTCCCTAGCATTTTATATACAATCAATGCTAAAAAGTCGTGGTTAATTCGAAATATATTTTGGATAATTCGAAGCTTTTACGTGTAAAAAGCCGATCGGAAGCCAAACAGTTGGGTCAGGAATTCCCGAAAAACGACAAACCACATCCTTTTTTGAAAGTAGAAATGACGGAAGTGATTCTGTTTTCCGTTCCTTAAATTTGTTCGATTCTTTTGTGATGGCCGAGAGAATTAATTGTGGGAAACAGGTAAAATTCTCAAACTTTTTTGAAAAACTGTAGATTTCTCTAAGACTTAACTAGATTGCTGGATTATTACCGTCGTTAAATAGGAGAATAGTACATTTTGGTTTTATATTCTCATTTGAAACTTTTGAGGTTATTCATGATACAGTCATTATACAGTACCGTTGTCTGTTAATCTGCTATATTGAACGTAAATCGTAATGTAAACGTAATGCAATATTTTTTATACCCTTTTCAAAGAACTTTCTTAATTCAAATTTTTGGATAATTCGAATTTTTTTACTGGTCCCTTGAGGTTCGAATTATTCAAGTTCCTGTGTATTGATGTTTATAAGAAAGGAATGTGTTGTTTGTAAAGCACTTTTCTGTTTATTGAGGGATATTTAGAGATTTTTGAGAAGTATTTTGCAATGTGGAGATGTGAGACGATGCAGTCGAAGTAAACAGCTGATTAAAGCTCAATTTTATCCATGATAGAAAGATTGTTTGAAATTTAGAAGTAACGGTAGTTGCAACAGTTATAATTGAAAGGAACAACTTGTACTATTATTATTATTATTATTATTATTATTATTATTATTATTTTATTGAATGAAACGAATCAAGGAGGACATGAGCTCTATAATCTAGGCTTTGTTGCACGGAATATATATCCGAATTTGACTTCATAGACCGAATTAAGATTAGAGCAAGTGGTGATTTCCATAAGATTTTTGAATTGCCGGAAGGACAATCATTTTTTGTATATGTAAATATTAAGACAGAGTACAAATATTTTGAAGTTGTTTGAATAGGAATTGCTAGGATACGAATCATTAGAATAGGGATTAATTAGAAATAAGGAGTTAAAGTTTATAATAGCGAAAGACCATCCCTAATTTATTTTGAAAATTAAGTAATTTAAAATATTTTCTTTTCACTTCTTAGATCTAGGGCAATGTATTGTCATGCCAGGAGCATATTTTAAATTTTATTTTGAGTCTCGTTCGACTTAAATAGGAACGATTAGGAGAGATATTTAATTTATTATTCTTATTCTTATTTTCTTATTAACTGTAATTTGGTCAACAATAAATCAACAGACACGTCATTACGAATGTGTGATATTCTTATAAAACAACTAGCTATACCCGGCATGCAATGCGTTGCAATGCCAATCAAAGACAGACAAATGGATGGAAACAAAGGCAGATAATAATTAAGTCCCCTTTAATAACTGCGGCTTTTACAGACGCCGGCGTGACGGAATTTTGGCCCGAAGGGGATCTACAACGTGCCAGTAAATCTACTGACACGGCCCCCTCATATTTGCGCACCCTTAAATGCCAACTGGCTGCGCCAGGATTCGATCCTGTAACCTTAGTCACAGCAGGCGAGAGCGTTACCGCTGGGCCACGCAGCAGGCCCAAGAGAGAAAGAATACAAGGAAGTGTTTGAATTGTAATTTCGTTCACTGAAGTGCCTTTGGATAAACAATATTCTTTGTTTTTCAGTCTGGTGCGTATATAAATAAATCCGAAGGCTTTCCGACGCATGAGCACGCCACTACAGCTGACCATGTGAGCATTTGTTGAAACTACTCATGCGCCATCTAATGTAAAATGGATTTACTTATTCAGACTGGTGTGAGTGTGCACAACGACTCACCAAAGTTTCATCGCAATTGGCGGAATTGTATATGAACGCCTACGAGACTCTCGTGAAACGATTCGCTGGTCAACACTCATTTGTTGAAACTACTCGTATGCTACCTACTACCAAATGGTTTTTCTAATTCAGAAACCCTTGCGGCAGTGTGCACAACAACTCACCTAAATGTCATCGCAATCGGATGAATGGCATATGAACGCATACAGGACGTTGTTGAAACAATTCGCGCGCCGTCACTTATTTGTTGAACCTACTCGTACGCTACGTATTGTGAAATGGATTTACTAAGCCAGAAACTTTCCTTGGAGTGTACACAACAACTCACCCAAGCTTCCTTGCAATTGGATGAATGGTGTATGAACGCATACAGGACTATGTTGAAACGATTAGCACACGTCACTCATTTGTTGAATTTAATTGTGCGCTATCTATTATGAAGTGGATTTGTTGTTGTTGTTTGAGTATTCAGTCTTTTGACTGGTTTGATGCAGATCTCCATGTCTCCCTGTCCTGAGCTAATCGTTTCAACTCTACATAGCTACTGCACCCTACATCCGAGGCAATCTGTTTAAAATATTCTAACCTCGGTACACCCCTACAGTTCTTGTCCTCGACCCTTCCTTCCATAACTAAGCTTGCTATTCCCGGGTGTCTTAGTATGTGTCCTACCAACCTATCTCGTCTCTTCATTAGCAGTCGCCAGAAACATCTCTCCTCTCCCACTAGTCTTAATACCTCTTCATTTGTAACCCTATCTACCAATCTGATCTTAATTATTCTCCTGTAACACCACATTTCAAACGCTTGAATTCTCCTCTTTTCTGCTGCAAGAAACTTTCCTTGGAGTGTACGCAACAATTCACCCAAGTTTCATCGCAATCGGTGATGGTATATAAAGGCATAAGGAACTTGAAACAATTCGCGCTCCGTCACTCATTTGTTGAATCTACTCGTGCGCTACCTATTGTTAAACCCTTTCCTGGAATGCACACAACAACTCACCCAAGTTTCAACGCAATCGACGATGGTATATGAACGCATAAGGGTTAGCGCGGCATGAGCGTATTCGAACCAGCAGCCAAGCTCGCTCTACCACTGACCCACACCAGCTGGTAAACAAAAATAAAACATGATCGGTGTGAAGTGATTGATAGACAATCTTACAGGATTCTTTTTTTTTTTCGTGTGGCCTCCTGAGAGACCGAGTGCAGGTCTTTCTATTCGACGCCCGTGGGCGACCTGCGCGTCGGGATGAGAGATGGAGTGGATGAAGATGAATGAAACTGGGCAAGGATGTGGAAGGAATCGGCCGTGGTCTATCAGAAGGTACCGTCCCAGCATTTGCCTGGTGTTGAAAATGGGAAACCACGGAAAACCATTTCAAGGACGGCCGACGGTGGGGCTCGAACCCACGCGTCTACCGAGTCAGCAGAGAGCTTGGTCCCATGACCTAACGCTGCGCTTTAGCCAGCTGAGCCAATGCTGTCGGTTACAGGATTCATTGAGAAACATGCATTAGAGCTCTGCTGAGACAGCATGTCACCTCGCGATGAATCAGCGAGCCATTCTCTTGCGGTGTCATAAGTAGGCTATACAGAATGTGCAATTGGGCTACTGTGGGATTTAAGGGTTCCTGTTAAGTCCCTCGCCCTTTTGTGTTACATAAATAATTTGTACCTAAAGACCTTCCCTGGAGGTGCACACAACAACTCACCCAAGTTTCATCGCAATCGGTTGAATAGTATATGAACGCATAGGGGACATACATACATACTGACAAACTACCACGTAATATTGATTTTTATATATAGATGAGTTATCCTTCGCAGTTAATTAGGTAATTGTAGTGCGATAGAATAGGACTCAACACCCACACTTTTTCCTCGTTACGCCCCGAGAGCTGTAAGTTGCTCACTCTGCATTATTAGATAGGCCTAAAAGCCCTTTATCCAAATAAAGTAGTCCTATAGCACATTAGTACAGTAATTGTGTCCCGTGTTATAGCCCGACCCAGAGGTTTCTGCCGCGACATGACCGGACAAGCGTGGCTTCAGAACAGTGGGAGGCTGACGGCTCGCGTCACGCGTCACCGAAACGAAATATGACGCGCACCGAGGGGTCAAGTGTGACCGGATACGGTTTCTACATAAAAGTAGGATGAAAGGCAGCATTTTACTGAATATATAGAAACTTGAATCACAATTCTACACCCAGTAGTTTACTTTTTTATCTTATTTTAAAAATAAAGAGCAAACTGCTTCAATGCTGATTTAGGGAGCCAATGTAATGTTGCCAAGTCGTTGCACAATGACGAGCTAAGCTCTCGTCTACATTGCGTAGCATTAAGTTATCACGGCCAAGTCCAAGCAGAGAATGAATGATGTTGCTACATCGGGACTCGGGGAGTCAGGACGTGTCACGAGTGCCAGAGGAGGTGTGAACGAATTGAAGTGCGTAAATTACGGTAACTGCGCCGCGGCAGACATTCCTGGGTCGCGCTTTATCTGTCAATAGTTGTTCCAGCCGGGCACTACAAGTCGCTGCGGGTCCTGGCAGCTTCTACTAGATTCAGGTACAATGTGAATACTCGTTTCCCACCTATTGTAATTGGCCACAATTTGTGTTGATCGACTGAACAGCTTTCTTTAATTAATACAATTAATTTCATTCTAAGCTGTCGATCTTACTGTAATGTTCTAATAGTTCGCGCTGCAGCCATATTGAATGCATAGAGAGTCTGTTATAAAACCACATATACGATCCTGCCTTGTCACTAACTTTGCTTACTGTGTCACTTAAGTGTTGAGAGTTATTAATTTTTATATTTTAGACTATAATTGAACGGTCCACGGGGAAGAAGGGGGAATGTCACTCGAAATGTAAAATCGAGATATCAGCGCGATCTGGTGGCCTCATTTCTACGTATTGAAGGCACATTATTGTGTCTGGCTAGGAAAAACGAGGGTCGTGAGAAAATGACGTTTCAAGTTGACGCGTACATATAAGTACCGAACACATAAGTAATGAAACTTTAAAACTCGTTTCTGAACATTTTACATTATTTGACATTCCCCCTTCTTCCCCTGGACCCTTCAATTTCAAGATGGCAGCTGCGCACAATACAGAACGAGAAAATCTTGGACCTCTCGTTTTTCAAGATGAAAATGCCTGCTGTCACTGGCTCAGGGTTGCGCAGATCTGGGTATTGACCAGTAATGGTGGGCCGTAAATTCTCCGGACATGAACCCTATGGAGAATTTGTGGGCAATTATGTCTAAAAACTAAGTAAATATTTTTGTACCTGTAGAGTAGATTTAATTAAGACAATTGTTCAAGTCTAGTACCATGAAATACCACCAGGTACATGTGAAAACCTTGTCGAGCCAATCACACATCGAGTTCAAGTCCCTTAAAAAGGCACGAGGTGGACACGCAAGATATTGATGCAAGTTGATTGTGATGTATTATGTTCTGCACAACTTTAAACAAAAATAAAAGTTCAGTAAACCAATGAAATACAGACTCTTTGTTGTGTTTTTGACATACATTGAGTACAATTTGTAGGTGGGGATATTTTTTTGGACCGAAGTGTAGTCATAACATTGGTAATAGAGGGTCCTCATATAAAACTATCTAAATGTCAAATACTGTGAGTATTGATTCATTTGACCATGTTATTGGTTATAGTGTTTCCATTGTTCGTACGACCACCAAATTGAATTGTTGGGCTGCTAACCTTGCACTTTGAGTGCCAGACGCATCCTACATGAAGATATGTTTATGCAAAATTTGGTAGAGATCCAATGATTGGTTTAGTAGTAGTTCGATTTAAGCTTTGAACGTTTGAGTGGCCGACAGTTTGTTTTCGTTAAGATGGCGACAATATAAAGCATGACACCCAGGTGTCCTTAACTAGTGCTGCGTCTGTACCAAATTTGGTTTGATTCAGTGTCGTATTTAAATTGATAGGGGGGTGACAGACATACACACACCACACATACATACATGCTGTACATACATACATACTGTGCCCGTTAGACCGAAGATCAACGAGCACATGTATACAGACCTCAAGATCAGCTAAAGCACGAGACTCAAACCTTCTGAGGGTGAACTGGGCTATATAGTCATGACTGATCTCCAGTTCCAAATGTTAGTTGGATATAAAAGTAATGAACGTAAAAAACACAAAAATCCATAAAACCACTCACTTTTATTTTTCAAAAAGAAGATTTAAAAAAATGAACGAATATACTCCTACCTAGGTTCCACATGGTTTCTAAGCTACCGTACCAAAGAAAAAGTGCACTCCTGAAAACAAAATAAATCCTGAACTCCCCTCGGAATATTCTACGTTGACTAGCAGTTGGCAAAGATATTGTTAAAATACCATTTACATAAAAAATCATATGACTTTTTCTTTCACACTTTTAGCTTCCAGGCACATTGATTAACATTTCAACCATTCTATGACATCCTATTACTCATATGGCGTACTGTATGTCAACAATTGTAGGCTACAATCAACTGTTTGTATCAGGTATTTATGTTCCTCACATTTTTATAGTGAACACTCACAAAGTAGACTGATGACAAAACTCAAGTAGTATTATACTGTATCTTCAACATGACTGTGGACAAACTTTACTTTCCATCAGGCTCACTTGACTGGTCCATTTTCAAAATAGCATCAAACACTTGAAATATTTAAAGGTTTATCAAGCAAGAATTTTAAGTTATAGTTTCCGTGACTGAGTTTCAAAAAATGCTTCACTCTAATTAATTCTTAACTGGAATCTGTTAATATTATAATTGGATGCAGTGGATTACTAATTCTGCTAATAACATAGAAACAACTGACCCAAAGGTGACCTCATATTTACCCTTAATTGAAATGAAAATCCACAGCCTGCTTCCAGTCTCCGACCGGGTCAGGAATGGAATGAATGAAGCCCCATCTAGCGGCGAGGATATGAACTGTGCCGGCTGACGAGGCCTGACGCACTCCTCTGGGGCAATGATTGAATGAATGACAGATGAAATGAAATGATAGTGGAGAGTGTTGCTGGAATGAAATTTTGACAGGGAAAACCGGAGTACCCGGAGAAAAACCTGTCTGCCTCCGTTTTGTCCAGCACAGATCTCACATGGAGTGACCAGGATTTGAACCACGCACCCCGCGGTGAGAGGCCGGCGTGCTGCCGCCTAAGCCACGGAGGCTTTTACCCTTAATTAAACATCCAATTTAATAATCATCAACAGCTTCTGTCGTATACTTCCCCTTACTTCAATATTAGTTTAGCTCACATGGCTAAATAAATTCAATGTATAACGGAGTGTTGCTTCAGGCAAACAAACTCCTATCATGGCACAACTGCCTCCATTAAACAACACAATCTCACAACAGTCCTATGTCAGCCCGACGTCACAACATTCATGATATATGATTGTCTTCAAAGATTTCCAACATGTTAACTAAATTGTTTACCATCCACTGTAACGATTATTTCCTCATCACAAATAAAAAAGATGTATCCTCCAATTTCCTTTTATAATTAACAACTTCATGATCGGACTATAAATCGTCATTTTTACTCACTGAAAGCCTCTACACCACATGTACTGCAAATTTGGCAAATAAACCCCCAAGTTGCCTAACACACCTTATTTCCATTCCACAACATTATACAGGCTACTACTAAAACAGCTGTCATCCTATTCAAAAATCCTCTGATACTTGTAAAGAATTACGTTCGTATGATAAATCACTGATACACCCACCAGGCTGGCCTATCTAATGCACACTAAAATGCAGGAAATAAATCTCTCAATAAAATGCAGAAATCAAATAGGAAAAATATATATTACTGACCACCTATCTATATTTACTTGCTGTAAATACAATCGTTTAAACATTCCATTAGCTCGAATGTAATACCTTTTAGCGGATTAAGTAATTCACATGCGTGAGCATTTACCCTATTCACTTTACTCAACGGTGTGTGTTTAAATTCTCTGCATGTTTCCCAAACACGCAACACTTTATAAGCACGATATCACAAACATTCACAACGTGCAATGCCCCTCAAATTGTACTCAAAATAATCTAAAAGTTTTTACTTTCATTCAAAGAACATTACGAACCTTGACGTGGTCAGGCATAGTAACAGCCTCTCACTACAGTTAAGTGCTGATTTTCATGGCTCCCTCGACTTGTTGACTCGAACACACGATATGCTGCTTGCTCTCCGCCATGCGGTATAGGCTACTATCTGGTCATAAGAGGCAGTACACAATACATAATAGACCACTCTGCCTATGTCACGCCTCTCTGCGTCATACGGATGGATGTGAGGTGTGGACTGCTCATATCTTCACGAGTATGTGTAATACTCAGAGACATAATTATTTTCCCCGTAATATCACAAAATTATGGCCGGAAAGAGCAGGCAGGATTTAGAGAACACCGGTCTTGTACAGACCAAACAAACAGCCTAAGAATTATAGTAGATCAGCCCATGGAATATTAGTCTCCACTGTACTTCGCATTTGTTGGCTTCAAAAGAGCCTTTGCCAGTGTACAGCGGCAAGCAATCTGGAGAGCAATGCAGAGGAATGGGGTTCCAATGAAAATCATTAACATGATAAAAATGCTATACATAGGGTACACCTGTCAAGTGGAACATGATGGAGACCTTTCAGAGGCCTCTCAAATAGAGTCAGGAGTGAGACAAGGATGCCTGCTCTCACCTTTGTTATTCCTGCTGACACTAGATCAGGTCATGAGAAAAGTGGTGGAACGTAAGCAGAGAGGAATACAGTGGGGGATGATGGAGCATGCTGGAAGATTTGGACATTGCGGATCATATATGCCTATTATCCCACACATTTAGACATATGTCTGAGAAAATGAAAGACCTTGAATTGGAAGCACACAAGGTGGGACTCAATATAAACATCGCTAAGACAAAGGAACTAGGGAACACAAACCCACTGGTATTAGAAAACGAGATGCAGAAAGTTGACAGTTTTGTTATCTAGGAAGCATTATTTCTAGAAGTGGGGGGGCAATTGAAGGTGTCCAAAACAGGGTCAACAAGGCCAAAGGGGCCTTTGCACAGTTCCGACCAGTGTGGAAGTCTCGAGAATTGAGGATAAAGACAAAACTGAGCATCTTCGAGACGAATGTGAAATCAGTACTCTTCTACGGCTGTGAGACGTGGAAGGTGATGAGAGAGATAACACGCAAGGTCCAGACATTCATAACCAGATGTTTGAGAATCATCCTAGGAGTGTGATGGCCAGATATTATATCAAATCAGGATTTGTGGGAACGTACCCAACAACACAAGTCAGAAATCCGGATTAAAGAACGGAAATGGAAATGGTTAGGCCATACTCTGCGTAAAAGTCCTCACAGCATACCAAAACAGGCTCTTGAATGGAGTCCTCAGGGAGCTACAAGAAGGGGAAGACCAAGGATAACGTGGCGTCGAACAGTGGAAGCAGAGGCGGCATCAGGTGGGAAGTCCTGGAAGAACATCCAGACCGTGGAGTAACAGGAATTAAGTAAGTAAGTCATGGCCTATTTTTCATGCGTCTTCATGGGTTTCCATCACCTCCGATTTAGTAGATATCTCCAACTTTCAGAACGTTCCATGACCTCCAATGGCTATAACTTGGTTCACCATTAGCAAGCGCGCTTCTTGAAATCAAACTTGGTTGGCACGTCATCAAAATCAATCTGTCCTACTTCGGTCTACGGGTACAATATATACACACAGACACACGGACATCTGACCCGCGTAGATCTCATAAGTCTACTTTCATTTTTTACAAAATTCGAAAGTAAGCTAAAATGATCAAATCTGTTCATGTTCTGCTCACTTTGTTATGTCCAAAAGTAGGCCTACGGTAGAATATATTTCATAGCCTGTACAGTTTCAGAAACGTTGAGACTTCTTTGGAGTATGTGTCCGGTGACAAAAAGAACCAATCCAAATCTGAAATTGAGATGTTCATTTCAATGGTGTTTCGGAGATAATTCTAATTATGATAATGTGTGTGTTTTTTTTTTCAAATGAAACCTATTCGTAGTAGTCGAGTACATGGCTAACGCGCTTTGCTTTATTTATAGACACGTGGCATTTACTAGTGCGATTCAGGACCCGACCAAACACGACCAACGAACAGCATTCAAGGTTTATACAGGATGTCTCTTATTAACGTTTAAAACTCTCTATAGCGACGTAGTTGACATTCAGACAAGTAATTTGATATAGGACACTTAGGGTCGCAAGTGTCTGAAAATACCTTAAAAGTGAACCACAACTGCTAAACATATGACGTCATCAGGTGACGGTGCAGCTCGAGTGGTCAGGCCCGTGCTCTGTAACGCACACCAAAGCAAACGTTGAATACCATATCACTCTGGTTCCGTGTCTTAATATCAACAAACAATCTGCTTCCACAAAGGAGAAGAGAGAGAACAAAGAAAGCTGATGGATAGGCCCTGGATTTGAACCTCGAACCCCATACGCCCGAGTCGCACACGCAGACTCGGAGCCGGAGTGATATGACATTCAACATTTGCTTTGAATGCTTTGGTGTGCGTTACGGAGCACGGGCCTGACCACTCGAGCTGAGCTGTCACCTGATGACGTCATATGTTTAACAGTTGTGGTTCACTTTTAAGGTATTTTCAGACACTTGCGACCCTAAGTGTCCAATATCAGATTACTTTTCTCAATGCCATCTACGTCGCTATAGAGAGTTTTAAACGTTAATAAGAGACACCCTGTATATGTGCCAGCCCCGTGGTATTGGGACAGCGCACCTGCCTCTCACTCGAGAGCCCTGGGTACGATTCCCGGCTTCGTTAGGGATTTTAGAAACTGCGTGAGAGCAGGAACAGGGACCGCTCAGCCTCGCAATTGAATAACTGTCTGACAATGGAGCGGTGCCTCGATCAGGAATACCAAGCTTATCGGCTGAGGGGACCCGATATGCTGACCATGCGTCACCTCGCTATCTGTCGGGCAAAGGGCTGGGCAGTTGGTTGGCGGAGGCCCTTCAAGGGCTGTGGTACCACGGGGTAGGTATGTATGTACGAATGTATATATTGTCACCGATATAACGTGCGTCAGGATATCTGAAAGCACCTAAACGTTAAGCAATATGAAGATGATGCAACGTCACAAATTTGAAGTCACATGCATGAGAAATATAATAGAGCTAAATAATTACCATGGAAGTATTTTTATAGTCTGGCAATATGATAAAAGGTCGGCCCCATGGTGTTGGGGTAGCGCGTCTCACCTGAAGGCCCCGGGTTTGATTTCCTGGCTTCGTCAGGGATTTTAGAAACTGTCATGAGGGCTGGAACGGGGTGCACTCAGCCTCGTGAGGACAATTGAGTAGCTGTCTGACAGTGAGACAGCGCCCTGGTCACGAAAACCAAGATTAACGGTCGAGGGGACCCGATGCGCTGACCACGCGTCACCCCAATATCTGCAGGCCAAATGGCTGGGCAGCGGCCACTTGGTAGGTCTAGGCCCTTCAAGGGCTGTAGTGCCAGGGGTCATTTATTATTTATTTAATATGATAAAAATGAAAAAGAATTTTAATGAAAATTTTTAAATGATTTAATATCCAATGTCACTAATATCAACAATATAGTACTTAATTTGACCAAGCTGTATGGTTAAGAAATTATAGAGGGCTCTGTAGGCCGAGAGAGAGGCGAAATGGGAAGGTCATTAGCTCACTTCTTGTCCACAGTTGGATACGTCAATTTCACGTGTTATATTGAGTGCGCTAGGCCTACAGTACGGAACGGATGGATATTTTCCGTACGGTACGGGCGATGTGAAATACGCAATGTCGCGGTGCGGCGCACAGTGGGTCAAAATCGAAATCTAGGGGGACAAAATTATTTTTACGTTTTATTCATGAATTTAGAGTGAAAGCAACGTATATAATTTGTTTACTTCATAATAAACATCAGTTAAGAACTTTTTAAGCTACGTCTACATATGCAAGAAACTGTCTATGACTAGGAGTTTGTTAGAGCATTCAGTTATCTCTTCAGAACAATTTTCTACCCCTAATTTACTTTTAACAAAGTCACAAAGTTCCACTTCTGACATAATCGTCGAACCCAGTGCTTCAAACAGTTGTAAACGTGTGAGAACTGGTTGCGCGGCATCTTCTAAAACGTAAAATAACTAAGTAAGTTGGAAAAAGATGCAAAAATCTTATAACAGGCGTAAACTACAAGACTTTATGTACATTTTAACATTAAGTAGGAAGTGACGCAGAGTGGCGCGACATAATAAAAATCTAAGTGAAAATATAATTTTAAAAATAATAGTTTAATATTATATAAGGAAAATAGAGCTAAAATTACGTACCAATTACGCCCATTAATTACTGAAACATGTTACAAAGATCATACCGTAAGTTGCATGTTCCATCTTAAAGCATCACACTAACCACAAAGACAACCAAACCACAGCCACTTACATTCACCCTCCAATTCAGACTGCTCGAACAGTGGTGACAGATTTACACTAAGATGCGTTTATATCCCAGAATAGTGAGCAGCAATTATATGAGAATGCTGTAGATTTGATTTTTTGATTATGAAAATAAATAATTTTGTCCTCCTAGATTACGATTTTGACCTACTGTGCGGCGGTGAAGTGAAGTATTGCGCTGTTTGAACTTAGTCAAACCATACACCATAATACGAAAGGAAGGAAGGATGATTGTAATTTTACGTGACCGCGAATCTTGTGATTATGAAACACTGGACCTCCTTTTTACATGGAATCCGAAACACAGGATATGGCATTTCTCTTCGAAAATACCACATGCATTGACCGGGAATTGAACCCAGTCCACCTTGGTGAGAGGACAACAGCTTGACCCCACCGCAATAAGATAATAATGTTATTGGTTTTACGTCCCTTTTAACTACCCTGGCTTTTAGAGACGCCGGGGTGCCGGAATTTTGCCCCGAAGGGGATCTTTAACGTGGCAGTAAATCTACTGACACGGCTCCCTCGCATTTGCGCACCCTCAAATGCCAGCTGACTGCGCCAGGTTTCGAACCTGCAGTTTAATAGTATTAATAGTCAATAATGCTGTATGCTAGCACGAATTATAGTGCAAATTGAAATAAAATAATACGGTGAAAGTGACAGTTCTTCAAGCGGTATAGTAAGCGCGGTGCCGCAGTGGCGTACCTACGGAGGGGGGGGGGGGTAGGGTTTACCCCCCCCCCCCCAGGAGACATTTGTCCCATCTATCAGCTGTTTTACACTACTGCTAGTGAAGCGACTTAACTCCCGTATACACCGTATTTTAAAAGTTACCACGTTCGTCACAAGGCAAATGTCCTGCACTCGACTCGCAGCTAGCCATGAATCTGTTTTGCTGTTGAAGTGTGCGATGGGTAACTCTTTTCACGTCGCTTCAAGTTGCTTGTGTGTTTCTGCAATTTATTCCTACCAATGATGCAGGTAAAGCCATCAAGATAGGCATATTTTGAGAGTCAATTGTAGCCTAACTGCAGTAAGAACATGGAGAGCAAGACATCATTTCTCTCTCACTTAATATGAATATTATACGCAGTCACGTGATGTTCGTCTACTACTGCATCATTTCAGTTTTAATATTTAGTTACTGTACTGTTTTTCATGTTTAAAAAAATGTTTTTTTCTTCATTTTTTATTGTGCTGAAAAAGTAATGAGGCCTAAGATCGTTTTAATGCAAAGATAATGTTTATTTAATTACTTTTTTTATCTATATTACTCGAAATATTATTTTAATAAGGTATGATGATGACTGTCGTTTTAAGCGGCGGAACAGCAAGGTCATCTGCCTCTTTATTAGTGTACAAAATTACCCTACTATATTAATGTCACCCCCAGAGGGAAATCCTGCGTACGCCACTGCGCAGTGGATGCGATTGTCATTTCTTTCGAGAGGGAGAACACCTGCTGTTGTTTGAAGAATCACAAATGAAAAGCAAAGTGTGAGTGAACTCAGACAACATATGGCAAGGCGACCAGACGCGTGATAGTGCGAGTGCTTTCTTTACGTAAATGTGTTGTTGTAAGCAAGCTATTTGAATTATTAAGGAACAGTTATAACAAGCAATATATTGGCACCACGAACTTGGAGTCTGTGCACTCATAATAAAAATGACGGAAAATGTCATCACGGTCATCAGTATCGTCAAGTACTTTCGTAATACGATGAATGCTTTAAATAACTAGATGGAAAGCTAAAGCAGAGATATGGGGAGTTGCTGAAAGTCGTGACGGAAGAAGACCATAACAAGTATGAGAAAAGAACTAGTCGACCATGGGGCCTGAAGATGGAAGAACACCCGAAGAAAATGGAGCAGGGGAGAATGGTGGTCCATTATCGGAAGGAAGGAAGGAAGGAAGGCGTCACAGGTACCTTTACTGTGGAGATAAAGGTACAATCAAAATCACCTACGGTAACGTGTAACTTGGTACTGGATAGTAATGTAGATTCTGCAATTGGATTTTTGAATCAAAATTTTATTACGACGAAATATTTAGTTACATTTAATTAAGGATGTTAGGGATTCAAAATGCATTACAGGAGACGATTAGGATTTGGAATGATCTATTTTGAGTTAGAAGCGATATGGTAGGAATGTAAATTAAGACAACATGAAGGTAGAATTTAACTGCACTGGTAGGAATACTTGATTCAGGAAATTTCACCAAGGAGAGAAGGCTACATAAAATACAATAGGCCAGCACATCAAACTGATATTTTGAGTAGACAGTTGACTTATATAAAATAAATTAAGCACATAGCATTGAAAGAGGAGTGGATTTAATTGAGTGGAATGAAACGATAAGAGGAGATCATAAAAATGTAATGTGGAGTTAGTAAAATTAAGTGATGAATTATGCATAGTTGCGGTTCAATCAATGCGGTCGTTCAGTATTATAAATATGTTACAAAGTAAACTATAATTGAAATGAATATTAATTAAAGGTTGAAATAAATGGAATTGGTATAATAAAGAATAATAAATCAACGTAAAATAAGGTTCAAAAGGAATATTCTGTGCTGCAATAGTTAATGGAATTCGATCGCATCTCATTAAAGGACAACAGTCTAATGGAACATCAGTCTATATGAAATTCAGGGTGAATAATTATTTGAATTTATGTAGGGAAATATATACACATTTTGAGCATAATATCTGAGTGAAGAGATAATAAGAGAAGAAAGTATTACGTCAGTAGGAGTTGAGAATACTTCAATTAAGGTGACATGATCAGAATATGGCAAAATTAATGCAAATCAATTTGTGTCTAGTAAATGCATTCAAAGCAAATGAAAGTTGTATAGATGTAAATAAATTAGGAAAATAAGGACAGACATCCATGATTTAAAATAAGTGAAACTATTTAGAAGGAAAGGAAGGAAGGAAGCTTGTAGTTTAACGTGACCGTTAATCTGTAGATCATGAGCCACGGGACCTCCGTTTTACGTGGAATCCGAACCACAGGACATGGCATTTCACTTCGAAAATCTCACATGCATTGACCGGGAATCGAACCCGGACCGCCTTGGTGAGAGGCATACAGCTAGACCGCTGAGCCACCACGCCCCCTATTATTTAGAAGGAGAACGAGTGATATACATTTTTTATTTTTTGAATTTTATGTTTTTCTTTCATTCATACCATCTTAACCATGAACTCTAAAATAAGAGATGAGTTTGAAATATAAGTGTGAATTAAATCTAAACTAAATTATAATAATTGGATGGACCTCCGTAAGTTGCATTATCTCGAAAGACAGGACACGAGGAGAGTTTGTCCCTAATCAAAAATTTTGAGAATTTAATAATTTGTTTTTTGCACATCAAGACGTAACTTAGACGTCTCTGAGTGCAGGGATAGGAGATATATATTTACTGTATGTATCAGCGCATCCGCAATAAATGCCAAACGTTTTATCATACTTGTGCAGTATTCTATAAATTTTGCAACTTTACTTCAACGATCATCGAAATAATATCTTTTTTTTTACCATTGAACACAGTTCCCATTCACGCCTTGGGATTATTAGGACGTCCTCCTCCCAGATTGTATTTCTCTTCGTTACCGAACTTATTTCGACCGTTCGAGTGGATTGCGGTGATGAGCCGGGCCACCCTATCTGAGGTCGGAGTATCGAGCACAATATGTATGTATGTATTGTACCCGATGTACATGAGGGATCGGCTACGCCGAACGACCGTCTGTTATGCTTGAGGAATGCGCATCGCCGCGACAAAGTATTTGAAGGAGAAGCTAGTGGGTGAGCCTATCTAAAGCAAAAGTGATGCGAGCATCTGCATTACGACAGAAAGGGGTAGGAGAAGGCATGCAACCCTCCAAGACAAGTCACGTGATCACTGTCAACCAATGGACTTCTGATATATTGAAGACACGATAATAGAATCTTCCAGAAAGGCAAGGAAACGCGAGATTTCGATGCATTTTATTGGGTTTTGCACTGAAGAAGAAAGAGCCCGGCGCAAGAACCAGACAGTTTCAAAGTGTAAATTGTTCAGGAGACACTGACAACAACACTAGCTACAAGCAATAGTAACAATGGTTGTGGAACCACAAATGAGGCAAAACATTAGCCATATTGGAAAATGCTTAATACTACGCATTAACTTCAATAACTAATTAAATTCGTTTGAACACCTTTTAATACCCCATACCCCCTCCCCCACCACTTCCCCCACCTCCACCCGTAGAATTCCCCTAAAATTCTCCAGAATTCTCCCAAATTTTCTAAAGATTAGTATTACTAATATTAGTATACGGCACTGTTAATACCCCATACCCCCTCCCCCACCACTTCCCCCACCCCCACCACCACAATTCCCCTAAAATTCTCCAGATTTCCTCCAAATTCCCTAAAGATTAGTATCATATATATTATTATATATTATATATCCTGCGGCGCTCAGATTAGTATCATATATATTATTTCAGTATAGATCCCTCCTGCGGCGGTCACAAGCGACCGATCGTGACAAATGAGCATTCAAATTAAAGAGAATAAACATTAGCAGTGATGAATTGCACTGTAATTTCATAAATATCTATAATTTCTTAAAAAATGACTTTAAAAATGTAAGAAGTGTGCGATTCACAGATACTGTTGATGTAGGAAAATACTCTCCACAATAAAATTGCTGTCCACTTCACATTTTGGCCGCTGTGCCGCCTGTTTCATGTCATCTTAACATTCTCAGGTCTTTCCTTTATCATTTTGCCGAGAGGATAAAGGTGAGGCGCGGTGCCACGGTGGTCCCGGGTTCGTTTCTCCAGGAGTACCATGCCTTCATTTTTCTTTTTTTACAGGGGAAAAAGGGGGGGGGGG
Source organism: Meconema thalassinum (assembly GCA_946902985.2). Classification (NCBI taxonomy): domain Eukaryota; kingdom Metazoa; phylum Arthropoda; class Insecta; order Orthoptera; family Tettigoniidae; genus Meconema; species Meconema thalassinum. The sequence continues at coordinate 44,135,219 of OX336389.2, read as the reverse complement.
GGTAGTCAGAGTGCGTGTTTGTTCTGTGCTGATTTTTTAAAACTATCGTTGATTCTGTAAATTAATTGCCTTTTGATTATTAATATCAACGAGTTACTTGTGTTTCTGTAGTAGTTAAAGACGACGGAACTATCGATTAGCAAGAGGAATGCAGCTCTCGGCTAACGCAGCGTTGAGCGGTGGTCGTGCCAAGACCGTTGACAGCGCAAGAGTGCCTGACCTCAGAGTACCACACGGCGCGCTTCCCTACTTTACAGGGGAGGAGGGCCTGGAACAAACCTGTTTTCTGGGGTTAGGAGGCCATTCCGACCCCAGGTTCCCTATCTCAAATTGATCCTATACCCATCCTCTACACGCCCCTTAAGGGTACTCAAGTACATAAATGACACCCTGTATATTAATATTAACAGTTGTTCAAACGAATTTAATTAGTCGTGGAAACACAAACAGACAGGTGCAACATACTTCCAAGCTACATCTTTAACATCATTTGCCTTATTTGTATTGACTTTCAGGACACAGCGATGGAGAAGACTTGATGTGTCTTGTAAGGAAAGAGTAGCTCCAGCTTCCTCCAAATCAATGAAATCTCGTACCATGGTACTCGCATTGACACTGCACGACAGTCCGTTGCTGTTGTGTTCAACGTATCAATATTTTGACACTGTTAATGTTACACCTTACGAGTACTGACCTATGGTTGGATGATGGTTTTGAAGTGAATTGTGTACTCCAGAAACATTGTTCGTGTTACATCACGAAGCAGGGTTACGATAACGTTGTGGCAAGAAAATATTTTCTCTTGCCGAGTGGCCGAACATTGAACTACCGGTACCTAAGCCGCTGCAAGAACCAGCCTGCTCCAGAAGCTGTCTAGGTTCATGCACCGGTAGAAACAACCCCGACAGCTCCTTTTACACATTACTACGCACCGCATCAGTGGAGCAGTACAGTTCTTGCACAGACAGATAGAGATTTGTTTATGTTAGCTTACACCAAGAAAACAAATTTACCAAAACGTGGAGCTGTCTGGTTGTTGCGCCGAGCTGTGGATTGGTCAAGAGGGGAGCCTACACACCAGAGTAGTGAGACAGTAGCGGTCCGGCGTGGCACCATGCACCCTCGCGGCTCTTTCAAGATGGTGGCACACCTACTCCCTCCCCCTCCCCCACCCCATACCATCTCCCCCACCACTTCTCCCACCTCCACCCCCAGAATGCCCCTAAAATTCTCCAGATTTCTCCCAAATTCCCTAAAGATCTCCAGATTTATCAGAAAAGTCCGACATTACTTCCACTTACTTGTACCAGGCTTCTCTCTTTCAACCTCCCTTAATCAGTTTGTGTTCTCTTCCAACCCCGATAGCATTCGAGTATGAAAATCCCCTAGAATTCCCCAGATTTTCCCCCTCCCTCCAGATTCACCCAAATTTCACCAGGAATCCCCTAAAAATCAACAAATTCCCCACCAAATTCCCCAGATCTTCCCCCAGAATAATGTGAATAAAGTATCAACACCATCGAGGGTGAGTGTTAGTTGTTCTCAACGCGTGCACAAGTTAACACGTGTCAGCAAGCAGATATTCCATCAATTTGGCTATACTCTATGCAAAAGTTAGTACAGGAGGGTATCGTGAGAATCGAACATCATTCCTTCCAACCGTTTACTCAAGGACTGAATAACTATGCCGAGATTCGTATTGTCATTAATCAACAAGATATTTACACCCTACCACATGAAAGTTACCTCCACATTGAAGGTCAGCTCTGAAAAGAGATGGTACCGGCTCGACTACGTCGACGTTATCCAACAGTGCTTTGGCATTTCTGTTTTCTGAGATTCGCTACGAGATCAACGATGTCGAAGTGTATAGCACCGGAATGTTGGCATCACAAGCACCATGAAACTCTATTCCTTGTACGGATGTGAGGCTGGTTGGTGCCCCGACAGGGACAACACCTGGTTGATTAATACCGATGGAAGATTTACTGGACATTTACCACTAAAGTTACTACTATACTTTGCTGAGGACCACAAGCATATCATTGTGAACATGCAACAAGAGCTTATTCTCGTCCGGGACAGGAGGGAATATAAGGCGCTCAAGAGTGATGGAACAGGAGTCGTCGATTCAAAGAATCTACTGCAGCGAATCTAATGGACAATACCACATGTCACCCTTTCCGATCGTAAAGAACTGGACCTGTTCAAGATTGTGGCTTTACCCACACAATTTAGAAGCTGGGAGCTGCATGAGTACCCGGTATTACCGCTCGCCGATAAGCACAGTTGGTCTATGAAAACCAAACGCCACACGGAAAGACCTCTCTACATCATTGTGGGGTTTCAAACCAATCGCAAGTATCAAGAATCGAAAGATGCCTCCCAATTCGATCACATCAAGTTGCGAAATATACGACTCTACCTGAATGGTGTTACTATTCCCTACGAGGGATTATATTTAAACTTTACAAAAATAAATTTGGTGCACTGTAAGGCATGTTTTCAAAGTCCCAGTCGTCGTATGATGAGAAAGAAGCATGTCCGCTACTATCACCGAAGACTTGAAGATTAAGGCACCTTTATGGGTGATGGACTGTTCGTATTTGGAGGAGGATATGAAGGAATCTGCAGTTTATATCCATGTAGAATTTGAAACGTCTGAAACCACTACGGCAAACACAACAGTCCATTGCCTCATGGTTCACGAAACACACCTGTACTATCACTCTCTGGCCAACACTGTGACTAGTCTTGTCTTTGAACCACCGTTTCCATTACATTTGCAGTCGGACGAGGACAGAAGACATACCGAGTGGCTGCAACATAATTTAGGTCTAGTCAGGAAAGAAGGTGGCATTCCTTACCATCATCTAACTCTTGTTATTGACCCACAATTTCGCAATTGAATAAAGCAATCATTGGGATTACTCTGTATGTATGTTATAATTATTGATACAGATCGGTCAAAGCAGGGATGAGCTTCCACTTCAGGTAAACCAAAGGGCAAGCCCCAGGTCGAATACAGTCAGTTTGAAGGGGAAAGGAATGTGGATGCGGACACAGAGTGAAAAAGGGTTAGGCACGCTAAAATGGTCCTCAGGCGCATGTGTTTAATTATCTCACAGTATGCCAATTCATTGATCCCGTGAACATTTGGAACATATTGCTCCCCACAGCATAACATTTTATCTGAACTTCTTAGTTTCCACAGCACATTACTCCTCTCCGGGTTTCATCCACCAACATTATCCAACACATTTAATTGTTTCTATCTGAGAAAATCAATCTGTTCCCATCCTCAGTTGCCCAATTTTCATACACATCAACAAAACTTCTTCTGTTTTCGATGTATTTTTTGTCAGGAGTGGATTCTTGGCAGGCTTTTTCTATTTAATGTTCATGTCCGAAAGACGTCTTAAACACTGTTTGGTGTGAAAGGGAATGGTCTAAATCACGTTGCACCTTGAAAGCAATCTGCCTGACCACAATAATCGTCCTTGCTTCGCCATCGCTTCCAACACCCTGCACACCTGGGGATAACATTATCTCACATTATGCCTCACACTTGTCATTCCTGTTTCTGCTCGTTTCTTCAAAAATGACCCACTGTTTTAAGGACAATGAATAACCCCTTAGCAATTTCCCTGTTGGATATTCCTTGTCAATTCAATGCCAAAACCATGCCCAGCTTCCATGGAGATAGGTCTTCTACACCATGACCTAAACACCAAATATCAATCTTAAATTCTCTTAATATCTGGTGAGCTATGGAAACACAATTCCATCTACTGAGAAACAGAACAATAGCTCTCTGAAAACTTACCGGATTGGTTTCTCTTTTTACAATTCTGCTTACTGAAGAACATCTGATAAGAAGTCAGCAGGAGGTATAACTAGAAGTATAATGGCGGGAATTTTTTGAACTTCAAGCATGTATGCGCCAGCTTGTGGCCAAATATTTCAAGTCTTCTCAAAGGCGCCATATTTGAATGCGCCTCGGAAACGTGTATTCTGAAAATGGTCGATACCAAGAAATACATTATCCCGTCTATCAGTAATATTGCTTCAACTAACGAATCAAAGTGCTGCTTCTGATACCAAACATCACTTGAAATGTGTTTTAAGATCACGGGAAATAAACTGTTAGCACATAAATGCTGGTACCCGTGTTTATGAGGTGATTGGGGTTGGTAGTGACCAGTGGGCATCTGTGAACGAGCTTAGTGCTTGCAATTTCTTGATTGTGGTGGGGGCGGCGCATTATTGGTCGTACAATTGCATAGTATGCTAGGAGCTTGCTTTTTAAATTCAGTGCGCTGTCGGACCTCTATATGGGCAATATTTATTAAGGCATACATTGACTTTACAAAATTTGGTAGAAATCTTTTATTTAGTACGACTGTGACATGCAGTTCATTATGGAACCTATAAGCAAACTAGACGCATGTTGGCAACACTGACATATGTAAGTTATTCCAAATATTATATATACTGGTGTCCCCTAGAAGTCCCCTTATTGGAGTTTTTTTTTCATTCATATAGTCTGAAATACCCGGACACAGGTACAAAATCTAGAGAGCATTATTAGACTGTTGGCAACAGTGATGGCTCTGACAAATGAACCCGCACAATGAAGAAGGATTAGCACGCCATATTTGGTGTTTTGTTTAAATTACGTTTTTGTTGTTTTAAAGCGCACTATTTCGGGGATTTCGTCCTGATTTGATATTGTACAGTCCCCCAGGGGTCTGCACCCCCTGGAGGCCATCCCCCCATCATCTATTTTAACCACCCCCAACTGGCAAATCTTGTAAGTCCAGAACAACATCTATAACACCGCAAGGGCAGCTAACCAGCCTGGGAAGCTTGCCAAATACTTGCATCACACCACAAACAGCGACACATAATTAACTGGGGCATCTATGCAGCGGAATGCTGACAGCACAACGCCGGAGACTATAAAGGGAGGCCTTAAGGAGGGCAGTCCCTCTCTCAATTACCAGTCTTACAGTGCATCAGCCGAAGGCCCGGTCCGTTATCATCAGGTGAGTCAGCAGTGTTCAGAGTTCCTATATTTTGTGACCTGTCCTACAAACTTGTACACTTACTTTGTGACATTTATTACATCCCCTAAAAGGGACTCATAATTCCATATTACTGACCAATAAACACTTGGTCAGTACTCTACACTTGTATTACTGTTTACACGCCTCTTTACGCCCTAACTCCTTTCCTAATTCCCGTCACGATTAGACGTGACATACAGTAGCCAAACAGTTGCTAGCGCAGGTATCATTGTATTTCCCGTGGACTGCCAGGAGCAGCGTGCCGCCATATCGCTGACGCGTGCACGTCGGTTATATAACAAGCCAGCCAGCCAGCTGGGCGACTAGCACGTTGGCCTGTACACTAAGTTCCATCCCCTGAAATACACCTACGTCCTTTATAAGAGCACCCCCTAGTATCCTAACACTAAACAACACTCTACACTGGTCAGCTTACCCAGCTACGGGAAGCTACCCCTTTTCAGGCATCCCCTTATAAATTGACACAATAACACTTCCGTTTTAGATCCAACTACCCCCCCTAAGGGATCTAAAACAGATGGTGGAGGCCGGGTACCACGCACAGTGAAATAGGGCTCATACAACGAGTTCTCGTGGTCAAAACGGCCCGTACCGCATATAGCCAAGCGAGACTGAAATTTTTTTTCTTTCCTCTCAGACAGAAAGCAGGTTTTTTTGATTCGCACTGTCTACACAGGGGAAATTCTTAGCAAACCAACCCCCCAGCCCCAGAAAGAATCAGAGAGACACAGGATACACTGACAAACACGCACAGTTTTTTTTCTTAGAAGACGCATACACTTCATTCGGAATGGCACCTCATGCAGAAACAACAGAGATTGTAAGCCATAGAGGCAGCAGGGGTACGCCAATATTATTAGCATTATTGTTCAGATGCCAGAGGCACATACAAAGCCGGCAAACACAGATACGGGCACTCCAAATAAAAATCGGGGCAATACAGGGCAAACAGCCATACACTCCGTCAGAGGGTAGGACAGCGCAATTAAGATGCGCACATAAGCACTTGAGGCACATACACGAACACCTCAATAGGATCCATATCCAAAGACACAGAATACACGACCGATTGATCACCACACATGGTCCTGTAATAGACAATGCAACCCTCGAGAGGATGAGGGTGCACTACACGATTTTACACACTCAGTACAGGGAGTTAATTCGCGAACGAGCGTTTCTCCAACTGGCGGCCACAGAACTATACAAAACACAACCACATTGATACAACAGTTTGCCAGCAGGCCATGAGCCTCAACAGGCAGTACGCCCAAATTTGGGGCGAACATAAGGAACGCCGGGCTCACTAGGCCATTTTTGAGTTCATGGCAGGGCCACCAGCCCAGCCGAGAGAGGACATAAGTGTAGATACGCTAACTCGGCAATTTGCGAGGATGTCCCTCTCGCCACGTACTGCCACACATGGGAAGGAGTTCACCGTGGCCACAGTCCAGGAGACGGCCAGGTTAGACTCCAATACACTGCGGGGACAAGCTTACACCATTACACATCCCTTAGCTCCGGTTCGGAAGGCAATTTTGCCAAACCGAGGAGCAGGACCTACGTCAATCCCCTCTGAACGGACGAACGAGAGGGAGTCGACGCCAGGACCCTCGTGTACATATGACACAACAGGGATAAAACGGGAGGTAACCACGTCATGGGCTGAGGACGTCGAGCCCGCCCTACAGCACATTGAGCCTACACACACCCACACAGATAGGCAAACACATTGGCAGGAGTCTACCGTGGCCACAGGCCAGAAAGCGGTCAGGCTACACGCCACTACATTGCCAGGGCAGAGACAGGCAATTAAGCGGCCTTTACCGCCAGTTCAAAGGGCAAGTTTGCCAGAACGGAGGCGAGCACCGGCATTCGTACTGTGCCCGTTTAGACCGGAGTCCGCACGACCACATATGCATTTTACCAATAATCAGTCAGCACGAGAGTCAAAATATCCCGGAGCGCCAGATGGGTTAAAGCAAATCGCAAAAACGACATCAAATTAAAAAAATGCTTTGCTGATTTTTGGCTCAATGCAACAATAAGGCTAGAAGGAGATTTAATTGGGAGTAACACATCCTGTAAAATTATCTCAGTTTATTTTGAAGTTAAAATCTACTGCAAAGATGCTCAAAGCAGCATCATCCACGTGTGGCGATCCACACTCTTATTTACACACAATATACAGAAATTTCCCAAACACATTTGACAATCTTTTTGGAAACACAAGTCCGATTAATAGTCCTGTGGACTGTGTTCCAAAATTATTAATATTTAATTCCAGTTCAAAGTTAATTGTCTATACTGGAAATGTCGTAGTTCACTGTTTGAATATTTACATGATATTAACACTCGTAGAATAAATGTTCACAGAATTTTAAACTTTCACTTAGTTTTCCAGTTTCAAAAATATATCGTCGAAAATATTATTATCATTGAAGCAATACAAATTATATACACATATTAATAACATCTGCAAAGTATTTGACCATTGAGCATAGCATCGAAGAACTGTGCGAAGCACAACAACAATTAATTGTTCTTCTGACATTAAACATTCGAGAAGTGACTCGATTCTGAACTTCAAGTTCCTAACAAAATATATGATTTCTGAATCATCAACTTGATCAATAAATGGTTGAACCATTCAACTATTCAATTTCCCACTTGGAATCATTATTAAAAATATTTATATTTATGGCCATTTTTAGTAACTTTCACAACTTGCAATTCTTCGACAGAATGCGGAAATTAGAATTGTAGTTTTATAATGAATTCATTTAGTTCATGGCACTAGGATTGAAAATATCCTTCAAATTATTCGTGGTTAAGAATCATTTTTAATTGGCAGTGGCCCATTCTATTATTTGTGTAAGAACACAATATTACAACAACAACGGCAAAGGTGTTCCTCTGAAGAAGAATAAACTACTATCATGACAAATCCGGGTTCTAGCAAAATCAAAGTCTAAATGGAATTCGTAAACAAGGTTGAAATAAGAACTGATGGTTTTAAAGAAATAACCTTCGGGTTATTCATACGACGAAATGTGTAGTTCCAATACTCCTAATATAAACCTGAGCCATCGAACCTGCTATTTGATTGATGCTCGAAAAAACCTTCATTCCTGCGACTTAAACATGCGCACCTGGGAATGGCATCTCAACTACTCCACACACATAAATTATCTTCCCAACATTTATACAATAAATCAAGCCTCTGCTTGTTATCAACACTGGAAGATTAATAAACTTACAAGTTTATTTTATTTTACCATTCAGTTCAACCCGTGAATTTACCATACTTATGAAAAGCTTTATTTCACTTTCGAGTGTATTTACGTCATGATTTTATATAAATACAAAAATATCCTATTTGATACAAATATCATTTGCTTCCCGTTTCATGCCTCTCCGTGTTATCTGAAAAATATACTTTGCTCATTGCAAATATCAACTGTTCAACCAGAACTGAAATGTTGGTTGAATGCGGGCTTGCGCTAACCACTCTCCTTCGGAAAATCTCCTGTTCCAGACTAGAAATGATTAAACTACTTCATAGGCTCTTTCTCAATACATATGATTATTAGAAAATATAATATCCATGAATTATTTAGAAAAATTATAAAAATTATTATTATTATTATTAGTGGATTTTTATTATTATTAATTATATTATTTTAAATGTGTTTAATTATCATCTCATTATGTGAGAATCCACATGTTCGAACCTTCGAATATGGAAAAAATATCCATTCCTCAACAAAAATAAATTTAACTTTTACAGTTACATCGGTTGTTTTCCGTGGTTTCCTTAAAATATGAAAATTCAAATAAATCTTCGAAATGCTCGGTCATCGATCCTAAACTGTTCTGAGTGTTGAAAATGCTCAGAATAACTCTAATAAGTCTTGCGTAAATCATTGCAAGCTTTAAATACGAAGAAAAATAAAATGTGTTGGTCATCTGCAGAAAAAAAGTTTGTTCCAATTAGCTAGGCATAATATAATTCAAATGTGGCTTACATTTCTTGATGGTCTTGAAGTGTAGTAAACCTGGTCTGTACCAGATTTATCCATAGACATGCCCTATCGGACAAGCACGTATAATCCTTGTATCCGCCGCCATCATATACCCACAATTCGTCTAGTCAGACATAGTGGTAGTATCTCTTGACGTTTGAATAAACTGTTGTTCCATTTTAATATGAGCTTCTATCAAAGCCATAACAGTTTGTTTAAATAGGGTCAGATCTAAGTGATCTCTTCTTAGATATGTCAGTTGTAACATAACTCACTGTAATCTTATCAGTACAAGAAAAACACTGACAGTATAAGCAATTAACGGCTGTTCTGAAGATCGTTCCCTGGGCATGGTTTATTATATCACCATCTACCATGCGCTAAGCAACGTGTAGTTTCCCTTGCGTAGACTAATGAACGCCACCGTTATAGACTAGTCTTCAGTGTACTGACAGATCGAAGTGGTTAACTAGTTACAAAAATGAAAACTGACTTGAAATGGATTTAAATATCCAAGTATTATGTTATTACTGGACTGTGACAAAATATTAAATTCTAGACAAAGTCTAGCATATGTCCTTGTAGAAATATAAATATTTCCACCAATGTCTGTAGAAAAATCAATCACCTCAGTGATTCTCCTCGCCGTAAACTTACTAAGTTCCAACTCGTAGCGCAGCACTTTTCGTGACTATCACGACTTGAAAAGAACTTCTGCGTAGATCCGGCAACCATGTGCCTTGGCTCAGCGTCGCAGCAACTTGCTAAGCAACTGCTTGTGTTAGAATGAGCTGAAGTTGCTTCGGCCAGCTGGCTTTTAATCAAAACTGTCAGGGTCACGCGTCATCACCTGATATCTAGAAATCCTCATATCTCTGGTATCCCTGGTCCGATTTACTTGATACTAATTGCATTCTCTTTTATTTGGCCGTGCCAGTAATCTGATCCCAGTCTCAAGTCTCTACTCCATAGTTAACTATTTAATCAATAAATAGCCTCCACCTCTGCTATTACTCGCTACGTCACTTGACATCCAACTATCGGTAAATTATTTCCAAATGCTTCGAGAAGCAATGTAGCGCGATATTCAAATATCTCAACTTTCAAAAGCGGCTACAGCCTTTCCCTTGATATCTAGGTGTCTGAATCTTGGAATACCCATTCCTAGAGTTGGGCACAGTACCCCAGGTGCGAATGCATAAGAGGGTGTTGCATTCAGGCCCTCAGGATGCACAAGACACGTCCGCACATTTTGACCAGGCACTACCACACGGTACACGGGGTATTGGAAAGGTGTTATTACCTACCCCACAAAACCACTCAGTCAAAAATACACACACCCCCGTAAACTCTACTAGGGTAGCGCAGAGCGCAATTAGGCCCTCAAATACAGGCACACTCAGACCAGCAGACAGGCGTTACGGTGGAAGTAGGCCCAGGCTTACTTTGCTACAAACTCCTCCGAAAAATGGCAAAGAAGCGCCCCAATGGATGTCGGGGGCCTATACCCTCGTAACAGGGCGGAAGTCTTCACCTTTCAGAGCAAGGACGCTCGGACGGGAATAACGACTTCCACCAGGGACACAGAAATAAACTAATAACACTTGCACCTATATTAGGGATACACGTAAGCTCGTTTACACGTGGGAAATACGGCAATAGACACACAGAGACTCACAAACATAAACGGCACATTTTTTTTCATGTATATGCAGTGCAACATGGCTAAACCAACAGTATAGAATTCAATATTCTGCTTGGTTGTTTTTTTTGGGCCCCTAGCATTTTTTTCCCCTCAGGCCATCCATGGTTATTGAGCATGGTTGGTCCATATTATAACTTGGATAGCGTAAAGTTCCTAATATCCAAAGCCAAGCGGAAGCCCATCAGGCGAGCCACGCGGCTTAAGGCCGGAAAGAGCTATTCTGAACACAGTTTAAGCATCAAATCACAGCATAGAGCTTAGACGGGTCTTTCTAAGTAGAAATGACTAAATGTTCTATGTTCCGGTCCCACAGTTTGACAGATTCTCTTGTGACGGGCGAGAGCCATAACCGTGGCAAGAATTAAGAATCGCAAACTATTTTTCAAAAATTTGGTGAGGAGTGTTTTAACCAACTGAAGAGCCCAATAGCACACCTGGGCGAAACACTGTCATTTTGTTGAGTTATGCCGGAACATTTAGCACAATTTGTGTTTAAATATATAATGGCTCAACGGACAACACATATCTTTCTTTTGAAAATTACATATTCAATGCCAAGGTAAGGTTATAATTGCTTTGGAGTGGAGTTTCGACTCCCATAGTGCACTGGCTTTGCTCGTGACGTGGATACACATGTATCAAGTACGTCTTGCAATGACCTTCCCAGTGTGTACTAGACAAGTGTTGCTAGATTCCCCTGAGACGCAACTAGAGTACTGCCGTACTAACGTCACCTAATGGGCGGACATTACACTCAGGTCCTACTTCTCATTTTTAAACATTTTTGATATTGTTCACGACACAATTTTTACAGACTATCGCCGCCCGGCAACCCGCCTTAATAAGCATAAAGCAGTGGGCAGGCGAGATACAATATAGTTTCTCTATTTTTTCCTCCCAAAGTGCTCTCTTAATTCGGAGCGGGGCATAACTCATTTTTTTTGCCTCGCGCATTAATCCCGAGAAAGGAAGGTGGCCAAGTTGAACTGTATGTATTCAATCCATAGGCATACGTGACACATTACACTGCCTATAACACGACTTTTTCTCACCTCCATAACAACACGCAAGATAAAACGCAAACACACCATAGAGTGAAAATCCCAGACTTTGGGAAACCCTACATATTTTTGGAAAACACACAGTCAATTTACATTGCCACATAACAGTAATACACTACCAAACTGTCCCGGAGACACAGCCTAGAATGGCACCAGAAACAATTACTCTGGGTAAAGGCGGTCTCAAAACCCGCAACCTTCTGAATACCAGGAATATAAGGTCGGGTAGCTATCCAGTTGCAGGATAGGAAAGTGAGGAAGCTAAAACAGATTGGGACAGTTCCACTAACAGATGTTCATAAATGAAAAACAACCAAATCACCTCCGGCACATAGTCACCAAACACGCGACTAGCGGCCCGGAGACACTCGTGTTTAACGACATTTTGTACCAGGGATAGAGATACACTCGACCCAAGTTACAGTTAACACAGTATTTGGGAACACAAATGTAGATAATGAAAGGTTCTTTTACAGTGCGGAAAGCCCCACTCGCAATGACAGCGACAGCACTCGAGTTCACACATACGCGTGCCGGAGACATGAGCATTGTCAGAACAACTAATAAGCGAGTGCGCACGCCATTGTAATTCAACACTACCTCTATCAGCAATATGACAATCGTGACTGGGCGACCTTCATACATGTAGACAGGCTAAGACCACTCCAAGTGAGCTGGGACAAACGCCATCATTCACGCCAGATCCAAGGACCTCATAACTCCCCAAATTACACTACGAGGAGAATTCAAAAATACGCAAACTCTTTACAGGAATGCGTGTTCCCATCTGCGCATTTTGAATACACGGTACATGTGCCATAATATATACGGCACAGATAGCGTCATACCAAGTCTTTACGGCAAGCCGGGTCCGAACTCATAACCACACACCACACTCGTACCAAAAACTAACTAACCAACGGTATTTTTGGTACGAGAGACACAAGCAAAAACCACACTGAGGACACCTAAATCCCAGAAACACAATGCAGACATAGAACACAGAGAATGACATGAGATCGCGGGTCTGAATCCCAGCAAAAATTGGACACCATGGAAAACAACTATCCAGGCTTCCAACCACACCGAAATTGGCCCATACAGGTACATGCACAGGGAATACCACATTTCCTCCCGCCCAAAACCAGGCATAAAATTTCAAATTACACCTGACATAGAAAATACATTTCCCAGACACAGGTATGAAAATTTCGTAAGACAAAGGTCTTATGGAATAGTGGCCACACAACAGTACTAGCTAAATAGGACGAATTGCTACATTGGTCCGCCCGGAATCCCGAACAGTGACAACACTCACATACGTGCAAGAAAGCACGTTCCGGCAGCTGACATACATAACGTCCGAGCCTGCCATTACACATACAAACCGCTGACTTGCAGAGGCCACCACATCGCAACACAGGCACTATTGTTATATCGGCAGTGACCGTGAAATCACAAGCGCAAAGCAATCATAATGCCACACATTTTAGCACTGCAAAAACAATTGTGACATTTAGCAATGGACAGACGTGACAGACCGGAACTTATCTTGGGCCCATAGGAGCACGTTCTCAAAGACGTTGACAGGCCACGGGCACCTCCTGCCCATACACGCGATACACATTAGGACTTAGCCTATAACAGACCAACCGTCCGCGTGGTGTAGCGGAACATAGTCACACACACACGCGCTCACTAATCAGGAGCGAACACAGACAGGGGCTCTGAGGAAACAAGACCCCCCTAATAACTTCCTTTCTCGATTTCAGTTCTCAAAAATCATTACAGGCGATTAGGACATGGCCAGTCGCACTACAACCACTGGCCACATTCACACTACAAAAGGGGAGACCAAATTAGGCCGTGACGTCACAGCGTCATGACGCTTTACTATCCCAAGAAGCGGATAGAAAGCAAACATGGACCAAGGGAGAATGACAGAAGCATAGGTGGATAATCCCAGCGGGACCAACCACAGGCTACCATTTTGAATACCTAATTCCCCTTCCATGACCTTCCCACGTCCAACATGACCAACACAAACATACAGACACGATGAAAACAGCTACTTCATGCGTTTAAAAAGAGGGCATCCTACGCCCGGGATCTCGATGCTAACACCTGAGTATTAGGGGTGGGTCGGCAAACAACAATTAAGCGTAATGCGCATCTCCAAATGAGAGATGAGGCCACAATCATACATTAACCACTTTTTTTTAAATTAAATACTCCCGCATGACAGGGACATATTATTATTACGCCTCACCCTACACCTATCCTTACATGAGTGCGGATGCCTCATATCCAGATACATGCATGAAATATCCCATCCATTTACCAAGGGTTATTACTATCAAACCTGCATGGAATTTTTATATTTTTGCAATCCCGGGAATTACCCGCCCCAGTCCACTCATTGTAAGAGCAATCCTGGCAGCATTACCGGCTCAAGGCCACCATTTATTGGAGCTCAAAAATGCGCAACCTCTTCCTACCATGCTTTCAGCCTACTCAACGAATAATTACCCCCAGATCCTAATAACAGGGTACCTAACGCCATAGACCCTACTAACACCTCCATAAAGGTTAACAGAGCATTATCGCTGGAAAGCCGACATAGCAACAGTAGACCTAAAGTAGTCTATGCACTTAGAAGCTCTACAACCCCACAACACTTGAAAAATTTTACATTTTATACAAAATAAATTATTTACACAGGTTTCGCTTATATTTTTACGTGAAAGGGACTCTGATAACACTCTGATTGGTGATAGCGGCACAGGCCGAAGGCCAGAGGCACCACACTGGAGCAGAGCGGGTAAGGCGATGTTGAGCCTACCCTAGTAACTTAACGACTAGACTAAACAGACGAACCACGTAAGGTCAAGGCACTCACGGCCTGGCGCGGGCAAGCTTCAGAATCCTAGGGGGCCTAGCCTGTTCCCAGGACGAAGAGATGCTACACCCACTATGTGCCACGGTCGTCGAAGCCAAGACCTGCAGGGGAGACTTTCTGAGGATGGTGGGAGAAATAGCTAGCTCCACGCTGGACCCAGGAGTTGACCCTAGAGACGACCAAACTAGGACTAGACTTCTAGCTAAAATTAAGTAAGTAGGGCTTCTACAGCGGGAAGCAAGACTCCTAGGCGCGGGAGTGAAATACTACGGTTGCCAATAAAGGCGAAGAGATTATTATTACTGCGTAAAGCATACTACGGTTGCCAATAAAGGCGAAGAGATTGTTATTACTGCGAAAAGCATACTACGGTTGCCAATAAAGGCGAAGAGATTATTACTACTGCGTAAAGCATACTACGGTTGCCAATAAAGGCGAAGATAATATTATGCCATTGGACAATGTCCAATGCCCACATAAATGGCGACGCAGCGGGCAGCCTAGGGCATTAAATGAGTAGCACAGCGAGCAACTCGCAGGGGTAAAGTGGGCGACCCAACTATGACAACGTATGAAAAACAACGGTAATGAGCAGGAAGATACAGCAGGCGAAACGGTTTTGCTTTGTGGCACCGTAAGCCGCCTGTGACTAGATTAGTACTAGTTAGTAAGACCTAGAATAAACGTCGACAATTAGGATTAAGACGGAGGGGACTACGGGGCATTGTTGGGTTCCGGTCCCAACAATGTACTACAAGGGAACCACCGCGAGAGAAATCGAACGGACAGCCTCCATCTAAATTTTAGTACTTAAGTCATAGTGCCATTTTTAAGGTCACTTAGATGTAAGCAAATTCAACAAGCGCTGTTGCTACAACTGGGCACAGCACATTTCGGCTTTAGAATAAGGTCTACTCGGCTTGTACATACAGCATAGTTTTACAATTAAGGCAATTTTTTTTTAGATTGAGGTAGAATATATAGGCACCCGGTAACCAAAATTACGCTACCGGGGTAAGACCGACAGCATATTAAGATAGCATATTAAGATAACATAGTAATAGGAATGGTATCACGGTAATACGTTAAGTAGATTAACCAGATTAATTAGGTTATCTATAAACACCTGCAGCATAAGAAACGACATTACGGCACCGTATAGGGTAAGCCCAGGCAAACAGCAAATAACACTAATCCTGCCATTTTTTTTCAGGCAACAAACAGCTTCAGACTGTGGACACACTGCCACAGGAAGCAACATAGAAAATATACGATATTTACATGTTTTCTTAACCTCTCCATTTCCTTTCAGGCATCATCACCAGGAGTATGGCACTGGTGACTATAATTTCGCTGCCATATAGCAGCAGCATGCTATTAGTACCATTATATAATTATATTCTACCTTTGTGCACTAATTTATATTTGATACTTGTAATCATCTTCACTCACATGATCACCACATTTTTTACAGCTACACTCTAAAAATCTGCACAGCACGACTGATACCTGTGGGGTATCAGGCTCGCTGGCAGATCAACGTAAACAAGACAAACATAAGGCGTAAAAAATGCGGCGCAAATTACGGCAATGAGGGCGCAACCGACTTGTGGCGGCGACTCTCATTGTCAAGTGTGAAAGCATTCACCCACAGGGAATGCTTCACAGAATAGGAATACATTGCAAGCGGTACGACCACTAAACCGTACCAGGAAGTGGTCGTGAAGGATTAGCCGTGAGACGGCGCGTACGTACAAAGGAGTAGCGTGCACGCGAGGTAACATACAAACTAGAATCATAGGAAATTAGCGCGCTTAAGCTAGATATAAGGTAATTGTAATTCTTAATTGTAAAAGGGTAGCTTAACATACATCAATGCGCCCACGGGCAATTATTCTACTATGAATAAATATATATAATACCTCGCACCCCAACATTGTCTACAGAGGTGATAACTGATATTCCTAAGCGTTAATATATGCACATCTCCAAATAACACAGTAAACGGTATATTTTTTGTTAAGATCCCATGCACACAATGTTTTTAATTTGTTTTCTTTCATTTTTCTTTCTTCTAACTTCCCAGCTTGTAAAGGTGTTCCGTTTCGTCCCAATGCAATAAACACATTTTGAATATTTCCCTTAAACTTATACCCTGGAACACCTATTTGCCTACTTCTTCTATCTTTCTCATTGCAGGGAGCACTTTTTCCCTAAGATAGGGCGGACGGCGCAATCATCCGTCCAGCCCTGGGTTTTTTTCCTCCCTGCACAACAATGTACCGCATAATTAGCAGAATCATGTATTTTTTTCTGAAACTTTCAATATGTAATGTCAATTTTTCTCATGCACTAATTTTACAATATCAATGTCAGTGTCAATTTTTCTCATGCACTATTTTACAATGTCAATGTCAATGTCAAATATATATATGTATATCCCATAACCCACCCCTCTGAACGCGAGCTGATCTCACACCTACACATCAACACGACATCACTGCATCTATACGACGAGGAGGACACCAACAGGAGATACAAGGAAGATCAAAGAACTACTACATCAACTACATCAACTACATCAACATCCCGACCTCACGTTCCGTTCCCGTTCGCGGGGACGCGAACTAAATGGGGGAAGAGGCTTGTACAGTCCCCCAGGGGTCTGCACCCCCTGGAGGCCATCCCCCCATCATCTATTTTAACCACCCCCAACTGGCAAATCTTGTAAGTCCAGAACAACATCTATAACACCGCAAGGGCAGCTAACCAGCCTGGGAAGCTTGCCAAATACTTGCATCACACCACAAACAGCGACACATAATTAACTGGGGCATCTATGCAGCGGAATGCTGACAGCACAACGCCGGAGACTATAAAGGGAGGCCTTAAGGAGGGCAGTCCCTCTCTCAATTACCAGTCTTACAGTGCATCAGCCGAAGGCCCGGTCCGTTATCATCAGGTGAGTCAGCAGTGTTCAGAGTTCCTATATTTTGTGACCTGTCCTACAAACTTGTACACTTACTTTGTGACATTTATTACATCCCCTAAAAGGGACTCATAATTCCATATTACTGACCAATAAACACTTGGTCAGTACTCTACACTTGTATTACTGTTTACACGCCTCTTTACGCCCTAACTCCTTTCCTAATTCCCGTCACGATTAGACGTGACATACAGTAGCCAAACAGTTGCTAGCGCAGGTATCATTGTATTTCCCGTGGACTGCCAGGAGCAGCGTGCCGCCATATCGCTGACGCGTGCACGTCGGTTATATAACAAGCCAGCCAGCCAGCTGGGCGACTAGCACGTTGGCCTGTACACTAAGTTCCATCCCCTGAAATACACCTACGTCCTTTATAAGAGCACCCCCTAGTATCCTAACACTAAACAACACTCTACACTGGTCAGCTTACCCAGCTACGGGAAGCTACCCCTTTTCAGGCATCCCCTTATAAATTGACACAATAACACTTCCTTTTTAGATCCAACTACCCCCCTAAGGGATCAAAAACAATATAATTGGTCCCTATTATCATATAAATATTTTAGTTTACTCGTGTGGTACTTGAGTGTTCACTGGAAATATATTTTTGGGCATTTATGCCAATAATATTGGAAAAAGACCTCCCGTAACATCTCAGAGCCCACTCGCATACAGCATGTATTTATTGTGACTGGCGTCCTTATTCCAGTGAATCGATATCATCCCGGCAGTGGAAATCCACAGAAAGCCTCTCCAATGGTTAAGAGTGGCATTCGAACCCATCTCTCTTGTCATTTATCATCACAAGCTCCTGTGTATCTCGTTCCAATAGAGAAGTATCCAAGATATATGAACTAGGGGTGCGAAGGCGATGCTCAAGTTGCTTTAGGAGTAACGACTTAAAATGTGGTTGCCTTTCTTCTCCAGACCCATGGTAACAATAGTATACTGATTATTCTCTTTTGGGAGGGAAGAAGCACAAACATATGACTGACATGATTTACGAAAGGTGAAGATTGGCAAACTTAATTTCGGAAACAGTGCATCAGGTAACGAGCAAGGCGGTTGTCAACGAGTCATCACATTCAAATGACGTCCTTCTTATAAACTGCCCTGCAATGAAGAGAGCTTCTCACTCACACGTCTTCACACACAACCATTCTGGACTGCAAATAGAGACGTGAATCACTACAAGAACATGCATTGCGAGTATTTTAATACATTTTCTTGATTTCCCCCGCACAATATGGAGGCTGCCCTGAAGGGCGAGGAGGTGATGGATGCAGGTGGGCTAGCATTCCTGCGTTCCTACCCTCATACGAGGATTAAAAATCCTCCATGGCAGAGCTGGAGATCGAACCTGGAATCTCGCGATGCAGCTAAGAATACTAACATTATTAAGCAATCGGCGCTGGTTACCCAGAACTAGCGATACCGTATTAAATTAAATGTATATAAATGAGGACTTTAGGAGACAATCTTGTACTGTGGTGTCTTCTCCTAAAAACTTGAGTATTTTCCAGGTACATCCTTATACAATGAGGGCCCTCCCTGTAGAAGTGAGCCTCGCAGAGGCAGTGCCGCAGAGAGGTCGCAATGAGTCACCGCCAGATTTATAGCATATAGTCTACCGATTACAACAGCAGGTCGGGAAGCTCTGGATGCTGTCATAGCATTTATTACATACGCATCTAGCAAGCTACCTTAGTTGAGATAATTAAGACTTGTTGTGAAGTACTGTAACCTACCTCGTACCCCTTGAACATGGTTAGGTGTTGAACAAAACATCGAATTTTCCTAACTAATCTTCTCAAGAAGAAGTCTTCCAGTAAATGTGTTCGTAAGATTCAGCACCGTGCGCTTTTTACTCGTGGGGGGAATCTCAAATAAAATGTGTACAGACACAATCCACGTTATCTAGAGACTCTCCAGAACTAAATAACTGCACATATACGAAATAACAGTCGGAATGAATTACAGTGAGTGTACCAAAACTTCCTACATTGGAGCAACGTGTGTCTAGAAAATGAAAGACAGCATTTCCAGCAACAACTCTGAAATTCATGTGAAATGAAAATCCACAGCCTGCTTCCAGTCTCTGACCGGGTCAGGAATGGAATGAATGACGCCCCCATCTTGCGGCGAGGATATGAACTGTGCCGGCTGCCGAGGCCTGACGCACTCCTCTGGGGCAATGATTAAATGAATGACAGAGGAAATGAAATGATAGTGGAGAGTGTTGCTGGAATGAAATTGTGACAGGGAAAACCGGAGTACCTGGAGAAAAACCTGTCGCCTCCGTTTTGTCCAGCACAGATCTCACATGGAGTGACCGGGATTTGAACCACGGACCCAGCGGTGAGAGGCCGGCGTGCTGCCGCCTAAGCCACGGAGGCTTCTGAAATTCATGTAATGATTATTAAATACGTTAAAATGTGCAAATGCGTTAAACTAGTTGGGCGCTACGCCACTTCTAACGCCAATTCCTTGCTCGACACGCGGCAATACACAGTGGCCCTGCCGCCACACGGCCTCTGTGAGGCTCCGTTCTATAGGGAGGTCCCTCATTGTAGCAAAGAGGATTTCGATTGTCGTAGAATCTATCATACGAAGATAATAAGAGCCACTTATTCTCTACAGTAGCTGTGAGAGATCTAGAGGTAAGCGTAGTCCAGATGGCTCGGGTTGGATCCCAAGTAACTGTCGGGATGGTACCTAACATGCCATGGTCGCATTCTTCCCATCCTAGCCCCAATCCCAAGTGAACACACTAGCTCTCAACAAAATTAAGCACTGCGTCAGTGTGCTTGAGCCTCCGTGGCTTAGGCGGCAGGACGCCGGCCTCTCACCGCTGGGCCCGTGGTTCAAACCCCGGTCACTCCATGTGAGATCTGTGTTGGACAAAGCGGAGGCAGACAGGTTTTCTCCGGGTACTCCGGTTTTCCCTGTCAAAATTTCATTCCAGCAACACACTCCACTATCATTTCATTTCATCTGTCATTCATTTAATCATTGCCCCAGAGGAGTGCGACAGGCTTCGGCAGCCGGCACAGTTCATATCCACGCCGCTTGATGGGGGCTTCATTCATTCCACTCCTGACCCGGTCGGAGACTGGAAGCAGGCTGTGGTTTTTCTTTTTTTTTTTTTCATCAGTGTGCTTCAACACATACGCAAGTACACGGGGCTGATGATAACAATGTCCCAAGTTCATAAAGGAAACAACTTACTCTCTACCTTATGAATATGGTTATATTCAAATATGTCAATACCAAATTGACGCCTATTAATAGGAAGTTCTGGAATACAGGCACTTTCGTTGGTGCAGTCACGGAGGTCCTTTTTCCACTCACCTCTTTTGGTTGTGTTTTTGCTGGTATTTGATGTCCCCTTTGATTTTAATGCGCTGCCCCAGCATATTTCAACATCCTTCCAATGTTGTATGTCACGTTTACGTTAGCGACCAATATTTTCACATTTGCTAGCTAACGGATAGACCTCCACCCTCCCGATACCCGCCATCTTGAAATACCGGAGTCCTTCTTCCACGCACATGGAATTTCAATTGCAAATATCTTCCCGTATGAGGCAGTTGCATGCATGCTTAACATGTCATTCATGCTACATGCGTCCAGCAACCTTTTTCCATCGTAATCTCAAAACAGACCGAATTGGCACGGAGGTCCTTTTTCGTTGCGCTGATTCAATAGCACACTATTAGATCTAGGCCTATTTCTGTATTTGTATATTGCACTGGGAACTATCAAGCGGACAGGCATAATAACGGGGCCCAAGTTTGTGAAACGCACTGTACTAATTGCTCGTTTTGCTTGCAGTGCCTGAGTATTGAAGCGTGACCACTAGCTATTGCAGAGTGAAATGGAGTCCCGGTCTCTGAATACAATGATGTTGATTCTTCTAGGGGCCTTGCGTTATTGTGGTCATATAGCCCCGTCTACTTGGGTGTGTGTAGACTTTTTCTGATAACCTGTGTCACTGTCATGTCTGTACTGGTGTGTGTATATTTTAATTGAGGTAGGATTTGAGTAGGAAGCAGCCGTGGCCCTTCAGTTAGGTACCATCGTGGCATTTGCCAGGAGTAGAAGTGGAAACCACGGAAAACCACTTCCAGGATGTCTAAGATAGGAATTGAACCCGTCTCATCTCAGTTTTTCCTCACGAGGTCAGAGACCACAAATAAATTTCTTGGCAGAGCCAGGAATCGAACCCGGGCCCACTCGGTGACAGCCAAGAATGCTAACCACTACGCAAAGAGGCGGACTGAATGTTCGAATGTTATGCTTCTTGTAAGATACAGCTACGATTACCTCGAGTATTCAGTCAAGATCATGCAAAATGTAAGTGCCTTATTTATAAACCATAGTACTGATAAAATTCTGAATACAACTTACATCATGTACCAACAATTATAGGACAGTATAAGTCCCTCGGAACAAATTGGCCCGTGAGTGAGAAACTGAAGCTGGCCACCGGGCCTACCTCAAGTTCAATGACAGCTTGCAATGCAGAAGAGGGCTGGGAAGGGGCGAGAGGGGGGCGAAAGAAGAAAGGCTGCTTCTTGTGACAGATTTATAACAGAGAGGTACAGTCAGCCAGTAGTTCCCAACGTGCTACTTATTTACCAGTCACATAAAAGAAGTGAGGACTACCACAAAGATATGAACAGTGAATATTATATTCGTTGGTTAAAATAAAAGTTGATCCCTAATTTGGAACGCAAGTCAGTACTTGTTATTGACAACGCATCGTACCACAACACGCAGAAAGAATGGTTGATTATTAACAGTACAGTGCTGAACTATATAGTGTCATATTTGTTACAATATTATTCCATTACACATATTAGTGTCATTTAATTATTCTAATCACCTAATACAGTTTGTAACGAGTGAAATAAATAATGGTTGTGAGTGAGTGACAGTTGCTGTGTGAACAGAGTGTACTTCTGACGACTGACGGGTGACGCAGCGGACAGCACCCAGCAGGTTGACAAAAGCAGACTCTCTCTTCAGCTTGCTACTAGATTTTCACAAGGGTCAATTAGTTCTGAGGCAGTTATACTCCCTACCTCGTGGTTCGTACGTAGCCTACATTCATTATTATTGCCCCGGTAATTTTCAAAACGAGCTTCATGTACTACTTCGATACAGTTGTACCGGATGATGTTTGTTCCAAACATTCTACTCCAGACCAAGTCTACCCGTGGGTAGTCTACCTTTCATTTAATGCGTTTTGTTGTTGTTGTTGTTGTTGTTGTTGTTGTTGTTGTTGTAGGAGCGTGTATAACGTAGGCATTTCAGCCTCGTGTAGAATTTGATATTTTGTTATTGTGGTGTCTGTGGCAGTAGTGTGTGTATCAACGATTGAGTTGAGGGTTAGGACTGAGGCGGCCGTGGCCTTAAGTTAATAACCAACCCAACATTTGCCAGGAATAGAAATGGGAAACCACCAAAAAACACTTCTAGAACAGGTGGGCTGGAAATCGACATCACTTCTTCTCAGATTTGCATCACAAGGCTGAAGGTACCCCGCTCCAGATCCCAGACCAGACTAAAATTTCTTGCCAGGGCCGGTAATCGGAACCGGCCCTCCAGGGTGGCAGCCAAGAATGCTAGCCACTAATTAGCAAAGTGGTCTTATTAATCTTTATACAGGAGTTTTATTCCCTGGATCGTGGTCCGTGCATTTCATTCTTAACACTTTATTCGTCACATATAATTCCGAATTGAATCTGCTCCAAGTTCCATATTTTGAATTCATTCCACACTAGCTTCGCCCGCCATCTTTAATGGTTTATCCAGCGTAAGCTTAAAAGGCGTATTTTTTCGATTACAATGAACTACGACCTATATCCGTTTTCCGTCTCGGCGTGATGGGTTAAAATCACTGACTGGACTATTAATTATATTATCATGGAGATGCATGTGCAACGAATTCTTGTCAGACGTAATTTAAGAATGGTGAGGTGCATGAAACATAAATCCCCCTTCCGTCTAATCTAAACATGACTTTATATACTCTGCGGAACAAAGGCTGAAACTGGGGTGATAGGCTCGCTAGCTAGCTAGTTCGTAAACACTAGTAATTGAATGGATGAAATGAAAACTTAAAACATATATAGTGGGCGATGAATTGAAGATAGATGTATGCTGTCTCGGACTTTTTTGTAGAACTGTTCATGCTGAACAATTCTTACACTCATAGTATATAGATATTTTTAACGGTTTACCCAGCGTAAGCTTAAAAGGCGCACGATTCACTGAAATCGTTACTGCTCGGCTTCCTTTGGTCATAAATTAATTAATTAATTAATTTCCTCGAGAAATCCTTTACAGAATGGTGAAATCCGCATCAAAATCCATCCTGTGGTTCTTGAGATTAGCCGGAACATCCAAAAATCTGGGACTTTGTTTTATACTACTGTAAGTAGAGATTTAATATCACTCCAACCTCAAGATTTAATTTAATTCCACATCTAATTTCACTCCAAGTCGAAGATTTACTTTTATTCTGACTCCAAGTTTTAATTGCATTCCACGTGTAATTTCATTCCACATTTAATTTGATTCCGACCTGAGGATTAAATTTCATTTCAAGCTCAATATTTAATGCACTCGATTCATTCCATGCAATCCGTTCTTTTTTATTCTGAACAGAGTTTTGTTCATCACATTTCACTCCTCGGATTTTAATCCCCAATTTCACTCTGAATTTAGTTTCACTCCGAGTTTCATGTTTAAGTTTAATTCCAGAATTAATTTAACTTCGATATCCATTCCTTTTAATTCACGAAATGGTTTCGTTTATACATTACATGCATTCCATGCCTCACATTTTATTCCAGACTTAATTCCACTTCGAGTTTCATTTACTAAACCATTTGCTATTTAAATATCGTGCTGGGTATCACGTTTAATTTCGTTGCTTTTAATTCTGTTCAAATTATCATTATCTTAATTTAATTCGTTTTCACATATAATTTCATTGCATGTATTGAAAGCATTTTATTTCCTTCCCGTTCACATCCCCGTCAGAGAATGATTACAGTGCGACCAGGTCTCACATTGATTGCCTGGTTGGAGCAGGTCACCAGGAACAGCCGCGGCACGACAAAGGGGCGACTTAGATCTAATTACTACTCCATTCCCAGTGTCACAGCGCATTAATGCCCAAGTAATTGAAAGTTTCCTGTGCTTTGATGAGCCAAACTAGCTGGTGTAGGAAGCACTCCACCACTGGAACACAGGAGAGAGATGTCTGTCTGCTATTCCCGTTACTACGCGGTCAGGGATGAGGTAATGTAAGTTTCATTGTGGCTAATAGTTTTTTGCGGCCGGATGCCTTTCCATCACAAGAGTGAATGGGAGATGAAATGGAAAACCATGGTCGACTCCGTGCACTGCCAATTCTGGTCTGAGGGTCTGAGAAGATGCAGGTTCGATTTCTATTTCAACAATCTTAGAATTAGTTTTCCGTGGATTCTCTAATCTACTCCAAGAAAATGCCAAGATGGTATTTAATTGAAGGTTTTCATTGACTGGACTTTATGTATCACCTGATCTGTAACTTCCACTCTCTTAGTGGTAATATTAGTAACAAGTTCCTTAATATGACAATATTATTATTATTATTATTATTATTAATAATAATAATAATAATAATAATAATAATAATAATAATGATAATAATAATAATAATTCGGGCAGTGGGGTGTTATGCACACTTGAGACGAACACATCAGTAATAATCAGGGCACTAACTACATGTGACAAATATCTACGGAATTAGAATTGATATATTCAATATTCACACACACGAGCTACGTTTCTTGTTGGCATAAGACTAACGAGTTATTTAACACATGAAACATATGCCAGTGACATGTGACACGGCACTAAAGTGTTGTTACGTATTGGGGTATAGTGGTACCAATCCTAATACTGAAGATTCTGGGGCCATTGTTCCCAAATAATCTTCCCTGCCTGAATAACTGTACTGGTCATATAATCCGTTACCGAACTTCACGCGTATGTTGTCGACTTGCATGAGCTGGCATAGACGGTGACTTCCGGATATGGCGAGTGGAATACAATAGGGACCTGGGTTTTTATATTAGCCTGTTGCTCCGCGCTGGCTCACTACCGTCCTGACACAGTGACCTAGGCCTACTTCTGTTATCTTGTATCTCGTTCCTACAAACAACTTTAACTACAAGGTAATATAATGAACTCGAAGAGTTTACTAAGATTTTGGCCTCCAGGAGACCCCAGCTGAAGCTGGCATATCTCCTCCCTTCCAGCTTTCATATCAACCTCCCTTGGTCAACTCTTTCTCTCTTCCGACGGTAGACAAATTCTTAATTGGGCCTTGTTTATTCTTTCCTAATACTCTCATTAAATGAGGGGTTAGAACTCTTCCAACTCTTCCGAACTTCTCCTGCTATCCAGACGAGGCCCTATGGATCGTGGCTGCTAGTCTGGTGACACAAAGAAACTCCTGAACTGGGTCTTTTTTTAGCCTACTTTGGATTAAAAGAAAAGAAGGTAGACCTGTGAGATCTACACGGGTCAAATGTATGTCTGTGTGTGTGTTGCCCCCTACCAATTCAAACATGACGACACCTAATGGAACCAAATTTGATAGCATTAGCAAAGGACACCTCAGTGTCATGTTTTAAATCGCCGCCTTCTTATTTAGAACAAAATGGTGGCCGCCCAAATGTTCAAGGCTTAAATCAAATTAAGACTTAACTAATCATCGGCTCTCTACCCAATATTAGAGAAACATACCTTCACGCGTGAAGCGTCCCAAACCCAAACTACAAGGTCATTAGCCAAATAATTTCTAGATGGCCGCCGTGTGAATCGTGCAAGCATTGTCATCCATATCTCATGTTCCAATGATCAATTATTAAAGTATACAACATTCAGAATGTTTTAAGTAAGGACCCTCTGTTGTCAACGTAATAACAAGAGACTGAATGTTAAACGCAGCCGTCATCTTGAAATTATTAAATATAGAAGCAGATAACTCTCGACACTTAAGGGCTACTGTAAGCAACATTCGTGACAAGTTAGGATCGCATATGTGGCCTTGTATGGCCGAGGCATAATAAAACAGACTCAATACATTCAAGATGTCAGTTGTGCGAACTATTAGAACTTTAAATTCACCAATTCCAAATGAAATTAAGACGAATTTTGCCAAGAGGAGAGCAACATAGAGCTTTCTAATGCGTTAGTTAGACGATTATCACCCTGAATAGGGGCCATCTTGATATGACAAAATAAATAAATAACATTCGCTATCTCAGAGCTATAATAACAACATTTACTAATGAAATAGAACCTTATATGTCGTTTTGTATTCCCAAATCAAGAGAAGAATATTCCATAGATCCAAGATGGCGACTAGGTAAACAATAACTCAGGATGTCATTGCACTATTAGGGCGAACCTTGGTAGAAAAGAAGTATTATATGAGGCGTCAGTAGTGTTAGTGATCATTTTATTAAACTAAATATAGCACGGAGCGGCCATTCTGAAATTTCATATTATTAAATGAATACAGGGAATGTTGACCGACAGTGGTGGCTAAGCTTGCTAAAGCGTGGCATTAGGTCATGGTACCAAGCACTCTGCTGACTCGGTAGACGTGGGTTCGAGCCCCACCGTCCACCGTTCTTGAAATAGTTTTCCGTGGTTTCCCATTTTCAACTCCATGCAAATGCTGGAACGGTACCTTCTGACAGGCCACGGCCGCTTCCTTCCACATCCTTGCCCAGTTTCATTCATCTTCATTAACTCCTCTCATGAGGTTGGCGTCAGGAAGGGCATCAGGCCGTAAAAAACCATACGCCACAAAGACTTCCATCGCATCTCATGTCATCCCCAACCCCGTTGGAATAATAAGGGGTAGATATACAGTACAGGGGATGTCTCAGAAGTAGCCTATTGTGGTTTTTTAAAGAAAAAATAATAACTGGAAAGTTTTCTGAGAAGAAATTAAACTGTTCTTCAAAGTAGAGGCCATCAGATTCTATGGTCTTGAGCCATCCTTCAGCGAGGTTTCTCATCCCGCGACGGTACCAGTCTCTGGGTTTCGAGGCGAAGAATTCGGCGAGACCCACTTCCACAGCTTCAATGTTTTCGAAGTTCCTTCCAGGGAAGAAATGGGCCATGGATCGAAAAAGATGGTGAGCTGAAGGCGCAAGATCAGGGATGTATGCTGGTTGTGGGAGCAGTTCGACTCCTCCCAATTCCTGAATTATTGCCATGGTTGTTCGTGCAGTATAAGGTCACGCATTGTCCTGCTGCAAGAAAACGCTATTTCGGTTAACTAATACTGGGTATCTCCGTCTCAAAATTTCATGAACTCGTTCCAGTTTTTGAGAATAAAGATCCGCATTGACAGCACGCCCATTTGGAACAAACAATCAGCGAATCACTCCTTCAAAATTCCACCAGACACACAACATCACTTTGGGGCCGAACCGATCCTTCTTAACGATGCCTTTGGCAGGTTGACGGGATGTGAGCGTCAGCGTTGCGGTAATAGACCCATTTGTCGTCACATGTAACAATTCTCCTGATAAATCTATCATCCATGGGGTTACCGATAAGCTGACGACAGATATTCACTCTACATTTAGCTTGTTCAGGAGTCAATTTAAGGGGTACAGGCTTCTGTTTGATTATCTAAGTTTCTTAATCTGGCGGTGTGTGGTATCTATTGATGCACCAAGTTCTTCTGACAGCCTACGAGTACTTCTTTGCGGATTTTCTTCCCAAACTCTGCGTGTATTCTCAATATCCCATAGTTTAATTCTTCCAGTGTTTAAACGTTGGAACCTTCCTTGTGCCACACGATCACTAACGACACCTTCTCTTTTCACTTCACATATTCTTCGAGCCGCGGCAGCAGCTTTGTAATCTTGTTCCCAGTAGTGCTTTAGAAGGACCCTAACCTCCAACTTTATAAGTTCCATTTGTGGTTGAGTATCAACGACTGACGACTGATACATTCTCGCAATATACACAATGCTAGTCGTGGCCTCCTGTAAATAGCATTTGTGATTGTGTATCAACGACTGACGACTGATACATTCTCGCAATATACACAATGCTAGTCGTGGCCTCCTGTAAATAGCATTTGTGATTGAGTATCAACGACTGACGACTGATACATTCTCGCAATATACACAATGCTAGTCATGGCCTCCTGTAAATAGCATTTGTGATTGAGTATCAACAACTGACGACTGATACATTCTCGCAATATACACAATGCTAGTCATGGCCTCCTGTAAATAGCATTTGTGATTGAGTATCAACGACTGATACATTCTCGCAATATACACAATGCTAGTCATGGCCTCCTGTAAATAGCATTTGTGATTGAGTATCAACGACTGACGACTGATACATTCTCGCAATATACACAATGCTACTCGTGGCCTCCTGTAAATAGCATTTGTGATTGAGTATCAACGACTGACGACTGATACATTCTCGCAATATACACAATGCTAGTCATGGCCTCCTGTAAATAGCATTTGTGTTTGTGTATCAACAACTGACGACTGATACATTCTCGCAATATACACAATGCTATTCATGGCCTCCTGTAAATAGCATTTGTGTTTGTGTATCAACAACTGACGACTGATACATTCTCGCAATATACACAATGCTAGTCATGGCCTCCTGTAAATAGCATTTGTGATTGAGTATCAACAACTGACGACTGATACATGCTCGCAATATACACAATGCTAGTCGTGGCCTCCTGTAAATAGCATTTGTGATTGAGTATCAACGACTGATACATTCTCGCAATATACACAATGCTAGTCATGGCCTCCTGTAAATAGCATTTGTGATTGAGTATCAACGACTGACGACTGATACATTCTCGCAATATACACAATGCTAGTCGTGGCCTCCTGTAAATAGCATTTGTGATTGTGTATCAACGACTGACGACTGATACATTCTCGCAATATACACAATGCTAGTCGTGGCCTCCTGTAAATAGCATTTGTGATTGAGTATCAACGACTGACGACTGATACATTCTCGCAATATACACAATGCTAGTCGTGGCCTCCTGTAAATAGCATTTGTGTTTGTGTATCAACAACTGACGACTGATACATGCTCGCAATATACACAATGCTAGTCATGGCCTCGTGTAAATAGCTTTTGTGATTGAGTATCAACAACTGACGACTGATACATGCTCGCAATATACACAATGCTAGTCGTGGCCTCCTGTAAATAGCATTTGTGATTGAGTATCAACAACTGACGACTGATACATGCTCGCAATATACACAATGCTACTCGTGGCCTCCTGTAAATAGCATTTGTGATTGAGTATCAACAACTGACGACTGATACATGCTCGCAATATACACAATGCTACTCGTGGCCTCCTGTAAATAGCATTTGTGATTGAGTATCAACGACTGACGACTGATACATTCTCGCAATATACACAATGCTAGTCGTGGCCTCCTGTAAATAGCATTTGTGTTTGTGTATCAACAACTGACGACTGATACATGCTCGCAATATACACAATGCTAGTCATGGCCTCCTGTAAATAGCATTTGTGATTGAGTATCAACAACTGACGACTGATACATGCTCGCAATATACACAATGCTAGTCATGGCCTCCTGTAAATAGCATTTGTGTTTGTGTATCACCAACTGACGACTGATACATTCTCGCAATATACACAATGCTAGTCATGGCCTCCTGTAAATAGCATTTGTGTTTGTGTATCAACAACTGACGACTGATATATTCTCGCAATATACACAATGCTAGTCATGGCCTCCTGTAAATAGCATTTGTGATTGAGTATCAACGACTGACGACTGATACATTCTCGCAATATACACAATACTAGTCGTGGCCTCCTGTAAATAGCATTTGTGATTGAGTATCAACGACTGACGACTGATACATTCTCGCAATATACACAATGCTAGTCATGGCCTCCTGTAAATAGCATTTGTGTTTGTGTATCAACAACTGACGACTGATACATTCTCGCAATATACACAATGCTAGTCATGGCCTCCTGTAAATAGCATTTGTGATTGAGTATCAACAACTGACGACTGATACATGCTCGCAATATACACAATGCTAGTCATGGCCTCCTGTAAATAGCATTTGTGTTTGTGTATCACCAACTGACGACTGATACATTCTCGCAATATACACAATGCTAGTCGTGGCCTCCTGTAAATAGCATTTGTGATTGAGTATCAACGACTGACGACTGATACATGCTCGCAATATACACAATGCTAGTCGTGGCCTCCTGTAAATAGCATTTGTGATTGAGTATCAACGACTGACGACTGATACATTCTCGCAATATACACAATGCTAGTCATGGCCTCCTGTAAATAGCATTTGTGATTGAGTATCAACAACTGACGACTGATACATTCTCGCAATATACACAATGCTAGTCGTGGCCTCCTGTAAATATCATTTGTGATTGAGTATCAACGACTGACGACTGATACATTCTCGCAATATACACAATGCTAGTCGTGGCCTCCTGTAAATAGCATTTGTGATTGTGTATCAACGACTGATACATTCTCGCAATGTACACAATGCTAGTCATGGCCTCCTGTAAATAGCATTTGTGATTGAGTATCAACGACTGATACATTCTCGCAATATACACAATGCTAGTCATGGCCTCCTGTAAATAGCATTTGTGATTGAGTATCAACGACTGATACATTCTCGCAATATACACAATGCTAGTCATGGCCTCCTGTAAATAGCATTTGTGATTGAGTATCAACGACTGACGACTGATACATTCTCGCAATATACACAATGCTAGTCATGGCCTCCTGTAAATAGCATTTGTGATTGAGTATCAACGACTGACGACTGATACATTCTCGCAATATACACAATGCTATTCATGGCCTCCTGTAAATAGCATTTGTGATTGAGTATCAACGACTGACGACTGATACATTCTCGCAATATACACAATGCTAGTCATGGCCTCCTGTAAATAGCATTTGTGATTGAGTATCAACGACTGACGACTGATACATTCTCGCAATATACACAATGCTAGTCATGGCCTCCTGTAAATAGCATTTGTGATTGAGTATCAACGACTGACGACTGATACATTCTCGCAATATACACAATGCTAGTCATGGCCTCCTGTAAATAGCATTTGTGATTGAGTATCAACGACTGACGACTGTTACATTCTCGCAATATACACAATGCTACTCGTGTCCTCCTGTAAATAGCATTTGTGATTGAGTATCAACGACTGACGACTGATACATTCTCGCAATATACACAATGCTAGTCATGGCCTCCTGTAAATAGCATTTGTGATTGTGTATCAACGACTGACGACTGATACATGCTCGCAATATACACAATGCTAGTCATGGCCTCCTGTAAATAGCATTTGTGATTGAGTATCAACGACTGACGACTGATACATTCTCGCAATATACACAATGCTAGTCGTGGCCTCCTGTAAATAGCATTTGTGATTGAGTATCAACGACTGACGACTGATACATTCTCGCAATATACACAATGCTAGTCATGGCCTCCTGTAAATAGCATTTGTGATTGAGTATCAACGACTGACGACTGATACATTCTCGCAATATACACAATGCTAGTCATGGCCTCCTGTAAATAGCATTTGTGATTGAGTATCAACGACTGACGACTGATACATTCTCGCAATATACACAATGCTAGTCGTGGCCTCCTGTAAATAGCATTTGTGATTGAGTATCAACCACTGATACATTCTCACAATATACACAATGCTAGTCATGGCCTCCTGTAAATAGCATTTGTGATTGAGTATCAACGATTGATACATTCTCACAATATACACAATGCTAGTCATGGCCTCCTGTAAATAGCATTTGTGATTGAGTATCAACGACTGATACATTCTCACAATATACACAATGCTAGTCATGGCCTCCTGTAAATAGCATTTGTGATTGAGTATCAACGACTGATACATTCTCGCAATATACACAATGCTAGTCATGGCCTCCTGTAAATAGCATTTGTGATTGAGTATCAACGACTGATACATTCTCACAATATACACAATGCTAGTCATGGCCTCCTGTAAATAGCATTTGTGATTGAGTATCAACGACTGATACATTCTCACAATATACACAATGCTAGTCATGGCCTCCTGTAAATAGCATTTGTGATTGAGTATCAACGACTGATACATTCTCGCAATATACACAATGCTAGTCATGGCCTCCTGTAAATAGCATTTGTGATTGAGTATCAACGACTGATACATTCTCGCAATATACACAATGCTAGTCATGGACTCCTGTAAATAGCATTTGTGATTGAGTATCAACGACTGACGACTGATACATTCTCGCAATATACACAATGCTAGTCGTGTCCTCCTGTAAATAGCATTTGTGATTGAGTATCAACGACTGATACATTCTCGCAATATACACAATGCTAGTCATGGCCTCCTGTAAATAGCATTTGTGATTGAGTATCAACGACTGACGACTGATACATTCTCGCAATATACACAATGCTAGTCGTGGCCTCCTGTAAATAGCATTTGTGATTGAGTATCAACGACTGATACATTCTCGCAATATACACAATGCTAGTCATGGCCTCCTGTAAATAGCATTTGTGATTGAGTATCAACGACTGACGACTGATACATTCTCGCAATATACACAATGCTAGTCGTGGCCTCCTGTAAATAGCATTTGTGATTGTGTATCAACAACTGATACATTCTCGCAATATACACAATGCTAGTCGTGGCCTCCTGTAAATAGCATTTGTGATTGAGTATCAACGACTGACGACTGATACATTCTCGCAATATACACAATGCTAGTCGTGGCCTCCTGTAAATAGCATTTGTGATTGAGTATCAACGACTGACGACTGATACATGCTCGCAATATACAAAATGCTAGTCATGGCCTCCTGTAAATAGCATTTGTGATTGAGTATCAACGACTGACGACTGATACATTCTCGCAATATACACAATGCTAGTCATGGCCTCCTGTAAATAGCATTTGTGATTGAGTATCAACGACTGACGACTGATACATGCTCGCAATATACACAATGCTAGTCGTGGCCTCCTGTAAATAGCATTTGTGATTGAGTATCAACGACTGATACATTCTCGCAATATACACAATGCTAGTCATGGCCTCCTGTAAATAGCATTTGTGATTGAGTATCAACGACTGATACATTCTCACAATATACACAATGCTAGTCATGGCCTCCTGTAAATAGCATTTGTGATTGAGTATCAACGACTGATACATTCTCGCAATATACACAATGCTAGTCATGGCCTCCTGTAAATAGCATTTGTGATTGAGTATCAACGACTGATACATTCTCGCAATATACACAATGCTAGTCATGGCCTCCTGTAAATAGCATTTGTGATTGAGTATCAACGACTGACGACTGATACATTCTCGCAATATACACAATGCTAGTCGTGGCCTCCTGTAAATAGCATTTGTGATTGAGTATCAACGACTGATACATTCTCGCAATATACACAATGCTAGTCATGGCCTCCTGTAAATAGCATTTGTGATTGAGTATCAACGACTGACGACTGATACATTCTCGCAATATACACAATGCTAGTCGTGGCCTCCTGTAAATAGCATTTGTGATTGAGTATCAACGACTGATACATTCTCGCAATATACACAATGCTAGTCATGGCCTCCTGTAAATAGCATTTGTGATTGAGTATCAACGACTGACGACTGATACATTCTCGCAATATACACAATGCTAGTCGTGGCCTCCTTTAAATAGCATTTGTGATTGAGTATCAACGACTGACGACTGATACATTCTCGCAATATACACAATGCTAGTCGTGGCCTCCTGTAAATAGCATTTGTGATTGAGTATCAACGACTGACGACTGATACATGCTCGCAATATACACAATGCTAGTCATGGCCTCCTGTAAATAGCATTGGCGAGCCACAGGAAACCAATTCTATCTTATAACACGCCAAACTTAAAAAGCAACATTACTTAGGAGACATCCTAATAATTTTCTATGTTTTAGAACTACAATAACGAAAATTAGTGATTAGTGAAGAGACCTATATGGAGTATCGTATGCCCACACGAAAATAACAGCGACTTTAATTTTTAAGATGGCGGCAGGGCGTACTATATAAACGCAATAGTGACTCATTCAGAATGTAGTTTCGCAATCCAAACGAAACTTAGTAAGAAAGAAACACCATATAAGGGACTATACTGAAATGAGCCATAAGAACAACCCATTGAATATAACGCGAGGTTGCCATCTTGAAAAGATAGAATATGATAATGAATATTAAAAGTATTTTTAAGATTCGCCAGCGAAATGTAACAGGAATGTAGAAACTTGTAATTGTATTCTTATGACCAAGTCAAAACAACAGAGACACCACTTGTTTATGATGGCTGCTGGGCATATTCTTGACACTTGAATATCATTAATTCATTCCATCCTGTAATAGCACAATTAACGCGAAATTAATGGAGAGAGGAGTACCATACAAGAAAACCTCACTACCAATATTTACAGTAATACCATGTAATTACTTTGAATTTAGCGAGCAGTGGCCATCTTGAAATTATAAAATATACTAACAAATAATTATATATATTGAATAAAAAAGGAAACCAAGTTGAACAAGAGAAAAATTAAAGAAAAATACTTCGAAAAAT
Source organism: Meconema thalassinum (assembly GCA_946902985.2). Lineage (NCBI taxonomy): Eukaryota > Metazoa > Arthropoda > Insecta > Orthoptera > Tettigoniidae > Meconema > Meconema thalassinum. The sequence continues at coordinate 44,099,618 of OX336389.2, read as the reverse complement.
ATTGGGTCCCCAAAAGAATAAAGAAAACTGGTGGATGAAGGGCAGACATGAAGACAGTTTCAATTAAAAGAGAAGGGTCATTTTTACAGGATGAACCGCAATCGGCTCTCGAAGAAAAGTTTTGATTACATCTCTAAATTAAAAAAAACTCTATAGGATGGCTGGAAGAGATACGATGGAAACTGCAACAACTGAAGATCACGGATGCTTTCATCTCGGACAGGGAGGAATTTCGGCTACGGGTCCATTCAGCAGATGTTACACGTTTCTAAGTCCAACGATGGCCTACGAGGGTGATGTCAGTAGAACAACTGCAAACGATTAGCCGCCGAATGAAAAAGTTCTGGAAAGAAAAGGAAAGGAAAAATAATGTACCATGGTCTTAGAATCTAAGCGGTCTATAATCGGCCAAATTCTGTATAACATATCTCAGAGATACGGTGCTACATCTCAAATTGGCATTAATGTAGAACCATATGTGAGGTCCGCCACATGTGCATATGGAAGGCTCGCCGCGCCCTTCCCTTACGCAACGCCTCATATGGACTTTGTATGCTGAAGGAAAAAGAATACACCCGCCACATATTTAAGTTGGTGGCTAAACATACAATTAAAACTTCAAAATCTTTAACTCAGGATCAAATTGCGCAATTAACACAAAACGTTTTAAGTGAGGAGAAGCAGATAAGATACCTCGTTTGCATAAATTATGAGACTAGAACACTATAAAGCACGTAGCTGCATTCTTAAGTACTGTACAAGACTCATGATCCAATGAATGAATATTCACTGTATACGTCAATCAGAATGTTTTAAATAAGGAACCTTTGTTGTCAACGTAATAACAACATGAGCCTGGATGTTAAACGCAGCCGCCGACCACCCACTATTTATTATACTTACAATGACAAAACGCAGCAATGTATTCTCACATAAACGGCTTTCTCTGCAGAAGACGCAAAATAAACGATTCCATACATTCAAGATGGTAGATGGGCGTACTTTTCTAATATTTCAATCACTTCCTCTGGATAAAAAAGTGGAATTATAACGGAATCTAGTAAAGGGGGAGTATTATTAAGGATACTACACTTAACGTTCATTGCTAGAGCATTCCGTTATAGGCCTACTCCTTGAAAAGGACAAAGCTATATAACTATACCCATACACTTAAGAGAAAGTAGGCTACATGTTCTTTACTGATCGCCTAGTTTCACTTTTTCCGTAGAATTTGGGATGTACTCTGTCCTCTTCCCCCTTTCCATCTGCTTTTCATGGCGTCTTTCCTTGTCTTCCAATCCTCATAGTTCGAATGCCGAGGGAATGTCTTTTCTCTTTCATTTATTTCTCTTCTTCCTTTCTTTTTCTGTCCCTTTTTTAATACGTAAGATAGATGGCCCTCAAAACAACAATCACCAATAGTTGTAGACATTAACGTGCTGATTCATTGAGGAATGTTTCTTGGAACAACACACTTTGTCAAATGTACTGCTGGCAACTTAGAAACCTATCCTGAGATTAAAATGTGCACGGAGTATTGACATCTTATAAGTAAGCTTATAAAATAAAGGATAAACAATGAGAAATGAACTATGCCAATACTTTGTAAATATGATTAGACAGTTGAAGTAAGCATGTGAACGTGCAACAATTAGTTTCATTTTGATTGTTCATCAACTGCTTTAAATGTAAAAGCTGTATTTTCGTTTCATGCTCATTGCTGACAATGGGTGTGAATTCGTTTGATCTTCATTGCTGGCAATGGGTGTGAATTCGTTTGTTGTTCATTGCTGACAATGGATGTGAATTCGTTTGATGTTCATTGCTGGCAATGGATGTGAATTCGTTTGATGCTCATTGCTGGCAATGGATGTGAATTCGTTTGATGCTCATTGCTGGCAATGGATGTGAATTCGTTTGATGCTCATTGCTGGCAATGGATGTGAATTCGTTTGATGTCCATTGCTGGCAATGCATGAGCATTCGTTTGATGTTCATTGCTGACAATTGATGTGAATTCGTTTGATGTTCATTGCTGGCAATGGATGTGAATTCGTGTGATGTTCATTGCTGGCAATGAATGTGAATTCGTTTGATGTTCATTGCTGGCAATGGATGTGAATTCGTTTGATGCTCATAGCTGACAATGGATGTGAATTCGTTTGATGTCCATTGCTGGCAATGCATGTGAATTCGTTTGATGTTCATTGCTGGCAATGCATGTGAATTCGTTTGATGTCCATTGCTGGCAATGGATGTGAATTCGTTTGATGTCCATTGCTGGCAATGCATGTGAATTCGTTTGATGTCCATTGCTGGCAATGCATGTGAATTCATTTGATGTTCATTGCTGGCAATGGATGTGAATTCGTTTGATGTCCATTGCTGGCAATGCATGTGCAATTCGTTTGATGTTCATTGCTGGCAATGCATGTGAATTCGTTTGATGTTCATTGCTGGGAATGGATGTGAATTCGATTGATCTGAATTCCTGTCAATGGATGTGAATTCGTTTGATGTTCATTGCTGGCAATGAATGTGAATTCGTTTGATGTATTAATGTAGCATTGCAGTTGACTGGAACTGTGATGAACTCAAACAGCTGAATTGTAAGACATGTGACTGGAGTGTTTATTAATGTAAATCTGTTTCATAGTGTACAGGTTCCTGATCGTCCTGCGAAGAACCAACGGATTTTGCTGGCAGTAAATTCAATTTTAATTCATTGTTTTGTATTGAGTCCTTCGAAGGGGGTGTTGGGACAATCCCCGCCCCAGTGCGTTATCAACCTGGTGCTCGCGAGCACAAGCTCTCCATTCCAATTCTGGTGCACGAACCAGAATAATAGCGTTTTCATTACAAGTTTTCACAGACAGAAATTTTATTAGTTTGTGAAATAGTACTTTTAATCTAGAATGAAATAATTGGACATCCCTGTTGTTTGAGTAACACGAACTATGCTGCTTCAATTCGACTGTCCATACGTCAATGCATCTTATCTACATGAGTCATGCAAGCAGTTGCAGCATGCCTGGTGAGCGGTGAATCTCTGGCTATTTCAGCACTTCTGAGATAGGAAAAGGAAAGTGAGGAGTATCCCTGTTGCATTATGATTATTATCATCGATTTAATGGTGCTCGAGTACTTGGTATAGTTCTAGGGTGGTGTCCACAGTCTGATTATCACAAGGAACCTCATGTGGCAATAGGAAGCATCAGTGAAGCTTAAGTGAGCACAGCATTGGTTATCCAACCGGTCACTGCTTGGTTCTCTCATTTCGAAGGTCACGCTTTCGTGACTCTTCATCAAAATATATTTCCTTATACATTGCTCCTTACTGATATTTGTAAAGCTCTTTATTAACTATTCATTATTCGCATTTGTAAATATTTGAATGAGAAGAAATCATGAAACTCATTTCATTCATAACATAAAGGCGAGTATTATTATAATAAATGGGTGGATAACACTCGTCTGTATTTCCAAACTTTTTCTGAGATAATTTCTTAAAAATAGGAGTTTCAGAATCAATTTTTCTGCTGCTTCTAGAAATGACTTCCATTTTATTCCGTCATATCATGTTTTTACACAAATGAAGAAGTATGCTCTCATGATTGTAACTACTGTAAGCACAAATCAGTGTTCCATTAATTTCTAAACTTATTCATCTCCTTGTCCCTCACCCCCCCCCCCCCTGCCCCTCAACATCCAAAAGTAGTCGACCATCATACCTGCATCCTCGGTCCCCTGGTCGCTACTCTCCATCTCTTTCAACCCTCGCTTCACTATAATGGCCCAGATCTTTCGGAAAGTAGTCGATATGGTAATGTGGAGAGTGGAGTTTTACATTCGTGTTACAACTCAAGATCTTGAAATTTTCCAACAATTTTTTCCCCGCTATCGTTTTCCCCTCCAGGGTTGGCTGTTCCCACGGAATAAGCGAGGGATCCCATCTCTACCGCCACTGAGGGCAGTGTCCTGGAGCTTGAGACTCTGAGTCAGGGATACAACTGGGGTGTGTGACCAGCACTACTCCAGGCGGCCTCACCTGCAAAGCGAACAGGGGGCCTGATGAAGGGATGGGAAGAGTGGGACGGTTAGGCAAGGAAGTGGGAAGGAGGCGGCCGTGGCCTTAGAGTAGGAACCATCCCGGCATTGGCCCGAAGACGAAATGGGAAACCACGGAAAACCACTTCAAGGATGGCTGAGGTGGGAATCGAACCCCCTCTACTCATTTGGGCCATCCGAGGCTGAGTAGACCCCGTTTCAGTCCTCATACCACTTTTCAAATTTCGTGGCAGAGCCGGGAATCGAACCCAGGACCTCCGGGGCGGCAGTTAACCATGCTGGTCCCAAAATAACAACTAGAAGAAACGGCTGTGCCACCCTAAAATCTTCCAGCAATATACATTTGAAGTTGAAATCTGAAAAAACGGTACATGATAGAAGAAAAGTAAGAAATGTTCTGGAATCATTATGAGAAATGGGGATAATAGCATAATGCAGACTACTGTTGCACCATACAACAATAATGTTAGTACTGTATATGTACCAGGTGAGTCAGCCGCCGCTTCTTTTTTTTAGTTTTCGGCCACACTTCCAAAGTCTGATGCCAACATGGTCGACAGTTCCCCGTCTATAGCCAAGCCACAATGACCCAAATGACATTACAAGGTTTATGACAGGGAAGCAAGACCTTTACAAAAACATGTGTGCGACAAGTCATAATTGAAAGCATCAAACTGTCATACGAGCATGTACCAAGAACATGCTGATGATACGGTTTCAGTTGGATACGAAACTGACGCTAGGTACGGTGGCTTACTGATAAAAAACGTGAATGAACCTTCGAAGCGGAAATCAGTATCACATCTCATCCGCTTTCAGGCAAGCTGTAGGGACAAATAACCGTGGAGCAATGGTCTAAGTGCGTAGAAGATAATCGTCCTGTTTATGAGAGGTGGGTTCGATTCCCACCACCGCTGAAAATTTTGTGTACCTAGCGTCAATTTCGTATCCAACTGAAACCGTATCATCAGCATGTTCTTGGTACATGCCCGTATGACAGTTTGATGCTTTCAATTATGACTTGTCGCACACATGTTTTTGCAAATGTCTTGCTTCCATGTCGTCATAAATTTTGTAAAGTCGTTTAGGGTCATTGTGGCTTGGCCATAGACGGGAAACTGTCGACCATGTTGGCGTCAGGCGTTGGAAGTGTGGCCGAAAACTAAAAATTAGGGGCGGCTGACTCAGCTGGTATATACGAGGGCAAGTCAATAAGTATCTGCAATTGTGCTCTAAGTGCCGTGAGATTAGCTGTATGGCATTGTGTGTTCACCAGCCTCTAGATAGCACCGTTGTCCACGTCTGTGGTAGGTTCCAGCTTGCGCTGTTACGATGGCCGCGCCACTCTCTGTTTGCACCAAGGAAGAACAGCGTTCCGTAGTCCGCTCTTTGTGGTCTGAGGGCGTAGCAGGAGCGGATATTCATAGACGACTTATAAGAGCAATTGCTAATGTGTGTTGAGTCATGCTACAAGATTTCGACTTGCAGCAAGTGCGAAGGTCAGAGGTTCGAATCCCGGCACGGACAGTGGCCATCTTGAGTGTGCGGATTCCCTGGGTTCCTCCATACTCTCTCCGCAGACCACTGTCCCCGTATTGTGCTGAAAGTTATCCAGCACCTTGTAGTTGTTTCCTGGTGAATATTGTCTGATAGTCCGAGTACTTTGGAAGGTTGTGAGAAATGAGAGCCCTAATGCAGGCTACACACATAACATTTCAGTGTAACGGGTTGCTGTATTTCTGGCTGTAATAAATTGATTGCAGATACTTATTGACTTGCCTACGTATAAATTGAATTAATAAATTGGTCGATTATTATTAGAACAAGTTTCATTATTTATTCCCTTCAAGTTGTTCAATAAGACCAATAAGGAACCATCCGTATTAAGGGAACAAAAATTCTGTTTGTCTGTTGGGGATTGTACCAAGACTATGGAGTTGAAACTTTCAGTAAAACCGGGTGAGTTAGCCGTGGTCGTTACGGTGTGGCTGCTGGCAGTCGCTCACATCCGGGAGGCGAGGAGTTCGAATCCCCCCGCCGGCAACCTTGAAGATGGTCTTCTGTGGTTTCCCATCTTCCTTCCAGGCAAATGCCGGGGTTGGTCCCTAACTATAGGCCACAGCCGCTACCTTCCAACTCCTCGTCCTTACATTCAAACTTTACTCCCCAGACAACGCTCCACACGTGACGGTACTTGTAGCTCACCCCATGGGTGTCCGACTAGAAGCAGCTACAAACTGGCGAGCCAAACTTGTCCTCGGACTGGCACTAAAAGCCATGCCCAAAAAAAATGCAGTAAAGATTTATATTTGAACGTCCTGCTTAATAAACCAGATTCTAGCGTGTAAGTGTAATCAGTCGAGTGTGTGTGTCTAGCAACACCCTCTGCAGTTTCAAAGAATATTAATAATAGAATATCGGTCGATGTTTTTCAAATGATGAGGAGGATCTGTTCGGCCGGAAGCTCAGATTTGGGCTCCGCTCGCAGTTTGAGTCCTCTTTTTGCGACATTCGGGGTTCTTCTCTCTGTGCAAATGGCGACCGAGTTGCTGTCGATGACCTGCAGTTTAAGCCGACTTTCTCGTACTTGAAATATCTCGGTTTATTCTCCTAGCTATTTCAGCTTTAATAGTTTACCTCTTCCTGCTATGTTTTTGTCTCTTTACGCTGTGCATGAGGTGGAAGATTGGTCTTGTCAGATTTTGTAGCCTACTTTCTCGGACTTAGAAAGATCTCGGTTAGCTCTCCTGACTGTTTTAGCCGAGGTTTTCTGCCATGGTTTCTTGTTTATGGTTGGTTCTCTCTCTGGGTAAGTCAGGACCGAGTTGGTGTCGATAACTTTGTGGATTTAGCCTGCTTTATTCAACTCAGAAAACAATTAAAAGTCTTGGTTTGCTCTCCTCGCTGTTTTAGTTCAGGTTTTTAGCTCTTTCGGCTGCGTGTTCGATGTGCACGTCGTGGAAGCTAAGTCACGGCAGATTATGTAGCCTACTTTCTCAGACTTAAACAGATGTCAGTTCGCTCTCCTCGTTGTTTTAGCTCAGGTTTTTAGCTCTTCCGGTGGTGTTTTTTTTTTTTGGTCTCGTTTCGCTGTGAAAGTAGTAGAAGCTCTGTACCAAGAAGTTTTTGATGCCTACATTCCCGGATCTTTAAGAAAACTGGCTCGGAGGCGAGGATTGCTGCGTGGTTTGACTCTGTGTGAACTGCAAAACACGCCGCGACAACTCAGACAGGTTTTCACTCGATACCCTACTTTCTGACACTCTTTCGTTCTATCCATCGACTAGAGCAGCACTCCATGACTTTCGAGCTTCAGAGTTGCGACAACGTCTTACTATGGCAAATCGAAACTAATTTCGCGCAAATTGCGCTACAACTTGAACAACCTCTCACTCTGTCAACGTAACTTAACTGGCCTTGCGTAAAGTGGGTTGCATTTCTTCTCACTGCGCCAACTCGACTTTCTAGGACCAACTCGAAAGTGACTTTTTGCACGTTTTGTGTCATGGTTAAATAGTACTTTAAGAACACAAGCTGACTAAGGGACACTAAGCAGCAGTGCCCTCTTTAGACCAGTCTAACATCAACATATTGTTGATAAAACCGTGTTTCTAACTGTAGACACGTAAGATAGAATATCAAAGAAAGGAATTACTTGCGGTTGCCCTGCTGTCGTGTGAGTAATCATTAATACGTTTGGATCGCAGCCCATAGATACGTTTTCGCAACAAATGAGAGCAATCTGTTACGCGGTCTATACAGAGTAACCATCGTTGGCATACAATATAAGCAGTTTATTTATTGACAGACCAACAGTGCTGCTGTATGTGACAATGGAGTTTAGCATGATCACCAACAATACTGGGCCACTGTTGAGTGAAATGTTAGTGACGTAGCATGCATTATGCACATGGCGATGGATCCCAACAGAAGTATGTAAATACTGAATACGTTTACTATATACTTCTTACTTATGTTAGGCATGTGATCCTTTAGTAGAAGGTACACACTAGGGTGATTTACAAACTCACTGATTCTCTGTAGAACTCTCTCATATTAGGATGTTGCGTTTTTTCAACACCGGGCAGTTATGTTAGCAAAATGTGGTCTTGTGTGCTTCAAACCTTGTCATATTGCAATCAGATTATCAGTTCCAATTAACATGTACGGTAATGGAATATCATGCAAAATAATCCTTTTAACTCAAGGATTTATTCACCTGCATGATAACAACGAACCAGATAAACATGATAAAGTATCAAAAGTGAAACCATATTTGGATATGCTACTAGAAAATTTCTTAGAATTTGCTGTCTGGGAAAAAGTACTGATTAAGCAATGATCCCATATTACGGTCGCCATGGTCTAAAGCAGTTTATACGGGGGAAACCTATTTGGTTTGGATACAACGTAAGGAGTCACAATTTCAGATTAGGACATCTTGTCAACTACGAAGTGTATCAAGGTGCTAAAGGTCCCTCAAATATATACAAAGATGAATTCGGGAGTGTACTTCTGAAATTCACAGATGCTCTACCCCGTGATAAAGACAATAATGTGATACCACAGCATATTTTACAACCAACCGAAACTGTTGAAGGCTTACAATACTCATATGGGAGGTACAGATCGCAGGGACCAAACCGTAGGCTGTTACATAAGTAATATTCGTTCTAAGAAACGGTAGTTGCCTCTGTTTACTTGGGGAAACTGATGTTGCAATGCAAAATGCAATCCTTCTACATAAGAGATCTTCAACGTTCACAGGTAATGAAGAGTAGTATAGGCGTAGGTATGGGACAGACAATTAAGTGTGGTTAAAAGTACCATTATATTTTCTTCAAAGAAATTATGGATAAAATGACCTTAAACTTCTTGAAAAAATTTGTCCAAAGAAAATATGGTTATCTTAACCATTACATTTTTTCAGATAAATTATGGTTAGGACTAACCATAATTTGAATTACCTTTTATGGCTAAAGATAACCATAAAAAGTACCTATAATTTCATATGAAATTATGGCTACAACCAACCATAAAACACTATCACATTTATGCTTAAAATTAACCATTTAATGTTCACCAACTTTTAAAGAAATATGGCTACTACTAACCATAAAACGTAATAAAAAAATATTGATAGTAATGATGGTTAAAACTAACCATAAAACACTATTTAATTTGTGGTTACTATTATCCATAAAAATTAACCATAAAAATAATAAAAAGTTATGGATAACGTAGCCATAAAATTACCAATGTTATTTTTAATAAAATATGGTTAAAAGTAACCATAAAAATGACTCTAATATATAAATGACAAAGTTATGCTTACCTCCACCTATAAAACGTAACACAAATTTATCCTACAAACACCTAAAATAATGGCTAAAAGGAACCAGTAAATTTTTAAAAGAATTAAGGATAGAATAATGGTTAATACAAGGCTAAAATTATCAGTTACTTTTTTAGAAATTAGGGGAAAAGTAGTGGTTAAAACAAGGCTAAAAATTCTGACGAATTTTTTAGAAACAATGGATAGAATAATGGTTAAAATAACTAGTGACTTTTTAAAGAATTATGGAAAAAATAATGGTGAAAATTTTTGCAAAACTCCGACATTTTAGAGAAACCCCCAGGGGTGTTTCGAAGCCAGCGCTGGTTTTCTAATTTCTCCTCGTCGACACCCCTAGGGAGTTTTTTTTCCTTTTTCAGCTTCTCCTTCCAACTTCTCATTCCTTTCCTTTTGAGTGGCCACTCCCATCTACTTTGCATCTCTCAGAATGCCTCTAACAGACCCTGGAGAGCATTTGCTCCTTACTCTTCTTTTCTCTCTCTATTAATGACTCAGTTATTTTTTTGAAAGGATTGAGTGGGATTCGAACCATAGAAAACGGGGCGCCTCCGTTTCTAAGCGAACAAATCTCAACAAACCAAACACTTGTCCTCCTGAGCTACGAGGAAAGCGATAGGAAGCTTAGTTTGAACGCCTTATGTGGTGCAATTTCTTACGAGAAGTGCACTACGAAGAGCTTTTATTGTTTGCTAATAGATCGCGCTGCACATACTACGTAGTTTCTTGCTTTGCTACTAGTACTTCCGGTGTAACAAGACTAACAGCTGGGGGCTAAGTAATATTTAATTTAGCACATCACTTCCATGCGAGTGAGCGGATGGCACAGAGAGAGAGTGCATGCTGACAAGGTTATCTTATCGACTAAGAGCGTATCAAGGCTAACGGAGTTTCCTGGTCAAGTTCACTGATAACTTATTTTTAACTTCTTCCTTCTTTTTTCGCACTGTGCTCAGCCGAAACTATTAGTTTCTTTACTTGCTCTTCTAATTCCATTAATGCCTCACCAATTTCTACACAGTCACTTTCATCACTAACGCGTGCTAAGATAGTTAGTTGCAAATTTTGCAGCTTGAGGTAGTAATCGAAGACTATTTTCTTAATACACTCAGGCACATTATTTACGTCGACGCAACGGACGATAACGGCGTATTCAGGTTCCATATTTATTAACTGTTTTTTTATATTTATAAATAACAAAATTTTGCAGACTTAATTGCCTTTTCACCCAAAATATCATTTTCTTAATTCTTAGTTTTTAAGTTTAATTAAACTTAAAAACTAAACTCTTACTAATTTATTAAAATGAATAACAACTACTTTCACATTTAAAAGTTTTCAGTTTGCCGAAGTCACAATTTTTAATAAAGATAGAGGTTATACTTCGCCAGAACATTATAAAACTTTTGTTATTGATAGTCTAATCAATGACGAGTTGATGGATAACAGAAAAAATGGTTCACTTTCAACATTTAAAAGTTTTCAGTAAATATTCCATGCTTAGCATCATAGGTTAAATTCTTTTTACCGTACATAATTATATAAGCAAGCGTATTTTCTGGTATATTGGCATTAAATGTTGCTACCAATTTCATACTGGTTTTCTGAGGTGTTACTACATTTCTACGCCGACTTATATTGATAACATAAATAGGATAAGAAGCAATGAACTCTGTGGGGGTTACAACAACATCATACTTCAGCTCAGTTATACGCTTAAAGTCCCTAAAAGCATAATAGGCATTTAGATAAGTATTAGGAGGATTGATATTCCACATTTCTTCCGGAAACATTTCGTTTCTTCCGTTTTTAATGTAAATATTTTGAAGCTGAACATGATCAAATTTGGAACTATTCATATCTTGGTTACCTTTTTTATTAGTTTGAAACACAACAAAAATGAAATATGGCAGATCAAACTCCATTGAATTGTAGTAATTAGTAATATCTATTTCAAAATTCCTTTTCCCAATTAGGCCTGAAATTTCTTGAGTTTGAAGGTCAAAGAATGATATAGGTATTCGTGGTTCTTGCAGTATTTCTTCTCTCAGTTCAAGCGCATAATTTGGTTCGTATTTAACAACAGGAATTTTTATATCCATTGACTTTACGGTAACTTTTCCTTCCTCCGGGAGAGTTCCAGGTGCATTGCCCCCATCGGGATTCTTAGTCCACCATCTATACAAAGCATCGTTTGCATTTTGACTCCATGTAAATGTAACAGTTAAATCTCCTTCCCACATAATCTCTTTAAAATCCTTAAAAAAGCCACCAAGAAGACTTAAAGGGTACCTTAACTCATTTGATTTTTTCTGCAATTTACCATTATTAAGAAAATTACCTGAATATATCATTTTATCACTATAAGAGGCTGTTAAATTAAACAGAACCGTTGAAGATATATTTGGATGGTCAATTCGATAGATAGTGTGTCCTCGTTTTTTCACGGTTACAGTGCTCCAAAATTGAGTGGGGTAATTGTCAATTAGCTTTACATTTGACTTTCCTTCATAGTTAGTGTAATCAGTTCCATCAGCATGAGTTACATCGAAAGTAATATACAGGTGCGCATTATTATCAATCCACCCATCACCAACTTTAATATCTATTTCCACGTCCTTGTTTGGCAAATTTAAATTGTTTTTAGTCTTTTCATTTACAGGAAAAGACTGCCACTGGTAACTTTCTACTTTGTTCATTTATTATAAGAAAAATAATAGAAAATTAAATGAAGAGGAAATAATTAACTCATCTCTAAAATTACAGTAACTGTTGCGCCGTTGAAATCTATTACTTCGTCATTCTCATTGGTCACAGTAATTTTTAAATTCTGAATTTTATCGAAAACTGGGCAAAATACAGGATAATTCGGCTCATAAATTATTGGAGCACTAAATTCTAGGGCTGGTTTAAATGATGCTATAATATTCGTTTCACGGTGAAAATGCTCAGAGTCTTTTACAAACATTCCATCCGCTAAATTGAAATGAACGCGGATATTTTCGAACGGAATTATTTTAGGTAAGTTCCGAGCAAGTGTTTTGGTTTTTGGTTCTACAATTTGATTATTAAAACCTAAAACTGAACCAATACTTTCTTCTTGGTCAAAATATATTTTATAATCACTAATTATTTCCAATCTGTTTAGAATTTTATTTTGTTCAATACTAATGTTAGGTTCTTGACCTTGAATAGCTTTTTGTAAATTTTCTACATTATATTGACCTGGTGGAATAAACATTTCAGTTATCGTGCCTGATACTTTTTCATAGTGTACTTTATTGTTTTTTGTTGTAATATTTGGTGTTAGGAAGGTTGAGTAAAACCCTATTAATCCAACTTTTCTAAATTCATCTCGCAATGGAACATTTAACCTTTTCTCTAAAACCGAAGTTTTACCACTTAGTTCAAAAATTCTCTTCATTTATTAATTCATTCATTAATTAATAAAATAAACGAAAATGAGTAAACGAAATGTTGTAGATTGGGACCCACAAGTAAGACTTGTAGAAAAGCAAGTAAAGAACAAACATGGCAAATTATTACCGAATTCCATTCGTTGTGCTATAATAGGCCCCAGTAATTGTGGTAAAACAACCTTAATGATTGACAATTATATTTTGGCACCTGGATGGTTAAACTGGGAAAAAATAAACAACCTTTACATCTTCTCTAAAAGTTTAGATCAATCTAAGTATCAACAGTTTATGGAAAAATGTAATAAAATCGAAGAGAAGTTAGGAAAGTCCATTGCACAATTTATTCATGACGATGAAAGCATAATCCCCCTGGATAAATGTGAAGATAGGTCAGTTGTAATTTTCGACGATTTCATACTGGAAAACCAAGACATAGTTCGAGAATATTTTACACGAGGAAGACATAAAGGGATTGACTGTTTTTACTTAGCTCAAACGTATTCAAAAATACCAAAACAATTAGTTCGTGATAACTTAAACTTCTTAAACATATTTAGGCAAGATAATACCAATTTAAATCATATTTATCAAGAATTTGTTGGTGGCGATATGAAATTTGAAGACTTTAAGAATATTTGCAGCAAATGTTGGAATGAGGAGTTTGGTTTTATTACTATTGATATGAATCGCAAAGCTAACGATGGTAAATATAGGAATAAAATTAAAACGTTTCTAAATGTTGGGTAACTACTCCAGGGGTATTGGCAGGTTTTGGGTTGAATATTCTAACACCAACATCGTCAGCGTACAACGTACAGCGTCAACGTACAGCGTACAACGTACAGCGTCAATGTCAAACGTCAATGTTAGCATCAAACGTAATTTTTTTAAAATTTCACCTATAATAAAGATGTTTGCGAAATACGATCAAAAGGTAGTTCAACAAGCAAGAAGGAATAGGAAGAAATTTAAAGAATTAAAAGACGAATTTCGAATATGGAAGAAGCAGCCTATAACGGAATACGAGAAGTATAAAAAAGAAGATCAACCTGTTATCGATGCTGTTAATGTTTTAGGCAACAAGTTAAATGACATCGGTGAAAATGTTATTAAAGCTATAAAAGAAAATAGAGAAGTGGAGAAGCAATTAATTCCTTACAGAATTGACTATAAAGAAGACTTTCCTTCAGATTCCGAAGGTTCCCATTTCTTGGATGAATATGATGTCACTGATGAGCAAAAAGAAGCTTTAAAATCGGCAAGAAAGGTCAGAAAGAATTTAGAGTCGCAACTTCAGAAAGAAAAGGGGAGGAGTTTATTTCAAGAGGCCGATAAAGAGTATGATAAAAGTGAAGAAAATGTTAAGAGGAAAGGCATAACTGATTATTCTACGGTCCACTTAGGGGTAATAATTTCAAAATATTTACCTAGAATTAGTGACCCTAAATTTGGAATAAGGTATGATAAGAACTATCAGGGTTATTATATAGGTGACTCAAAAGTTGAATTCAGTAATGACGATATTATTATTAAGGGTAAGAATTTTAAAGCTACAAAGGGTTTAATGCTATTTTTAACCTTAAATGATATACCTAACGATGATGAGTATACAGACGAAGACCGCAGCACATATGAGACTATTTTAAAAATTACAAATGCTATGTATCAAAACAATGACCCAAATAGCACTAAACCTAAAAGTAGTGTTGGCAAAAAATATAATACGTTGATAAAGGATATATGGCTTTCAGAAAAAGTTAGTAGAAAAGAAAGAGCTGCATCTCTAACCACTCCTCCTAAATCAGGATTTGGTTTTGTAAAAAAATATTCAAAAGCACCGATTGAATATGTGTGGCTGGATGATGTAAGGGAATTAATAGACAGATTAATGGTAATTCATGGCGAAGAAAATGCTGGAAACAACGTCTATCACAATGAAAAGGTTGGAATAACGAAGATGCTTACGAGTAAGTTTAATGATTTCATTGTTAATAATCCTAAAGGTATTCCATATCTAATTAGGTTTTTAAATAACATTCCCCATATATTCTGGGAATCTGAAAAACATGGTAAAGGATTAGTTAATTGGATGATTAATAAAATAGGTGAAAATAATATTGACTTAACACTCCCGGGATATAAATTTTGTGGTCCTGGTAATCCATTAGACAAGCAACTAGCCGAAGGTGTTCAGGGTTCCAACCCATTAGACGAAGCATGTAAATTACATGATATAGCATACCGCGACCATACAAAATTAGAGCACAGACATCAAGCAGATAAAGAATTACAAAAGGCTGCAAAAGAGAGAATAGTCAGTAAAGATGCTAACATGAGTGAGAGACTAGCAGCTACAGCCGTTACTGGAATAATGTATGGAAAAAGAAAAATGGGAATGGGGTTAGATGAAAATGGTTGGGGCGTCTGAGTATAAATTTGTAAAATTTTTGTTTATAATTTTTTCATTAAATAAATGAAAGGATTTAGTATTGATTACAACGTTTCCCAAAAAGGGAAACTAAAACCCAAAGCTATTAAAATAAAACTCTCCAACGAAGATCTGAAAAAGCATGACTATCTAGATGAGTACTTGACAGATACACAAAAGAAGCAGAAAGCAAGAAAAAATCAAAAAGGTGGTAGCTTACTTATAAGTTTGTCCATTCCAATTGTAAAGAAAATATTCGAATATCTCAGTAGGAAGAAAGAAGGTTCTGGAATTAATGAACACCAAGGAGGATTTTTGCCATTAATATTAGCTGCATTGGTTGCCATTGGTTCGCTGGCAGGTGGCGCTGCAGCCATTACAAGCGCTGTTCATAAAAAGCAAAAAGAAGATGCGGAATTGGCTGAACAAATTAGACATAATCTGGTGATCGAAAAAAAGACTGGACAAGGTTGTTTGGGAATAACTAAAATTAAAAAAAAAAAAAATCATCGATATTGAGTGATATACTTTCCAACTATAAGCACCCTTTAAGTAATTTCGATATACTTAAAATAATACACGAAATAAACATAAAGCATTTTCAAAATGTTTTTATGATCGATGAATTGCCTACAAAACCTAATGATTGTGAATCAGGAATTGTAAACTTGGATACGTCGGATCATGCAGGTACTCATTGGATTTGTTACTTTAAAAAGGGTAACCAAAAATTCGTCTTTGACTCATTTGGTGGAGATGTTCCTGAAAAACTAGTAAATTATTTGGGAGCTAGCAACCTATTTTATAACGCCGAAAGAATTCAAATGTTTGATGAATATATATGTGGTCATTTATGTGTCCTTGTTTTAAAGTTGTTTTCGAATTTGGGTTCCCCTAATCCCGCTCATTTTAACGAAATTATAGATTTAATAAATGGACATATTTGGAAATAAAATTATAAACGGAGAGAGTAGTTCATTAAATATTAAAGCTATCACAAAGGATGATTTAGAAAAACGATTTTCAAGGCTAGTTACGGCTCTAAATAAACGCCTTAGTGACCTTTTTTTGTGTCAAAAACATGGATTGATTTTCAAGGTAAAAGGATAGCGAATATTGAAGATCCAATCAACAATAAAGATGTAGTTAATAAGCAATATCTCTTAGAAAAGCTCAAACCACTTACTACTGAAGGGGATTTTCCTAAAGATAACTACTTCACGAAAGAAGAAATAGAAAAATTGTTCTCGGAATATGCCACTACTTGTCTTGCACCAGTAGCAACATTAACAGAAAAGGTTGACAACTTAGAAAGAAAGGTGTTTGATAGGATAATATTACAAAAGGACCTTTTTGCAGAGAAAGATAAAATTAAGCATATTTTTACATACAACGCAACGATTAGGAAAGTATTTGTTCGTATCGTAGACCCAGATAAAGTATTTACTTCATATACAGATGACGCTATTAAAACAGTATTAGACGTTTATATTGCACGTTCCAAAGAAGAAAAAATTATGGTAGATACTAGTAAGCCCTTCAACGTTAAATATGGTGATGCTTTATGCTTTAAAAATAAAATGGGCAGCGTAATTTTAAAACTTCCAATAAATGTTAGTGTGACGATGTTTGGTGAAGTAATACTTGATGCATATGAACCTCATCCTGATGAATCGGTCGAATAACACTAATGTTAAAATGTTTTAGTTTTTAATGGAGAAAATATCCATTAAAAACAGTCTAATGTAACAGGTTTTTATACAACATCTCTATTGTTCCTTTAAGAAGATCAGGAGTAAATGGAATATTGAAATGGTTTCCCGAATAGCTAATTTGTATTTGTTCTTTCATAAGCACATACAACCTTACGCTATTAGGATCATTATATTTTTCATAAACTATCTCACAATCGGGGTGCCGCCTGCATATTTTTTTGATTGCTTGATTCACCTGTTGTCTCTGCGCCCTTATTGCATAGTACCTGTACTTTTCGTTTGGTTCATGCTTATCTATAATAAGCAGACAATTATTCTTACTAGTTTTAAGTGCAAGAGGTGTGGCTAATGGGGTAAGAGATTCGTTTTCTGCTTCCTTTATTTGAAGTTTCTGCATTAACCCAACTAGTTGGTTCTTATATTCTTCTTTAATTTTGTATTCTCCGTACTTTCGAATTGATGGAAGGACTCCTTTCGTTACCCATTTCTTAAATTTTTTAGCTTCCTCTTTTTTAGATGATAAAATAAGCGAATACAAACCAGATTCATTAATAAATATGGTTTGAGGATGTATATTTTTTAACCCCGCCAAAACGGCGGGGTTATTTAAGGTATCGAATGTACCTTTGTCTTCAATTGCAACGTGTTTTCGAATTGCTTTATCTGTATCTCTATACTCCAATATTAAAGCAATATCTTTAGCTTTAAACCATGAATCGTTATTTTCATCAATAGCAATAACCACTTGTTTGCTATTATAGACAAGTTTGCTGTTCAGAATATCGGTAATTGATTCCATTTATTAATTAATTAATTAATTAATTAAAATATAAATATAAAAAGTTAATTTCCTCAACAAAGGGTAGACCCTTGTTTCTTGTAAGTTAGTTTGCGTTCTTCAATGTTGGGTGTCTGAGTAAACCAATGCTTATTTTATAATTAATTTTAATTAATTAATTAGTTAATAAATGAATAATCACATTTGGTGTTTAAAGTGCAAAACGTTTACTCAAACACTGCATCCTCACACCCTTTCGACAAAAAATGGTCGAACTAGAATCGAAGGTTTATGTTCCGAGTGTGGGAGTAAGAAAAGCAGGTTTGAAAAAAAAAGTTAATGAGAGTGTAAAAATAGGGAGTTCTACCCAAATTAGAGAGCCACCCGTTAGCATTCGGGAGGAAATTATAAACGAAATTCATAAGCCCATGAGGAAGAATTTTCCGAGAAGGAGGGTTACAACTCACGGCATTGATGACATTTGGCAAGCGGATTTGGTAGAAATGGACTCTGGAAAAATAAAGGGGATATCGAAGCTTAATAAAGGCTACAAGTATTTGTTAACAGTCATTGATGTATTTTCAAAGTATGCCTGGGGTGTACCAGTCAAAGATAAAACGGGTAAAAGTGTTGCTGAAGCGTTTGATGATATTTTAAAAAACAGAAAACCCAAAAATCTTCAAACAGACAACGGTAAAGAATTTTACAATAAAGAATTTTCAAAATTAATGAAAACATTTAATATCAATCATTATTCGACTTTTACTGAAGTAAAAGCTTCAGTTGTAGAACGATTCAATAGGACCTTAAAAGAGAAAATGTGGAAGCAGTTTGATATTCAAGGAAACTACTGCTGGGTTGGCATTTTACCAAAGTTAATTAATGGCTACAATAATACGACGCACACAACTATAAATATGAAGCCAGAAAACGTAAACAAAGCTAATGAAGAACATTTGTTGAAAACTGTTTACACTGTAAGCGTAGGAGCGGAAGAAAAAGCGAAATTTAAAGTTGGCGATCAAGTCAGAATTAGTAAACTAAAAGGTATATTTGAAAAAGGATACACAGGAAATTGGTCGACTGAAATATTTGAAATAAAATATATCGTTTATTCCGACCCTATTACGTACAAATTGAAAGATGTAAATGCGGAAGAAATAAAGGGGAACTTTTATGAGCAAGAATTACAGAAAACAAAGTATCCAGAGGCATATCTTGTTGAAAAAGTTTTAAGAAAGAAAGGAAATCGGGTATATGTCAAATGGTTGGGTTTTGATAATTCTCACAATAGCTGGGTTAATAAAGAAAATGTTATATTATAATATTTCTGTATAAATAAATGGACGCCCGAGTAAAGCGAATAACCCTTTCTTTCTTCCTGTTTTTACTACATCCTACTGAAGATGTAGAAGTATTTATAAATCAGTTGTCTGAGGATAGTATAGATTATCTTTTTGAACTTAATGGTGATGACATAGATAGCTGTTACAACTTTTATAAAGCTACGAAGGAATCCTTAATTTTACGTTAATTTAGGTATTTGATTTTAATGGTTAGTAACCATTAAAACCATAAATTTTCTACTTAAAATTTGTCGGGGAGTTACGAAAATTTAAGAAAATGTTTAAAAGAATTCAAGATTGTGCGCTTTGCAACCACCATAGACTTCTTTTGTGCCGTGGTATACCATTTTCAACCCTATCATTTTCTTTTTTTCCTTTCCACAACTTAGCACCTTGTTGTATTTGTCAGGCAATATAACCTTAAATTCACTATCAAGTTCTAGAAAAGTTTTATTTCCATATTTTGTATTTATACCATCTACATTCGTTATAAGGTATTCGTTCCCTATTTCTAACTCACTGAGTTTTTTAAACGTCTTTTGTTCGTTGATGCTGTTGAGCGTCTTGAGAAATTGATTTACTTCCATTTATTACCTATAAAAAATTAAAATAATTTTTTAAATATTTAATATAATTATTTTATTTCCTCTAGTTGAGCTACAGTATTTTTCAAACTCTTTATTACTTCCATAAACGAAGATGACCTTTTTGGACAGTCTATGCCAATCATTGAAAGATCAAATTTTTGAGCTTTAACCAAAGAATTCGTGAATTCATTGTATTGATATACTTGTCTACCTTTAAAAAAATACAGCATTCCGTTAATATATCTAAAGGCTGAATCCATTGCAGGCGGTAAACCAGGAAAACGTCTTGATAATATGCCATGTTGCTTGGGTTTATAGCTGCATTCGTCTATTTCCGAAAAGAAAGCGTCATTGTAAAAAATATAAGTGTGGCCTGAGTAAGTGTTTAACAAAGCATGAATTATTGTATCTGGTCTAATGTTCCACATGGACATGGCTTTTGGATAACCATTTACCAATATTAAGCTCGGATAATCCATCATGAAGATTTTGTTGGCAATAATCATAACAATCTCACCAGAGGGTCTTTGATAAGCCGCTGCAATAGTTTTAAAATCTTGGGGTAAGAAGGTTAACCAATCTGTAATAAACTGGGGTCGTTTGTTTTTTAAGGCTGTTGAGTTATCAAGATCTAAAAGCCAAAACCATTTTTCATAAAAGACATACATTAACTGATTAACAATTAAAATAGTGTTGACATTCAAATCACATAAATTGGGCTCTGGCTTTGGTGTATCTGGAGTTGGTGTTTTATCCGGTACGTTAGGCTCTGTGGCTTTACCATATAAACTTTGAATAGCTAAAATGTCATCTTGATGTAGCTCTATTTGATTGTTAGCGTATGCATACATAATAGCATCTGTATTGTTTGAATGAGAAATACCTAAGGCATGGCCTATTTCATGTATCATAACAGAAAGTAAATTTGTTTGATATTGAGGAGTATTAGCATCGGTATTTAAATACCAAGATTCATCTTGATCGATATGAATTTCAATAGGTGAATTAATGCTATTTGGGTAATTTGCATGAGCCAAAACTCCACCTTTTCCATCAAATCCACTGAAACATTGCCCACTTATTTTGTGATTTCTATGAGGGCTACCACGTTTATTTGATATAATTACATCTGGATTCCTCAAATCGTTCTCAAATGAGAGATCTGTATGTTTTTTCCAAACATCTAAAGCGGCTCTAGCTACACTTTGCATTGCTTGATTAGCTAAAGCATAATGCCATTTTATATTTTTATTATTCCATTTATACCGCCGAGTAGTAAAATTTATATCGTCATCGGTGATACCGCATCGCGATGTATTCATTAATTGAAAAGTACATTCATCTAAATCACCGGTGATATCGAGATTGTAGTACTCTTGGAACAATTTTAAAGCATATTGGAAAGTTGTTTCATTTACTTCTGAAATTTCTTGTTCGTCTATAGTCAAGTATCCAAAATTACGCAGATAGTTGATAGCAAATTGATTCTGATTTTCATGAGATATTATTTCTAATTGAACCATTGTTAGGGTAACAATTATAATGCAAAATGTAATTATTCTGTTCATTTATTTATTTATATAAATATTTTACTATAATTTCTCTCGAGCCCAAAAGAGTAATGCCTTATAATTATTTTTATTTAAAAAATGAAATTTTTAATTAAAAAAAGTTATATAATAAATGGATTTAAAACAAAATATTAAGCACCGAACCGGTGCAACTGTAAAGGAACTAAGGGTTCTGGCAACGGAACTCAAACTAAAAGGAGTATACAAGATGAAGAAGGCTGCTCTTCTTGAAGCTGTAAGCAGTGCTTGGAGTAATGCCGGAGATAGTGCTTTGTTTACGTATCAAGAATCAGAGCTGCCTAAGAAGAGCGTTCGTGAACTAAAACAAGTCGCCAGAGAAAACAAAATTAAGGGCTACTCAGTAATTCATTCAAAGAAAGGGTTGCTAAATTTGATAGCGAAAGAAAAGGAACGTTTGGACAAAATCAGGCATTTTGGATTCGATCAAGACCTCTTTGAAATTAAAAAGGAACCAAAACCTGTTCAGTCTAAGGACTTAAAAATTGTAAAGCGAAAATTGGGCCAAATTTTTCCTTTTAAGAAAAATATATTTAATGAAACAGTAGCTAAAAAGTCACCTTTCGAAATTCATCAAGGTGTTCGTACTGTGCTGATCAAAAAGTTTAACGTATGGCAGACAGCATATACTATACACATAAAAGATTTGCAAGGAAAACCAATAGAACAAATGAAAGCGGTCAGAAAAGGTGTGCATGCAGCCATAAAAGAAGTAAGAAAACTAACTGATTTTAAGCCAGGTGATCAAATGAAAGTAGTTGCAGAAAATAATGATTTTTACCATATGATTTCATCAAAAAGAAAAATAAAAGTTAATGCTTCACATCTACTTGACCAGATTGAAAGAATAATAACATCTAATGAAAATGTAGATATCAACAATACCGCTTTTCACTTCGAGGTTTACAAAATACCCAGAGGAAAAGGAGCAAAGGGAAAGAAAATAGTCAATATTGCTAAAGATGTTATGGCTAAAAGAAGCATAAACAAAATAACCAACACCGATAACCTGTGCGGGGCAAGAGCAATAATCACAGCCCTCACGTATGAAACTAGAAATATACTTGACAGGAAATTAACTGATAATGAAATTACCTACATTAGGAAAGGACGTGGCCTGCAGGAAGAATTAGCAAAAGAGTTATGCACAAGATTCGGAATGAACTGTGAAGATGGGTTTAGTTTAGACGATATTAGAGATGTTGCACATCTCATGGGTGTTCCGATTAAGGTTGTTTCGGCTGCCCATTTTAACAAAGTAATCCAGGCCTCAGGTGTAAATGACGCGATAACAATTTATTTGTACTTGCATAACGACCATTATGATTCCATTAATAATATACGAGGTTTTTATGGAAGTTCATATTACTGCAAAAAAATGTGATATACCTTACGATCATCAGGACAAGCACTCGTGTAAAAAAGATAAAAATGTGTGTAATTTGTGTTTGTGCCCAAAACATGATTTCCCAGAAGGTATGCGACCCCGAGTATACTGTAAAAAGTGCAATAGATATTGTTTTGGTAAAGATTGCGTTGATAACCATGAGAGAGTGTGTGAGGTAGCTTACAAGTGCAAAAAGTGTAATAAGATATGTAACAGAAGTGATAAGCACAATTGTGGGTACTCTAAGTGTTGGAATTGTAATAATATCGTGAAAAGAGACGAGCACCAATGTTATATGCAAGGAAAGAAAAACCGTGGGGGATACTGTATGGAAGATTGTATTTGCAATGGAAAGGCTGATAAGCGATATAAATGGTGCACTTACACGGAAAACTACTACTTTTTCGATTACGAAGCTGAACAAGATACCGGAGTACACGTCCCAAACTTTGTATCCGTTTATGACTTTAATGGTGTTAGGCGGGCTTTCCTAAAAATGACGAATTTTGTCAGTGGCTAATATCAGACAACCACAAAGGTTTTACGTGTATAGCACACAATGCAAAAGGTTATGATGGGCATTTTATTTTACAATATTGCGTCAATAATGGCATTAAGCCTAAAACTATTTACCAAGGGTCTAAAATTATGGAGCTCAAAATACCAGCCCTAAGGCTTAGAATAATTGACAGCATAAACTTTATCCAAGGAGGTCTCGCATCCTTTCCCAAAAAATTTGAACTAAAAGAACTAAAGAGGGGTATTTTCCACACTTTTTCAACAAGAAAGAAAATCAAAATTACGTAGGGTCCATTCCAACTACTAAATACTATGGTGTTGATACAATGAAACCTGATGCTAGAAAAGTATTCTTAGAATGGCACGCTGAAAAAGTGAAAGAAAACTACGTGTTTGACTTTAAGAAAGAATTAGCCGAGTATTGCCATTCTGATGTCGATATATTACGGCGAGGTTGCCTCGCCTTTAGACAGTCATTTTTAGAAATAGCAAATATAGACCCCTTCCAATACATAACTATAGCCAGTGTTTGTATGGCAATTTACAGGTCAAAATTCCTTAAAGAAGACACGATTGCTGTAGTCAAAGAGCAAAAAAAGGAAATGTTCAGTAAGGAGTCTATAGCATGGTTAAGTTCGTTCCCTAATGTTCGACACGCATTAAACGGTGGCGAGGTCACAATTTGTAGAGCCAAAGTCGATGGGTACGACTATATGACTAAAACTGTGTACCAATATCATGGTTGTTTTTGGCATGGTTGTCCCGACTGTTACTCAGGCGATACTATCAACAATGTCAACAATGAAACTATGGATGACTTGCTTACAAAAACTATAGAGCGAACACAAGCTCTTAAAAATGCCGGGTACAAGGTTGTAAAGATGTGGAGCTGTAAATGGAAAAATTCTAAAGCTTATAAGGAAAGCCTAAATAAAACAAAAGATGTTGTAGAACCTCTAAACCCCAGGGACGCATTCTTCGGTGGTAGGACAAACGCCTCAAAGTTAAAAGTTTCTGGAAAAAAGCTGAGAAATATAGATATATGCAGTTTATATCCAACAGTTATGTTTTATGACATGTACACTATAGGGCACCCCACTAAAATATTTAAGCCAGAAAAATACAATAAAGACTGGTTTGGCCTAGTTAAATGTAAGGTGCTTCCTCCAAGAGGTTTGTATCATCCAGTGCTTCCGGTAAAGCTAGATAAGCTGATGTTCTCTCTGTGTGGGAAATGTGCGAAAGAAAAGGTAGGACCTTGTAACCATAATGATGAAGAGAGGGCGCTTTTTGGAACTTGGACTACAATCGAACTTAATAAGGCTCTTGAGAAAGGCTACAAAATACAGGAAGTTTACGAAGTATGGCCTTTTGAAGAGAAAAGTAATGAGCTTTTCAAGGACTATATTAAAACCTTTATGAAAATTAAGCTAGAAACTAGTCCTTGGGATGGCGATTACAAATCTAAAGAAGAATATGCCCGAGTAATAAGGAAAAAACAAGGTATAAGGCTTGATATTGACAAAATTAAACCCAACGCTGGTAAGCGAGCTGTTGCTAAAATATGCTTAAATTCTCTTTGGGGAAAGTTCGGTCAGAGGCAAAACATGTCACAAACAGAGTTCATTGATGACCCTAAGAGGTGGTACGAATTGCTATTAGACGATAAGATAGAAATTACTAATGTAATGTACATCAATGATGAAGTAATTGAGGTAACATACCACTACAATGATTTCTATGTAGAAAATAGCACAAATACCAACATATTTGTGGCAGCTTTCACCACTTCCAATGCTAGAATAAGATTATACGATATGCTTGATAGATTAGGAAAGGCAGTAGTTTATTACGACACTGATAGTGTTGTTTACATAGATGATGGAACAAACACCGTAGAGACCGGTTGTATGCTTGGTGAATGGACTGACGAATTTGGCAAAGATGATCATGGTACTGATTGGATAAGCACAGGTCCTAAGAGTTATGCGTACGAAACATATAAAGACAAACAGGTTACCAAGATCAAAGGATTTACTCTCAACCACGAAAATGCCAAAAAACTTAACATGAAGACAATGACTGACTTAATACAAGGTTCTAATAATAAGGTTGTTATAAGCAATAACATGATAACAAGAGATAAGAAAACAAAAAGTCTTGTAAATAAAAATATTGCCAAAGAATTTAAAGTCGACTACGACAAGCGTATGATCCTGGAAGAAGAAGACAACATAATTGATACACTTCCTTGGGGATACTAAATATAATAGTGTACACATCATTTTTATAGCTATTTACACCCTTGTATTAACCATTATTCTATCCTTAATTCTTTTAAAAATTTACTGGTTCCTTTTAGCCATTATTTTAGGTGTTTGTAGGATAAATTTGTGTTACGTTTTATAGGTGGAGGTAAGCATAACTTTGTCATTTATATATTAGAGTCATTTTTATGGTTACTTTTAACCATATTTTATTAAAAATAACATTGGTAATTTTATGGCTACGTTATCCATAACTTTTTATTATTTTTATGGTTAATTTTTATGGATAATAGTAACCAAAAATTAAATAGTGTTTTATGGTTAGTTTTAACCATCATTACTATCAATATTTTTTTATTACGTTTTATGGTTAGTAGTAGCCATATTTCTTTAAAAGTTGGTGAACATTAAATGGTTAATTTTAAGCATAAATGTGATAGTGTTTTATGGTTGGTTGTAGCCATAATTTCATATGAAATTATAGGTACGTTTTATGGTTATCTTTAGCCATAAAAGGTAATTCAAATTATGGTTAGTCCTAACCATAATTTATCTAAAAAAATGTAATGGTTAAGATAACCATATTTTCTTTGGACAAATTTTTTCAAGAAGTTTAAGGTCATTTTATCCATAATTTCTTTGAAGAAAATATAATGGTACTTTTAACCACACTTAATTGTCTGTCCCATACCTACGCCTATACTACTATGAAGACATCGATTTCTTACCGTTCCGAAGTAATGTTTCCATGAGCCTCCTATCAAAATATGGCAGACCAGAGGTCAAGTCCAGAAAGGATGGCTACATCAATTCCAAGCAGGGTTTCTATCGACGTCCACTTCGATCACTGAGGACATTTGCCAGTCATTGGGCATTGTGCAAATCACAGACAAACAGAAAATGTGCAAAGTGTGACGTACCACTGCATAAGTACTTTTGGCAATTTCATGAAGCCATTGCAGTTACTGAAAGAGCATTATTACTCATGTTGTTAAGGACAATTAGTAAGTTCTCTGTGCGTTGTGCTGTTTGCAATTTCATGAAGCCATTGCAGTTACTGAAAGAGCATTATTACTCATGTTACAATTAGTAAGTTCGCTCTTTACTTTTCGATTGTTTTATTTTGCATTCTGATGATGTAGTTGCTACCATAAATATAATTAAAATACAACCTGTGACAATAAAGTTCGGAGAATAGTCCTGTACTATCAACATAGATGAACAATGCACGACAGTGACCCCCCTCCCGTAACCATGCAATGCTGAGATCGGCGATACATGTCCTGGAAACTTTGGGATGGTGTTCAAAAGGCTCGACACGTTGCGTTCGGTGAATAAAGTCAGAACGGTCGACTGGCAACATTGGCGACACACAACGCAACGTGTAAGACCTGTTTGGCACAGTGCGTGTTTGGAAGGATGAATTTATGCAACCTACCATGCACACCTGTTCGGCGGGTTGCAGTGAGAAGGATGAATTTATGCAACCTACCTTGCACACCTGTTCGGCGGGTTGCAGTGAGAAGGATGAATTTATGCAACCTACCATGCACACCTGTTTGGCGGGTGAATGTTCTGTGGAATGGAATGGCTTATCTGAAAACCATCGTCACGGACGACGAGACCTGGTGTCTGAGGTACGACCCCGAAATCAAGCGTCAAAGTATGGAGTGGTGGGGTCCAGGTCCAGGTCCAGGGTCACCGAAAAGCCCTGAAGGGCCAGAGATTTTCAAACATTTCGGACATCCAACGTACTGTGACGACCCAACTGAAGGCTATCCCTAAAGAGTTTCCAGGACGTTTACAGACATTCACAGAAGTGCATAACCATCCACGGGGATTACTTCGAAGGACAGTAACTGCTGTTTCAGGTAAGCCAACAATCCGTTCGTAATATAGCCCATTCACCGAACTTTATTTTCACAGGTTGTATATTGATAATTATTGATTATTAGTTTAGGACTAGTAGGCCTACCTTTAGAAGTAACTAAATGGTTAAGCCACAGATTGAATGAGGGAGACTGAAATGGATACTGTATGTGCCCATTGTTGCATTTTCTAGATCCCACACCCAAATACTTTAAATTTTCAAATTATGCACTCACTGAAATGGAAATAAAGTAAATGTGAATCTTTTACATCTTTTACAGTTTTTTTAGAACATTGCCCATTCTGGGCACAATGGCGGCACATATGGGTTGATATCGCTGCAGCAATGGCGGCACATATGGGTTGATATCGCTGCTAATGGCGACACATATGGGTTGATATCGCTGCAGCAATGGCGGCACATATGGGTTGATATCGCTGCTAATGGCGGCACATATGGGTTGATATCGCTGCTAATGGCGGCACATATGTGTTGATATCGCTGCTAATGGCGGCACATATGGGTTGATATCGCTGCAGTGATGGCGGCACATATGGGTTGATATCGCTGCTAATGGCGGCACATATGGGTTGATATCGCTGCAGCAATGGCGGCACATATGGGTTGATATCGCTGCAGTAATGGCGGCACGTTTGGGTTGATATCGCTGCTAATGGCGACACATATGGGTTGATATCGCTGCAGCAATGGCGGCACATATGGGTTGATATCGCTGCTAATGGCGACACATATGGGTTGATATCGCTGCTAATGGCGGCACATATGGGTTGATATCGCTGCTAATGGCGGCACATATGGGTTGATATCGCTGCAGTGATGGCGGCACATATGGGTTGATATCGCTGCTAATGGCGACACATATGGGTTGATATCGCTGCAGCAATGGCGGCACATATGGGTTGATATCGCTGCTAATGGCGGCACATATGGGTTGATATCGCTGCTAATGGCGGCACATATGTGTTGATATCGCTGCTAATGGCGGCACATATGGGTTGGTATCGCTGCAGCAATGGCGGCACATATGGGTTGATATCGCTGCTAATGGCGGCACATATGGGTTGATATTGCTGCAGCAATGGCGGCACATATGTGTTGATATCGCTGCTAATGGCGGCACATATGTGTTGATATCGCTGCTAATGGCGGCACATATGGGTTGATATCGCTGCTAATGGCGGCACATATGGGTTGATATCGCTGCTAATGGCGGCACATATGTATTGATATCGCTGCTAATGGCGGCACATATGTGTTGATATCGCTGCTAATGGCGGCACATATGGGTTGTTATCGCTGCAGCAATGGCGGCACATATGGGTTGATATCGCTGCTAATGGCGGCACATATGGGTTGATATCGCTGCTAATGGCAGCACATATGGGTTGATATCGCTGCAGCAATGGCGGCACATATGGGTTGATATCGCTGCTAATGGCGGCACGTATGGGTTAATATCGCTGCTAATGGTGGCACATATGGGTTGATATCGCTGCTAATGGCGGCACATATGGGTTAATATCTCTGCTAATGGCGGCACATAGGGGTT
The DNA here is from genome assembly GCA_946902985.2 of Meconema thalassinum. NCBI lineage: Eukaryota > Metazoa > Arthropoda > Insecta > Orthoptera > Tettigoniidae > Meconema > Meconema thalassinum. The sequence goes on along the minus strand of OX336389.2, from coordinate 44,070,722 downwards.
GATATCGCTGCAGTAATGGCGGCACATATGGGAAGATATCGCTGCTAATGGCGGCACATACGGGTTAATATCGCTGCTAATGGTGGCACATATGGGTTGATATCGCTGCAGTAATGGCGGCACATATGGGTTGATGTCGCTGCTAATGGTGGCACATATGGGTTGATATCGCTGCAGTAATGGCGGCACATATGGGTTGATATCGCTGCAGTAATGGCGGCACATATGGGTTAATATCGCTGCAGTAATGGCGGCACATATGGGTTGATATCGCTGCTAATGGTGGCACATAGGGGTTGATATCGCAGCAGTGATGGCGGCACATATGGGTTGATATCGCTGCAGTAATGGCGGCACATATGGGTTAATATCGCTGCTAATGGTGGCACATATGGGTTGATATCGCTGCAGTAATGGCGGCACATATGGGTTGATATCGCTGCTAATGGTGGCACATATGGGTTGATATCGCTGCAGTAATGGCGGCACATATGGGTTGATATCGCTGCAGCAATGGCGGCACATATGGGTTGATATCGCTGCAGCAATGGCGGCACATATGGGTTAATATCTCTGCTAATGGCGGCACATAGGGGTTGATATCGCTGCTAATGGCGGCACATACGGGTTAATATCGCTGCTAATGGTGGCACATATGGGTTGATATCGCTGCAGTAATGGCGGCACATATGGGTTGATATCTCTGCAGCAATGGCGGCACATATGGGATGATATCACTGCTAATGGCGGCACATATGGGTTGATATCGCTGCTAATGGCGGCACATATGGATTGATATCGCTGCTAATGGCGGCACATATAGATTGATATCGCTGCAGCAATGGTGGCACATATGGGTTAATATCGCTGCAGTAATGGCGGCACATATGGGTTGATATCACTGCAGCAATGGCGGCACATATGGGTTGATATCGCTGCAGCAATGGCGGCACATATGGGTTGATATCGCTGCAGCAATGGCGGCACATATGGGATGATATCGCTGCAGCAATGGCGGCACATATGGGTTGATATCGCTGCAGCAATGGCGGCACATATGGGTTGATATCGCTGCAGTAATGGCGGCACATATGGGTTGATATCGCTGCAGCAATGGCGGCACATATGGGTTGATATCACTGCAGCAATGGCGGCACATATGGGTTGATATCGCTGCAGTAATGGCGGCACATATGGGTGGATATCGCTGCAGCAATGGTGGCACATATGGGTTGATATCGCTGCAGTAATGGCGGCATATGGGATGATATCGCTGCTAATGGTGGCATATGGGTTGATATCGCTGCTAATGGCGGCACATATAGATTGATATCGCTGCAGCAATGGCGGCACATATGGGTTGATATCGCTGCAGCAATGGCGGCATATGGGATGATATCGCTGCAGCAATGGCGGAACATATGGGATGATATCGCTGCAGCAATGGCGGCACATATGGGTTGATATCGCTGCAGCAATGGCGGCACATATGGGTTGATATCGCTGCAGTAATGGCGGCACATATGGGTTGATATCGCTGCAGTAATGGCGGCACATATGGGTTGATATCGCTGCAGTAATGGCGGCACATATGGGTTGATATCGCTGCAGCAATGGCGGCATATGGGATGATATCGCTGCTAATGGCGGCACATATGGGTTAATATCGCTGCTAATGGTGGCACATATGGGTTAATATCGCTGCTAATGGTGGCACATATGGGTTAATATCGCTGCTAATGGCGGCACATATGGGTTGATATCACTGCTAATGGCGGCACATATGGGTTGATATCGCTGCTAATGGCGGCACATATGGGTTGATATCACTGCTAATGGCGACACATATGGGTTCATATCACTGCTAAAGGCGGCACATGTGTGTTGATATCACTGCTAATGGCGGCACATATGGGTTGATATCACTGCTAATGGCGGCACATATGGGTTGATATCACTGCTAATGGCGGCACATATGGGATGATATCGCTGCTAATGGCGGCACATATGGGTTGATATCACTGCTAATGGCGGCACATATGGGTTGATATCACTGCTAATGGCGGCACATAAGGGTTGATATCACTGCTAATGGCGGCACATATGGATTGATATCACTGCTAATGGCGGCACATATGGGTTGATATCCCTGCTAATGGCGGCACATATGGGTTGATATCACTGCTAATGGCGGCACATATGGGTTGATATCACTGCTAATGGCGGCACATATGGGATGATATCGCTGCTAATGGCGGCACATATGGGTTGATATCACTGCTAATGGCAGCACATATGGGATGATATCGCTGCTAATGGCGGCACATATGGGTTGATATCGCTGCAGCAATGGTGGCACATATGGGTTGATATCGCTGCAGCAATGGCGGCACATATGGGTTGATATCGCTGCTAATGGCAGCACATATGTGTTGATATCGCTGCTAATGGCGGCACATATGGGTTGATATCGCTGCAGCAATGGTGGCACATATGGGTTGATATCGCTGCAGCAATGGTGGCACATATGGGTTAATATCGCTGCAGCAATGGCGGCACATATGGGTTGATATCGCTGCTAATGGCGGCACATATGGGTTGATATCGCTGCAGTAATGGCGGCACATATGGGTTGATATCACTGCTAATGGCGGCACATATGGGTTGATATCGCTGCTAATGGCGGCACATATGGGTTGATATCTCTGCTAATGGCGGCACATATGGGTTGATATCACTGCTAATGGCGGCACATATGGGTTGATATCGCTGCTAATGGCATCACATATGGGTTGATATCGCTGCTAATGGCGGCACATATGGGTTGATATCGCTGCTAATGGCGGCACATATGGGTTGATATCGCTGCTAATGGCGGCACATATGGGATGATATCGCTGCTAATGGCGGCACATATGGGTTGATATCGCTGCAGTAATGGCGGCACATATGGGTTGATATTGCTGCTAATGGCGGCACATATGGGATGATATCGCTGCTAATGGCGGCACATATAGATTGATATCGCTGCAGCGATGGCGGCACATATGGGATGATATCGCTGCTAATGTCGGCACATATGGGTTGATATCGCTGGAGTGATGGCGGCACATATGGGTTGATATCGCTGCTAATGGCGGCACATATGGGTTGATATCGCTGGAGTGATGGCGGCACATATGGGTTGATATCGCTGCAGTAATGGCGGCACATATGGGTTGATATCGCTGCAGCACTGGCGGCACATATGGGTTGATATCGCTGCTAATGGCGGCACATATGGGTTGATATCGCTGCAGCAATGGCGGCACATATGGGTTGATATAGCTGCAGTAATGGCGGCTCATAAGGGATGATATCGCTGCAGCAATGGCGGCACATATGGGTTGATATCGCTGCTAATGGCGGCACATATGGGTTGATATCGCTGCTAATGGCGGCACATATGGGTTGATATCGCTGCAGCAATGGCGGCACATATGGGACGATATCGCTGCAGCAATGGCGGCACATATGGGTTGATATCGCTGCAGTAATGGTGGCACATATGGGTTAATATCGCTGCAGCAATGGCGGCACAAATGGGTTGATATCGCTGCAGTAATGGCGGCACATATGGGTTGATATCGCTGCAGCAATGGCGGCACATATGGGTTGATATCGCTGCTAATGGCGGCAGATATGGGTTGATATCGCTGCAGCGATGGCGGCACATATGGGTTGATATCGCTGCTAATGGCGGCACGTATGGGTTGATATCGCTGCAATAATGGCGGCACATATGGGTTGATATCGCTGCAGTAATGGCGGCTCATATGGGATGATATCGCTGCAGCAATGGCGGCACATATGGGTTGATATCGTTGCAGCAATGGCGGCACATATGGGTCGATATCGCTGCAGCAATGGCGGCACATATGGGTTGATATCGCTGCAGCAATGGCGGCACATATGGGACGATATCACTGCAGCAATGGCGGCACATATGGGTTGATATCGCTGCAGCAATGGCGGCACATATGGGTTGATATCGCTGCTGCAATGGTGGCACATATGGGTTGATATCGCTGCAGCAATGGCGGCAGATATGGGTTGATATCGCTGCAGTAATGGCGGCACATATGGGTTAATATCGCTGCTAATGGCGGCACATATGGGTTGATATCGCTGGAGCAATGGTGGCACATATGGGTTGATATCGCTGCTAATGGCGGCACATATGGGTTGATATCGCTGCTAATGGCGGAACATATGGGTTGATATCGCTGCAGTAATGGCGGCACATATGGGTTGATATCGCTGCAGCAATGGCGGAACATATGGGTTGATATCGCTGCAGTAATGGTGGCACATATGGGTTGATATCGCTGCTAATGGCGGCACATATGGGTTGATATCGCTGCAGTAATGGCGGCACATATGGGTTGATATCGCTGCAGCAATGGCGGCACATATGGGTCGATATCGCTGCTAATGGCGGCACATATGGGTTGATATCGCTGCTAATGGCGGCACATATGGGTTGATATCGCTGCAGTAATGGCGGCTCATATGGGTTGATATCGCTGCTAATGGCGGCACATATGGGTTGATATCGCTGCTAATGGCGGCACATATGGGATGATATCGCTGCTAATGGCGGCACATATGGGTTGATATCGCTGCAGCAATGGCGGCACATATGGGTTGATATCGCTGCAGTAATGGTGGCACATATGGGTTGATATCGCTGCTAATGGCGGCACATATGGGTTGATATCGCTGCAGTAATGGCGGCACATATGGGTTGATATCGCTGCAGCAATGGCGGCACATATGGGTCGATATCGCTGCTAATGGCGGCACATATGGGTTGATATCGCTGCTAATGGCGGCACATATGGGTTGATATCGCTGCAGCAATGGCGGCACATATGGGTCGATATCGCTGCTAATGGCGGCACATATGGGTTGATATCGCTGCAGCGATGGTGGCACATATGGGTTGATATCGCTGCTAATGGCGGCACATATGGGTTGATATCGCTGCTAATGGCGGCACATAAGGGTTGATATCGCTGCAGTAATGGCGGCTCATATGGGATGATATCGCTGCAGCAATGGCGGCACATATGGGTTGATATCGCTGCAGCAATGGCGGCACATATGGGTTGATATCGCTGCAGCAATGGCGGCACATATGGGTTGATATCGCTGCAGCAATGGCGGCACATATGGGTTGATATCGCTGCAGCAATGGTGGCACATATTGGTTGATATCGCCGCAGTAATGGCGGCATATGGGATGATATCGCTGCTAATGGTGGCATATGGGTTGATATCGCTGCTAATGGCGGCACATATAGATTGATATCGCTGCAGCAATGGCGGCACATATGGGTTGATATCGCTGCAGCAATGGCGGCATATGGGATGATATCGCTGCAGCAATGGCGGCACATATGGGATGATATCGCTGCAGCAATGGCGGCACGTATGGGTTGATATCGCTGCAGCAATGGCGGCACATATGGGTTGATATCGCTGCAGTAATGGCGGCACATATGGGTTGATATCGCTGCAGTAATGGCGGCACATATGGGTTGATATCGCTGCAGTAATGGCGGCACATATGGGTTGATATCGCTGCAGCAATGGCGGCATATGGGATGATATCGCTGCTAATGGCGGCACATATGGGTTAATATCGCTGCTAATGGTGGCACATATGGGTTAATATCGCTGCTAATGGTGGCACATATGGGTTAATATCGCTGCTAATGGCGGCACATATGGGTTGATATCACTGCTAATGGCGGCACATATGGGTTGATATCGCTGCTAATGGCGGCACATATGGGTTGATATCACTGCTAATGGCGGCACATATGGGTTCATATCACTGCTAATGGCGGCACATATGTGTTGATATCACTGCTAATGGCGGCACATATGGGTTGATATCACTGCTAATGGCGGCACATATGGGTTGATATCACTGCTAATGGCGGCACATATGGGATGATATCGCTGCTAATGGCGGCACATATGGGTTGATATCACTGCTAATGGCGGCACATATGGGTTGATATCACTGCTAATGGCGGCACATAAGGGTTGATATCACTGCTAATGGCGGCACATATGGGTTGATATCACTGCTAATGGCGGCACATATGGGTTGATATCCCTGCTAATGGCGGCACATATGGGTTGATATCACTGCTAATGGCGGCACATATGGGTTGATATCACTGCTAATGGCGGCACATATGGGATGATATCGCTGCTAATGGCGGCACATATGGGTTGATATCACTGCTAATGGCGGCACATATGGGATGATATCGCTGCTAATGGCGGCACATATGGGTTGATATCGCTGCAGCAATGGTGGCACATATGGGTTGATATCGCTGCAGCAATGGCGGCACATATGGGTTGATATCGCTGCTAATGGCAGCACATATGTGTTGATATCGCTGCTAATGGCGGCACATATGGGTTGATATCGCTGCAGCAATGGTGGCACATATGGGTTGATATCGCTGCAGCAATGGTGGCACATATGGGTTAATATCGCTGCAGCAATGGCGGCACATATGGGTTGATATCGCTGCTAATGGCGGCACATATGGGTTGATATCGCTGCAGTAATGGCGGCACATATGGGTTGATATCACTGCTAATGGCGGCACATATGGGTTGATATCGCTGCTAATGGCGGCACATATGGGTTGATATCTCTGCTAATGGCGGCACATATGGGTTGATATCACTGCTAATGGCGGCACATATGGGTTGATATCGCTGCTAATGGCAGCACATATGGGTTGATATCGCTGCTAATGGCGGCACATATGGGTTGATATCGCTGCTAATGGCGGCACATATGGGTTGATATCGCTGCTAATGGCGGCACATATGGGATGATATCGCTGCTAATGGCGGCACATATGGGTTGATATCGCTGCAGTAATGGCGGCACATATGGGTTGATATTGCTGCTAATGGCGGCACATATGGGATGATATCGCTGCTAATGGCGGCACATATAGATTGATATCGCTGCAGCGATGGCGGCACATATGGGATGATATCGCTGCTAATGTCGGCACATATGGGTTGATATCGCTGGAGTGATGGCGGCACATATGGGTTGATATCGCTGCTAATGGCGGCACATATGGGTTGATATCGCTGGAGTGATGGCGGCACATATGGGTTGATATCGCTGCAGTAATGGCGGCACATATGGGTTGATATCGCTGCAGCAATGGCGGCACATATGGGTTGATATCGCTGCTAATGGCGGCACATATGGGTTGATATCGCTGCAGCAATGGCGGCACATATGGTTTGATATAGCTGCAGTAATGGCGGCTCATAAGGGATGATATCGCTGCAGCAATGGCGGCACATATGGGTTGATATCGCTGCTAATGGCGGCACATATGGGTTGATATCGCTGCTAATGGCGGCACATATGGGTTGATATCGCTGCAGCAATGGCGGCACATATGGGACGATATCGCTGCAGCAATGGCGGCACATATGGGTTGATATCGCTGCAGTAATGGTGGCACATATGGGTTAATATCGCTGCAGCAATGGCGGCACAAATGGGTTGATATCGCTGCAGTAATGGCGGCACATATGGGTTGATATCGCTGCAGCAATGGCGGCACATATGGGTTGATATCGCTGCTAATGGCGGCAGATATGGGTTGATATCGCTGCAGCGATGGCGGCACATATGGGTTGATATCGCTGCTAATGGCGGCACATATGGGTTGATATCGCTGCAATAATGGCGGCACATATGGGTTGATATCGCTGCAGTAATGGCGGCTCATATGGGATGATATCGCTGCAGCAATGGCGGCACATATGGGTTGATATCTCTGCAGCAATGGCGGCACATATGGGTCGATATCGCTGCAGCAATGGCGGCACATATGGGTTGATATCGCTGCAGCAATGGCGGCACATATGGGACGATATCACTGCAGCAATGGCGGCACATATGGGTTGATATCGCTGCAGCAATGGCGGCACATATGGGTTGATATCGCTGCTGCAATGGTGGCACATATGGGTTGATATCGCTGCAGCAATGGCGGCATATGGGATGATATCGCTGCAGCAATGGCGGCACATATGGGATGATATCGCTGCAGCAATGGCGGCACATATGGGTTGATATCGCTGCAGCAATGGCGGCACATATGGGTTGATATCGCTGCAGTAATGGCGGCACATATGGGTTGATATCGCTGCAGTAATGGCGGCACATATGGGTTGATATCGCTGCAGTAATGGCGGCACATATGGGTTGATATCGCTGCAGCAATGGCGGCATATGGGATGATATCGCTGCTAATGGCGGCACATATGGGTTAATATCGCTGCTAATGGTGGCACATATGGGTTAATATCGCTGCTAATGGTGGCACATATGGGTTAATATCGCTGCTAATGGCGGCACATATGGGTTGATATCACTGCTAATGGCGGCACATATGGGTTGATATCGCTGCTAATGGCGGCACATATGGGTTGATATCACTGCTAATGGCGGCACATATGGGTTCATATCACTGCTAATGGCGGCACATATGTGTTGATATCACTGCTAATGGCGGCACATATGGGTTGATATCACTGCTAATGGCGGCACATATGGGTTGATATCACTGCTAATGGCGGCACATATGGGATGATATCGCTGCTAATGGCGGCACATATGGGTTGATATCACTGCTAATGGCGGCACATATGGGTTGATATCACTGCTAATGGCGGCACATAAGGGTTGATATCACTGCTAATGGCGGCACATATGGGTTGATATCACTGCTAATGGCGGCACATATGGGTTGATATCCCTGCTAATGGCGGCACATATGGGTTGATATCACTGCTAATGGCGGCACATATGGGTTGATATCACTGCTAATGGCGGCACATATGGGATGATATCGCTGCTAATGGCGGCACATATGGGTTGATATCACTGCTAATGGCGGCACATATGGGATGATATCGCTGCTAATGGCGGCACATATGGGTTGATATCGCTGCAGCAATGGTGGCACATATGGGTTGATATCGCTGCAGCAATGGCGGCACATATGGGTTGATATCGCTGCTAATGGCAGCACATATGTGTTGATATCGCTGCTAATGGCGGCACATATGGGTTGATATCGCTGCAGCAATGGTGGCACATATGGGTTGATATCGCTGCAGCAATGGTGGCACATATGGGTTAATATCGCTGCAGCAATGGCGGCACATATGGGTTGATATCGCTGCTAATGGCGGCACATATGGGTTGATATCGCTGCAGTAATGGCGGCACATATGGGTTGATATCACTGCTAATGGCGGCACATATGGGTTGATATCGCTGCTAATGGCGGCACATATGGGTTGATATCTCTGCTAATGGCGGCACATATGGGTTGATATCACTGCTAATGGCGGCACATATGGGTTGATATCGCTGCTAATGGCAGCACATATGGGTTGATATCGCTGCTAATGGCGGCACATATGGGTTGATATCGCTGCTAATGGCGGCACATATGGGTTGAAATCGCTGCTAATGGCGGCACATATGGGATGATATCGCTGCTAATGGCGGCACATATGGGTTGATATCGCTGCAGTAATGGCGGCACATATGGGTTGATATTGCTGCTAATGGCGGCACATATGGGATGATATCGCTGCTAATGGCGGCACATATAGATTGATATCGCTGCAGCGATGGCGGCACATATGGGATGATATCGCTGCTAATGTCGGCACATATGGGTTGATATCGCTGGAGTGATGGCGGCACATATGGGTTGATATCGCTGCTAATGGCGGCACATATGGGTTGATATCGCTGGAGTGATGGCGGCACATATGGGTTGATATCGCTGCAGTAATGGCGGCACATATGGGTTGATATCGCTGCAGCAATGGCGGCACATATGGGTTGATATCGCTGCTAATGGCGGCACATATGGGTTGATATCGCTGCAGCAATGGCGGCACATATGGGTTGATATAGCTGCAGTAATGGCGGCTCATAAGGGATGATATCGCTGCAGCAATGGCGGCACATATGGGTTGATATCGCTGCTAATGGCGGCACATATGGGTTGATATCGCTGCTAATGGCGGCACATATGGGTTGATATCGCTGCAGCAATGGCGGCACATATGGGACGATATCGCTGCAGCAATGGCGGCACATATGGGTTGATATCGCTGCAGTAATGGTGGCACATATGGGTTAATATCGCTGCAGCAATGGCGGCACAAATGGGTTGATATCGCTGCAGTAATGGCGGCACATATGGGTTGATATCGCTGCAGCAATGGCGGCACATATGGGTTGATATCGCTGCTAATGGCGGCAAATATGGGTTGATATCGCTGCAGCGATGGCGGCACATATGGGTTGATATCGCTGCTAATGGCGGCACATATGGGTTGATATCGCTGCAATAATGGCGGCACATATGGGTTGATATCGCTGCAGTAATGGCGGCTCATATGGGATGATATCGCTGCAGCAATGGCGGCACATATGGGTTGATATCTCTGCAGCAATGGCGGCACATATGGGTCGATATCGCTGCAGCAATGGCGGCACATATGGGTTGATATCGCTGCAGCAATGGCGGCACATATGGGACGATATCACTGCAGCAATGGCGGCACATATGGGTTGATATCGCTGCAGCAATGGCGGCACATATGGGTTGATATCGCTGCTGCAATGGTGGCACATATGGGTTGATATCGCTGCAGCAATGGCGGCATATGGGATGATATCGCTGCAGCAATGGCGGCACATATGGGATGATATCGCTGCAGCAATGGCGGCACATATGGGTTGATATCGCTGCAGCAATGGCGGCACATATGGGTTGATATCGCTGCAGTAATGGCGGCACATATGGGTTGATATCGCTGCAGTAATGGCGGCACATATGGGTTGATATCGCTGCAGTAATGGCGGCACATATGGGTTGATATCGCTGCAGCAATGGCGGCATATGGGATGATATCGCTGCTAATGGCGGCACATATGGGTTAATATCGCTGCTAATGGTGGCACATATGGGTTAATATCGCTGCTAATGGTGGCACATATGGGTTAATATCGCTGCTAATGGCGGCACATATGGGTTGATATCACTGCTAATGGCGGCACATATGGGTTGATATCGCTGCTAATGGCGGCACATATGGGTTGATATCACTGCTAATGGCGGCACATATGGGTTCATATCACTGCTAATGGCGGCACATATGTGTTGATATCACTGCTAATGGCGGCACATATGGGTTGATATCACTGCTAATGGCGGCACATATGGGTTGATATCACTGCTAATGGCGGCACATATGGGATGATATCGCTGCTAATGGCGGCACATATGGGTTGATATCACTGCTAATGGCGGCACATATGGGTTGATATCACTGCTAATGGCGGCACATAAGGGTTGATATCACTGCTAATGGCGGCACATATGGGTTGATATCACTGCTAATGGCGGCACATATGGGTTGAAATCCCTGCTAATGGCGGCACATATGGGTTGATATCACTGCTAATGGCGGCACATATGGGTTGATATCACTGCTAATGGCGGCACATATGGTATGATATCGCTGCTAATGGCGGCACATATGGGTTGATATCACTGCTAATGGCGGCACATATGGGATGATATCGCTGCTAATGGCGGCACATATGGGTTGATATCGCTGCAGCAATGGTGGCACATATGGGTTGATATCGCTGCAGCAATGGCGGCACATATGGGTTGATATCGCTGCTAATGGCAGCACATATGTGTTGATATCGCTGCTAATGGCGGCATATATGGGTTGATATCGCTGCAGCAATGGTGGCACATATGGGTTGATATCGCTGCAGCAATGGTGGCACATATGGGTTAATATCGCTGCAGCAATGGCGGCACATATGGGTTGATATCGCTGCTAATGGTGGCACATATGGGTTGATATCGCTGCAGTAATGGCGGCACATATGGGTTGATATCACTGCTAATGGCGGCACATATGGGTTGATATCGCTGCTAATGGCGGCACATATGGGTTGATATCTCTGCTAATGGCGGCGCATATGGGTTGATATCACTGCTAATGGCGGCACATATGGGTTGATATCGCTGCTAATGGCAGCACATATGGGTTGATATCGCTGCTAATGGCGGCACATATGGGTTGATATCGCTGCAATAATGGCGGCACATATGGGTTGATATCGCTGCTAATGGCGGCACATATGGGATGATATCGCTGCTAATGGCGGCACATATGGGTTGATATCGCTGCAGTAATGGCGGCACATATGGGTTGATATTGCTGCTAATGGCGGCACATATGGGATGATATCGCTGCTAATGGCGGCACATATAGATTGATATCGCTGCAGCGATGGCGGCACATATGGGATGATATCGCTGCTAATGTCGGCACATATGGGTTGATATCGCTGGAGTGATGGCGGCACATATGGGTTGATATCGCTGCTAATGGCGGCACATATGGGTTGATATCGCTGGAGTGATGGCGGCACATATGGGTTGATATCGCTGCAGTAATGGCGGCACATATGGGTTGATATCGCTGCAGCAATGGCGGCACATATGGGTTGATATCGCTGCTAATGGCGGCACATATGGGTTGATATCGCTGCAGCAATGGCGGCACATATGGGTTGATATAGCTGCAGTAATGGCGGCTCATAAGGGATGATATCGCTGCAGCAATGGCGGCACATATGGGTTGATATCGCTGCTAATGGCGGCACATATGGGTTGATATCGCTGCTAATGGCGGCACATATGTGTTGATATCGCTGCAGCAATGGCGGCACATATGGGACGATATCGCTGCAGCAATGGCGGCACATATGGGTTGATATCGCTGCAGTAATGGTGGCACATATGGGTTAATATCGCTGCAGCAATGGCGGCACAAATGGGTTGATATCGCTGCAGTAATGGCGGCACATATGGGTTGATATCGCTGCAGCAATGGCGGCACATATGGGTTGATATCGCTGCTAATGGCGGCAGATATGGGTTGATATCGCTGCAGCGATGGCGGCACATATGGGTTGATATCGCTGCTAATGGCGGCACATACAT